>JABSTQ010010279.1:260000-860000 GCA_013358835.2 Ixodes persulcatus
TACGTTGGAATCTTCCCCAAGCAGTCACTCCGTAGCTGTCGATCTCAATCGAGACCTCTGCACTGCTTTGCGGTGGCCAATCTTAATACACTTTTTGCTCGACGTATTTTGGTGGTTATAACTGGTATTTCGACGACATGTTTCAAACATAACTTGCTTCAAAAGATCAGGACAATCACTAAAACAGCAGTGATTCTCTATGTGCATCGCTTGAAACAAAACCAAGTTTTCAAAGGCAGTTCTTTTTTTTTTCTGGAAAAAACGTGAACACGCCTAATAGTACAATTTTGAAGTGCAACACTTACCGCCAAAAAGGCAGCAAAAAACCTCACCCAGCTTATTGCTGTCTATTATGCGACAACTTCATTTTGGCTGGCGTTACTGATCCGTTCTGCATTAACACCAATCAAGACCGCAAAAAGAAAAAAAAAAAACGGTTTTACCGTTGGGCGATTGTTAGCTAGGATTCAGAGCTTGCGTAAACAAATTAAACTTGAATAAAAATTGTGCACAAAAACGTTTCACCTAACGTCTTTAGGTATCTGGCATGGTTGCCGCATTCTGACAGATGCGAGTTAATAGTTACGACGCGTCAGGCATGGTCTTTCTTTAGATCGTTTCTTTTTTGTGTGCGGGCTCTTCCCCGCAGTTCATTTGCACACAGGCTGTCAGCCAGAATGAAACGATCTTTAGAAATTCATTGCTGCCCGAGAATGTATATTTAGCTCTTCTTACTTTATTATCGATCAAACGCTATGCACAAGCCTGAGCACTACCAAGCTCCGTTTCACACCGACACACTCGATTCTGTTCCGCGCTGATACACCGAGCCGATGGTTCCTCAAATGTTCGTGTCCTTTGAACTAGATGTTCACTTGTTTCGAAGTTTATTAAGACATACGAGCAGCCGGAGTGCTCGAGTATCAATTGGCGTTGTTGTTTTACCCGCGGCCGTAGTGGGACCACCGCGTAAACGATTCGAAGGTTGCAGCAGACGACAAAGCGATTCTAAAGCCGATAAGACCAGACGACTGCAACTGCTTTTCTGCGCTTCTAGACAAGCTAAGACAGTGGTTCCCAAACACTGATGTTTCGCGGACCCTTTGTGGATAGGCGGAGATGAAGGAGGACCCCGTTCGTGGTGAGGGAAAGGGAAAGCTACAAGTTAATTATGATAACGATTTATTAAACGGATAAAACTAAGGACTAGTGTGAAGTAGACTTCTCTCATTAACACGCACACGAAAAAACTCACCCAAAAATTTAAACGTTTCTTTTCAATCTGAAAAAAATGCAACTTTTATTGCCGGATTTGACCGATGAGGCAGGGCTTTGCGGACCTCTAGAGTGCCTTCGCGAAATCCAGGGGGTCTGCGGACCCCTATTTAAGAACCACTGAGCTAAGGCATCGAGAAAAACACAATCTTATGAAATACACACATGACAAAGAATCCAATCCAATACCCGAACGTCCTAAAGGTGATGTGAGACGATGTAAGCGCACCGCAGCCCCATGCAGCCGGCATGGCGGAAAGCGGTGACTGCAAGTACCATGGCGGCGGCAGCACTTCCGGAGTGCGCACGCCTGCGCAGTTCGCTTGGTGACATCGGTCTATCTATACCCTCAGGGCAATCAGGTTTGATGTGACACGTCGCGCCATCTAGCTCAAAATTTTTGCAACACTGAGAAGGTCCTTTTGTCAGCCGGCTTGCTCACGCATCACATTGAAGGTGCTGAAACGTCGAAGCTGTAGGCACTGTTCCGTAACTGTCGCAACCCCGAAAGCTTGGCAGTCGTGAAGCTCCGCAGGTTCCCGCCGAAACCGTGGGAAATACAGCGCCGTCGAAGATTATTAAATGCCGTAAAACGTGTAAAATAAGCATTCCGTTCACATTACATGACTGGAGATGGATTTCTAAATGTGATATTTGACTCGATATTTGGAATTAATGCGCTCAAAGCCCCCCGGCGGTGTCTTTGGGTTCCATGCGACGACTGTCTCGAGTCAGAACAGTCCTTTGACATTCTCACTGCTCTCTGCTCCGCTGACACACCTTGATCGAACGACGTTTTGCGAACGTTTGAGCGAACCGGAGTGAGCGTTTTCTCCGCTTCGCCGGTTGCAGAGCGGACTGTCGTTTGCGTCTTTAGAGTGATCACGCTGCCCAAGATGGTTGCTCTATATCGACCCGTGTCTATGCGGTTCTACCTTCGTCCCCGCTGCGAGAAAGCAGTCTATTCAAGAAATAAAAAAAACAAAAAACCTAGCCCACGGAAAAGGGTTTTCCGTGTGGCGAAAAGAACAGAATCTTCAATCGACGAGAACGAGCTTCAGCTTGCAACGAGCAACTGCGTACGACACCATCCAAACTAAAGCCAGCTTACACGCGAAACACATTCCTCGGTCCCCACAGTCGCCTTCAACACGACGACGAGGGGACGGGAAACAAGCTGATCACAAAAATGACGTCAGCTATTCATGCAAAAAGAATTCGCATAAAAAAAAAGGGGGGGGGGTGGTAAGTGAGGGTGAGGGAATGGGGAGGGGGCGCTTTTAGTTCCGCTTTTGTAGAGGACGAAAGCTCGACGAATTCTTCGCTTTTGTAATTGTGAGAACTGAAAATATATACATTGCGTCGTTTATCACACAGTAAAAAAAGAGTCAGCAAAGGCTACAAGTACGAATTTCTCCAATTTAATATATTATGCATGGAAATCGATTAATCTAATCTAATCTCACTAATTGATTAAAGGGTGCTGATTATCGGGTTAAAATTTTTAATCGACGCCCAGCCCTAGAAACACGTTTTGTGGACATCCGTTTTATTTACGCACGTTTCATCACGACGCTTTATCGAGAACGTATTATTTTTGCTAAGTGGATTGAATTGAATTACTGACTTTATTTGGTTCGCTGGAAGGATACCGGAACTAAAGCGAACACACTCAGGCGGCTCCGACAGGGCAAAAACACATTCACGAGCCCTAATCCTGGGCTTCCAAACACTTCACGCTACGGGCGGAATCCCCTCACTCTACTCGGGAAAACTTTAATATAATCTCAGACCCGACTTTACACCAGTCCTCATCGGAACCGCCAAGGGTTCGGCAAGCCAGGCCCATCCGGATGCCGGTTACAGAGGCGATGTGAGCGTACAGACTCTTTCGACGATTCGTCGCAAGGTGTCGATGAAGCGATCACGGGGGACCTTTCGATGAAACGAACATACGAGGTCGCGTTCAAGGTAGATCCAACCCAATCTTGAAATTTGGGCACTTCAAGTTCGCTTCAAGCTCGGCTTAAAATTGGTTAAAGTTAAGGTGGATTTATGAAGCGCGCTTGCTCGTATCAAAATGGACTTGAGCAAGTTGAAGTTCGCTTCAGAGCAAGTCACATCTATGAATTCGGGGGTAAACGCTACCCTTGGCATCCTCCGGTAGACGATTGCAATCAAGGCGGCTGGCCGCCGCAATGTCTCTGTTTATGGGGAAAAGCCCGTGCAAGCGCAAGCTTGCCGAAGTTATGTTCACGTGTAAGCTGCACTTCCTTGCACACATAGGACACCAGTCGGACGCCAAGCCTGCAATAGACCTTCTGCTAAATTACCCAAGCACCAAGGAGCTTGCTGCGAGTGCAGTTACTCGCACCGCACGTGCCGGCGTCTGCAGCAGGCAGCAGTAACTGTTCAAAAACAAAAGCTCAAAACAGATGGCATGTTGCACGCGCGTTCGTCAGCGCCTTATTTTGGTTATTTACTTCGAACTTTTTATACGGGGAATGTGAGCGCGTGCGGTGTGTGTACTTACTTTTCCAGCATACTCATTGATGCTTTGGTAATTTAGAAATAGGTCTATTGTCTGCGGACGCCCTGCAGTAGCTGTGCATTGTCGCCGCCATAACCGACCTTCAATTTTTGTTTCCTCTTATTACGTTTACTTCACTTCATCATTACCACAGCAGGGCAGGTTAATGCCATTTTAGCGTCTGCTGTGTCCTTTTCCTTAGCATTGACCTTTGCGAAAGCTCGTCAACGCAGGCTTCCCTAGCTCAGAATAAGACAAGAGAACCTCAGCAATGGCGGATTTAATATGGCGCGTGTGCGAAGCGTCTATAGATAAGCTGGCTGGTCTAGCTGAAAGTCACTAGATCCTGGAAAAGTAGCGCTATTGCATTCCCAACCTGCTAGCCGGACACAAACATATAGTAACATACAGACGACCAAAACCTCGCAAGGAGATTGGCTAATCTGTCTGATTAGAAAATTTATTTACAACACTGTGGACAAGATGTATTATGTAAGAAACGCGCGGAGACTAAGCACACTACGTTGCAATGGAAATTGCCATCTCGGTCCATTCAAATCTTCTAAGCTTCCAGAGGGTCGTTCTAAACCAGTCGCGCCAAGATCACCATGGAGCATCATCGTACTGGAAGCGTTCCTCGCCGATATAAGCGTCTTTTGCACTGCGTGTGGAATGAACTTATCAATCATGCCCTTCTCCAAGCATCTCTTAGAGTTATATTGCTCTTCTTGCGTAATTAAAAAAAAAAGTAAACTTATTTTTCAGTGCCACCAAGCACCGACACAGCATGTGGTGGTGGTACGAAGATGTACGCTTGTTTCGCCGGTGGGGGGATAGCAAAATCTCGGTATACAAGAAACGGCTTCATAATGCCGCGAGCGCAGCTGACCAAGCAGGCAGCGCGCTCGTGGCCTAACGGTTATCGCGCGTGCCTCCCACGCGAAAGGCCGTGCGAAGGTTCCTTGGACTATGCGCCTACTATCGGCGCTTCATTCGGGATTTCGCAAGGATTTCCGCACCGCTAACAAACCTCACAAAGGACGCCGAGAAGTTCGAATGGGCCGAAGAGCAGCAGCAGGCATTCGATGAACTGAAGCGACGACTGCAAACTCCTCCTGTTCTTGGACATTTCGATCAGGATGCGCAAACCGAAATTTACACGGACGCAAGTAACGCTGGACTTGGCGCAGTACTGGTTCAAGTGCAAGAAGGCACCGAGCGAGTTATCGCCTACGCGAGTCGGACACTGTCCAAGGCGGAGAAAAATTACTCCACGACCGAGAAAGAATGCCTTGCGGTCGTCTGGGCAATCACGAAGTTTCGTCCGTACTTGTACGGGAGCCCGTTCCGTGTAGTCACCGACCATCACTCGCTCTGCTGGCTTGCGAACCTCAAGGACCCGTCAGGACGCCTCGCTCGATGGAGTCTCCGATTGCAGGAGTTCAACATGACTGTGGTCTACAAGTCAGGCCGCAAGCACAGCGACGCCGACTGCCTGTCCAGAGCCCCCGTCGAAACGCCTTCCGGCAGCAGCGACGACGATGACGATGAGTGCTTCCTAGGCGCAGTGAATACCGACGACATCTCACGACGTCAACGAGACGATCCTGAGTTGCGCGCGCTAATCGAGCACCTCGAAGGACGAGGGGGGACTGTCCCCCGTGTCTTCTCGAGAACCCTGCCAACCTTCGTCCTCCGACAAGGTGTGCTTTACAAAGAGAACTTCGGGGGCAACAACACACCGTGGTTGCTGGTAATCCCGACCGACCTTCGGGAGGAGATCTTTCAAGCATGTCAGGACGACCTGACGTCCGGACACCTCGGTTACAGCCGAACACTGGCCCGTATTCGTGAAAAGTATTACTGGCCAAAGCTCCCCAAGGACGTCCACCTCTACACCCGATCGTGCCACGAGTGCCAGCGACGTAAGAAACCGCCGACGAAGCCGCCAGGACTTCTGCATCCGATTTCTCCTCCGTCCACGCCGTTCCAGCAGATCGGAATGGATTTACTTGGCCCTTTCCCGCCGTCAACATCGGGAAACCGCTGGATAATCGTCGCCACCGATTATCTCACACGTTACGCCGAGACGAAGGCCCTCCCATCAGGTACGGCTGTTGAAGTCGCTAAGTTCTTCATCGAGTCCATTGTCCTCCGGCACGGCGCCCCTGAAGTCCTCATCACAGACCGCGGATCTTCGTTCATGGCCCAGCTGACGCAAGACATCCTTCGTCTCAGTGGCACCGGTCACCGTCGAACCACTGCGTACCACCCGCAGACAAATGGACTAACAGAACGGCTAAACAAAACTATCGCCGACATGATCGCCATGTATGTCGACGTGGAGCACAAGACATGGGACGAGGTATTGCCGTACGTCACTTTTGCCTACAACACGGCCGTGCAAGAGACCACCGGGGTTACACCCTTTCAACTGGTTCATGGTCGCAAAGTGACAACAATGCTGGACGTGATGTTACCCCACGAACCGGCTGTCGACAGAAGCGACGACGCCCAGGTGGTTGCCCAACGGGCAGAAGAAGTCCGCCAGCTTGCCCGACTCCGAATTCAAGATCAACAACGTGTCGACGCTACCCGGTACAACCTTCGCCGGATCGACGTTCGCTTCAAGCCCGGAGACCGTGTGTGGGTTTGGACCCCGATACGACGACGCGGTCTCAGCGAGAAACTCCTAAAACGGTACTTTGGACCCTACAAGGTACTTCGTCGACTTGGAGATCTGAACTACGAGGTGATGCCCGACGGAACACGGACTTCATCACGCCGCCCTCCACGACCATAAGTCGTCCACGTCGTGCGCATGAAGCCATACTACGCTCGATAGGACTGTGGACTGTGTCCCAAATGACTCTTTAGCTTACCGTCCCTTTTGTTTGTTTTGTTTTGTGTTGCATCGGGGCGATGCACTTTTTAAAGGGGGGAGTAATGCCGCGAGCGCAGCTGACCAAGCAGGCAGCGCGCTCGTGGCCTAACGGTTATCGCGCGTGCCTCCCACGCGAAAAGCCAGGGTTCGATCCCTGGGAGCGACGCATCTTTTGTTATTCCTGCAATCTAGTTTTCTGGTAAATTCGAGAATCCTGTTGCGTGTTCGAGGTCCGAATGCTGTACGCGTCGAACATTCTTCGCTGATTATTCCAGAAGCTTACGCATGTACATAAGGGGCTCCGCGTGGCGAACCGGAGTCAGTTTCGCCCCAGCGTTCGCCTCTGCTCTTTCGCCGACTTCGACGCCCGCGACGCTCTACTGTTATCTTTTGTTTCCTTCTTTATTTTGGGCACAAGTTCGCCCGATTAAACGTTTAGTTTACTCAGTTATTTTCCGCCTCATCACTTGTCATTCGTGACAATAAAGCTACCTGTCACCAGCGAATTTAGATCGGCTCACCAAAAACGGAAGGGTCAAGGAGAAATTGCTCATTTCACGGACCAAAATGGCGACCATGCGGAGAGCTTGGCGTTACCTTCCCAGGATCCAGTGACCTTAGTCTAGATGTGCATGCTTAGCAGCTGTGAAAACTGTGCGATGGGCACCGCGTGACGCGGGCGAGAGCACACGGTGAACGTGCAACGTGCACAGAAAAGCAGCAGAAAGGAGAAAATTAAGAACGGAGGAGGAACATCTGTGCCACGTACCATACCACAGTTTTTCCATTTTCGGCCACACTAGAGTTCCTGAGCCAGAGTTGCGCGTCTGTATAGTGTTTTCCATGTGCCGCCGCGCCGCTTTTCGCCGAGATCTATCACATGATGAGCAAAGAATTGTATGCCGTGCGGGAAAGCCACCGATACAATCGCTTCACTGACGTTGTACGCGATCAGCGTATTCGCGACTCCAGCGAACTATAAGGGGCTTGCTGGTCAGGCAAAATGGCGGACGAAAGGAGGTCGTTTTCGTCGTTCAGCACGCGGACCACCATAAATTTCTTGCACTGCAGCATAAAATTGGTATTACACATGAAAGCAAAGCAATTTTTGGACGACAGAAACCTTCTTCTAGTCAGTGCGTAAGAATGACACGTCGGAAGCCTAAAAATAATTACATGAAAAGATGTTTGTTTCTATGCTGCCTACGGGAACCAAGCAGCGATAGCAGACGACAGAGTCGAAACGACCTCCTCTCTTGAGCTTCTCGGCGTTGCCGCCACGCGGCGTCAGTTTCGCTGGAGTCGCCAATAGACCTTTCCATCACTTATAACCCGGGCGAAAAATGCTGAGTCACTGAGCTGTGGACCTATGCGCAGCGTCTGATATGCCGCATAGCAGGGCAACAGCGCATGCTGAGAAGGCGTTCCACAGCCCAGCAGTCAAAAATGGCAGCGCGCAGAAGGCGATTTTTGCAAAGGTCTATACGTGGCTTGCACATGACGTCATTGAAAAAGCGCTCCGATGACCTCCAGAGAAAAGGGGAAGTATGAGCTCCCCTCTTTTCAGGATCCTCTGTTGTGCCTCCCGGATTTGCACAGACGTCGCTATTCTCCTCCCAGAAGATTATACACCAACTCATGTTTACAAACAAACCGGAGCGCCCGGAGCGCCCCTAGCGGACGCCACCGGCGCCGCGCATGCGCGATGGTGGTGTGGGCAAGAAGTTCGCCGTCGCCTATAAACAAACCATTGAAATGCGATGTTGTCGGCGTCTGTGGGAGTCCCCCTGCCCTTTTTCGCGTTCGAATTGTTGGTTCTACGTCTTCCTGGCGATGTCTGACTATCTTGAGCGGCGTCAGCGAAATTACCGAGGCTCGTTACACCGCAAAACTTCGCGTGAATAATGTGACATGTGGCGATTCATTCCGCGTGGACGCCGCAGGTTGTACGCTAAAGCCCAATTCGCATGATGAGATTTCGCTCGGAATTTTCAGTCGCGACGCCGCTCGGGCTGCAAAAGCGTGAACCGTAGCTGAGATGGTCGACGACGATACTGAAAATCGCAAGCAGAATCGGACCAACTGAATTAGGCATAACAAGTCTGTGTTGGTCACTGGTTACAATGACCAACATCTCCTTGTATCTACTGCTTACATCGAGCCTGCTTACCAACCTTCAAATTCAAGTGTTTTGAGGCCTGCACTCACTTCTTATCGCAAGTACCGGTCCAACATCTGGTCTACGGACCGGCGTCGTCTAAGAGAGCAAACGACAAGCAGAAACGTTTGAAAGAGCAGACGACAATTCGAACAATCAGGCGGCCGTTTGAACTTGAAGACCCACTGAACGTAGTCCGCAGGTGGTCCGCACAACTTAGCGGTTTTCCGGCGTTCATGTTGGAACAAAACAAATAAATCTGATGACCACAAGTATCCGTGAATTTAACCCAAAGTGCTTCCCGCCCAAGCAATCGTTGTCCGACGGCGTCTGCTTTTCCCTTTTCACGGCACATATCCAGATTCTCGGACGAACCGAGCACGTGAAAACTGACCTTCAAACCTTTCTCGGCACTTTTGGTACGGCCCCAGTCGCGGCGTTTTGACGAGAAGGCAGGTTTTTGTCTGGTTCCTTTCAAAACAACGCAGGAATACACGTCTGGCATGGGGACTTCTGCCCACAGCCCCAGACCGGAAGTGCTACCGACGCGCCACCACCGCGCCGTGACGTCACAGAGATGAGTTCGTGTATAGAAGATTAACCTGTCATTCAAAATTCTTACAAAAGCAACTTCCCTCTCCTCCTTTTACATAGTGGTCAAAAGTATGCGATGTGACGTCAGTGCAAGGAGCCTATATATTCCCCTGCTTTTGCCTTCTTCTCCTCCTTTCCTGCTTTCTGTGATCGGATGCGCGCGCGGCTCTTCTATTCGCCAAATTCAGTCACGTGACCGGCCGCAATCGACGGAGCACGCTCAGACGTGGCTTTCCCGCATAACTTAGGATTTCGAGATGGCTGACCACGTAACTGTGGCTCCCGTACGGAGGCTGTAGGGAAGGAGTGGAGATAGCTGAAGCCTTATCCAGGGCGCCCCTAGCGGCAAGGATATCATTTTTTTCGGTATGTCCTGTTTAGCCGCTGCACTCTTATTACGTTCGCTCAAGTTTTGTGCCACGGAAAAAGCTTGTGGAATTTGTTAGAGCCATAAATCCCGTCGTAATAATGACGGGCACACTAGGTCCGCGCAATTCGTCACAATGCGGAGCGCAAGTTCGTCTGCTTCTTGCATAGGGGTTGTGACGATGTCAGAAGGCCGAGCTCCTATTGGCTGATTGAAAAAAAAAAAAAAAGAATAGCAGGTAGATTTTAAGGCATCTAGCATTGAGGTCTACCCACTATCCTGCCGACCAAAACCAATCAGAGCTCGACGTCGTTCTGACGTCACCGCAACCCCTGCGCAAGAAGCAGACGACTTGCTCTCCCACTGCTTCCCGACGAAAGGCGGAGACAACGCTGGCAGCGAACAATTAGAAAGCCTGCCTTACAGAGAATTTCCAACTGCTCGATCGGAGTCACGTGATTTATGGGCCGCGTTAGCAGACCGAGCTACAGGTGACGAACGCGTTGGTCGTCCGTGAGTGTCTCCGCCTTTCCGCCTGCTTGCCTTCTCGCCACGCGATAACGCAGAGCCTGCCCACTTGCGACCAATCTCCGATGGAGGCGTCCGCCATTCAAATGAAAACGCTCCCCATGGTTTGTGTTGGGCATTCTTTACAATCTAGGCTCTTTTTACGAACAATAGGGAATCGGTGCCGCCAACTAGTGGTTCAACTAATGGCTTGTTCAAGATGGCCAACGTAGGACCGGAGCCTTAATCATTTTGTTGCTGTGCTCTGAGTATCCTATTCGTTCTTTCTCGCGTGAGTTGAAATGTGGTGGCGCCAGTGTGCAAATACTTCCGGTTCTGAACTAGATGGCGGGTTTCGCAGTATTAGCAAAATCAAATATATAAGTTATCTTCTGGAAATGGCCACTTATTTACCTATAGCACTGTCAGGCTTAATTTATGCTTATGATAAAATAATGATGAGTAAAAAATAGAAAAATACACGTGAACCGGAAGTGTGCAGGGGCTACCCAGTAGATGGCGCCACTGGGTTTGTTGCCAAGCAAAAAAGGGCGAATAGCTTATCATCGAGGAAATTCGGCTGCTTCAGCCTTCATTCCTTTTTTATCTCTCTCTCTCTCTCTCACTCGGTGCTTGCAAGCAGACGCGGAGGGTGTCAGTGGGAAGGCGGCGCCTCTAGCATACACGTCATGTATCGTGAATTCAGCGTTTACTTCAAGCGACTCGGCGAACCGGCGATGTGCTTCCCACCACGTGCGCAGACACGCCTACAGCTCGGCAACAGTATGGCGGCACCCATGAAGCTGCCACAGATACGGACATCGCGCCTTGCACGAGCCCCGCGGTGGCGCCCCATATGCAGCCGCAACGACGCGACCCGAGTTCCCTCGTCGGGCGCCTTTTACGAGCTCGAGCTGGCGTCACGTTCCAATCGTAATTTACTGTTTCCCCACGTCTGACGACCGAGCGGCGGACGGCGGCCGAGTCCGCCGACAAGATCGGCGCTGCATACAAAGCGGACGCGGTGCACCCGTAAAGCGGCACCGCGGGCAGCTCCAGAGCCCTCGCGCCATGCATCTTTCACGAGCCACAGAGTTGGGACCCCGCGCCCGCTCGGACGCGCCACAGACGAGGGCCTGGACCAATATCACCATGAAGACAAGGCCAGCCCATTACGTCATTGTCAGTGAATCCTCGACCCGCCCCGAGCGGCAAACACGTTGAAGATCTACGAGAACCGACGCAAAGCGGCATGGCGCGCCCGTCTTGGCGTCGCTGCGTTATAACGCCGCGTTCGTTGTGAGACACTGCGAGACGCGATGGCGTTGACGCTAACGCAAGCTATAGACGGCGCTGCCTCGATCCACTACTGATGACGTGTGAGAGGGAAAGGAGCAAGCCTCGTGTCTTTTAGCTAGTATTGAATGGACGCACACGCAGAGCTCGTGCGGCGGCCGCCGCGCTGGGATCGAGGACGTCGTGTCGTCGTGTGACTTCCCGTGAAATGGCTTCCTCTTCGTTCACCGTGGTCTGACGGTGCTGCTCTGCTTTGTGTCGCACGTCGAATGGAGAACGTCAGCGTTATGCTGCAGTGAAACTTTGTCGTGATTACGATCACCACCAACAACAAAAAACGGATTTCTACATCGTTATGCGTTGCTCGCAGCGAATGTGCAGAAACATGCTAACGACGAATATCTCTTGACGAAGTGCAGCTCGGAAGGCACATTTCGGGAGCCTTATGGGAAAGACCGCCATCAGCAAGCCCTCTCAGCACTGCAGCAACTAAAATATCGCGGTTGTAATATTTTGTGTTTGGTGTTCGAAGGTTACTGATGTAAATTAAAGAAAAAATTGTAATGTTATCGTAACTTTCCCGAACATTATGCAAGCTGCCAAACATCCCTTCTGGAAGAGAGCCCACCCCGCATTTCATCGCTATTCCTCATAACGCCTCCTTGAAGCCTTAAACTAGCAGCCCATATATGATCCAACCCGGTAGAAGGAACTTGTAAAGGAACCTTCTGTACACCTCAGAGTGAGAGCCCACGTTCCGCTGCGAAGACAGATTATTCAGGTAACTGTATATACTGGAAGCTGTTGGACAGGCAAAAGACCCTCCCAAGCCTCAGAGTAGGATGCCCGAAACGCGTCTCCTACTGCTGTGGTTAGGGCGTCCTACTGATGACGTCGTAAAAGCGTCACGCTGTTGCCTGTCGCGATTTTAGCGGCGGTAGCACAGCAGCGTCGATAGATGGGGCAAACGCCTGCTCCTGTTGCAGGTCGCCCTTAAGCAAAAAAGTCCACGAACTTTGGCAGCCAGGAGTTGAGATGCAGCGACGACAAGGACACTCCTGTTCCCTCGTATTTTGGGCTATAACTTCTACAACCACCTGCGAGGATCGCGAAATGCGGCTCCTTGGACGCAATTTGTTTCCCCTTCGGGACTAATTTCGATCCATGAGCAGGGTAAGACGGTAAACAAACCAGTCGAAAACGCGTTACAGGCTCCGTGTACATTTGAGGTAGAACAAGCAGCCAGACTCCCATCTCTCTCTATATTTCGGGGTGATAGTATTATTTATTCAATCAATCAATCATTCAGTCAATGAGACTATAGAGACCCATGGAAACAGGGGTAATTAACTCATTCTTCCTGTTTGCATAGAGCAGCCCCTCACTGTGCCGATGCCACTATCTCGTTGTCTGTGTTTGCTCAGAATTCCGGCTATATACTTGGCGATCGTTAACGTAGAGGCAGGACGGAGCGTTTTTTAAAAAGAAGGAACGTAATAAAATAAAGAAATTTTACCAAACGTCCCAGCACACCTAGGGAGAACCGACGAATGCCGGACGTTAAAATCCGAGAATAAAAAGAAATAGCGCGAGGAAGGAAAACTCTAGAAAAAGAGCGACTGACCATGGAATGGACCCATGGGCCGCATCGCGTGTGTACAGTGTACATACTGCGCGACCCGGCTGACCAAAAATGCGGGCGTCTCGACCGTCGTGGGAAGAAGAAGAAGCAACGTGCGCCCCTGTGGGCCGTCGTGCTTCGAACCCGGCTCCGAACCGAGGCACGAAACAACACAGCGCGCAAAAGACACAGAAGCGATCGGCCAGGAGATCTGCTCACTGAACCGAGGAATCGATGGATCCGTAGACCGTCCAGCCCCGAACGGACAGCGGAGGGCTAAACTACGCGACGCAACTTGACCACCCAACCGTCGGACTTGCTCCACGTGACTCCGCGCTCAGCGTCTGTGCGTGGAGAGTGTGGTCACCTGGGGCCAGAGACCCACGGTCGATTGATTCGGAGACCACTTGCAGCCTGGCCCTGCACTGTCACCTTGGGTGTGGCGAACGGCGCTCTCGGACAAAGGGCAGGATATCTTTTCCGTGCGGACTCTTTGAAGCTTTTCGTCTCTATCCGGTGAAGAAGTAGGGGTCGGGACGCTTTCGCGCTCTTTCGTGGTTCTTTACTTTCTTCAGAGACACCCCGAGCCATGCAGGATGAACGCCGATTGAGAAGAGAAACATTGGCCAAGGCATCCGTTGACGACTTTATTGGGGTCAGGATTGTGAACCCCCTGGTAAAGGGATTTTGGCTGTTCTAACCAGGTAGCGGACTACAATTTTGTAATGGTTTAGCCATTTGGAAATAGTTTATTTGTTTTTGCACGCACTGTAAATATGAGAGCCGAAATATTTTCGTAGCTTGCCTAAAGGTGCCGTATGTTTTTAGGAATATTTCCGCCGTTAGTGAGAAAGGAGGGGTAAATGAAGTCATTGCTTCGGCTTGTATGGTGACTGACCAGCCATTTACATTCAGTTTTCTGTTAATAGAAATATTGGGCACTAGAAGAGTATTGGTTTCTATTTACCCTATATACAAGCAGCACACATTCCGCAACCCTTTTCCTGTCCCTTGCGACTCTGGGCGTCATCAAGCACTCACGATGAACGCCATTCAATAAGCGCAGAAAAACGCATAACGGTCAGTCAGAGAAGCGGTTGTGACGGTCTTTAAGGCGGCCCTTTATCTTCAAGGTATCTTTGAATGTGTTTCACTGTTTGCAGCCGCTACAGAAGCTTAGGATGAAAACCAGCTTTCAATAGTTACCGGTGCACATTGGTATTCTTGGAAATGAGGAGGCAGATGTGCCAGTAACTGAGGCACATCTGCCTCCCCATTTATATCTCAGTCATCTCAGTAATGAGATGACTAAAATATAAAGGAGCAATGCTTCAAAATATATCACTACCAAAAGCGCCACTCACACTCAGAGGCACCTGTCTGACGAGAGCTCTATCTGATTGCCCGGAAGCTACCCAAAGAGGAAGAATCGCTGGTGCACCTCCTTTGAGAAAACTGTGCTACCACGTAATTCGTACTGCACAAGCTTAATGTGTTCGTATATTTCTTTTTTTTTAATTTTTGCAAGGATTGTAAATTGGGGAAATGCCGAAGCCCGTCTTTCGTACGGGCTTTGGAAGCATATGGCGACACTGCATTGAAATAAGCAACACTTGGAAGCGAAAGGTGGCGGAGCACTCGCTCGTGGCACAGGTCTTGCGCGTTCGGACAACAATAATTTGCAAAAATTGCAAAAAGAAAAAAAAAGAGCAAAGCGTTTTTTTCTAGTTCAGACAAGTCAGTGACCCATGTCGCGAGAACTGCGGTGCTCGTGAGGATATTACACACGTCGTCCTTGAGTGCACAGAGTACAAACGAGGAGAAGAGCAAGGCCCTCTCCCATCGCCACACCCCAGGCGTAACGTTTTGCCCCAGGATGAAAGAACTACTCTCTATTGTACGGTACAGTTTAAAAATCCTTCTGAACTTTCTGAGTGAAGCAGAACTCGCAGACCGTTAATATTGAATCATGGACAAAGGAGTGAAGATAATGCCCGCCTGAAGTTAATTGCGACATTTCGTAGGTATATAGTACTTTCATTTTGTTGACAGTGCACTGCGTACTGCGTTTGCTTTGGGCGCGTGCTCAATCCGTTCTTGAAGTGAAGGCAGGAACTCCCAGTACCAACACAAAGTTCTTGCGTACTATCTGAGTATCTTCCAAAAGTCCCTAATATTGTCTGCACGATTCCCTTGCCCCGAGATATAATTCAACATCTCCATCCTATCTCTTCAACCTTTTTTGGCTTTCCTCTTCCCAAAGCCCGGTGGTGACGTGTCTCGTAGAGGTAGCCTACTACTCCCCCGTCATAGCCTTTTTTTTTTTTTTCGGACCGCGATATACGAGGAACTGGAAGTTTAGCAAAAACTGTTGTTGTAAGCCCGGTACACCCCAGGGAGACGTTTCAAAGCATGTGTCGAAATATTAGCTCGAGATCGGGATTCGTGTACGGTTCTGAAAAAATAAGACCCGTTAAATCTCTTATGTTTTAATCTGGTGATTGGAGGCACTGCAGTATTTACTGGTAGCCATAGCGAAGTTCGTTACATGTTCATCCATGCCTGACCGCTAGCTTCCACAAGGCTTCGTCAACGTAGGTCATGGCAGCACAAAGGTCGTTGATCCTGGCAGAGTAACGGTGACAGCTCGTTCTGAGAGCATACGCCGTGAGAAACACGCTAACATAAGATATGGTCCCGCTCCTTGCTGCTGCTTTCATCAAACTGAAACTCTCGAGTGTTCGGCACAGACAGAGTTGCCGCCAGTCAGCCCCCGGATTCCCAGGAAGACGAGCGTGAGCAGCAGGTTCTCAAAAGGGCCACTCGAAACTCGACACCGAAATGGATGCGCTCGCGTTAGCAGACGAAGAACAAGGAATGAATTATCCTCGAGGGCCGAGATCGAAGACCCTTTGGCGCCGTGGCTCAGCAGCGATGCGTACCGCAGAGACGCTATCTCCGTCGAACGACCTTGTACACCGGAGCGTCGTCGCTTAGCCTCGGGGTCCCTGCAGCATCGCCGGAGCGAGACAGACAATCCTCGGGACCCCCGGCGACCGTGTGCAACCTCGCGTGGCAGGATTAGCCCCGCGGTCGGCTCCGAGCGAGTGCGCACGCGCACAGGGGGCCCCCAGAGGAATCTTCATTCTGCAGGATGGCTGCTCGGAGAAACCGTCACGCTTTTTATCGTAACCTGACCTAACTTCGGACTGCTTTGTCCCCTTTCTCGGTTGCACTGTTCAGCTCCTTAACGCATGGTAAATATGGACGCCATCATATTCGTATTAATTTTAGGAGAAGCGAGTAAATGAAGAGAAGGCCGGTGAGCTGGTGCATGTCTTACATAGTGAGCCAGAGCACGAAATAAAAAAATCACAACATCTCCACGTGGTGAATGATGTTGATTGTGGCGAAGCTCTGGTGGTGATGATGATACTGATTTTATTGTTCATAGGTAGTGCTGATGGTGCTGATTTTTTTTTTTATTGCTCATAGGTAGTGCTGAGTTCCGGGTTGCGTTTCGACTTCATTATTATTGCTTTATGGTCGGTAAAATGCAGAGCCAGTGGTTCTTCTAGCGGATCAGCTTGGATCCGCTAGAAGCCGTGGGAACGCATCTCCAAGGCTGCGGTCCCACGGCAGCCATCTTGAACAAGGCGTCAGTTCAACCAATAGATGGCGACACGCACCCATGGGGTGGCCGAAATATTGGTTCACGGTGGGATATGGCTCGAGCACCATCACGTTCCCATCGTGGCCTTGCTCGCGCCGCTGCCAGCTGTGCTCAGCTGGCTCAATAGCGTGGCCCAGCAAACTGATGTATGCGAGAATGGGACATGCGGTTCGGCGGTTGCCACGGGCTTTCGCAATAAATCTTACCAAGAAGGTATCAATTGTTGATTGACGTGTCAATATTCTGTCAATGAAAAATTCTTCTGCAGGAATGCACGCTCAGTAGACTCAACCCTCCAAGACAACAGTGGAAGCGGACGTCTAGTAAACTGCTTCGCGATTTACGGTATTTACCTCGTAAATACCGTGTCACGTGAAAAGTGGCGTCACGAAATATTGTGTTTCACGGGATCCGGAAGATGTTGTAAAAGTTGTTACATTATAGTTCCCGGAAAACAAACGCCGTTGCAATATTTTCGGAAGTACCGACACACATATTATGTTGTAAGTACAGCATAGGAAAAATATGATGAAAAGCATCAGTATAAATAGGAAGACGTTTATTTGCAATGAAGACGCTGTGAATGAGCGGCGTTTAGCGACGGCTGTGTTCGTCCGTTTTTTTATCGTTCCCCATCTCAGGGTCTACAAGATGTCGATTAATTACCAGCTCGCCTGCACTCTATCACTGCTGGCAAGTGTTGAGCGTTCTGGAATTTATTCACATGATTGATAAATATATGGACATGCGGACAATGAAGACCTGTTTTGTCGGAAGATGGAGTTGCGGTGATGACCTGATATCGGACGACTCGTGGCAGACGAACAAGCAAGATTCATCTCAGCAAATGGTAAGCGCCAAGTGTCAAGCACAGCACGTCGCTATCGACGTTTTTGACGTTTCGAGCACTTACCGCTTTCGACAAAAATGTTGGCACCTGGGCTAACTTTGTGGAGAGACTCGAAGTTTTCCTCGAGTCCAGCGCCATCATGCACAGTAACTGAAAACGATCCGCTATTCAGTCGGTGGGTGGCGAAACGTATTCGCATCTGCGGAGTCATGGTCGATGCGTACTGTAAGTGATTGGAAGTTTACACGATGCATGCCTCGACGTGACGTTCTACGCTCTCTTTTCGCTATTTTTGGCCTACCGAAAATACTTTTCTCTGATAACACGCCGAATCTTCTTTCAAATAAAATAAACAGGTTTTTTAAAAAAAATAAAAACGGCATCAGGCACCACATTAGTGCAGCATACCATACTGCAACTAGCGGGCAAGCAGAACAGATGGTGTGTGAAACGAAGAAAGCCCTCTTGAAGCTTAGGGAAGAAGCAGTTCAGTGAAGAATCGCCAGGTTCTTGTTCTAGCAGCACGCGACGGTCTCATCTTCCACGAGAAAAACACCCGCCGAAGCAATGTTCGGCGGTCGAAGGGCCACACCTTTCGACCTCATGCCACTATGGCCTACGAACGAAGATCGAGAGATTCCAAAATCGGGAGTAATGGCAGTTTATTCGATCGGAAAACTCGTCTACTTGAGGAATTTCAGCGGCAGTCCGGCCTTTCATGTAAAACTTGAGTAGAAAAGGCTCTTTGTTGTTTGGCCAGATGGTGTCATCCCTCTGAACACGTTGGATATCAATGCCCTTGAGTGTAAATATAACGAAATCACAAAAATCTCTTTGTGTATTGTGTAACTGCCCTTGTATTTTGTGGCTGAAGCTATGGTGGTGATTTAGACCTTTCACACAGGGCTCCTTTTTTATTTTTCGCCTCATACTCTTTTGCGGTTTCGGTAGGTTATAAGAATCTTTTGGAACAGAGACACTTTACCTCAACGAGGCCATTTGTTCCATGCAGTCCATCAGGGGATGCTGCTAGAAATCTGTCCTTCATATTAATGAATAAGCTGCACTTTCGCGCAGTGCAGTTTTCATGTTCCACGTACAGTTGTAAAGCAGCATCCTCATTGATTCTACCATATTATGTTGCGGGTGAAGAAAGGTCTTTGGATACACGATACTTGAAACAAGTCTGGCACTGTACGTTGTGGTTCGATAGCCACTATTGTCGTCGTTATTATAGAGCCTCATCATTTAATCATTACCTTGTCACCTCATATTGCTCTTAATCAACAATAGGTACAATAGGCTACCGCCATATTAAAATACATGAATTAAAAAATTGAGTCGTTCAGTCCTTCATTATGTTTAGTATTTATATAATGTTAATACATTACATTACCTCAAGACGATCGACGTCCATCGTCGATCTTCAAATGTACCTATATAAGAATTAGACGCACAATCACAAAGAGCACAGCGTGCCACCTCCTTTCTTTGGATCGTCTTTCTGAAACCAGCGCAAGCTGGCATTTTCTCTTCTGAGACGGTTAGAACGGTCACACATAAAACCCGCGTTTCTCCTACCCGGCCGCTTCCTCCTCTCATCATGTGTAGTTGGTTGCAGACTTGTACGTAGTTCAACTACTCTACTCAAGTTATTGTAGTTTAACTACTTTTCTGAGTAGTTTAGTCACTTTCAATTACATTTTTACTTCGGTATTTAGTAGTTTACTTAAATTACTTTTTTGAGTAACTTATACTCAAGTTACAAATTACCTTCGAATTTCAGTGGTTGTTTTGCCTATCAACAAACATTCCTGCACAAAGGAGATAAGATGTTGTAAGATCAGCTGATATTTGCTAAGAGGGGGAAGCATGTGGCGTGGGAAGGTGAGGGGGGGGGGGGAGAAAATAATTTGGAGAGTCCGAAACCCCCCAAAATTTTCACAAACCAAGCCCCCCCCCCCCCCCCCCCCCCCCGCAAAAACACTGCTACGAGGCGCGGGGAGCGAACGGACACGACTCAAGAGAGGCCGAGTAACTGTGGGATTAGCGCCGAAGACTGGCGTTTCTCTGTGTCTCGAAGCTCAAGGAGACTTGACCCATTTGAAGAAAGGGCTGCTCCTCGCTTTTCTTCAACGTAGAAACTCTCGCCCACTGCAGGAGGCGCACACACTGCATCCTCACTCAAAGGAGGCAACAAAAGGCAGCACCTGCTCTTGAACTCATCTGGTGCACCCGTAGTTTGTGCTGAACTAAAATAATCGCGTTCTAAAGGGCAACGCAAAGATCACCTTTTTGCGTTGCCTTTCCTCCCAAAACTCAGAATATGCAGATCTTCAAAGATTCAAAGATCGTTCGAGAAACCTGTAGTAATCCCCCCAATGTTTTTATATAAAAAATAATAAACAAGCAGTGTTGGAAAGTACTCTATGTACATGGTACTTAAATTACTACTGTTTAGAAAAATTGTACTTTACTTGAAATAAATTTTCTGAACATGTACTTGTATTTTCCGAGGAAAGTAAAACTCCCGGCTAATTTCCATTCCACATTCCCCGAACTTGAAAACAACAAAAAAAAAAAAAAAAAGAATGGAGGTATCGTCGTGTGAAAACGTGCTCTTTCGAGACGTCATCCGGTCATTTCTCTGAGTGAAGTAATAGCGGCTGTAAGACCGATGAAAATAAGTCCTTATAAGTGGATTGTGTCAAATAGCTCGTCACATAGAGTAAAACAACTACTCTGAGGCGACTTGACCTTATACAATATTTGCTGCCATTTCAGTAAAAACTGATGCACCTCCAATTACTCCTGGAGAAACGCCATACCAGTTAAAAAAACACTGTATAGGGAATGAAATGGTATCATGAAAGATTGTGTTAAAAGTGCTTGCACTTTAGCTTGAAATATATTGTATTTATATACGTTACTTCATTAAGTACATTGCACCCGGTGTGCTTACTACTTTACTTGAAGTACATAACCTCTCATTTACTTTGAACTTTACTTCAAGTACTTTTTAGATTACTTTACGCAACACTGTAAACAAGCAAACAGTGTCTAAAATGAAGCTCAGACAGTGCTAAACTTCAAAATAGAAATGACACATTCCCAGTACGATCATTGACCAAACAAACAAGAAAGTACAAAACAATTAGGCACGCAGAAGCAGAACCAGCTACTAAAGCATTTCTGTGAAAAAAAACGAGCCAATTCATATTTGGATAGCACAATTTCGCTAACGGATCAAAACATATGTACTTTCTTTTTACCATAAAAAAAAACATATAAAAGTAACTTCAAAAGTAACTTCAAAAGTAATTCGCTACTTTTTTACGGTAATTAGTAATTTTCTCAATTACTTTCTATTTGAGCAATTTCTACTCTACTCAAATTACTTTTGACGACAATACTCAGTAACTTAACTTAATTACTTTCTTTAAGTAACTTGTACATGTCTGGTTGGTTGGAACTAAATAAGCTATAATAATGGTGTATTATAATTCATATTTAGTTTCAGTTTAAGTCAGGGGAAAGGAGGTTCGCGGGAACTAGAGCCGCTATATAAGCTGCGCTTAGAGTATCGGCACTCCGTTCCCCTACATTGTTGCGGGCGCCGCCATTTTGGTGCTTGTGCAGAGCAGACGCAACTGCCGATCGTCATATGATTCAAAAGTGCGACTTCCTCAGCATTAGATTCGGTGTTAGGAGGCTCATGTAATATTGCTTTGCTTTGTCGTGAACTGTTTAAACATTTGTGGAGGACGAAAAAGCGTTTCCTGTGATTTCAAATAAAGCTTCAGATAACTGGAAACCATGATTTTAAGCCACAATATGGTCAGGTGTCGCTACTCTGAAGCGTAGCTAATTTAGTGGCACTAGCGGGAACAATGAGGAAGAGGCAGGCGTCAAAAGGTAGTGGCTTGTGGAACCCACGGGGCTCACGTCATGGCCCCTTCAGGTATTACAAGCTCCTTGAAGAAGGGCATGGATAGTGTCATTAAATAAGCTACGCTTCAGAGTAAAGACACTTGAGCATATTGTGGCTTAAAATCATGGTTGCCAGTTCTGAAGCTTTATCAAAAATCACAGAAAACGGTTTTCCGTCCTCCACAAATGATTAAAGAGTCCGCGACAGAGCAAAGCAATATTGCATCAGCTTCCTGACACCGTATCTAATGCTGAGGACGTCGCACTTTTGAATCATGACGATCGGCAGTTGCGTTTGGTCTGCACAAGACCCAAAATGGCGGCCGGCGCCCACAACAATGTTGGCGAGCGGAGTGCCGATACTCTAAGCGCAGCTCATTTAGTGACTCTAGGCACGAAGTGAACTCGGGTGTATTCTTTTCCTTTTCGTCTTTATTGTTTATCGATTTCAATCATATTGAATAATGAACACAATATATCACACTACGCTTGTGTAATTATGCATCTTAGATTTATTAACCTGACCCAGTACTTAAATCGTTCATTTGTCGATAGTAAATCTTCCAACATATTTTCTAAATCTGAAGGTAAAAAAACACGGACATTGATGATGATACAGACGCCAACGCCGCCCTCGAAAATTTCTTGAACATTAGAAATCAGCAGTTTTGTCTGCCATCCGGCAGGTAGCGCAACAAAACACCCAAACAGTTTTTAATTGTTTTTAAAATTAACTAAGCTTTACAACTATCAAGAAACCAAAGCAAGATCATTGTGAAAATCTAATACATCGCAATGTATATCTATTCCATACAATAAATGTTATTAGATGCCAATAAATCTGTTTGATGTCCATAAAAGATATGCGTCAAAAACAGGTAAGTTTGAAGGGCTCCTGGAGCGTTATGACTTTGAAAATGAAAAAAAAGCCATCGTCCACTTCTTGGGAAACCATTGTACTTCTAAATGTTATAAAGGATTTTATCATAGTTTAATTATTTCCTCACCGACAATTGAAGAACCGTGACTCGAAGCACACAAAAGTGCTACGTTTAATATAGAATATCTAAACAAAACAAAATTTACACAACATTAATTTTTTTTCTGAATATTACCAATTATAAGCACTACGTCTGTAGCTAATTTCATTGCCCTAGCGCATGTCATTAAAAAAATGTTCGTGCTGAAAAATTATGACCTTAGGGCAATATTTGGAGAGATGAACAAAACAAAGTAGTGCAAATACCAAAAAAGTATATCGTTACATTCTGCTCTAACATCATCTTAAAAAAACTGCTTTATTGGAACCGTGTTATCTTTAATGGATTCTTCATGAAACATGAACCAGCGGAGCAAGTGAGGGTCAGCGCTATCATATTCGCATGAGCAGTGTAAACCAATACATATATAATATCAAATGAATGAGGATTGCTTTGCCTTTCGAACGACATCAATCCCACAAAACAGCATTCAAAAGAAGATGAGTAATGACCTGCCAAAAACTACCTAAACTACCACATTCAGTGGGACCCCTGGCCTTAATTCAACAGTCCACGTCAGAAAGAGAATCTGTGGTATGGAACGTAGGTTATATACGTATTTGAGCATTTCACCGCAGCGCCCTCTCGTCTATAAACGTTGAGCCAATCAATGCATGCAAAGTTTAACGCGATTATATACACATTTGACCGCAGCGCCCTCTCCTGTATAGACGTTGAGCGGCTACATGCAACGTTTCATCCATGACATCCCCAGCTCTTGAGTTACTACCACATCTCAGAGCCCCCTACTCATCCCGCAGTCCTGACCAAGTGGTTAAGGCGATGGACTAGAAATCCATTCGGGTCTCCCCGAACAGGTTCGAATCCTGTCGACTGCGCAAATATTTTTACTTTTTTTAACAAGACAGATGGGATGGCAATCGATGTGAGCACGGACGCCAGTCGGATAGACAAGGCTAGACCCTAAGGAGCTTCGCCCCTAAAACATGATAAACGTGGGTCATGCTTTCACGTCTTCCAGTCTCTGGCTCCGTAAAATCAACAACTGTGCGGTGCACACACACTGGTAATGATGATTCACACGCTTGTGTCATGCACAGTGTCACGAAGCGGTCTATTTTTGTTTATGTTCAAACGTATTTTTAGCTTCGTCATTCCCCGATCTTCTCCATCATATCGGGTGTCTCAAATAGCAGTCAGGTTTTTTAAATCGACCGCAAAATTCGATTTCTTAACCTATCGCGCTACGATTTTGTGCAGCCTTGCCCACAGGTAGTGCATTTTTTCTATAAAATTTGCATAGTGCGAACTTGCGTGCGGAAAAGGTAAAGAAAGAAAAAGTCTTAACTCAATGGAAACACAGTGAAGCCTCCCGTCTTCAATCAATAGCCAGCCGGCAACAGCCAGGCGGCGCCAGCAGAGTGAGAGCCCACGGTTGTACCCTGTCTCGTTGTAACTTGGAAAAGGGTGAACGATAAGCCGCACATTGCGTGCCGAAGGCTTCGAAATGCGCGACGTGTACGAGCGCAACCCACACATATTGGAGCATGACGCAGCGCAAAGCCTGATACTTCTTCGGAGTAGAGGCGCGCTCCGGTGATACGCAGTCACGTTCCCATTGGCCCGCCAGGGCCGTAGCTTCCGCTGTACTGGCATGCTACTCGATCACGGTTTCCTGGGATACCCAGTATTTCTTGCTTCCGACACTAGGCTAAGCGGCGGACCAGAGTAAAAGTTCACGTTTGAACAATGCAGCCGCCACTCCCAGGGGTACCCAATATTTATAGTTTCAGTCGCTAGATGGCGCCAAACCAAACAGCATTGCAGGTTGCCTATAGGGCGCCCTATTGTTTGAAGACCGGTGGCTTCGCTGCGTTTCCATAGGAGTTAAGCCTTTTTTTATTTTTACGTTTTCCTCAGGTAAGTTCGCTCTTTGCAAATTTTATATAAATAAATGCACCACCTGTGGGCAACGGTGCACAAAATCGTAGCGCGATAGGCTAACAAACCGAATTTCGAGGTCGATTTAAAGATCCTGGCCGCTACTTGAGACACCTGGTAGATTGCAGCGTTCGGCTCTCCCAAGTGGTTGGCCGAATAGTAGACGTACTGCATAGTTTACAGAGTATCTCCCGAAAAGAAGTCTTTGCTGGGTAGTACGTACATTACATTCAACCGGATGTGATAGATAAAAAATAAAATTCGACTGACGAAAATCCTTGAGATTATACTTAAACAAATTTGAGAATTAAAACAGCGCAAAGGACGGGGGACAAGATGAAGAAATACACAGACACAGCGCTGTGGGTGCGTCACAGCCAAAGCCTCAACTTTAGCACTTAAACAACAACACGAGAATTCCATTAATATGATTAAGACGGAATCCCGCCCTAACCCGGCAACAGTGAGAAATGGATGCACCTATCGGCTGGCTCAGACATTCGGGTGGGTTGCGTTCACACTAACTAAAGAGAGAGCAACGACAGTTCCAGCTGGATAAAAGCGTGCTTCGTGTTACCAGGTGACACCTAGCTCAGAAAGCGAATGGGTGAGTTGCGTCAGCCGAGAGAGACGAATTACAATGACTCGTGACTGCCTTTCATAGCTATTCCTTGGGTTCCTTACCCCGCAGCATACACAACACGTTTGCGAGAATGATTTGGGTCGTTGCTGTCATTGTAATCGCAGTGAACAACTGGTGCAGATGTATGAACGAGGCTTCAGGGGGGCAGGGACCCGTCAAGCTGCAACCTTGTAGGTTTTTTTTTTCTTTCCTGGCTGTGGCGATATGAACCGATTTGATTTGATTTGTTAGGACTATTTAAAATACCGAGTGAAAAAGCTCAAAAGGTCAAACTTGCTGTGTGCAGGTAGAGTAAACTGGAAGTAAGTTTGCTTTAAAATTACTTTTGGTGTCTCTGCTGAGGATGTACTATAAGGTTAGCGAAGCGCGACAGCTAGCTTGTTAACGTGCGTCACGTGATTACGGGGCCACACACCGGTACGCTGCTCATCCAGTTAGAAACAAGCAGAGGTGGGTGTCGAACCGAGCAATGAATATTACGATCGCAGATGAAAATAGGTGTATATTTGCAGTGGCGTACCAACTTATTTTTGAGTGGGGGGGGGGGGGGGGGGCAAACCAGTCCTTCCTTCCTCCCCCCCCCTCCCCCCCCCCCCCCTCCCCGGGCCGGGGGACGGTGCCCTTGGTATCTGCTGGACGCCGCCGGCCAGTGTTTACCAGTGTTTGCCAGTATTTACCATAGCCTCCGAGACCCCGAAGCGCACGCGCGAAGGCTTCTCCGGCCGTCCCATTCAAGTCGTGTAATGGCGCTGGCTCTGCCGCTCGCCGCGAGGTGGCGATGCTGCCCAGTCATAACAAAGGAGGCGAGCCGTCAGCTTCGTAGGTAGAGGCCTGCACTGGTACGGGCCAGGCCGCGGGCCATGGGCCGGATTCGGGCTTCACGTCTACATTCATGAAGGGCCCGGGCCGGGTACGGGCCTTGCATTCAAGTCTACAAGGCCGGCCAAAGCGAGCAAAGCCGGGCATTACTCTTTTTTTTAGCAACATGTTCTTTGGAAGCGTTTTCGTGGCGGGTTGGGGGAGGAACAACAGTGGGGGAGACAGAGATGCTGAAGCATGTGTCTACGTGTAGGTTTTGTGCGTGTCGGTGTGTGTGCAGCGAATGCTCTTCCAGAGGACTAGCGGCGCGGCGTTTCTTTTAGCCCATGAACACGCACACAAACGCGCCTACACAATGCGCACCCTCGCCGGTGTAAACTATCTGTACGTACGAGTGTTTGCATCGTCAGTGTGGGTGAAGAGGTTCTCCTGAGGGGTGCTTTTCTTGAACAATTTCTCGCAGATCAGCGCAAAAGACGGCAATACTTTTTATTTTAGGTTGTACGAAGGAGAGTGGGCAAATTAAAACTTTGTTCGTGTTTTATCCATATTCGTCACGACGTTTCTCTTTCTTTTCAACTGTGACACATGGTTTGTCTGTTTGTCATTTTTGTTTTTCCCTCCTTTCAGCGCGGATTTGGTCGCAGAAGCAGATTGGTCCGACTAATAATGTCAGCAAAAAAAAAAAAAAGGAAAAAAGAGAAGATGCTTACAGCATTTAAAGTTTGATATATGTATGTAAACCAGGTTGATTAGGTTGGAATAACCAAGACACTTTGTTGGGATAAGGTTAGAGTTTCTAAATAAACTAGAATAATCGTTTTTAGATCTCATTGTACCTGCATAGCAAGTTGCATCACAAAGTGCCAGCTACATAACGGGATGTGATGGTTTGTGCTATATGTGCCAAACACTAGACGGTTACTAGAAAACTACCCACCCGTAGAATCAGTATACCTAATATCACCAAGTTCATAAAAAAATTCCAAAATTATTGCGAGGCGGTCGTATCTTACCCCCATAATGTTTGCCCTAAGTGTGCTTATCGTACAAGCAAACAACAATATCATTTGCATAATTTACGTAAAAAATAATGACAAAATAAAGAAGGGTGACACGAGGACTGCACTTTTGTAGTATCGAACCTTGTACTTAGGATCGAAAAGCTACGTCTGAAAACGTTCGGAGATAGAAAAAAGAAAAAAGAAAAAAGTTCAGCATGATTGTTTCTACTCAGGGAAATATATAAATAGCTTTTTTCTTTTTTTCTGTACGAAGCTAAACTTTCTCTGGAGTTTTATTTGCGCTCCAAGAGATGACCATGAAACAAAAAAATTCTAGGATTTTAGTAGAGAAGTTTGTACGGCAATTCCTGGAAAACATAAGAATGACTATGACAGACAGTGTAACGTATCGAAAGAAACTGCTTGAAGCCCCTGCATCGCAAAGTACTTCCCGTCTAATATAAAAATTTAAGACTTCGAATCTTAATATAGCAGGTTGGAATACCAAATGAACCAGGTTGGAACAAGGTTGGAATTTATAAATAAACCAGAGTTCTTTTTTCTTGAGATACCATTGTCTTTTTGCATATTAAGTTACATCACAACGTGCATAACGGGACACGGTGGTCTGTCATGTGCCAAAAAGTAGGCGCGTACAAGATAATGCCCCACCTTTTCAATCAGTACTGACAATTGTCACGAAGTTTATAGAAAGAAATTGGCGAAATCATTGCGAGGTGGTCGTATCTCACCGCCATAATTTTTTCCTTAAAGCCGGGGTCACACTGCTTATACGTCATACAAATGACAGTCTGCAAACAGATTCAAACTTGAGTCACCACGAGATCTGAGCTTGGAATGCCGCACAGCAACCAGTTCAAGGAGACACTTGGCACGCGTCATTTGAACCACGGATATCGTGGAAACTGAAATCTGCAAACTGTATTTTGTATAATGTAAGGCTGAACTTCATGGGACGAATATGCTGCGAATAACCGACGAATTTTGCCCGGCGGCTTTTGTTCTGCGCGTGGAATCAACACAGTGGCTGCTACGTCGCGCGCAAAGCGAGCGTGCCGTCGGGCGGCGTTCGCCAGTTATTCGTCACATAATTCGTTCCATGGAGTTCAGCCTTAAGCAGTGTGGCCCCGGCTTAAAGGTACTTTTAGTAGAAAAAAACACCGCAATATGAGCCGCAAAAATTGCGTAAAAAATATTTAAAATATTGAAAGAAGGACAACACGGACTGCATTATATATCAAACCTCGTGCTCAAGCTCAAAGAGCTACCTGAAACAACGGGTATAGGGAGTATTTACTGGCGGCCATAGCCGTGTGCTCGGCTGCGGAGCGCGTGCTGAATGCGAGCTTCTGCAGTTCTTTCGCCACGTGCATTCCGCACCACCAAGATTGTCGGTCTTGGCAGCCTATTAATGCGAGCTCGTTCTGAGCATGCGCTCTAAACAGTGACCTCAAATATGGCGGCCAGTGAATACCTCCTATAGATAGAAAAAAAAAACAAAAAAAAACAGTGCGCTATGATTTTTTTCATTTAGGGAATTCCGAAATTTTATGTACGGAGCTAATTTTTTCTGGAATTTTATACGCGCTACATATTGCAGTCAAATATATCAAAAGGCACGCTTGTAGCGCTAGCCGCCAGATGCTCAGATGAATATCCCAAATTAAATAAGCATCAAAACTTGTCTGTCAACTACCCCGGAGCAACTGTTCACCGTTCTACCACAATACACAAAAAATATGTAAGTAGAAGTTGCAGTAACTCGACACAATAAGACTTTTTCTTGGACCCTTCTGCCTTGCGCCATGCTGTTCATTAATGGGTTGACTGCGACCCGCTCCCGCCCCCCACTCCCCGTGGAGAGACGCCGTTTCGTTCTCTAAGTTTGTTTTTTTTCGATTACGCCATCTCCGCACTATGAAACGGCCGAAGAAGCGTTCGCGCGCTTCGGGATCTCGGAGGCCATGCCTTTAGCCTGCCCAGTAGCGGCTGTTTCGGGGGGGGGGGGGGGGGGGGGGGGGCAAAACACATGCCTTGCCCCTCCACTTTGAGAACTGGGGGGCGTACCGGTTGGTACGCCCATGTATATTTGCAGTCTGCAAGGAAGCTGACGCCCCTCAGCCGCTGGCCCGACCTGTGTTCGCAACGAAGGAGAGCGAGCTAATGAGCCGATTGCAAATATAGATGTGTGTAAAAAGCTTGCCCCTTCACAGGGGCATGGAATTTTAACCATACTTTAGAATTGGGGAAAAACAAATGTAGGTATTGTTAAAAAAAAGAAAAGAAGTGTTCAGGTCTGTTTTTTTGTTCGTTTCTTACACTAATAATGTGCTTTGAAGGGCCAAAGTAACCAGAGAAGCCAAAAGTTTACCTTATTCTCCTTGCCCTTATCCAGTAATTCTATGTAACAATAATAACTCGACTGTCATAACATAGTCAAGTAATTATGGTAGAACGTTTTCCGACAACGGGGGTCCTGAGGCAGCATTTACGTCCTTTGTGGTTTCGAGTCGGCCAATTCACTTGGATTGAAAGTCGATGGTCATTCACATGGCTGTCGCCTGGTCTCTGCCCGAAGATACTTTAAAGCCGCGGTAACGTACTGCTAATACGTCATGCAAAGGACAGTCTGACGACGCTGTCCCGACACATTGGTCTACAAACATCGCCTGCGGACGTGTTCGAATTATACAAACGTTCGAATTAAGCGAACAAGCTTCGAAGATGCTTGAGTCAAGTCCGCGGAGGCTTCTGTCATAGTGTATGCAGTGAAGACCGCGTATTTTCAGGGAGGCACGACCAGTGGCACTGCGGCTTCATAACGCAAATGCTGTACGTTCTTGGTCGCAGTTCGTTGTTCTCAGATTTTGAATTTGTGGCCATGCATGCAAGCTTTGCGCACCGGCAATCTGAGAGGCCATGGCCACGGTAGTTTCTACCCAATTCCTGTCGCTGATATATGATGTCTTTACATGTACTACATATACCGGGTGATTCTTTTTTAATTCGAACAGATTTCTCACAAAAAATACGCAAAAGATGCACTTCTGCGGTTTGTGCAGGTCAGTTATACGGCCAGGGGGACATTATGTGGGTGGCTATCTTTGCGATAAGTCGCCAAATTAATTAGAAATTGTGAAATAACTTTCTAATTATTGAAAATAAACAGATGGTTCCAATTAGAAACTTAAAAAGCGTCATCGAAAACCACTAAATAAACTCTTTTTAGAACTACTTGAAACTCCTGGGAAACTCGGGGGCGCGCCAAAGTTACCATTCGTGAAGCAGGCGCAAAGCCAGCAGTGGCGGAACGTGAATGATTAGATCATTATCGCGTTCCGCAACTGCTAGCTTTGCGCCTGCTTCACGAGTGGTAACCTTTTTAGCTAGTTAATAGGTCAGGTTGTGTGTTATAAATATTCGTGGAGGAAGAATCAAGGTTTCGATTCATCAGTTGGTGCTCATATTTTCATTTTAGGAGGCAGCACTTCCACGGTATAGAGCACCCTAGCATTATGTATGACTGTCATCCAGAGAAATGATAAGGTTAAAAGAACTATATAAAATAGGTACTGCCTCAAGAAGTTTGTCCCTGTTTATTTTTCGTAGGCGGTACAGCTTCAAGTGTATAATGAAGCTGTATATTCCGCCATCGATGGCATAGTAGAAATACTAAAAAGAAAAAAAAAAGTATAGTTTTGACACCTTTATACATCATATGCCTGGAGGCCCGCACAAGCGATTAATTGATTAATTAAAACTAGGGGAACGCTTGAGCTTCGCCTTTAAGAGTGGAACGCGGTAGCGTTATCGGGCGCCGTTCGCAAAGCCTTCCTCATATAAACTCGCGCTCTTTCCCAAGTCGTGCGAGCGTGTGTGCGTGGTCTAGTCGGTAGCGGCACGTGTCACGTGACGTTACACGTGGCTGTAACGTCAGTCCCCCATCGACCAGCTAAATTTAGCAGAACATTTTCCGCTAAATTTGGCGTGAAATCTTTCTACTGAATTTGGCGGGGAAATTTATCAGGTCGATAGGGTCATGACGTCATAGCCATGTGTGACGTCAGACGTGACAGCGCGCATTGCATTATGGGATTTTATGGTCCCACTGACGCCGACGTCTGATTCTCTGCGATACGAGCTCCTAAGCGCTAGCGCGTTAGTAGATTAAAAAGTAGCTATTGATTGGGCTAAAAATTTAATCGGCGCCCAGCCGTACTTATTAGGCCTGTTTCGCCCTTCCCTCAAAAGCGATTCACACACTTGCGTCGAGTCCGACCGAGGGCAACTGCAACGGCTTGCGACGTATAGGTTGCTATGGCAACAGCAGCGTCGGCTCCAACCAATCCGGTCTCCCCCTTTTATTGCAGCCGACCCAGCTGTTGCGAGATAGCAACCCGTACGTCGGAAGACGTTGTACTGGCCCTCGGTCGGACTCACGCAAGTGTGAGAACCAACCTTAAAGAGGGATTCACACACTTGCGTTAAATCGGACGGAGTGCGTGCATTGCTATGGCAACAGCTGCGTCGGCTCCAACAAAACGGGCTAAAAACCGGTTTTGTTGGATCCGACGCTGCTGTTACCATAGCAACCCTCGCACTCGGTCGAATTCAACGCCAGTGTGTGAATCGCCCTCGAATCGCCCTTGAATCGCCCTTAGGACGCGTAACTATATCAGCATATCGTAGAGGAGACCATGAACGAATATCCATCTTCAACCGTCAGTCCGAACTTCACTTAGGAGTCCCTTTAATCTCGACCATCTCTCCATGCAGCGCAGCCTTTTCGAACGATGCACGGCGCGGGGCTCGTTCACATACACACGGCCCGGAACGGTGTGCCGGCGGCGTCCTCGCGTCCGGACCGACGATGAGATCAGCGGTGCGCGGAGGAAGGCTGCCCAAGCTGTGTCTATACAGGAGACCGAGTCCGTCGCCGCGGTCTTTTGTCCGCGGGGCGCCGGCGACAGATACGAACTGCCGCCAACACGCCGCTGGACAAACAGCGGGGCGTTCCGGAAGGCTGGCTGTGCAACCACGGGCCACCGATGCCCTCCATGGGCGCCCCCGTGCGAAACAACGCCGACCGCACGCGGACACACAACTACTCTTGTCGGAATTACGGACAAGGCGGAAGCTAGAAAAAGATGAATTCGTTCCATGTCGCGCGTCGTTCCAGAATGGGAACTTGGGGAGGCAATAAAATCGCGAAGGAGGTCGAACCAATAAAGTTACTAAATATGCTTCGCTAAACAAAAAAAAAAAAAAAAAGATTTAGAAGAAACAAAAACACGTTTGGTGGTAAATTTTAGCGTATTTTGTCCTGCGAATTTGAATATCACAAGCATTTGATCCGAACGTATCAATAGGCTCGAGGAAAGCCCAAAAACCAACTACTGGCTGTGACGTCTTACCCAAAGGCTTTATACAGCCTTGCACTTGTTGTTCGTGATAAGGGAACGCGGGCAGCGTTTTTGATTGCTCTGGTCAAGCCCTTGCGAATTCGCAGATACGACGTCGGACACCGCAGCTCCACCCGGGGCTTTCTTTGCTGCACGAGTGACGTCGCAACCGCGAAATCGCAAGTAAAATGGCACCATGTGAATCAGGCTTAATAAGGCATGCGGAAGGTGCAGAAATGTTGAGATCTCTGTATACTACGTCACAATTCTCGACCTCCCACCGAGCGCCCCGGGAAGGAGGGCGCATCAGCGCTATTTTCGAAGTGCTGTCGTGGCTGCTTTTGATACATCGATCTGAAATATAATTTTGATTTTCGTGATCATGCAGGCCAAATGAAGTCGATTTAAGGGTTTTATTTTTTCTCAAATACAGAACCACTTCAGTTTCCCTGTGAAACTGCATAAAAAAGGCACACTGCGGACACGAGTCACCGGAATATTCGTGGTTCGAATGCCCCGTGCCCAGTTTTCTCCTCGAACTCATTGTCATGCGGCGTTTGAAGCACGGATCTCGGGTTGACTCGCCTTCGAACCTGTATGCGGACTGACTTTTTTATGATGTATAAGCAGTATGACCCAGGCTTTAGAGTATCGGCTCTCCACTACCTGATTTTTTTTAGGGTTGCGACATTTTCGGACGCTTAGTGCAATGCGGGTGCAATTGCCGCTCGAGCGGTACCATTTCAAGAGACAACTTCCTGTGCTTCTGATACGGTGTCACAAAGTTTAAACGACATAGGTTTGCTCCAGTCGCGGTCTCTTGTAACATTCACGGTGGACCCGGCGAAAGCCGTTCCCTGTGATTTCAAATAAAACTCCGGATTACGGGCAACAGTGATCTTAAGTGCCATTATGGCACAAGTGTCGTTACACTGAAGCGTGGTTTATTTAGTCGCTCTAGTCGAACCTGATATATACACCTCTCCAATAGACGATTGCAAGCAGGGCATTCTGGCCGCCGCCATTTCTTTGCTCGTGCGGTCAAGTGCGTGCGTTTACAAGCTTGCCAATGCTACGTTCACGCGCACGCTGCACATGCTTGCACGCATGGGGCACCAGTGACGCGCCATGCTTGCACGCGCATGTTCGTCGCCTCGGAAAGCTAGCAAATCACGCGCCATATGCACGAACACTGAAAATGAAACCGGCCAGGAGCCCTTGCTTGGAAAAGTCTATTAGCGGCGAGATGTATTAGTGGCGCCCTCATATGGTTACCTTTCGTGAGTCATTACCTTGCGAACAAGTTCGATGCTGTTTGTAATGAGCATGGTGGAAGCTTGAAATCAATGCGCTCTTAAAGCAACACTACCAACACCGTCGAAATTGAAGTTCTTCCATTCCTCTTATTTCCGTCGATGAGAAATCCATCGCTGACGTCATAGTCAGCATTCGGCAAATCGTGGAAGGCCGACCACAGCGACACTTTCGATCGCGCGCGTCGCCAATAGCAGCTGACCGTGATGTCTGTGACTTCTTGGTCCCTGCCTTTTTTTCGGCTTTTAATAACTTTAAAAGCATGTAAACCAACGAGCCCAATCCACCTGGGAAGACTGGCGGCCGACGTTCTCCTATGAGACTTGGCCTTTGTTAGCTTAAAGGGATACTGAACCAAGACTATTTAGTGTCCATAATAAGTGGCGCACGTTCTTTCTACGAGCGAGCAGCCGCAGGTGTGCGCGAGCACACTCAACGAAATTGACGTCATAGTCCTCCATTCACGCTTAAAGACCCGTTCACACTCTTGCGACCAAGTAAGACCGAGAGAGACTGGACCGGTTTTTAAGCCTCTTGAGATCTCTTAGGACCAGCTCCGCTGCAGCGCATCCGATCCTAAGAAGTCGCAAAAGGCTTAAAAACCGGTCTGGTCTCTCTCGGTCTTACTCAGTCGCAAGAGTGTGAACGGCGCTTAAGATGACAGTGAATTGTGTGGGCTTCGGGGCAAAGGAGAATAAAGGTGGACTTTTCATTTCTACAAGGGAAAGCTACGTGCTTGTTAGACCAATTAATCGCTTATCTTTTACATCAGACCCCACTGTGGAGACGAAAAGCTTCTTTTTGTTTTCCCAGGAGCCCACACATTCACTGTCATCTCAAGGGTGAATAGGGGACTATGACGCCAATTTCGTTGCGTGTGCTCAACGCAATCGGAGCGGCGCGACGTCAGCGACGCGTGTTGGTCTTGGGCGGTATTTGAGAGCGATGTTTAGAGCGCATGCTAAGAACGAGCTCACATTACTAGGCATATAACACCGGCAAGCTTGATGGTGCGGAATGCACCTTGTAAAATAACTGTGGAAGCTCGCCGTCAGCACGCGCTCAGCAGTCGCGCACACAGCTATGGCCGCCAGTGAATACTGTCTCTGTACACCTTCTCCACAAGGGCGTAGCCACCTTGAGTGTCGTCACTTGTGTTGTGGTACGCGGTGGTATGCGGTAAAACGTCGTTTTGATATCTCCACGCCGCTGGAAGGTGTTCACGAAAAATGCGTGATTGTCACACATTCTTGATCTGCCTCATATATATTTTCTAGTGAAATGTTTTTTTTTTTTTTTTTTTGTCCGGTACACCGGATACGGAACCTACGTGTTTGAGCACGACAGCAAACAGAAAACGTACGTGGGATGTTTGTCTCCACGTGACTACTTGTTGAATTTTTTTTTTTTTTTTAATCATTTATCTTTGGTATTTGGATGGATAGAGAGAGACTTTATAACGAAGGTCTCTTCACCCGGCTTTCTAATAACAATGATAGAATGCTTCGAGTTCAACATCGCAAATCCATTTAACCGAGGTATACAGAAAGGTGTGCCCCAGCCAAGCCTAGCCGATATTCAATTCGTACTCCGGCACGGTCTAGTGGCTAGGATACTTGGCTCTCACCCAGGAGGCCCGGGTTCGATTCCCGGTGTCGGAACTTGCTTTTGAGTCAGTGGCGAATTCGCCCCGAGCGAGTGCATGATTGGCTCTCTTCCAGTTTTCCACCTTCACATCGCTCGACTCAATCAATAATGTCTGCGTAAGAAAAAGTAAAGAATTTTTGTTTTATCCGCCATCCATTTTTTTTGTTTGTTTCTTCTGACGATTGTCCACTTGAAGCTATGTTTCTGTAAAACTTTCAGCAAGCATAAATATTTTGCCAAATACATTTTAATTAACTAATATCTGCACGACGTGTCGCTTCTTTAAAATGAAGACTCGCAGGCGGCTTTGCCCTAGTCGTATTGATTATATTTCCTGGAACGTTTGCCAAAATGATGCATACAGATTTATTAAGGTGTCCGACTTGAGAAGTTCAGTTCAGTTCAGAATACGTTTATTGATGAGGATACAACTGGCAACATACTCTACGGTAGGGCCAGAGGGGGCAGTTTGGGTTATCGGAGGTAGTGGACGGTGGGGTATAGGTGCTATTGCAATTCTCTTACTAAGCCGGTCGTTGCTATCTGGAAGGGGGTGATGTACTGAAATTATAAATAAATATCAACCACGAATGTGTATTAATTTGCCCAGTGTGCACAAAAACTATAAGACATCTTAATTGTAAAAAAGATAAAAAATAAACCCAATAAAAATAATTGAGAGCTATGTCCGCAACAATTATCCTTGCAGGGATACGGGGCAATCAACAAGCAAAACGAAGCAAGAAAAAGAAGCAATGAACGTAAACTCAATTTTTAAAGAAACGCGAGCTGACTGTATTTAGCGGTGCCACGTCGCAGTATTATGATTAACAGGACTGCGTCGCAAACATTCCTATTGACACCGAATTACGTTTTTCTTTTTATCTAAAAAGAAACAAAATACTGCATATCTTCGTCCAGCTCGAGAAAAAAAAAAAAAGAGTTGCTTCCCAGCATTCCCTCTTCCGAGGTAAATATAGGAGACAAGGCCGAACTAGGATGAAAGATTTTTGCTATTTTGCTAGTTGCTTTTGAAAAGTGAGACATCGGGTGTACTATTATTACTTGTCAACCCGTTCCACTGGCAGGGAGCGGCGTTTCTTTGAGCGGCTTACGGCGCGCGTCGAAAAAAAGGACAACACTGCGCTTCTGGCTGGAATGGGTTTCGTCCCGAACAAACGTGGGAACAACAATGCGCCATGAACCGCATGTTTTCGAAGAATGCGGTACTTCAAAAACCGGAAAAACGCCGCCATCGCCCCCGGCGATCTTTCGTCGCGCTTGTCGAGTGTTGTCGTTGTTCGCTGATATTTCTTCTCAGAAAAAGCAAAAGCGGGGGAAAAAAAAGTGCTTAGGGTACTTTTTAACCATGGTGTCATCAATCAGCCGGAAGGGCTCCGCCACGTTCGTCAATTTCAACTTCAGAAAAGTGCTCAAGAGGTCCCTGTTGTGTCTAGTCTTGCATGGAACATTCTTGACTGTATGTTTAACGCTTGTATGGAGGCCGGTGCTGGGCGGCACAAGCTAAAGGAGAGGCGATCATAGGCCTCACGTGACACTTGGAAATTAATAGCTCGGAGCACCCAACGTCAGAAAAAGCACAGCTATTCCGCTCACGTACGTGTATACGCATATTTCTGTGTTACTGCGCGGGAAAAAAAAGTCAATACAGTGTAGAAGTAATAGGTAGTAGTTAAACGTACAACTTATGCCAATCCCTTTGTTTAAACCACAATTACACTGCGTATATGCAGGATGTTTGTTTGTGCGTGCATGCGCTTGTTTGTTTTATGGCATGCGTTCTGTACTGGTGATGTGTGTTTGTAGAAGTGATTTTCTTTGAGCGTATACTTTTGATCCTGGTTGCATTATTATGAGTACATGCCTAGGTGCGGACTTGCGTGTTTGTTTGAGAGTGTCTTCCTGGTTGGTTCCAGTTGATATGCATGTGTGTGTATTTGTACGTGCGTGCGTGTCTGTGTTCGTGCATTCGTATGTTTGTGCACGTGAAGAGATGTGTGTACCTGTGCTTGTTTGCGAATTCTTGAGTGCATCTGTAAACGCATATACTTCGCGTCGGAATGCTTTCGCCCTCATAACTAATATTTGCAGTGATCATAAAATGGAAACTTGGAAATACCATCCGACAATACTATTGAAAGTGTTCTGGGTTCGGAAACTTAATATTCAAAACTTTCTGTCCGATTCACCTTTCTCTAGCCTATCCCCAACCGGATTAAGCTGAGCCCCTCTGTTTGGAAAGACTTTTATTTCGTACTTACTTAATTTTTTATTATTTTGTTTTCTGTCGCAACACCTCTCCTCCGCTTTGCTTTATCTGTGTGTATGCCAACGTTTCGTCTGGAGATTTAGCTTTTTTATCTGCATTCCAATGTTTGACATTATTTTTTTCTAGTATTGCCTCCCACCCTCTAATGTAATACACCTGTCGGGGCCCTTAAATTATTAAATGAAATAAAAAAAAATGAAAGACGTTTACAACTCCCTGTAACGCCGAATTGGAGCGCAGCTCTTGAGGAGGAGGAGGAGGGGAAGGTGAGGAGAAGAGGGTATGCCCCTCCCCCTCATCAGTACCCTCCCCTCCTCCTCTCCTGCTCGCCTCCCATTTAGGGGAAAATATTCCCGCTAATATTATTGGGGAAACTTTTGCGCTCAATTTAGAGGAGAGTGTTTCCCGCTAAATTTAGCGGGGAAAATTTTCCGCTAAATTTAGCGAGGAGATTTACCTATAATACAACGCGTGTTGACGTCATCTATGACGTCAGTGGAGATCCTCGTGACGTCACGTGTGAAGTCATCATGGGAAACGTCCCGTAATGCATCGCGTAGTTAGAAATATATATATATATATATATATATATATATATATATATATATATATATATAAGAGGGGCATTCATAAAGTTCGTATTATCGGCACAAAAAATTAAAAAAAAACGGAACAAAGCAGGCATCAACATGAGCGCGCGCCCCTCTAGTTTCCGCACAGTATAAACATCACATGCTATAGTAGCTCGGAACTCCGATAGGGAGTCGAAACAAAATGGCACCGCCCGTCGGTGCCAAGCACATTGAGTGATCCGTTTTTTTTCATTTGAAAGGCAAAAATTCCCAGGATATTCATTCCAATCTGGGAGCGTTGTTCGGGGACAACACCCCAGTTTATGACACTTTGGTTAAATGGCGCAGACGCTTCCAGTGTGGCTAAGTAAGAGGAAAGCATTTCAAGGACGGCGACAAAGTGATTGCTAAAGTGGAGCGATTCCTGAACTCTCAAAACCAGGAGTTCTATAGCAATGGCTTCCGGCATGTGGTGCATCGCTAGAAAAAGTGGGTAACTTTTTGTGACGAATATGTAGAGAAAGTCTCAACTTCTACTCGAGTTTGATTGCTGAATCTCTATTCCTTCGTGACAATAATACGAACTTTATGAACGCCCCTCGTATATATATATATATATATATATATATATATATATATATATATATATATATATATATATATATATATATATATATATATATATATATATATATATATATATACAACGGGCATGGTGGCGGGAGGCCGAAGGCGTGGGTATAACTGGGAAGGAAAAAACCCTTGGTGGAAACAGCAACAACGGACCATTTAATCTTCGACGTTTCGGCCGGTGTCCCGCCTTCGTCAGGAAGAACTTTTACAGATGAACGCGGGTGGTATTTATACAATGCTACGGTCGAGTCCAAGTTTCAAAAACGGCGGGATGACGGTTGGAGCTTTGGTGAGAGGGAAGCGTAGGGCAGTTCGTATCTGGGCGAAGAAGCTTGACGGTCGGGGCCAAGTTTCAAGGACGGTGGGATGGCGGTTGTTGCTTCTTGAGAGGGGGCGCAGGGTGACTTTGTGGCCGGGCGGGCAGGGGTGACCTGAACGATAGCGTACAATAGACGAAGGTCTATTGTACCCTATCGTTCAGGTAACCCCCTTCCCGCCCGGCCACAAAGTCACCCTGCGCCCCCTCTCAAGAAGCTACAACCGCCATCCCACCGTCCTTGAAAGTTTGAAACTTGGCCCCGACCGTCAAGCTTCTTCACCCGGATACGAACTGCCCTACGCTTCCCTCTCGCCAAAGCTCCAACCGTCATCCCGCCGAAATTTGGACCCGACCGTAGCATTGTGTAAACGTTTGCCGATCTGGAACTCTTCCTACACTTCTTTGGAAACTCCAACCGTCATCCCGCCGTTTTTGAAACTTGGACTCGACCGTAGCAATGTATAAATACCACCCGCGTTCATCTGTAAAAGTTCTTCCTGACGAAGGCCGGACTCCGGCCGAAACGTCGAAGATTAAATCGCCCGTTGTTGCTGTTTTCACCAAGGGTTTTTTCTTTCCCAGTTATATATACATATATATATATATGTATATATAGGGAGAGAGAGAGTGTTTTTTTTTTGTTTTTTTTTTTTTGGGGGGGGGTGAGATTTTTTTCATTGCACGAGGTCTGTAACGGAAGGAAAAATGAGGTTTCGGAATGACAGTATGGCGGCTTGTCAGCTTCGTCGTGACACCACTGAATACCTTTCCTGAGGAATGCCAGGGACACGAGGGGTGCCAGTGGTGTGGCAAAACACTCGGCCGAACGCTGCTCATATAAGGGTGTCACGTGCACTTATCAATTCGTGTAGAGTCCTATAATATGTTTTCAAAGCAGTGTTCCCACTTCCTGTTTTATTTGAAATCCGTGCACTAGCAAAAAAAAAAAAAAACCGAACTAAAAAAAAAAAGAGGATTAACGGAGATATGCGTCAGAGAACATTAAGATATGAATAATATTTAAGTTTTTGTTGTCACCACACGTGGCTGGGGAAGAAACGTAACGGGCAACCATGAGTGACATATTCACATCCGGTGTAATGCGTGAACAAACAAGTAACCGAGATCAAGCTGCAAAACTTTCTTGGCAGATAGGTTGCATTTTAAATCAATATGTCAGCTATTTTAATACACTATGAGGATCCATTTATTTCAAAAGAAAAACAGGCGTTGTCTATCTAGCGTTTTCTTCTCAACCTCTCGCATCACCAGAAAAAGAAAGCAAAGTAAAAACGTGTGGCAATACGAAAGAGTATTTTTTTTTTTTCATGTTTATACAGCGGGAAGTGCGTCCGTCTTAGTTTGGCCGGTACAGTACGACTACTGACCTGGGTCCAACAACGCGCGTCGTACTGCCGGGATTGCACGGCCGCTCGCACCGGTACGAATCCTCAGCCGTATCAAAACGGACCGGGGCGCGGATCGAACCCAGCGTGCTGCAGTCCCCGGGTCTCTGCCCCGCGGGCTTCCGCTCCACGCGCTCCGAGATGATCCGTTTTCTCGAGCTGACTGCGCGCTCTTAATATGAACCACGTGCGCAGCCACGTCGGTTACCGCGCACGGGTCATAAAGCGAGCGGGCGGTTCGGCTCGTCCACGCGAACCGCGGCGGTGGTTGTTCGGGACCAAGATTGCCAGGGCAGCTGTCGTCGTTGCCTTTGTCTCGCTCACTGCGCTCACCGGACCCGCGCGGGATATCCATAAATGTTTCAGGGCTCGTAAAAAGACGAGCCCGGCCGCGCCGCGCGCTGGACGTGGGACTCGCGAGAGCGCGCGCTCCGGGTTTCGAACTCCGAGTATGGCGGTCACGCCTCGGCCCGGAGTTGCAGCCGCGGTTCTCATTCATACGGCGGTGGTTACCCACCGCTCGGTGCAGGCCAGTTCGAAGTCGGTCTCTGCTCCGGTATGCGTTTATACAACCTCGCCGCGATCGGGTCTGTGTGCACCGCGCGGTGCTGCGGGATCCGCCAACTTTGTGGGGTGTACGAGGCAACGAGGCATCTCCCCCGTGTTGATACATTTCCGAGGGCAAAGAAAACGCAGTGTGGGGTTTATAGGAGGAGCGTGACATTGGCGGCCGCCCGATTCGACGCACGGTTTTTATTTCTTACTATTATTATTTTTGTTTCCCCTAGGTTACGACCTCCTCAAAGACGGCCTTTTGGCTTATTGATTTTTTGCCCCTCCCAATAAATATACCGTTGCAGGATCGTCGGCAGGCAACATTTATTTTGTATCTAATCCCTGCCGTGTACTGTCCCGAAACGTTTTTTTTTTTTCTTAGAGCTCAGCTCTTAGGCGCCCGTTTCCGGCTTGAGCGGCGTCGGCGTAACCGCGTGATGCATTAGGCGACGTTTCCCATGATGACATCACACGTGACGTCATGAGGGTCACCAGTGACGTCATACATGACGTCACCACGCGTTGTATTATAGGTAAACTAAATTTAGCGGAAAGATTTCCCCGCTAAATCTAGCTTAAACTTTTCCCCGCTAAATTTAGCGGAAAACGTTCCCCGCTAAATTTAGCGGGAATATTTTCCCCTAAATGGGAGGCGAGCAGGAGAGGAGGAGTGGAGGGTATGGATGAGGGGGAGGGGCATACCCTCTTCTCCGTACCTTCCCCTCCTCCTCCTTCTCAAGAGCTGCGCTCCAATTCGGCGTTACAGGGAGTTGTAAACGTCTTTAATTTTTTTTTTCATTTCATTTAATATTTTAAGGGCCCTGACAGGTGTATCACATTAGAGGGGGGGGGGGGGCAATACTAGAAAAAAATAATGTCAAACATTGGCATGCAGATAAAAAAGCTAAATCTCCAGACGAAACGTTGGCATACACACAGATAAAGCAAAGCGGAGGAGGGGTGTTGCGACGGAAAACAAAATAATAAAAAACTAAATAGGTACGAAATAAAAGTCTTTCTAAACAGAGGGGCTCAGCTTAATCCGGTTGGGGATAGGCTAGAGAAAGGGGAATCGGACAGAAAGTTTTGAATATTGCCGCGAGCGCAGCTAACTGAGTGGGCAGCGCGCTCGTGGCCTAACGGTTATCGCGCGTGCCCTCCACGCAGAAAGCCCAGGGTTCGATCCCTGGCAGCGCCGCGTCTTTTATTTATTCTTCCAATTTAGGTTTCTGGTAATTTCGAGAACCGTGTCGCTTGTTCTAGGTTAGAATGTTCTGCGCGCCGAATGTTCCAGGCCGAATGTTCCAGAAGCCCACGCGTGCACAAAAGGGGCTCCGCGTAACCAACCGGACTCAGTCTCGCCCCAGCGTTCGACTCTGCGCTTACGCCGACTTCAACGCCCGCGACGCTCTATTGTTATCTTCTGTTTCCTTCTTTATTTTCGGGCACAAGTTCGCCCCATTAAACGTTTAGTTTCTTCAGTTATTCGCCGCCTCGTCACTTGTCCTTCGTGACAATATTAAAGGGGCGATGCAACAATTTTTGTACTCTGCGCAAATACCGCTTAGAACGGATCCCTGACGTTAATGACCTATGAAACACGCGTTCGTTTTTCACCCCACGCAATAGAAGTCCCAGTAAAAAAATAAAGAAAAACGAGCAGCATTCACCCCCTCAACTCGCAGCGAGAACAAGCGGCCACGTGATCTGGAGCCGATTATATGCCGCCAATGTTGATCATAGCCACGCGCTGGGGTTGGCAAAGAACAGGACACGTGCTGAGTTCCACATATTGTTATGGCTCGGCTATTGTCGTCATTGCAGCGATTGGACACGGGCCACTACCCGAATGCTTCTCGAGCTATCAATTATCACGAGCCCAAATCGAGTGCTCACGCAATGCTCGGGTCCAATCTATGAGCCGCATTCAAATATCGTCCCTGGAGGATGCTGCTACCACCAGGGTACGTCATCAAAATTTGCGAAGGAGAGATTGAAAGCAAACGCTCGCTTTTCTCCTTGAAATTATACCGCAACAAAGAGGTTTCTTGGTCAGTGGCGTTGCGTGCGAGTGTACTTGGGTCCCACTAGTGTCAGTAAGCTCATACAAAGTGAAAAACGCTCAAAACGAATATCGTTGCACCGCTCCTTTAAGTTTCCGAACCCAGAACACTTTCAATTGTATTGTCGGATGGTATTTCCAAGGTTCCATTTTATGATCCCTGCAAACATTAGTTATGAGGGCGAAAGCGTTCCGACGCGAAGTATGTGCGTCTCGGATACACTCAAGGATTCGCCAACAGGCACAGGTACACACAGCGCTTCAGGTGCACAAACACACGAAAACACGAACACAGACACGCACGCATGTACAATATATATATATATATATATATATATTATTACTTTGTATGATCGCCGTCATTTTGCACAATCTTCAGTTTTAATTGATACACGGCACTAAAGCGTACGTATGAACTCGCGCACTTCCGGAAAACCGCATGCCGTTTTGTTTAGCATGCTTAATTTTCGTATCCTGTTTGATTATTCAAAACACAATTCAGAGCAACATAAAAAAGGGAAGAAAAAAAGGGAGCATTGGTTCGAAATATTAGCGATTGTCCACCTGTCCAGATATTTTGTCGAAGCAAAACGAACTTGGGGCCTATAGCGCAGAAAAAGAGGAAGATAAAAAGTGTCGAATAATCAGCAGCCGTGCAGTACACGTTAAATTCAAATAAAGAAAAACAGAAAACAAAGTATGAGCATCGGTCACAGCGTCCAGCTGCGTCAATGCGTTCCGTCCGGTTGCCCGAGATTCGGATTGCACGCGAACACAACCCACTGTTTTCTGAAAAGTGAAACGTTGGAAACGCTCAGCTGCATTTAATAAATGACGGGGTACCTTGGTTTTAGACGTGCATCCACATATGGTAGGCATCAATGTTAGACAAATCGTTCTAAACAAAAAAAAATATTCGCAACGACGTTTGTCTTGAAAGATTTATCTATTAAGGCCCCTACGCACATTAACGTTTGAGAGCGTTTGAGTGCGTTTGACTGCGTTGCGGCTGCGAGAAACCAGGACATTCCTGCTTCTTATGTCGCGTGCCAAGCTATTCCTCTATTTGGATTCAACGCTTCATATGAAGCACAGAAGTGCCGATGACTCGCTTTCGTTTCGCGACGTAACGCAGTCAAACGCACTCAAACGCTGTCAAACGCGAATGTGCGTAGGGGCCTTTAGAATAATACAATATTTAGGGAGCGATCATTTAAATTTCTTTACAAAATATTAAACGTTCCGTGAGGCTGTTATGTCAAATCAAGGTGTCACTTGAGTAGTGACGTGACATAAGGGTACACTTCAACTTGACACCCAATGACAACCAAACCAGTTTTGCTGACATGGGGTGTGCAAGCCTAATATTTGGGCATGACTTTTAGAGTACCCCTCAGACGTATTTATCTGCTAAACCCACAAGTTCGTGCAATAACGGTCATTACCGAGTGGGTTAGAGCCAACCTTGATATGACTGGACAGGGGACGCTTGTTTAACATCTTTAGTGCAGGCTGTGCCTCCGGCTGTAGCAAGTAACGCTACGGAAGGGACTGCGCCGGGTAAAGAAGATGAATCCCAGAGAAAAGCTCACCGAAGAAAAGCTCACCGGAGATAAGCTCACCGGAGAAAAGCTCACCGCAAAACCGGCTGATGAAGAGAAAAGCTCACCGGCCATTGAGCGTATGTGGAGAAAAGATCACCGATTTTTTTTCTTCTATTTATATGGAAGCCGTTGGATCATGCGTAACATATATCAATTTATTATTATTAAAATTCGTCAGCTTTGTAAAAAATAAAATGTCGTTTTTTTGTAATATTTGTTAAGCCTATTGGGTATACTGCTCCCAAAATAATAATTGCGGGCGACTGTTTTCTGTGGCTTACTCTCTAGGCAACGAAAGCCTAACTGAAAACTTTATGAACTTGAAGAACAGGAAAAAGTTTGAAAACTTAATAATGTTTGCCTAATACCTAAAAATCAAAACTATAAATGCCGCCGAAAGTGCATGCGCAACAACGCGGTGCCTGAAATTTTCTTTGAAGCTTCTGTTAACTTTTGAAAACAGGATAAAACAATCAGTAGGATATCGAGGCTTCCTTCTTGCACGGACATGTACGTTTTCTAGCCGTTCGTGCTGGTGTTTCTACACGTTGCCTTTGTGTGATAGTGCCCTTCTACGGTGAGCCACCCATGACCTTCAGAGCCGCACACTGGCACCGTTGTTACTCGTGACCTATATGAAAACTAGTCTTCTGTAAGGTATTGAGTTGGGCGAGTTGGTAAACGTTTTACATGATGAAAACCGCTCAAATGACGACGACAGAGTGAAGACAACAAACACGACAGTACGAAGCTGTTCTCGCAACTAAAGTTTTGTTAGTGAAATTAACAGAAAGAAAACAGCGTAGCGGACACTGATTACATCAACAAACACCTACTTATCTATTAGGCAGTACACAATATCGGAGCTGGAACGGTTCACACACCGCTATTCATATTAGCTCGCAAAGAGCAAACCTCTTTATCTGACAGAGCTACCGACGGCGCACTGTCAGCTGCCAATAAAGTGTTGTCTTTTTTACCGGTGTACGATGGTCTGGTTTTATACTTGCGGCGTCATTAATATACAAAATGGGTGATTACTAATTTCTGAGGAATTATCAAATATGCCCAATGAACTTCAAGAACATTACAAAAAAGAGGATATATGTTTAATGAAGTGACGAATGCGAATTGTGTTAAATTGCCATGTTTGACGCAGAATCCGCTAAGTTAAAAAAAAAAAAAAAAATCGGTGAGCTTTTCTCCGCATCCGCTCAAAGGCCGGCGAGTTTTCTCCGCATCTGTCGGTTTTGCGGTGAGCTTTTCTCCGGTGAGCTAATCTCCGGTGAGCTTTTCTCCGGTGAGCTTTTCTCCGGTGAGCTTTTCTCCGGTGAGCTTTTCTCCGCCGCCCAAAGAAGATGTCCATCCCCCCTGCAGCAAAAACTTTCCTTTTCAAACTACATTGTTCAGTGTTACCCACCAAAGTGAGAAAGAAAAATTTGTCCCGTGGTCAACAAACTGTACATTATGTAAAACGCCTTGAACCATTGAACATACTTTTATTCACTGTTGGGATGGCATTTTCTTCTGGGATGTTCTGCAACGCACTCACAAAAAGGATATTGATATTATACCCTATTTAATTCGTTTCCTACCTGTATCATCTAGACATAACTTCCCGTATGACATTGTAATACTCCTAGCATTGCATAGCATGTGGAAGTCCCGCCTCGACATAAGGAATGAGAATTGGCACCCAAAAATTGTACGCCTACATTTCATTGAGCTTGTAATCCGCGTCAAAAGCGTGCCTCTGTTTAAGAGTCTTCAAGACATCAAAGAGTTTTAACATGTGTACTTTGATTGTGTAGAGCGAACCCTGAACAACCATGTTGTGATCCTATCGTTTCTTCTTCCATGTAATGAAAAAAAAGGGGCATCGGTGGTTGAGGGGGCTGGCGCACACCAGCTCGGAGCACGTGGAGCGAAAGCTCGCGCTGCAGAACCCAGGGATACTGGGTACAATCCATCCCGGGTTCAATTCCCACCCCCACTCGTTTCGATCTGGATGAGCATCGTACCGGCGTGCGGTCGTGTATCACTACTGCGTGATGCACGTTAAAGATTCCAGGCTAGCGGTTGTACTGCACTGGCTAAATTGCTCATCCACAGCTGGCAGACTCGTCGCCCGTTGAGGCAGACCAAGTTCTAGGCTGTATAAACATACACACAACCAATTTTTTTTCTTTTAGGGGCGAAGCTCCTTAGGGTCTAGCCTTGTCCGTCCGTCCGTCCGGCGTCCGTGCTCACAAAAAAAGAACAAAAAAATTTTGCGCAGTCGACAGGATTCGAACCTGTGCGGGGAGGCCCCATTGGATTTCTAGTCCATCGCCTTAACCACTCGGCCACGACTGCGGGACGAGTAGGGGGCTCTGAGATGTGGTAGTAACTCAAGAGCTGGGGATGTCATGGGGGGCCGGGCGGGGGAGGGGGAGGGGAAAGGGTCGGTAGCCCCCGCCCCCAGGCATTGCAAATACTTCTATTAAACAATGCGCAAAAGGAGAAAATATTCGCCCTCACCTATTCCGTCGCCCTTCCACAGTTTCCCGTCGTCTCACTCCCCCTCCCCTCCCCCTCTTCCTCCTCTCCCAAACACCTGCGACGTCCTTTTGTAGGATGGTTAAATAAATAAAAATAAAAATTTTCATCTGCTTTTAGATGAAACAGCCACCGAAGAATTATAATCACGTGTGTAAGCGCAACAACACCCCACAAATACACTAATAAAAAAAAAAAAAGTTTAATTACGTGATTATAAACCAACTGGCTCAAATTGCCACTTTAATGAAGAATTATGCCTCCGCTTTGATTTATCTGCACTGCGAAGGGTTATACAAATAACGACATGATACGAAGAAGACGACGCGACATGCACAGCTAATTTGTAAAGCTCCTTTTTAGATGTATAACTTCTGGTTATCACAGTTGGTAGAGCGCTCCACTGGAAATGGAGAGGTTCCTGGTTCAATACCAGGACCAGGTGGATTTTTTCGGTCGCGCACCAGTCACCTAGTTGTGTTTAAGATTTGCGTGGCCCTTTGTCATCCCATGTTCTCCTTCTTCAGGGATTAGTATCGTCTTTCTTGTCCAGCTCGCCTGCACCTTTGCATTAATATCATTATCATGAAAACCAATTTGTGTATGTCGCATCGTCTTGCTACGTCTCAATGTCGTTGTTTGATATAATTCGCAGCGTAGTTTAAAGGGCCCATGAAACGATTTTAACATCAAGAGAACGTGCACCTTATTACACTTTTTTTTTGTTTACTTTAGCACAAGGACCATAAAACACGACCACTTCTCTCGAAATGTCGCGAATGCGCTGCGTAACCGCAAAAACAAAAAGGAACTATTTCTTGACTACACGTACGGCGGCCATAGGAACGACTTTATGACGTCACGGCGGGAGCGGTTATTGAGATCGCTTTTGAAAAAGTATATTCTCAGTTTAATGGTAACGTTTAGAAATGATTTCGTTCCAACATAAACTAATAAATCGAAAGCTTTATATTCTTGTTCAGTACACGAAGTTTTCGCAGCGCCATCTATCCGGAGAAGTCAAAACATCCCCTCCCCGCTGCTCCGCTGCCTAGCAACGTTGGCTGGCTGCTACCGGATGAGCAGTGCGATCAACGCGATATAAAAACCACGTTTCGGCAGCTGCGTGATTCGTTTTCTTTCTCGTGCGCCTGGTTCGGCTGCCTGCAACTATTAGCCCCGAGAGCGAAAACATACGTCGCTGTGGTCGGCCTCCCACGATTGGCCGAACGCTGACTATGACGTAAGAAAAGGATTTATCATCGACGGCAATAAGAGGAGTGAAAGAACTTTAATTTTGACGGTGTTGGCAGTGTTCCTTTGAGAGCGCAATGATTTCAAGCTTCCACCATGCTATTTACAAACACCATAGAACTTGTTGTTTGCAAGGTAATGACGTCACAAGGGGGAACCACAGGAGGGCGCCACCAAAACATCTCGCCGCTAATACTCCGTTTCACCTAATGTTGTACCGCAGCGAAGGCTAGAAGCGCTAGCCCATAGCGTTGGCAGCTGCCCTTGGTGCACGAGAGCTTGTGCCGCCGAGGTGTGCCATAGAGCAAGGAGCTCGCGCTTGTAGCCTTTCCTGCGGTACAACACAAGGTGAAACAGAGTATAGGGAGTATTCACTGGACGCCATATTTGTGGGTGCTGTTTAGAGCGCATGCTCAGAACAAGCTCACATTAATAGGCTGCTAAGACCGGCACTCTTGGTGGTGCGGAGTGCACGTTGCAAAAGAACTGTGGAAGCTCGCCGTCAGCACGCGCTCAGCATTCGCGCACACAGCTATGGCCGCCAGTGAATACTCCCTATAGGGGGTATTCATTGGCCGCCATATTTGAGGTCACTGTTTAGAGCGCATGCTCAGAACGAGCTCGCATTAATAGGCTGCCAAGACCGGCAATCTTGATGGTGCAGGGTGCACGTTTCAAAAGAACTGTGGAAGCTCACCGTCAGCACGTGCTCAGCATTAGCGCACACAGATATGGCCGCCAGTGAATACACCCTATAGGAAGTATTCACTCGCGGCCATAGCTGTGTGCGCGACTGCTGAGCGCGTGCTGATGGCTAGCTTCCAGGGTTCTTTTGCAACGTGCATTCCACACCGTCAAAATGGCCGGTCTTAGCAGCCTATTAATGGGGAGAGAGGGGAGAGTCTGCTCTCACTGTAGCAACGTCCACAGTGCTAAGGAGAGGACAAGACCGGAAGCCGCGTACACCGCGGCACGTCATGCGCACGTGACATGGGAAACATTGTATGAGTTGAGGGGCATCCCCAAACGCCATCTTATTCGGCCGGAAGTCCGAAAATCGTTTCACGTGTCTTTTAATCGAAGCATAAAAAAAAAACCACCTACCCCAATTGACCCCGTAAGTGATGACGTCACAACAAGGCGTCTGGGTCCAAACAAACCGTTGCTAGGGACGTTGCTATGGACTAATGCATGGAGACTCCACATGAGGCTAGATTTTTGCTTACAACTAAGTAAATAATTTTTTGTAAGCAACCTAACTTCTTGATATCGAATTATGAAGATGTTCTTGTCGTCTCAGTGTCGTATCGCAACGATGAAAGCCATTTCTGAAGACTTGCACTCCGCTTTGCTTCGGTAGCAGACGACACGATAGATTTGCTGGCCTCTGTTGCAGCGGGCGTCTTCATTGAATTGCGTCGGTAAACGAGCGACAAAAACAAGTGCATCACCATGGCCGTAGAGGCCTCCGCAATGTGCGTTTTTTTTTTTTTTTCTGGGAAGAAAAACCCAGCTTAGTTACGATGGGTGAAAATGCAGTAAAATCAAACCACGTCATGCAGATCAGTTACGATGACGACCTGAAGTGCATTACTGGCGTAGTGCAGGCCAGCATGAGAAGCAAATCGTACGCCGTCGAGGTAAGTCGTTTGTTATTATTATTATTGTGGTTGTCAAGTTATTAAAGAATTGCATGTCTATCGCAATTTCGCAGTATTTTGCTTTTTTTTTCCCCCTTGATATACATCAAATTCCGTGGATGTGCTCTTTTGGTGAAGATCTCCATCGAACCCGCGATGCAAGTACAATCTGTAATTAACTCACCTTATGTTTTTTATCCAGTTCTTTCACGCTTTGGGGTCTTGCGGAAATCTGAAGAAACTGCAAGGGTCTTTCACCACGCGATGGTTACAACCAGGTATACGAAGCACCCTCGCATAGCGCGAGTCCGCAAACAAAATTTGGGATCTCTACCGATCGCCTGAAGTGCTTTTCTCACGGGTGCAATGCGATCTTTTAGCAGACGATCATCTCGATCGACGTCCGGACTTTCGATAAACCATATTTTGCATCGCACCCCACTATGAATTCTTATAAGTGTCTGAAACTCATTTTATTTCAAACAAACGCGATGTCAGAATATTGTCTTTATTCACACGATTCAAACGACGGCCCCGGTTTGGCCGGCCGGCGTGCGGCAGACGGCATACTTGCAATCGTCGTCTGCTGCAGGCATCTTGAGGACCGGAAGTTGCAGTCGTAAATATTTCAGAAACGAGCGATTACCGGCACACTTCTGTCGAAACATATATGACATTTAAGCTTTCTACATCTGTGATTTTTAGAAGTTTAAATCCTACTCCTGATTTTTGAACGGTCGGGTTTTCGTAGCGAAACCGAGCCACATGTATTCGTCCCTAACAACGACCCTAGCAACGGTTTGTTTGGACCCATGACGTCACACTTACGGAGTCAATCCCCAACACTGTTTTGACTCCGCATTAAATTCTTCTATACCAGAGCCGATATATAGAGAGAGTTCGGTCAATGGGAGGAGCGGGCAGAGCTATTGTGCACAAGACGCAGAAAGAGGGCTTGACATGCTCTCTTGGCCAGCCAGAAGCCGAAAATAACCCCTACCGGTGGTAGCGAGAAACAGCTTTGATAAGCGTCTAAGAGTTGAATGTAGCTACTCTTCATGGTTGAAAATATGGTGCACGGGATGTTTCGATTATGATCATGCAAAAAGATGTAAGAATCGAATGTGCCCCTCGAACTCTGTTTCGCTCGGACGGAGTGTGACCACTCGCACGGCGGATTCTCGGCCCTCGGCACCTGGCGTACGGGTTGCGTCGATCGTTCTGCTAGATTTTTATCTTGCATGACCGGGACGGAAAAATCGCGTATACCATATTTTCAGTGACGGAGAATTACTCCGACGCACTTATTAATTTTGTTTCTAGCAACCACCACCAGGGTATTATTTCCGGCTTCGGGTTGGCCACATTCGAATTTGTGAAGACACCCTGGAACACGCCCAGCCAGCTTTCGATCAATTTCGCCTCCTCGTTTGCCTCCTATACTTCCCAATGTACGGCAAGACTCTCTTCTATACTACGTCAATGTCAAGAGCCGATGAGGTCAATCATGGGGCGCAAAAAACGACGTCACTGTGTTCACCTATATGCATATTTTGATCATTTTATATACCTATAGAGTGCCTCAATATCCTACTGTTTAGGGTGATGTCATCCTTGGTATATATATATATATATATATAAATATATATATATATATATATATATATATATACAAAAAAAGAAGCAAAAGTATCGGGAACAAAATGGTCAGATGTCATCACCCTAAACGCACATGAATGCACCCTACATGAACCTATCAAGCACAGTGAATTAGCCGCGATTTAGCAGCTTTAGTGTGTGTGTCAGGGTTTGTGTTGTTTTCTTTCCCCTGCTTGTTCTTCTAGTTTTGGTGAAACAAAGTATAGTCAATAAAAAGCGAGCATTTGTTGGATGTTCATAATGTTCTACAAAACATGGAAGACGCTAGCGGAACACATGTTCCGCGGGCCATATAAGCTTACATTTTACACACGGGAGGACTTACTCCGCAGTTTGCAAGTTCAGCTAGAATTTAGGATATCAATTCTAGTTAACTAAGTTTATGGTGTAGGTTCCAAATACTGACAAAAGGGGACAAATGAAAACCCATCTGACCCCTTCTCGTGGCAAATAAAGTCACAGAAATTATTAAAGCTCGCTCGGTCACACTTTCCTATTCCTCTCTATACGTTGACAGTAAAGCGTGAATAGTGCCGAGAAGAATGACAATTGAGGGAGTTGTATACGTTATATTTTCGCTTCGAATCGGAACGTGTAATCATATTAACATATGCACCCTGTAAAGCCTATGTCGCCCGTAGGGAGCTTTAAGTCAAATGTGCTTGCAGACATGAAACAAACAACTTACTGAGAATCCGGTCACGCCAAACCGTTAACGTTTGTCGAGCATAATAATTGTTTGCAAGTGCTTCGCCACGGCCTCCAACGGCGGTAAGCAATTTGTGTTCAGATAAATTCTGTCTCTGAACCACTCACGCGCGGCGTTGCAGACCTTCGATGCATTTCTGAAGTGGTTATACGAAGTTCCCATTGCTTAACAGAGTTAGCACCGTAAAATACAACTGCGACAACGCAGAAGTAAGCAAAATAGACGAGACTCTGCGCGCCCTGTTCCCGTGAAGCGTAAAACGACCTCCCTGCCTGCAGTGGCCGGCTCCTTCCGAGGCTATTCATTCGCCTTCCCGAATGCCGATCCGAGCGAGCGGAGGCGCACCCCTCCCGCGTTTATGTCTCTGCGTGCTCAGCGAGCGAGTCGAGCCGTTTTAAAACGCGGAAGCACGTGACTCGATTAGCCGCACGCTCAACAACAGACACGGGCTCTCCCCTAGGCGAGACTGTCCTTGCAGGGGCAGGCGGTCTCGAGGAGAGAGCGTCGGCAGCTCAGCGCGACTGGGCCACCAAAAACCCTCCGAGTCCCCGGAGGGGACCATTCCGTCTCATCGGCGAACGCGCTTTATACAGCCTCGCGATCCGGGGGACAGTCGCCGAGTTCGCCACACCGTCGCGGCGGCCGAGCGCCGTAAATCAGTGCTGACTCCAACCAGCGTCCTCTCTTTATATATATGTGTATACATACACGTATATCTATAGATCACGGCAGAAGCAGCAGCAGCGGCGGCGGGCAATTAAAACGGGCGTTTTTAATTTTACAGTTCCCGGAATGAATGCGCGGCGCGACGCGGTTGGGCCGTTCTGGCCTTTAGCCGCCGCTCGGACGCGGCTTCGCCGCTCGGCTTCGTTTGGCTTCGCGGGTCGCGCGGCGAGGGGTCGAGCGGCCGAAGGGAGGAGGCGCGGGCAGCACATGCGCCATAAATCCGCCGTGGCCGTAAATCAGCGAGCCCGGGGATGAGCAACGTTGGCTGGCTGCGCTGGACGCGTAAATCATGCGAGTACGCCAACCGGAGAGCCCACCGCCGCCGAACGTGAGCCGAGCCGGCCGTCGACCGGACGACCCTGGGGCCCGGGCGGGAGACGCGCTCCTTTGCCCCCCTCCCTCCCCCCACGCCTCGAGGTCCGTTCGGTGGGCTCGGATGTTGGTCGTGATGATGAACACGCCGCCCAGGACCTCGTTATTTGACGATGGTGATCAGATGCCGACGTGGAGTCGTCTTCGAGTGAACACGCGGCGAGGATCGCTCAGCAAGGCTGCGGCGAGTTAGAGAAGGAGCCAGGAGGCATCGTACAAAACACACGTCGTTCGCTGCAGACGACGGTCGAGCCTCTTCCCAGTACCTTTGCTTCATATGCTTGGAACAATGCCTGCAGACAGTGTTTGCATGCCAATATCTCACAGGACCGGCATGCGAGAAAGATACACGCCTCAGCAAACTGTCTGTAGAGTTTTATTTTTTTTTATGTACGATGTACTAACACTGCAATCACGGCTTTATGAGATGGAAAGACAAGAAAGAAAAAGTGAGAGAAAATTTAAGTTGTATTTATTTTTAGTACCTAAACCTCCGGTTGCAGTTACATTGATCGTAAAACCATGACGAGATGTGGTATACCGTCGTATATCTGATAAAACCGACCAACTTGTACTTAAAAAAAAGAGAAGAAAACCACGTAATACTACGTAATAGGGGGATACGAAGCAAATGCAAACAGATGAAAGAAAAGTTAACACAGTCGCATGTTGTTGCCTTTTTACGCTGCTTATTGAACATGACTACGCAATTATGTATCTAAACGTGTGATACTCACAATGTTTTTTTACGTCCATACCTTACATAGCGAGTTCAAATAGCCTCAAGCCCTCTGGAAAACTGACCTTGAATACGTTTTTTTAGAAAGCTAAACAACTATTACTACTCTAAAAACACTTTTGTACACGACAGCTGTGTAGACAAAGCTACTTTCAGACTTTACTTTAGTTAGGTTGGAGTGGGGACCCGCATCCAAGGCATTTACTAACAAGCTAGAACTCGTAGAGACAAGGTAACTCGGTTTATACTAAAAACGCATTCACCAGTATACGCGGGACGCAATTCAAAATTTCGAATTGTTTCTGATTCAATCTTCAACGTTCCCTTTGAGTTCCGTTGAAATAACATCGTCCCCCTACTCCTGATTTCCCCTTCGTATCATTCCTATGAAGTCATATTCCATTCACAAAAACGTGTTCATTCAAATCTGAAGAAAGGAGCAAGTAGGCGGGTGAGGTGGTTTAACAACACAGACACTGTAACCCTGGATGGAGCATGCGAAAGGAAGGGACAAACAACCCTGTGTTTGTGCTCGTTCGGTCCCTCCCCATGCTCCGTGGTTAAAATAGTCTCCGTCCGGATACAGCTACGACCCACTGGAATAAAGGCTGGATCACACATTTGCATTTGACTGTGATCGACTGTACCACGACTCCTTGTGACGGCTTGCAACGAGAGAAGGCACTGGCGCTCTGGCGACATTTATAAGGTCTCCGCGGAACATTTTGATATATAGTTAATGAATAAAATGAATGTTTTTGCGGCATTTGTGAGATCAAATTTATGCACGATCTATAAGAAAGGGTAAATTAAAAAAAACTGTCAGAGATATTTCTATCTTAAAGGGAAAGAACAAAGCATACAATCTGTAGATGGCAAATGGTCTAGACAATAGATGATGCCCGCAATTTATCCCCTCATAATCCGTCAGAATCGCGGTGGTTGACGTTTGACAGCACTCTAGTGCTGTCAAACACGGTCAAACTTAAACGTGTGAACTAGCCTTACGTTGCATACGAAAGAGCTCTGACCACAAACTATATGAGGCCTTGAGGAGACGCATTCATGTTGCTATACGAGACACATAAAGATGTTGCACCGTCTGAAACCGGTTTATGGGTCTTTACAATTTTTTCTGTGCCTGTCTTGGTTGCGAAATCCTATTTTTTTTTGTTCTCTTTAGCTGAATTCTCCCTTTTTCGTTATCTGCATCCGGAAGGATTACAATAAATGTTTCATATGATACACTGCTCTATACGTGACGCTCCCAGGGTATTCGGAGATATGTAAATAAATTATCACTATTAAAAACTGCAGGACGTCACTCATTGTTGCCGTTGCAGTAGTTGGAAATATAAATTTTCTCACAGGTTTTATTTTTGTTTTTTGTCTCGTGCAAAATATGAGCGCAAGAATTATTGATTTATTTGTTGCGATTCAGAAATGCTACATCTCTTTGCAAATCGAAAAGGAGCTTTCGGGGGCTGTGGTCTAGCAAGAGGGCTTTCGGTAATGGCCGTAAGGTTGCGACACCTGTTAAATGTTGGCGCGGAATAGGGTGATTAGCAGATAGTCAAACACAAAACAAATCGTTGTGTGTATGTTTATACAGCCGGAAGTTAGTCTGCATCAGTGGACAAGTATATATATATATTCAAACGCGTTTTCGAGGAGTGGCCGCTAGGAGACCAAGGAGTGGCGCTCCCTAGCGGCGACCTCGGGAACTAACGCTGTGGGGCAAACAAACCCTCCCACCGCAGTATTTCGTGCATTTGCTGCCATGAAAGAAGACGAGGTAAGGTTTATGAAAGGTATGTAACACTATTCTTTCTCCTAAACGTGTCTAGGTGGAATTAGTATAGTCCCCTCTTGCGTTCAATGTCATCGACGTCCTCTTGGAAGGCAAAACAAGCGCATTTGTGGTCACGCGCGGCCGTGCCGGGCCAGCCGCGTCGTGTCGGCCGCGCCCGCTGAATTGTGCGTTGCCTGCGCGGCGTCCGTGTTTTTCTGAATGATTCACAAAAGACGCACTTCACTTTTCGGTTACCCTGTCTCCCGCGACAATCATGGACAACATCGGCGAAAGCAAGCGGTGTCTCGTTGAAGAGGACGTGCTCAACTGCGATCATGTCATCGAGTGCAGCGTTGCACCAGAGCCGACGGTGGACAGCGTCCGCATCGTCGAGTACGTCCTGCAGTCCTCCGCGCTGCATGTATACCCGGTTCAAATGCATGCTGCGAGCACTGCGGTACGCAGCAAGTGCGCACCATATTGGTACAAACAAATGTTCAACGAGCGCGGAAACGGCGTAAGCTATATCGTGTCACTAGATGTGTGCAGTGCAGGTGAAGGCAACACCAGTCGAAGAGAAAAAGAGCGAGCACTAGGAACGCGGGATGGAATAGGAGGGCAATGGAGTGCGAGGGGAGAAAGGAAGAGCACTAGAAACGTTAGAGAGGAAAGGAGGTTTCTCTCCTCCACCCCAGCCCTCCTAGTGCTTTCCCTTTCTCCCCTGGCCTGGCGTTGCCTTCGCCTGTACTGTACGCAACTAGTGACACGGAGTACAGGGAAGTGCTATAGCGTCAGAGTTGTTTGGCACGTAGCGATTGCTTATGTGGAGATAATGATAATGAAACTGCGCCCCCTATAATTCGATATCCTTGCCAATAAAGGGTGTTCATTTTTAAGCTTAACGGATTTGTTTGAAAAAAAGTCGTGAAAGTTACACTAATCTGGTTTGTGCAGGTGAGTTACACGGCCAGGGGGACATAGTATACACTCTGAACGAAATCTGTTCTTGAAAGGTTCTTCGACGCCCCAAGAACTCTTTTAGCTCATGAAGAACGGTTTCGCCCCAAACACTCTCGCCCCCTGGCGCGCTAAAAAGCCTCCTGGGGGCGATGAAGAACTCTCTCGGTAGAGGAGGTTTTCCATCACCTTATCTCTCGGTTGCTCGGAGCAACCGAGCCACTGAGAGAGAAGCGAGCGGAGGGACAGGGCGTTCGCGAGCTCAGGAGTTCCGCAAAGTTCGCGAGATGTGACCACGTGACAGTGGAGGCCACTCACACTCCAGTTACTCGACTCGACTCAACCCAACAGTCGCCGAAGAATCATTGTCAGAAACATGGTTATGGCTTCCTTTTTCTTTGTTATTAACTTTGATTTGTAAACTTTAACTACGTACAACTAAAAAATCAAATACTTCTAAAAAAAAAGATAACATCATTGAGAAGCGCTTTCAAATTGAAGCAGTTGAAGCATTTGAAACTGTTGAAGTATGAAACGTAAAAGCATTCGGTAGAAGTTATACGTTCGAAGTGGAAGCAGCGGAAGCGGTTCGAGCGTTGAAACCTTTGGAGCTTGACCGCTTGATGCTCGTAACGTGTCAGATTGGCTGGCAGAAGATAACTTTGGAGACTTCTCCAGAGATTCGAAACCTGAAAATAAGGAAATTGCCCCTCCTATCGGGGCTGTTCTGGTTTTTGGCTGTGTCAGGTTGATTTCAGCTGCGAAGGGGAGTGCAGGTATCGGCGGCTCTAGTTATCGGTGACCGCGGCTGCCCTGGGCGCAAAGCGGCAATCAAAGCTGTTTTGATTTGTATGCACTGACGCTATCCTACCCTTTATGAGCAAGTGAATTTTTAACAGAACGCTCTAGTGAAGTGGGGAAATTCGCACGCGTTTCGTGGCGCGGGAGTACAAGCGGATTTTCTGGCATTTGAGGAGACTGGTCATGGTCCTGTGTAATCCCAGCATGAGCGAACACGCTAGTGCAGTGTTTCTGTTGCTACGTCATAGGTATCTTGCAAAGCATGGGAAGATAGCTCACAATGACAGGGACTTTATTTACGTTTTTGGAAAATTCAGGTAGTGTCACATTGATGCGCTCCAATACCAAGAAAACTTTTGCTCTGGTATTATCGAAAAATTACGATCAGTTTTGTGTTTTTAAGAAAAATAAATACTTTCATTTTTATGGTTCTCTAATAAGTACCGAATGTTCTGTCGCGTTTTTTTTTTTTCAAAATGTTTGTGAGTACGTTTTATACAAGGATGCGACTTATACGCGTTTTTTCCCTTTCAAGTATAATACCTTAACTGTTCAAATTACCCGGGGGGTTTATACTTCTCGTACGATTCGTTGACGAAGGTTGAAACTGCCTCCTCCTTGTGTATATATCGCGACCACAATATACATATGCTTGTTTATCAATGAATTTTGCCAGTACGTCCATAAAAATATATGTGTGACTTATATATCTACTTTTCTTTTTCTGAAAGGACCAGTCTATAGGGACATAAAAACGGTGACTCATACAACAGGAAATGCGGTCTCTATCATTGTAGTAGATTGATAATTCTTTCAGTGTCAGTATGACATCAGTAACACAATGTTTTCTTGACTTCCGATGATGTACGGATAATACCAAGAACCCGTGCGATGCCTGATCCCCAGAAGCAGTGCAGCAGTGACCAGAAGAGCTTTGGGACTCGGGATCCCATTTGACGATGGCCCCGGGACATTTTGGATACTGCTGCTGCTTCTGGGAATTTATCCGGGCCTTCCAGAGCTTCTTGGTATTAGGATTATTACAAGCTTCTCTTGTATATCCACAATTTGTCTCTTGGTGTGTAGATATCTATGTTGATGATAATCGAACACATAATTCTTTACTGGCGGCCAGGGCATGATGTAGCCTGACCTGCGATGATGGGGGATGCCACTGCCCTATCATTGCCTTCACCTTCCTCACAATTTATCGCTTTATGGCATAATGTTAAATGTTTTGTTTTTACAGATGAAGATGTTGATAGAGAGACCTTTCTAAACTTATCAGAGAGAATAGTTGAGGAATTGCTGCCTAATATATAATTGTGAGTAAAGCTGCAGAAAGTAATTGAACAGCCGAAGGAAGACAGATAAGGCAATTAACCTAATTTCAAATTGTAATTCCATTTGTTAAATTCAAGAATATTTCAAATTGCTTGGCCCCTCAAATTTAGCTTATGTTTTTGACAGAAGCTCCAACTGGGTCTATGGAAGTGGCAGGGTATTTATAGCGACAAAGATATAGGCTTCTAGAATTTTACCCACTGCTTACAAAGGCAAAGTGATATGAGTAGACTGCCCCATTATCCAAAGTGAAAAGGGACACGAAAAAAGTTTGTAACAACCTTGGCAGACTGTTGTAGCGTGCTGATTGAGTTATCGCAAGTCTTCGCGGAAGCGCCGCCGGCTCGTGACGTCATGTCTGTGATAAAAAACGCTGCGCTCAGGAATAAAGCAGTTCTTGTTCGCCAGCATGCTATAGTCTACAGTCACTTCATTTGGCGACGAGGCTGTCTACGTGCCCTCGTAGGCAACGGAAAGCGACAGCGAGACGAGCGACGCGAAGGAACGCACGGCCACGGAAGAGCAAGCGCAGCTTGTCATGCGCTAAAGCCGGCCAGCGACGCTACATATTCCCGGAGTATGACATCGCAAGCAGCACGCCGGCCACCGCCTTCGTGAACCGACAAAGGGCAACGAGCAACGCCCCCGAGATTTCGCCTCGGGAACTCGCCTTGAACAGCAACGAGGGCAACCTGCTACGCAAGGAAACGTCGAGCGGATGAGTACTGTGTTTCTTTCGAGTTCCGAAATGTCACGCTTGGGAAGAATATCGGAGTTTGACTCTAAGACACAGAACATTGAATCGTATTTGGAACGATTTGAACATTTTGTAGTGGCAAACGACATAAAGGACGAGAAAGTGCTTCCCGTATTTCTGACAGTGGTAGGCCCTGAGGCTTATGAAGTGCTAAAGAGTCTGGTCGTGCCGGCGTCCCCTGGCGAGAAGTCGTATGCAGTTCTTAAACGGTTGTTAATAGAACATTACAGCCCTAAGAGTTCCGTTATAGCGGAGCGCTGTAAGTTCAACAGACGCGTTCAGGACGAACATGAAAGCGTAGAAGACTTCATAGTTGAACTGAAGCACTTGGCTAGGAAATGTGACTTTGGCAATTTCTTGCAAGACGCCCTTCGGGACAGGCTAGTTGCAGGCATACGTAATGAAGAGAGCCAGCGTGCCTTGTTTGCCGAGGAAAACTTAACGTTTGAAGGCGCTTGCAAGATTGCGCTAGATCGAGAACTGGCGGCTCGAGACACCGCACTCATGCAATCGAGAGATAAAGAGGCATCGTTAAACGCTATAAAAAGTCGACCAAAGGGACGACCAAGGGTCTCGAAACCTAAAGATATTCAAGGGTCTAAAAAAGAAAGGTGTGAAAGATGCGGTAGGAGTCATGCATCGAATGTTTGTTGGTACAAGAGCTTTGTCTGTCGCAAGTGCTCGGGAGTAGGACATTTGCAAAAAAATGTGTCCAAACGCAAAGGTGCCGAAAAACACGAATGCTCTGGAATGTTCTGACGAAGACACTGAGCATGACGTGTACCATTTTATAAATATGACTCAGTCGTGTTACGAAGTGAGTGTGCAAGTTGAAGGGAAACCCTTAGTCATGCAAATTGACACAGGGGCGGCAGTCACAATTGTTCCTGAGAGCGTGTACGACTCTGTTTTTCCACATGTAAATTGTGGTCCGGCTAAGATGTCACTCCGCACGTACACGGGAGAACATCTGCAGCTCAAAGGACAGTGTGATGTCGCTGTTGTGTACAAGGGTCAAAGTATGACGTTGCCCGTAGTAATTGTCAAAGACAATGGAAGGGTGCTTCCAGTGCTGCTTGGACGGAACTGGCTCCGGCGTTTAAGGCTGGACTGGCATGAGATTGGCCAAGTCACAACGGAAGATAGGGCTCAAGCACTGCAAAGGAAATACCCTTCTGTGTTCTCAAAAACCTTGGGCACCATACAGAAGTTCGAAGCGACGATATTGCTGAAGTCTGGTTCGGTCCCTGTGTTTAGCCGTGCTAGACCTGTTCCCTTTGCGTTGCGAGAGCAGGTAGAAACCCAGCTGCGCAGCATGGTAGAAACGGGCATGCTTCGACAAGTAGCGCGCAGTGACTGGGCAACACCACTTGTCGTTGTCCCAAAAAAAGATGGTAGTCTAAGACTCTGTGGAGACTACAAGGTAACGATAAACCCTGTTTTGAAAACCGATCACTATCCGCTGCCCAGGCCGGAGGACTTGTATTCTGTCCTCGCAGGAGGCAAGGTTTTTTGCGTACTTGACCTCTCTGCGGCGTATCAGCAGGTGCCACTCACTCCAGAGTCCAGACCATTTTTGACAGTTAACACTAGCTTGGGTCTTTTTGAATTCCAACGCCTTCCCTGCGGTGTGGCTAGTGCACCCGCAATATTTCAGTCTATGATGGATGAAGTGCTAAAAGGCATTCCGCACGTCGGATGCTACATCGACGATGTAATCGTGGCAGGATCTGACACGGCAGACTGCCAAAAGACTCTCGAACGTGTCTTGGGAAGGTTGCGTGAGTACAACATCACGCTCAACGCGGACAAGTGCCGTTTCTTCCAAGAATCCGTGACGTATCTGGGTCACACAGTGACCGCAGACGGGATTTACCCCACAGAGGCCAAGAAAAGAGCGATCTTGGCAGCACCCGAGCCCACTACCGTCACAGAATTGAAGGCATATCTGGGCATGTTGAACTTCTATTCGAAGTTTTTAAAGAATGGTTCAACAGTCGCAGAGCCGCTTTATCGGCTTTTGAAGAAGGATCAGAAATGGTCATGGACGAAGGAATGCAGCGAGGCGTTTGCTAATACGAAAAAGTTGCTGACTAGCAGCCAGGTGCTGACATTCTATGACGTCGATAAGCCGATCGGAATGCTCTGTGACGCGTCCTCGTATGGCATAGGGGCAGTTATCTTTCACGAGACTGCTGACGGCGAAGAGAGGCCTATCGCGTTTGCCTCGAGAACGTTAACGCCAGCCGAGAAAAAGTACGCCCAGTGCGAGCGCGAAGCTTTGGCGTTAATCTTTGGTCTCAAAAAGTTTCATCGCTATCTTTTCGGCAGAACGTTCACAATCTACACCGATCATCAGCCGCTACTAGGCATTTTAGGCCAGGAAAGGCCTGCACCAACACTGGCCGCCGCACGAATGCAGCGTTGGGCCATGGTGCTGGCAGCTTATAAATATCGGCTGAAGTATCGCCGAGGGAAGAACATGGAAGTGGCTGATGCTCTGTCGAGATTGCCTCAGGCGGTGCCCGCTGAGGAAGAACCTGTGGAGTGCCTCTCAGTGTTTCAGTGCCTCCCATTAAACGTAGAGATTGCCAAGTTTACAAAACGAAGCCTTACGTTGTCCCGTGTTGCTGAGTTTACTCTGAATGGTTGGCCAAGACCGCACGCGCAAGAACTTGGGCCTTATTACGTTCGCCGCGACGAGCTTTCGCTTGAACAAGGTTGTGTAACATGGGGTGTCCGTGTAGTGATCCCGGAACAGCTAAGGGACCGCGTGCTGAACTTGCTGCATGAGGAGCATCCAGGCGCCAGCCGCATGAAGATGTTGGCACGAAGTTTTGTATGGTGGCCTGGAATTGATGCGGCTATCGAGCATCACGTACAGAAATGCCAAATCTGCCAAGCAGTTCAGCCCGCCGCCCGTCCGGTACCACTGCATCCCTGGAGCTACCCTGCCCGGTGCTGGTCGCGTGTGCACGTGGATTTCGCTTCAAAGGGTGCCAATGTGTTTCTGGTGCTCATCGATTCATTTTCGAAATGGATCAAGGTTTGGGTGATGTCTTCTACATCCACCGCTAAAACACTGGAAAAACTTCGAGGAGCCTTTGCTGCTTACGGGTTGCCCGAGGTACTAGTGAGCGACAACGGTCCGCAATTCAAGTCGGCTGAGTTTGCTGACTTCATGAACGCCAACGGCGTGAAACACATTTGCACTCCGCCTTACCACGCAGCCTCTAACGGTGCCGCAGAACGCACGGTTCAAACTGTGAAACGAGCATTGCTCAAGCAGGTGCTCGAAGGCGAAGCAATCGGTCGGCAGTGTTCTCTTCAGGAAAATATTGACAGTTTTCTGATCTGTTATCGCAACACGCCAAACAGCGTGACTGGGAAAACGCCCGCCGAACTATTCCTAAAGCGCCAGCCACGCACAAAACTTTCCCTGCTTAAACCAGACTTTGCCGGCGCCATGCAACGCAAGCAAGAGCATGTGAAAGAACAACGCGATGCGTCGCGAGGTGCTGAACGTGTGTTCAACGTGGGCGACCGTGTTTTTGTGAAAACAGTGCGCGGTGAGTGTGTCTCCTGGGAAGAAGGAATCGTGTGTCAGGTTGTCAGTGCTGCGACCTACGTTGTGAAAGTGCTCAACCAGCTTCGCTTCACGCACGCTGACCACCTGCGTCCTCGACATGCGGAACCCATCGTGAAACCGGGCCGTCCGACAGTGGATGACGATCCATCGATACCGCCACCCACGAGCTTTCCAGCCCAGGTGCCGTCAGCACCACCCAGTGCGAAGGCACCGACGCTAGCGGCGCCACCTCCAGACTCGGCTGGTAGGACGCCGACGCCTGACGCAACGGCACCGGCGCCACCCGCAGACCCCGCCCGGGAAGGACCGGCGACACCTACTGCAGCAGCGCCGGTTCCGTCTACGACAGCGGAGAGGCAACCTCTTCGACGAACTTCTCGCGCATGCAAGCCGCCTGACCGTTTTAAACCCGAGGACTTTAGGAAATGAACATTTTTGTATGTGAGGGGGAAGGAAATGTTGTAGCGTGCTGATTGAGTTATCGCAAGTCTTCGCGGAAGCGCCGCCGGCTCGTGACGTCATGTCTGTGATAAAAAACGCTGCGCTCAGGAATAAAGCAGTTCTTGTTCGCCAGCATGCTATAGTCTACAGTCACTTCACAGACGACATTCTGACCAAAATGCAATAATCAGCAGTATTGGGGATCCTTCCATCCATATTGAAAACTCTAGGCGATCTCTTCTTTTATTTTTTTTTTTTCCAGAGCACCAAATCGTCCACAATTAGATGATGCCAAGTGTGCCTTCCAAGCAGGCTGCTCCTTCCTGGTCGACTTAACTGGGCGCTAAGGTTAAGAAGATGTTTTGATTTTATTGTGATATGGTATTGCTTCGATCCTAGCTTAGTACAAGTATTGTAGCAGACTCACTGTAGCCCTAGTCACTCACATGGTAGGATTTGCTGTGATACGTTCCATTAACAAAGTGAAAAAAGAGGTCAGTGCTTACGCATATAAAAAGTTGAGGAAAACAATGCGTGATAAGGTGGTGAGAGAGAGTGAAAGTATTTGGTGAAAGGACGAACTCCCCCACCGTTATTTCATCCGAAAATAGCAAATGGATTTAGTTTAGTTTTTCGCAACCTAACTCTGTGAAACAATGAGAAAATATAAAACTAAACAGTAAAAAACAGCGGGACTTTTATAAAATAGAGTTGTTCAGCTAAATGTACTTTGGAAATTTTTTAGTTGCCATTTCAAGGTTAAATTTCAAATACTCTGATGGTCCATTTGACCTATTGCTACGTATATGTGGAGACACAATGCTTTTAGTTGCGGTGAATTACCTTATTTATCACTACAATATAGTGAGCATATAACTTATCTATTTAGCGCTAGCACCCAGTATTTGAATTACCATTTCTTACATAACTTAAAATACATTTCGCAGGATTTAATATTCCACAAAACTTTATCCTTCGAATTTTATTAGATCTGTTTGGTGATATATATTTAGGATCCACGTCAAAACAGAAGTTGATGAAAATGTCATTGCAGTTCATGTAAGGTTGTGGATGTTGAGTGTTCTATGGCTGCGCCAAATGGGGAACTTCTGCATAACAAAAAGAGGAAACATCCCGGGCAAATAGAGTATTCATCATTAGAAATACCACTACTGAAGTTTCTGAACTGTACTTGGACCTCTGCATTCCGAAATCTGTAATTTCAACATATTTTACCTCTAATTTTTGAAAACAATACTTTTATTAATGCACAAACTAGATAAAAATAGCTAAACTCTTTTTATAGTTACAAGTTCCTCTCTGACTGGTCTCAGTGGACTTGCAACTCTACACTGTACACAAGAAAACGGGGAAAGGGGGCTTACAGGTGATTCAATTTAGTTGTAGTTTACAAAAACAGCGAGTGTACAAGCGGGACTAATAGGCCATATGCAAAATGCTTGCCAGCCATCGTAATCGTGCCATTAGGAGCCGCCATATTGAGGGGTTTATCATACCTTCCAGTTGTGGACGAAGCGCATCTGCATTTAATTTCGTTTTCGTAATATTAGTTCAATTTATTTGTACACTCAACCGGTTGCTGTTTAGTTTCGGTTCCAAGAAGAAAAGAAAAAGAAAAACGGCCAAAAAATTCTGTAAACGAAATTGTCAGCAACGAGGTAGCAAAACTCGTCACTCAAACGGTGAACTGGGCCATCCAGGCAGTGTTGTACGGAACGGCGTTCCAAGGAACGGCGTTCCTGGAACGCGTTCCTTATAGGAGGAACGAAGGAACGCCTCCGTTCCCTTTTGCATCGGTGGAACTGGAACGGGAACTCGTTACATTTTTACTGGAACGAAAAAAAAAAACGGCGTTCCTTTTTTTCGCCCACTGGGTAATTTTTATTTTATTTCTAAGAGGGAAATTTTAAAAGTATGAAAACAATGTCTTTACTAAGAGCAGTATCTCGTTGACGTTTTGGTTACTTATATTAGGGTTTATTTTGTGTGGTCCTCGCTTGGTAACAGTTGGGTACAGGGGAGCTAGTGGACACTGACTTTTTTTTTTTAGTGCCCGAGGCTGCAGTCCAAAAAGCAAGACCTTTAGTTTAAGGAAAAGGCACAGAAAGAGGGACGTTTCAAACTCAACTACTTGCTTTGCATCCACGAATCCTCATACACGCAGAAACCTAAAAGGCTGGCTACAGTCGCCACTGAACTTCCACAAAGAGACCCACAGTTACAATAAAAGAACAGGTTGCCAGAGATCGAACGCACTCTTCTTTCCCGAACATTGGTCTCTTAAAAAATACACAAAAATTTAACGTTATTCCTTCTCCCCTTGTCCCCCACCTTCAAACTGAACAACGAATCCAACCTTCACAAAGAAGGACTTGTAGTTTTCAAGACTGACCTCCAAAAGTCCTCCCTCTTCTTCACTTGCTCGTCTTGCAGACAGCAACATCGAGAACCAACTGTTGTTAAGTTGGAACACGGGACTTTGTTAGATTGAAACGTGCGAGGTTGTTGTAAAACGCTAGTGCAATGCAACAGTACATTTGGCTCGCCTGCATAGCCCACCACAAACATGGATAAGGTTAAAAGCTGAGATTTTTAATAGTGAATATATCATAAAATAAATCTCTGCTTCCGCTTGTTTTCTTCTCCAGGTGCCCTTCCATCACGGCATTCAAATTCTTATGTTGGCAATTGATGGCATAGATAAAAAATATAAAATTTGGCTCGATCCAATTCAATATGGTAATCAGCAAAATACAATTGTAACGTATATGTAACGATACGTTCCATTTTTTTAACTGCAATGGGAACTAGTTCCTTTTCTAGATATGGAACTTGTAACGGGAACGCGTTCCAAATATCAGAAGGAACAAGGAACGAGCTTTCGTTCCTTTTTTTTTTGAGGAACGTGTACAACACTGCATCGAGGCCAATGAACGGTCTTTATCGAACACGTTCTGTGAAGAGTTCGTACTTGACTTGCAGCAGGTGATAAAATTTTAGTTGTACGACTCTCACTTAGCCGGAAACTTTGTTTCTCGGGCGAAACTCTCGGCAAATACGGGTACCCTCCAATTTGGGGGACATTCAATAATTTATCATCTATATACTAGATGGTGCTTCTTTTTGTATATGTTTTATATAACACTGAATAAATTCAGCTAACACGCAGGGTAGCTGTGTTTGAAACTGTTTACTTAAGACATCTTTTTGCCCTTTGCCTGAGTTTGAGATGTGTTTAAGCCAGGAGCATATGCAGATGAGGTTGGAGAGTGCGACATAAGGAGGGGGGGGGGGGGGGCAGGCAGAATATTCTGTTTCGCTGGCCTCCCTTTTTTTCTACTTCCCCACCTAGGTATTTGTCTACCCCCCTCCCCCTCCCCCCCCCCCCCCCCCCCCCACACACACACTATATCCACGTTGAAATTGTGGACTATAAAGCATACCTCAACAACAAAGCAATCGGAAATATTTTTAAGTTGCTTTTTGTATTCTTCTGTTAGGTCTAGTTGAAGGAAGGTTACAAAACAAAACCATGTTTGGTAATGCGCCATATTTAAAATGAAACGTAAAAAAATGTGGGCACTAATTTCTTGAAGCCGAAATTGCTAATGTTTCGAAGCGTCATATAATACTCCTATAAGGGGTTTATGAGCATCTGTATTTCACTAAGGTAATTGAAGCTAGAACATAATGGGCATTTTCAGCTTGAAAGTGTTTAGTTTGATTACATTATAGTATAATTTCGTCACTGGTCACTCTGAACGAAACAATATTGCATTGTTGTGATAATCAGACCAGGAATAATTTACTTTCCAGCTGCAGCAAGAGCTCTATCTCATAAAAGGCACTAGTTGCATTTTTATTAGAGAAAGAGAGACAACGGGTGACCTGCTTGAACGGATAGCAAAGTATCCTTGTCTTTCAGCATTTAACAACTGGGTCGCTAAACTCGTCAAACACAAAGTTGGGCACGAAGTTCGCGGAGCGTGCTGATTGGACTCTCGCGACGTTGGCGTCACGCGGGACGAGATGTCAATCATCCAAGCTCGCTCGGTGCTCAAATTCCAGCGAGAATGTTAGGCACAAAGTTGTAGCGAGCTTCATCGGAGCGCGCGCGAGTAACACCGTGGGGCCAGCCGATTGAACGGCTGCACTGATGACGTCGCGCCTGCGTGTCCCTACATCCCTACGCCGCGATAGAGTCAATGAAACGTAGATTGTACCTAGGCGGGCTGTAAATACTCTGAACTTTCTCGTCGCAAGATCGTCGTTTGTGGAAGTTATTGCTGACGACAAAGTGACGTTTCACAACTTTGGGAAGGAGTTATTTGAGGCCAAAATCTTCGCTTCGGAATCGAGGCGAAGATTAAACTTTGTGATATTGTGGAGCCGTGCGCGGTGTATGCGGTTTTAGAGCTCATCTTCCGTCACTCTCAACAACGCCACCGGGGTCACCCACAGGCGTTATGTATAGAGGCGTCGGTAATGACTGAGAGATGAGGAGGCGACGGGGAATGGCGAGAAAAAGCCGGGGAAAGGAATAAAAAAAGGTAAAACCAACATAAACACACACTCAAGTAGGGGTCAGGAAGGGCCGTAGAAATTGTTCGGGAAAGAGAGAGAGACAGGGCGGGTGGGGTGATAGTAGTGAAGAAGGGGGATATCCCTTCCCCCGAAATTTTAGAGCGCAACTCTTATGCGCCTGTTTCGAGCTTGAGCGGCGTCGCCGTCGGCGTAACCGCGCGCGCGTTGCATTATGGGACGTTTTTTCACTAAATTTAGCGGGGAAATTGACGTCACGTGATTTTAACACCAATTAGGTTTCCCCGCTAAATGAGAGGGGAGCAGGATAAGAGGAGGAGGGGGGTGGAGGAGCATACCCTCCCCTCCGTACTCTCCCCTCCTCCTCCTCAAGAGCTGCGCTTTCATTCGACATTATAGAGAACTGTAAACGTCTGTCATTTTTTTTTATTATAACTCTCTGAAATGCTATAGTCCGGGCTGGGGCGATATCCACCCCCCCCCCCCCCCCCCTTACACCCTTATGCCCTTTGCGCCCCCTTTTTACGACGCCACTTTGAGGGGGGGGGGGGGTGAATCGCCCCCCTCTCCGTTCTTCTGTTTCGACGACCCTGCTTAGAGGCGTTTCAACTGAGCGATGACAAAAAACAGCACAGCGTGCAATTTTCTCAATTATGGTTCTAGAAATTCTGGAATTAAAACGGGGCGCGTTCCATGAACTTACGAGCGGCCATGACAGACTTTCAATCGAGAGGCTCGTGCCAGGGCTCGTTGTTTGCAGGCGCTTTCAGTGACGTGCTTTTATAGTTCATAACTTTGACGTCAGGGTCAGGATGATCAGTTGTGAACGACAAATTTGATGGTGCGTGTTCGAGTCGGCGGTGAAAAGTTTGGTTGTGTACGATGAAAGTTTGGTGTCCTCGGGTTCTCGAAACATCACCGTCAATATTGACCAAACTGACATTACTCTTATTTCAGTTGATGAACGCAGAATTAATCCCAGTTTGGCTAATCTTTGAAAGTCTATAATAAAATGATTTTACCTCCCGCTGATGGGGGACAACTGCCCGGAAGCGAAATCCGTCTAAAGGTGGACAATGCTACTCGGCTCGTTGTGACCTAACCACGTCGGGCTACACTCTGATCAAATTCAAAAGGCCGAGATAAATAAAAGGGACGACAGGGATGTTTTTTTAGTAAATTATGCTTTATCGGCGGAAATAAGAACAATATCAGACTATTAACTTTGACGGTGTTGATTTTAGAATGAAATTACCCAAGCCTCCACTGTGCTTTTTAGAGACCATCAAGGTCGCAGCTGATAATCTTCATCGTGACACTATTGGCGACGTGAGCGATCGAAAGTGTCGCTGTGGTCGGCCCACCACAATTGGCCGAATGATGACTATGATGTCAGCAAAGGATGTCTCATCGACGGAAATAAGAGGAATGTAAGAACTTCAATTTTGACGGTGTTGGCAGTGTAGCTTTGAGAGCGCTATGATTTCAGGCTTCCACCATGCCCATCACAAACACCATCCAACTTGTTGTTCACAAGTTAATGACGTCACGAAAGGTAACCGAATGAGGGTGCCACCGAAACATCTCGCGGTATTAGCGGCGAGATGTTTTGGTGGCGCCCTCCTGTGGTTCCCCCTTGTTACGTCATTACCTTGCAAACAACAAGTTCGATGGTGTTTGTTATTAGCATGGTGGAAGCTTGAAATCATTGCGCTCTCAAAGGAACACTGCCAACACCGTCAAAATTAAAGCTCTTTCATTCCTCTTATTTCCGTCGATGATAAATCCCCTTTCCGACGTCATAGTCAGCGTTCGGCCAATCGTGAAAGGCCGACCACAGCGACGCTTTCGGTCGCGCACGGGGCTAATACGAACCAGGTTCGTCTCCGCGTGCTTTCTCGTGCTGCTATAGCTCGGCGCCTAGGGAGAAGTAGGGATTTTTCGCCCTTTCAACGAAAAACGTCACGAAGATATACGGATCTGCGGGTTTCTGAGACAAGAAAACTTCGCTGCAATCTTTCGGCTCCTCCCCCCGCTATGTCATAACACGAAGAAAGTTGTGGCTAACGAGTTTAGCGACCCTGAAGGGATTCAAAGAAACCTGCACAGAGTGACAAGCTGCAAGGTTCGAATTTTGTTCTTGCTCTTAACAACTACGCGCGTGCAAGATGCCATTTGTTTTAGACTTTTGTTTTAGAAGAGTTACTGCAGCAGACGCCAGCGCCGCACGCGCACGCCTTCCGCGTATAAAAGATTCGAAGTAAATAACCAGAATAAAGCGTTGACGAACGCGCGTGCAAGATGCCATTCGTTTTCGGCTTTTGCTTTAGAGCAGTTACTACTGCAGACGCGGGTACGTGCGGCGCGTGGAACACCAATCCCTGCATTCTCCTTGATGCTTGGGTAATTTAGCAATAGGTCTATTTAGTAGATTAGTCATCAATAGGCAGCATTTTCAAGACCAATAGACTCTCAGGTGGATACTAAAGATTTCTCAAAGCTTTGCCGCTGTGCGACCCTCGTCGGCCATACCTACGCTCGCACCCCTTTCTCTTTGACGTCATTCCAAGCTCTTGCGTGCCTAGTTACCTTTCATTCCGCTCTCCCGGGGTGGCGGTCCCGTCGCGCATGTCTACTTTCCGCCGGGTGGCGGTCCCGCCGCGCGTGTCTAGTTTCCTCCGGCTCCTTGTGGTGGGTCTACGTCGTGTGCTAAACAGCTTCGCTGCTCATCCACCTTCAGAGAGCGGAATAACTCATGATTGTTTTTCCTCCCAACACCTATATATTTTTATCACCTCTCCTCTTCCCTCAAAACCGAAAAGTTCACCTCGCTTCATGTAGACCACCATGTCGCCCTACACTTTCATTTTCTTCTCATTTTATTCCATTTAATTAAGTTTTATTGTAAGATAAACAAGAACCTGCACGCGAGCACTTAAGAAAAGGATTCGCGGGAACCAATTTTATCTTACGATGCGGCTAAACAGAAGTCATATTATTGCGCATAACAGAAAACAAAAGAATGCTGATGACGTCTTTATCAAAAATATGTTTGAGGGCGACTATGAAATCAGATTTTCCTGCGTCCAGCCGAGCAGGACAGATGACCTTAGAAAGATTTAATTTTTTTCATTTCTTTTGGTGACCCCAAAGTCATGCTCATCGCCTTCGTTCGATTGGCTATAAAGGAACACTACAGCAGGATGGGTGTTTGATGGCGAAGGATTCCTACCAGTGTCATTTTCATTGCTACTTTCATTGCCTGTTCCCCTTCCCCCAGTAGAAAGTAGCAAGCCGTGACAAACCTCTCAGGTTAACATTATCCTCATTGTTGCCCGCTTTTTCTTTTCCCATACTCTCCTATAGTTATCAAGGAGGGTCACACGCTTCTGCTTGACTCAATAGATAGGCAGTACAAATAGAACGAAACAAGTTTGAAATGTACACATTATTCACAAACTGACTTCTTTTTTGCCGATTTTGATTATTTAACACGTAGCAGTCACGGGTAGGGCATATCAGTGGAACGTACACTACAAACGTGGGACCTTTTAACAACGCTCTAGGCGATGTTAGTTTGTTTTTTATCGCCAAGTTGTCACAGAAGAAAGAAGCGTCCTACACATAGGAATCATGTAGGGACAGCAGGCACACAATTAAAGCTTGAGTCTTTCCATGTCTGTGTCTTTTATAATAGTGCGATGAGGGACTCACAAAGAAAACTAATTTAAAGTGAACGTCTTAATTCTTGAACCAATTAACCTATTATTTCGGTACCAGTACTTGACAATTAAGCTCATTCATAAATGACCACCAGGGCAAATGTACAGCGAAGCACTCACAACCAGCATCTGGTCAAAAAGGGGTCAGATAAATACGGTATTCTATTTAAAATTCATATTTTATAGCTACCAGAGTCCCTTGCAAGACATAGAAAAAATTATTTAAGAAAAATAAATCTGCAAAATTAATACTTATAAATGTAAAACAATTATAAATATTTAGTTGTTGCGTACAACAATATATTTGCCTTAGTTCAGTGGTTCTCAAATGGGGGTCCGCGGACCCTTTGGGGTCTGCAAAGGCATTCTAGGGGTCCGCGAGGCCCTGCCTCATCAGTCAAGCCCGGCAATAGAAGTAGGTCAAGATGAAATGTTTCAGTTTTCGGGCCAGTTTTCTCGTCTGCATGTCAATAAGAGGGGCCTACTTCACACTAGCTCTTAGTTATATTCATTTATTAAATCATTATTAAATTTATCCTCTATTTTTTCTCTTCTCTCACCACGAACGGGGTCCTCCATCATCTCCGCCGATCCACAAGGGGTCCGCGAAACATCGTTGGTTGAGAACCACTGCCTTAGTTGAACAGTAAAGGGTCTGGAATGTTCCGTAAATAATAGAATATTTATACACAATACATAGAATTTATTTTGTGCATTTGTACATCACAAACTCCCTAGGAGGGCATACTTGAAAATATTCCAAAAGAACGAAGGTACTTGAAACAATTTGAAAAAATATAGCCATATAATTCATTTTCGCACAATTGAAATATGTTTCTACGGATGCGCCATACCCACAGCTCCTATGTGCAAACGTTCTTGCTCTATGTTTTGCAGCGTGAGCTGTTAACCTCAATCTCTCCGGAGATCGTTGTCGTATCAAATACTTTACGAGGGGGAATACAGGACACTCCCCGCGAATACAATGGCCTCGGGGACGACAGGTTTTGCGCACTTTGAATGGGTGGATGTGTCATGGCGTTGCGGTTTTCCCCTTTAGGATTGGATGGTGAGTAGCGCCGTCTCTCGGTGCGGGATATTTTACTCCCGGTCGAACTTCTTTCAGTATGTGCGCGCTGTTCGGTCGCGGTGGCGTAGGTCGTCTGTTGAATTTAAAAACCAGCGGAGACTTTATTGGTGACTCATTTAAAGTGCGCGTATACGTAGGTTGAGCTCTATGTCTACGTTCTGTTACATAAACCGTACGCATGTAGCTCGATCAGCGAGTATCGAAATTTGTACGGGCGGTTTTGAAAGCTGCTCTAATAAGTGTGGTTAGTCATAATCGCACTTCAAAGCAGTACGGAGCAACTAATATTAAGGAACTATGTCGACATTTGAAGCACGTTTAGCAGGCACAGCAATGTATTGTCATATACTGCACCGCAAAGTATTTGCTACTATGATTATCGCTAAAGCGCCTGAAAAGGCACCTTGATTAAACGACCCTAATTTCGCGAGATCGCGTATGTCGGGAATTTTACAAAGTGCTGGTTTCAGGAATGTCTGGCTGGCGCAAAATTCTGATATCATTAATGGTGTTCTGTGTATTAGATATGAGACGATTTAATCGAGTGATCCATTTCTCGCTATTTTCAAATTGCGAATAGATTGTGTTTTGCAGCAGCCCAAGGCAACAGAAAAAATATTCAGAAAGTTGGGAATTTCATTGTTACTTCGTGGATAGTCAACATTATTCCCAACAGACCATGCTGGCCTTGAACATAGTTGGTTTGAATTATTTTAGTATTTCTACAATGATAATTGAAGGTGCGAACTCAGATTCCACTCATAAATGTCATTCGACAATTTTTTTTTTGTTGAAACAATATTTATTGCACATTGAACAAATATGTAGAGCTTTGCATTCAACAAGCACCGATCTCTGTTTAAACAGACAATAAAGCTTTGAACAATTATATACAGCTCAGCATTCAACAAACACCGATCTCTGTTTAAACAGACAATAAAGCTTTGAACAATTATATACAGCTCAGCATTCAACAAACACCGATCTCTGTTTACACAGACAATAAAGCTTTGAACAAATATATATACAGCTCAGCATTCAACAAACACCGATCTCTGTTTACACAGACAATAAAGCTTTGAACAAATATATACAGCTCAGCATTCAACAAACACGGATCATATACGTATATGTTTTACACACACAATTTGAATAAGGTCATCATGAGAAACGCGACGCCGAAGTTGTTTACTTACGTGATCTGATCTGGAGGGAACCGAAAGAATGACAGGCTTTTGCCCTGCAAGGTCTGGTTCTTGCAGTGGAGAACGGAGCCCACTGCCCCTCCCGCCATCTTCACTGATTGTTTACAGCGGCGAACGCGTCATACTTGGTGCACTACAAAAGGACACTGTAGCGTGTCATCCGTAGAGAAGGAAGTTGGCATCAACATGCGGTGACAGGTCGCGCAATGGTGGCCACTGACAGTCGTCGCGCCCGTTCCGCCGCCCGGCCTAGCCCGCCACCCGCGTGATCGCCTGCCCGCGTTCGTCATCGTCGGTGACGCATATTGGTCATGTGTTCTGGCGGGAGGAGAAAATGGGAGAGGAGGGGAGAGAAAATAGGGAGAGGGACACACCAAAATTATCCCACGCCACCAGGGGAGGAATCGGCGGGGCCATCGCTCCGTCTAATGCAAATGAGCGGAGTGTCCGGTATTCCCCCTAGTAAAGTATTTGGTCGTATCCACAGAATACTCACCCCTCTCCACGCCCCAAAATTTGGGATTACAGCTCCCACACGTAATGTATCGCTTACTGTTCTCAAACGCCTCTTCGTATATTTTACAAGTCTATTATCTTTAAAGTGAGCATTTTTTTTTAGCGTGGCTTTCAATGAGTCACATGCCAACTCGATTTCTGGCTCGCATTTCACCGAAGTTGAAATGCGCGTTTCACTGGTAAGACAAAATGGCTAGGTTGCGTAAGCTACCGCCCGATCCAAAGGGCTCAGCCGGATTCATCCATCCATCTGCGACCCACACTTGGTTCACAACCTGCCTGTTGAGCACACGGTCCGCACTGTGTGGGCAGGTGATATCTGATTACTGTTTTTCAAGAACACCTGCTGTAGCGTGGCGCCAGCAGTAGTACACTGCAGCAAGACGCCTGTTTGGATCGAAAGAGCGCGTTTTTGGGCAAGAAAGCGCAAGGGCGTTTTGTGTAGCCCCGACTAGTCTTGTTCCATCCTCGAAATAATGCGCGTAGTCGGATAACCCGTAAATAGCCACTTTGCTGGCAGACGGCGCCTCTAGTGAGGAATCTGTCACTGACTGACGAGATCCTGCGAGGCCCGCGAGGACAGCAGGTCGCAACCAGATAACGCCGCCGCGCCTAGCGCGCCTTCGACTGATATGCGGATACCCTAGTGCCACTAAATAAGCTACGCTTTAGAGTAACGGCACTTGGGCATATTGTGACTTAAAATCATGGTTGCCCGCTATCTGAAGCTTTATCTGAGATCACATGAAACGCTTTTCCGTCCTCCACAAATGTTTTAACAGTTCGCGACAAAGTAAAGCAATATTACATGAGCTTCCTAACACCGAATCTAATGCTGGGGAAGTCGCACTTTTGAATCATGACAATCGGCAGTTGCGTCTGCTCCGCACAAGCACCATGATGGCGGCGCCCACAACAATGTCGGGGAACGAATGCCGATAGTTTAAGCGCAGCTCAGTTAGTGACTCTAGAATACCCGATAGGAAACAAAAAGACCTTTGCGCAACGCCACGAAGTCATAGCGTGACGAACCGCTGCTGCCGCGGCCTGTACTACAAGGTGCGCGATGGCACACTCTTGTGTGGGCAGGTCAGGATTACAGCAGGTTATGCTTATGAACAGCCTTAGCCCAAGGCCCCCAAATTCCTTAGTCCGGCCCTGGTTGTCAAGTTTTATTTGTTCAACCCAAATTGTAGCAAGCCTGCAATCAGCTCTTTCTGCAGCATAGTCATGCATTAACTAAAGCTCGAACTGCAGGCCCCCAGCGATATTGAACTAAATCTCCACCCCTAGCGGTTTTATCTCGATGAGCACCGGGCTGGCATAGGTTAGTAGCACAACTGACGCACATTAAAGACCCCCAAATTGTCCATCTATATCGTGGAGACATCGCGAGACTCCTTGGGCCAGGCTGACTATTCTTTGACTAGACACCCTTACAGTAAAGTTGATCGTGCTTGGAAGACTGAAGAGGAAATCGAACGCTCGCTCACATTTATTTATTTTCTCCTCAAATGATTCATTTTCGCCGCAAAGGATTCATTATAGCTTGGCTAGTTCCGTTGGTTTCACCAGTTACCCGCAATTTATGTAATATACGATGAAATATGCTTCTCTTTTAACCTTACAGTGTGGTCGCTATTTAAGAAAAGAAATGGTAGTATATCTATAAATGCGTCTTCGACTCAAATGAAGGAAGCTTTTCGCTGCGGTGGTCTCTAAGGAATTCCTATAATGCCGACGCATTTTAATTAAAAGTTATAACTTAAAAACTCGTTATTGCCTTTCTTATTTTATGACCCAACGTTTCTGTGTTTAAAAACTAAACTGATAGAGCGGTGATTTCCTTTACTGGGAAAGGAAAAAACGACTCGTATTGGTTTTCTTTTTGTCTTTTTTGTTTTCTCCTTCCGAACGATACCCGACAATACGGTTCGAGCAAAATGCGCTCGCACGAACGTAATTTAATTAAACGAAACGAACGCAGTAATTTACCGATGACTCCTAATGGAGGGATACAGTAGAAAGGGAAAGAATAATTTCCGGGACGCGAGGAACTGTTCAGTGTTTCATTACGACGGAGAAGCGACGGGTAGCAAAAAGAGCGCAGGGCAAGATTTATGCTCGCCCGCCGCCCTTCACGATGTCTCACCTTCCCACCTTCTTGCGTGCGCGGGCGACTCATCTGGCCAGTCGGGAGAAGGGTACGCGGTATGTATGTATGTATATATTTATTTATATACATATCTACGTCGTGAACGGTCGAACGGGGGAGCTAATGAAGCGTTGTACGGGGGAAGGGGAAGGGCTCCAAGATGATTTCTAATTAAGATAGACCCGATAATTATAAGTATATCTCAGGCTTTTCTTTTTATTATGAATGCCTCTCCCCGCGGTCCCCTCAAACATTCCCTGAGTGCCGATGAAGCCCGCGGAGTGGCTGCATATATTCAACACGCAAACCTTTCCAGGTAATCCTGGTCAGCCAAGAGTGCATACAAACTAAAGATGCCTGTAAGGCTACTTTCCTGCACAGCGGTCAAAAAGCCAATCAGTGCAATTCACGGTGGAAGCTCGGCCATGCCAAGACCTAAAAAACCTTGCGACGTAAGAAAACAACAACAAGAACAACAACAACAACGACTACAACAACAAAAACTGAAGTTTGCGATGTGACGTGACGTGAACTCGCGTAACGTATCCCTACCGCATGACGAACAAATACTTTCACGGCTCTACTCGCCGAGCTTAATCCGAAGGTCGCGGCTGATTAGTTATTCGACTGATATGGCCCTGTGCCTACCGCACAGCAGTAGACGCATGGGTATTTCTTTTTAGCGCGAGTGTATGCACTAAAAATATCGGTACGTCTACTCTCATTGAACTCTCGGAGGGCCAATCAGTGCTATCTACGAGTTAGCGGCGATAAATGAGAGAAAAAAGAACACTTTAGCCTAAAGAAAACATGAAGTCTAGGTTGTAACAGTGAAGTTAGGCAACAGTATTTATCGGAATAATACAGTCTAAATGTTCACCAAAAACTTGGCACCAAAAATGAAGTAGTACTTATACAAGCTCGGCGCACAAAATGTTTCCTGGCAGATAAAAGAAAGAAAAAAAGACCCCGCATGCTCTTCAACTTTAATAGGAAGTGCCCTGAGTAGGTTCGACAAGGTTTGCCAACTGTTAAACCGGTTTATGTTTTGCAAAAAAGTAATAAGTAAAAAAACGCCACCGTGATAAAAAAAAAAAATAAAGAAGGAAACACAAAAAAACAAAGGGAAAACATAAACGTAACATACTCCTCGAAAAAAATAAATTAGAAGCTTTCTACATTCGTCGTGCATGCTCGTTTTGTGACTGCTTTTTTTCTTTATTTTCGGTGGGCGTGGATCTCTTTAAAGTTAAAACTCTTTCGCAAGAGTCTTGAAACGCTCCTATCAGCGCCTTGTCCCCATCCTGTAAAAATACGGAGGAGCTCTACTTTTTACCTTCACACATTTATTTTTGCTACGTGGCCTGCGTAATTCACTCCTAGCTTGGGAGGAGGGAGAAAGGGGGGAGGGTTGAATTGTTTTGGGGGTCTCTTTCTAAGGGGAACATCTTACAATGCACAGAAATCTTCCCGGATTATCGAGGAACTTTAAAAGCTCGTCTTTCTGACTTTTACAGTCGCTGACACTTTAAAAAACCCAGGACGTGGTTTATTCCGATTAGTTTTCTGGCTTCGTGATCCGTGCTTCAACGTTCTTAGCGTCTAATGCCGCATTGCCATTGACTGCGAGGAGAGATGATACGGCTCTCGGTACTTCACTGACACCGTACTTCATCCCTTGTCCACGACCACATACTGTATACCACTAATGCCTCCCATCTCGAGCCGGATGACCGACCACGATGTTATCATAGTTTTCAATTGCGTGCGTGTAACTACGCCATCATCTGCAGCGTCGAGTGATGCCAGGGTCGCCAGTGCGATCGACAGATTTTTCGTTCGTTGAAGTTTAACAAATCTACGCTTTTGTGCCTGTTTGACTCTGGGCCCAAAAATCGAATTACACATGCAAATAACGAGCAAAAAGAAATGAGATGGTTTGAAAACGATCATTTGCCTTCCTTTATGCTTGAATCTTTTTGCACAAATTTCGAAATTCTTAGTTGTTAGATGCCGATTCACTTGTGGGATCTCTGTTTACTAAACAACTGAGAGTCGTATAAAAGGTTGGATCTCCTAAAATCATTTCTGTAATTTATTGTTGAATATACAAAAATATATTACATTTCTTATATTTCTTCAGAATCCCTATACTTACGTCTGCTTCTCAGCTGCGAACGCGCGTCTTCCGTCCGCAAAATAGAGATGGGTAAGAAGGTCAGAGAAGGAAAAGGGTAAACAAAACTCAATCAAAGAATAATATAAATCGCGAACGCGTGAATGTTTAATGAGCGTTAAAGAGTTTGGATAAAGTGAAACAATTTACTTTCCGCAGATATGTTATACTAGTCTATGCGCGAAAAAGTTTCTGCGAACACGGTATTTGTTTCTTTGCATATTGCTCCTACAAAAATGTGTCCTTCACAATATTTTAACGACTTGGTTGATGCTAACATAAGCACACCGCTACTCTAAAAGTTTGATGACAGTCAATGGAGTTGCATTTGTGTGATGAGCATGTGTTTTTTTTAATTTTATTCGGCTTTATTTATATGAGTCTTAGTGCTTCAAACTTCTTCGCGGATACCCTATAAAATAATCCCGTTGCGAGAGATATGAAATGAGGCACAGAGGAATGTAAAACGTGAAACTGTCTCGCCATTTTTTTTTTTTTTGTTATAACCATATAAAATTACCGAGTGCTAAAAAAAAAAAAAAAGGCCACGATATGCAAATTGAAATGTAATACTGTTCTGGATCTCTATAGATACACAAAATGAAGGAGAGAAAGGGAAGGGAGTTTTTGTACACATTCTTCGGAAAATGTGTTTGAATGCCGTTACTTGTTCCTGCTTGCAATAAGAAGCACAGTCGTAAGTTCGGTACCAAAAAGAAGCAAGTTACCATTAACGCGTAATACTCCATATATGTACATGACGGGGATAGGCAATTGATGTTTTACAGCAAGGTGGAATTACACCCAATCACAATGTGCCACCATAAATGGGAGTAAACACTTTACATGTACAGGTCTCTGGACGTCGCCGCAGAATGTCTTCGATTTGGGCTTTTCAGTAAATATTCATCCTAACCCTATTGCGCACTCAAGTCAGATATCAGCTAATAATCCACCTTCTCAGTGATTTCGCAGGCCCTGATCATCGTCACAAAGTTGGCGTCCCATTTTGACGCTATAACACATTATATGCATCCTACCTCGACAGTTTCAAGCGACCGGCGTCACCAATGGACTTCTTCCAAAACCGACGCGCCCCATCGCGACGAAATACCACGCAGTGCACTCTGAGAACTAGTTGGCCACTCAGTTTCGGTTTCGACTGAGCAGCTTCTTCTCATGCTATCACACCGCGACCGAACGCGCTGCTTGCGTTTTAGATTATCTGACGTTTTACGAATGTGCATTACACTCATTCTCGAGCGATACAAAACGAAGACCGGGGCACTTTCCTTGGTTCCCGAAACACCGAATATTGTGCGTGCGTATGCAAACGTAGTAAGACGTGGCTTAGTCACCTCACGCCACGAGTGCATCTTTGAGCTCAGTGTCAGTAATCCCGACTAGTACCAGTGAACTACAACTGAAATTTGGTCACCTTGAGACCTATACGTATTTTTTTTACCAAACGTACCCTTCTTGTTGCTTCATTGGGCGAAAAGCAAGCCGCGTCCTCACAGGAGTATCAAAGTTGAGCCCAGCGTTGTCGCATGAACTTTTAATAAAACGCAATAAATTCGACCTCACTACTGCACAAAAGTTACTATGATGTCTTCCTCGTGTCATCACATATCTCACACTCAAATTTTATGCTGATAGAAGATTAAGTTTTTGAAAACGCCGAGATCGGCTAGCTGCGCAGGGGCGGATCCAGAACTACGTTTTTTTTTTTTTTTTTTTGGTGGGGGGGGCGAAAAATTTATAATGATACTATTCTCCCATTCTTTCTTATGCACCGGGGGGTCCTTCTTATGTCAAATTGCCCTCCGAGAAGGGGAAAGGGGGGGGGGGTCGACTTTGTTTGGAAAAAAGGGGCGCCCCCCCCCCCCCCCCCCCTTGGATCTGCCCCTGTAGCTGCGACGGAGGCCCTAACAGGCGTCCCCTGTCCCCTACTCCTCGCTAAGCATTTTTAGACGAGCTTTTACTGACGCCCAAGATCTGTGCCTGAACGGTGTCTCTGAATTTATCTCGGCATACTCAGTTAGGAAGAAAGCAAACACATAACAAATATTATGGCCATTAGCAACCGTCAAGTGCGCTTTGAATAATTTCGTTGGTTTCGCGCACCGCATAGGGGTTCATGCCCATCCGGCGCACTTCCAGCGAACGGTGCGACATTCTTCCCACAAGTGCTCAAATTTTGCTTTCTTAAAACGGTTTGTACGTGCGATGCGCATACGCGATGTTGAATATTAGTGGAATGCAAGCGGGTGGGGACTTCACGTGCAGTGCTGCGGGGCAGTACAGATAAGAGATGAGAAGTGTGTTCAAATGGAGCTTTTCAGTGGTGCCTCCGAGTTTTACCTCGCGTACATAGGCGTATTAAGAAAAACAGTAATTGCAAAAAGTTATATTTCGTCTATGGACGCACAAAACACTGATCAATCATCAACAACAATAATGTAAAGGCGCGAGCTCGATGTAGTCATATACTTATTGATTGCTACAGCTTGTTGATTCGTACACAAGCAAGATCCCAAAGCTTCGCAGCGTCGAGATTCCCAGCACTGGCTCGTCCACATACCTCGAAACGCTAACAGAAAGGCTCGAGTACAAAAATAAAAAAACAGGTGTCAAGAGAAGCTATACGTCTCGTGCTTGTGCTAAAGCTTCGATGTCTGGCCATTTAGGTTAGTTTAGAGACCACAAATGACGCTCTCGGGACCAGAAAACATGAGATAACGGCCATTTATAGTCCACGCTCTGTGTATAATATCTTGTCGACCTGTCGATCGAAACCGAAACCATGCCACTCTTCTCCCTGGCCAACTAGTTCCCAGAGTGCAATGCGCGCCGTGTTGCATGCAGGGGTTTATGGAAGTAGTCTATTGGCATAGCTTGCATCAATTCCTTTTGTTGCACTTTCTTTTATTCAGCTTCAAGTAACTAGGTGCTCCCTATTGTTTAACTATTGTCTACGTTGATTCCAGTGTTAACAATTGTCACCTCTCGTATTTGTGCAATTCTTGGGCAAGGGTCTCGAAACAACAGAGAGACAGGAAAAGCGCCCCCCCCCCCCCCCTTCTTTCTTATCCCAAACACTTCCCACGGTAGTACCCTGAGAGTGAACTGATAATTATTAGGGCTGGGCGATTGATCGATTAAACTGCCAAATAATCGATTAATGATTTAATCGCGATTAATTATTTTAACCGTTTAATCGGTAATATTTTTTTACGACACGAAATAAAGTAAAAATTAAACGCTTTCTACCTACTCGGCCAAGGCAGGCGATCCTCCTCTCCACAATAAAGACGTGTTTCTCTCTCTCTCTCTCTCCACGGACACATGGTCAAGTACACCTGTAAGAAGGGCGAACGTTAGGGGAATATTTATTCTAAAACAAGTTATAGGTGCAAGATTTGCAACTCCTGGCCAGTGGAGAAGGTCATACGTGTCCCGGTCACTTCAACGCCGTTCGAGTGTCCGTTTAGCGCAGCAGAGACGATTGTGAACAATCAAAGAAGGTCGCTCTTGCCGGAGATTATCAACGAACCTCTGCCTCGTGCCGCTGGAGTTATAATCTGCGAGTGTGAGTGCCTTGGAACTGTTCTCAAGCACACTTCGAGGTTAATTCACAATCAAGATTGTATATTGCGCCGTTTATCACATATTCAGCAAAGGCAAAATCATTTTTATTAATTTTGACTTTTTATAAAATAATATACATGGAAATGAACAAGACCGATTAATCGATGAATTAATCAATCAAAGTATGTCGATTAATCGGGTTAAAATATTTAATCGACGCCCAGCCCAAGAAATAATTAAATAAATGTATAAATATCTCCAAAGAGAACTATACGCAAGAAAAATGAAGGGATGCCAAAGTCGATATTCTCAGGGTTGTTAAGACTATAATTATAAGCTTCGCGGTGACTGTCCCTGCCCGAATGGAGTTTTCGAGCCGAACAAACCGCCCTTCCGGCCGCCATTCGTTGGACGCGTGCTGTCTAGGCCGCAGTGATTGGTCATTGCGTACCTCTGGCCACTCTTCTTTTTTTGTTTCAGACATTTGTTTTTAATTTTTATTTAAAGGTTCGCATCGAGGTGCGAGCTAACCAGCTAACCAGTGTCGCAAAAAGTTATTAACTGCCCCCTTCCTCGGTCGAACGGCTGGAGATGATTCCTCGGGGAGGCCGCTGATAACTCGGATGAAGGCATGGCTCTGGGAGCGCGCCCCTCGCCGTGACAGCCGAAATGATGAGCGAGCTCGCCGTGGGAGCGACGAGTGGCTTGGGGGGAGAGCGCAGCCGTACCTGCTTCGGGAGGGAGGGGGGCACCAGGCCCAAGGGGGAGGTGCCCCGCCATGCCTTGGGTGCCTCCCCCTTTCGCAAGCGATTTCATTTTCTTCCGCAGCAATGTCTGGCGGCTCCGGAGGATCACACCAGCAACCGGTCGGCGGGCCGCCGCGCGCAGGTAGAACGAGCCTCTCTCGGCGGCGACGGCGGCGTGCCGGCTTGGGCTTGGGCTTTGGCTGGCCGACCACGGAATCCATACATTTTGCCCCCCACCATCCCAGCCCCCCTCCTGGAAACAGGTTCCCGGGGCAGCGGCCATTCATAATTCTCATGAGCTCCTTCGTTATGTTCCACGGGTTGCGGCACCACCTCGGCTGTCCCCCCGGCAAGATTTACTGGGGTTCATAATCCGGGTACCCCGTGGTGAAAATGGCCTCTCCAGAGCGTGGCCGTTACAATTATGGCCGCCGCCACAAGGGCCTGAGCGCCGCTGCCTCTGCGGCTGCTGCGCTCTCCCCGCCGAAAACACAAACATTGCCTCCGCTCCGGACGCAATCTCCACGTCCCCCCCGCCACCACCCCACCCGTTCTCCGGCCCACGACTGCGTTGTCTCCTGAAATGAACTGCGGCCAGTCGCCCCGCGCCGCGCAGCGCGGACGTCGGGACCATCGTGCATTCCGCTGGCGTTCCGCGTGCTCTCCCGGGCCGCATTACATCATGTCAGGACGACGCGCTGTCTGACTGCAAACTGGCCGTGTATTTCGTGTTCGAAGAACGTTTCATCAGCAGCGAGAATGCTCTTTGGCGTCTCTCGCGCGTGACAAGCTGTAAGTGAGCAATGTGTCTATATGTGTTTTGACTCGATTATGACATCTTGATACGCGTTGGAATGCCCCGTCCTACGTATAGGTGCTTGAAGCATGTAAGATGCAAAAAAATGGAAACGGTTCATTGCGAGAGGGTTTTGCGACATGTACCGGCTGTTTGTGAGGAAATATACCCGTGTTTTTCTGACGACTGAAATAAACTACGCATCCTGCCGAACGCTCATTCTCCGACTAAATGTATACACCTTTTCTACAAGGGTGCCGCCATCTTGAATTTTGTCACTTCTAGTAGGGGCGAAAACATTGTTTTGCCACACTCTAAGAAATGCCTGCGCGTATACTTACCCGCAAAACACTCAAAGAGCCAATCTCTGCCATTTTCAAAATCAGCTCAGTGAATGATGAGGCGGAACATCCGTTTAGACCTCAAAATGATGTCTGCGATGTGGCATCACGCAATTCAAAGCCTCATGTTTTAATTGCGTAATGTTTCAGCGCAGCCTTAATTTTGAGGTCTAAACAGATGTTCCGCCTCATCATTCGTTGAGCTGATTTCGTATACCACAGAGATGGGCTCTTCGGGTGTTTTGCGGGTAAGTAGACGCACAGGCATTTCTTAGAGTGTAGCCACGCCAATAGAAGGCATTCCGGATATAAGCATAACCGTCACCCATTTTCGCTTTGCCTCACTTCTATTTTTTTATTATTTGCATGTTGAAATATTTCATAATTGCTTTCGTCGCCTATACCGGATATGTCTACCAAATGGCTAGATCCCCCGACTGGTGCCCCACAAGCGCGTGGACCTTGCGCGTGAACATAGCTTTGGCAAGCTTGACATCGCATGGACTTGTCCGCACGAACAGAAACATGGCGGCGGCCAGTAGCCTTGCTTTCAATCGTCTATAGCGCTAGAGGTTAGGAGCAGTCGCAAATGTTTCAGAACTTACCGTTATGCAATTCAAAGTTAAGAAATATTTTCGGAGGTCTCCAATGAGCAAATGGTTGTCAATAAAGCCCACGAAAATAGACATGAGAAGTTCGTCCGGGAGCGAAAAAGGGCCCCATTTTCACAATCAACCTTTCCCTAAATCGTGTGTGTCGTTTCAATAAGATAGCACCTACTTCGACACATGGTCCCAACTGATACGTTACGGCGGAGACGGGGAGCCCTTGGCGATGCGTCGTTTAGTTTTAAGGCGAGGAAAAACACATTTTTTTCTAAACACCCGGTATCATCAAATGGTTGTTTTCTTTTCACTCTCGCTTCCCACAGCTGAGCTTTGAGTTTTTGTCGCAGCTTCGGCGGCCTTCGCCGAACCCGTTTTTCTCGCGAGACCGACACGCTGTTGACAAACAAGTTTGCGTGTGCCCACACCTGACAGATGGGGGGGGGGGGCACAGAGCGTGTGCGCAAAAACCAGATTCGCCCGAACTGCATCGTTCGCGCATGCTCCGCGCCGACAACAACAGAACCGCAGCGACGGTCGCGCGCTGATGTTTCGCACTATGCGCCAAGAAACTGAGGGAGAGGAGGAGGACGAGAGGGGACTTCAGAACTCTTAGCTTTGGTCCAAATGATAGTGGGTAGATCTAAAGCTACAAGCCTCTGTCTCCACCGCACCCGTCAGACTCATTATAGACCGACGACCCGTTCGCGCTTTCCACTTTTTCCCCGCTTCCTCCTCTCCCCCCTTCCACCCTGTCCACCGTTACCTGTTTCCTCCTAACCCAGGGTGATGAGGATCTTCTGCCTTGCAGAATCTCGTGTGGCGCATTCGAATGGTGCGAATTCGCCCGCGAATTCGAAGCTGGGACATCGGGTACCGCAGCTTCCCCCAGGCTTTTTTTTGCCGCGCAAGCGACGCCGCAGCTGCGAAATCGCGAGTAAAATCGCACCATGTGAATCAGGCTGAACGCGGAACGCCGGCGTTTCGCGTTTGGCGCTCGCATTCGAACGCGTTCAACGAGTGTGGTGGAAACAAAGGCAGCTAGCTTTATTTCTACGTATACGAATCATTTACCAACCCGAGATCGGCGTTCTGACGTCCTCACACGCTCTCGCTCTTCGTCTGCCCCACTCTCGGCGCATAGCGGCATAGCCATGACATCACGCGACTTTTTCCGATCACGCTTTTGCTTTCTGCTTTGATTTTAAGTTTGTTTATGAACTGATGCTGCAATCGTATTGGCTGCTCACCGATAATAAGATTCTCGGGACATTGCTCGAGTAATAGCCGCGCTGTTTATGAACAAAGCCCGTGGGTCTGCTTTCCGGCGGAGCACGGGGAGAGCGAATCACCGCGGTCGGCAGAAAAAGGGCAGCGATTTATACGGGACAGAGATAACGTCTTCACGCGAAAATGATATCTGCTCTGATCGCATTTTTACGGGGAATCGCGTTTTCAACGTTGTTATACACTGCGTTTTTTTTTGTTGTTGTTTTTGTTTATGCAGAACGCGATGATTGATTGTACGTGTGTTTCGCAGTCGCAGGACAGTAGACGCAAGGGCCTTGTTCATAAAAGGTGCGGCTATTTCTTGAGCAAATACGATAGTCCTTTACGGCGCAAGAAGAGCGGGGGGTGGCACATATTTCTTCGAACATTGTACTTTGTCATTCGTTCTTCAGCTTTCTTATTAGCTTATGCCGGAACCTGATTGGCTGTGGAGGGATAATAAATGCCCGGGACACGCCTTGCGTTCCTTAAGCTGTCGGTGAGCATATGAATCGTGCTCGCTAGGAGGCAAAATGCCTGTGTTAAAACCTATATGGTATACGGTACATGGGGTAAAATGAGACGCGGGGTAAAGTGCGGCAGTTTCTGTTTAGCGCCATTCATCTCCCCGACAAGCAATCGGAGTACGTTAAAACTTCACATAGAGGTGCCGTGATATCTACACTTTGAACGTGTAAACATTAAGGTGCAACCCCACCCTTGGTTAGTGTGATTCTGAACCAAGAGATGGCAGTGGGATCGCCTTCCAGGCCTGTACATCAATGCGAGAAATCGTGTGTGGTGGCGCTTCGATACAGTGGCTTATTTTCCTATATCCTGAATTTGACATCCCTGGTCCTTCGCTTGTTTTTCTCTGCGCGAGCTTTCTTTGGAAAGCGCACGGCTGCGCCAGTTCTCGTGCAAGGGGGCCAGTTGCCTACGCTCCGAGCTCACGTCTCCACCAAATGTTGTCAGAACAAAGGGGGGATCGGTGGGCTAGCGCACACCAGCTCGGAGCACGTGGAGCGAAAGCTCGCGCTGCAGAACCCAGGGATCCTGGGTTCAATCCCCACCCCTGCCCGTTTCGATCTGGATGAGCATCGTACCGGCGTGCGGTCGTGTATCACTACTGCGTGATGCACGTTAAAGACCCCAGGCTAGCGGTTGTACTGCACTGGCTAAATTGCTCATCTACAGCGAGTGACTCGTCGCAACATTAAATGGCTGACCAACGACTCGCTGTATAAATATCCCCACGACCCCAATTATTATTATTATTGTCAGAACAAAACGCGAAAATCGTCCAGTGAGCCAAATGGCGAGACACATGCACAACAAAACAACCGACGCGTTGAGAACTATAAAATTGCCTGTTTGCCGTTAGCTCCCCACGGGGATTTCGGAGGGCAATTACACATATTTCAATGTGATCTGAATTATCAGATATATATGACGGGCCGGCCCTTTTGTCGTGCATTTGTTTAGCTCTTTGTGGATTTCCAGGAAAACGTGATGACGTGATAGACTTGGATTTCCAAAATTCTAGCTTGAGGAGTTCAATACCTAAAAAATCAAAACAAATCAAACAAAAGCACCAAAACGTCATGCACGGTGGGGTAGCACCTTAAGGTGCAACCCCACCGTACATGACGTTTTGGTGCTTTTTTGACGGCTTATAACTTTCTTTTTATGTATCCTACAATTACAAAGTTAATGTCAAATGAAAGAACTGTTTTTCAACGATACTTTAGGGTCTCGATATTGCGAATATTTTTAGTCGTTAGTTAATTATTCAGTCTTTAATAGACCACAGTCTCTAATATTGAAAAAAAATATTTCTCGAGTTATAACGCCCCAACGTCCACGATATTTTACGTAAGCTGTTGAATGAATTAAAAAAGTAAGGAACGAACTGTACACATAATGTATATTTTAAAATAAATTAAAGTTTAAAATGGTATTATTTTATGGAGCTATAATAACGGAATCACGTCAACTAATCAAAATTACGAGACATTAAAGTACGAAGCATCCTTCGATAATACATTTTCCGAAACTTCCATATTGATATATTACACGTTAATAATGTTATTAGACCTCAATTTTTTCCCATTCAGTTACGGCGAATTGCAGTTTCTTAATATAAAATACAGATGGCAACACATGTTCAAGAATAGCTTGATGTGCATTTGCCGTCGTGTGCTGCTCGGAACGCCACGTGAAATACAGAAAAAGCGCCAGATGTCAGGGTGTCAGATGCCTGGACGCCCGCAGTGAGCGAGCCATGCAGAGATGTCAGAACAAGCGCCATGCCGCGGGTGCACCACAGCTGCTTTTGCGCGCGTTTTCTGTGCGTCAGTACACATGCCTGACGCGATCCATATGAAATGGGCTCCATGAAAGGGATTCCGTCATTTGTGATCTCGCCACGTATGCGAAAACATTTGAATGTTTGTATCATTTGGAAAAATTATTTTCGCATTCAAACTATGCGTGTCGGAATGGTTCGACTATATTTTATTTCAGAAACCACCTGGGTGGCTCTTAAGTGGCAATGATATTAAAACAAAACACAAAACACTAAAACGTCTCAGAGTCCCTGAGCCAACGCGCTGGCCCATGAATTCATATTTGTCAAATTTATATACCGGCCGCACTTTAAAAAGAGGGCATTAGCGGCAAGATGTTTCGGTTTCTTACATTCCTCTTATTTCCGTTGATGAGACATCCTTTGCTGACGTCATAGTCAGCATTCGGCCAATTGTGGTGGGCCGACCACCGCGACGCTTTCGATCGCTCACGTCGCCAATATTCCTACACCCCTTGCTCCATATACGGCACGGCACCCCAAAACTTCAGTTTGACGGACGGCACACTGACGTCGAACAGACGGTTCCAACTTTTACGAGGGGCTTGAGAACGGTGATATATGCTTCATTAAAATGCTAAAGTACGTATCAAAGTCTATAAAAAACACTGAGGTTTTGCAGTAGGGCCAAGAAAGCTCCGATTACCTATTTTGTAATCAGTAACACGTACACGTTAGCTATTTTAATAAGTTGTACCACTCGGCTATCAAGCCGCCCGTGAACGTTGGTACCGTCGGTTCGACGTCAGCGCGCTGTACGTCCAACTGAAGTTTTGGGGTGTCGTAGATGGGACAAGGGGTGTAAGGATATACCATTTTTTTTCTGAGAGTGCGAGGTGCCCGCAAATCTGACGGAGGCCAATCTGAGATTTCGGTTGCACGTCAAAATATCTCCAGTTAGTCAAAATAAACCCGCAATTTTTTAAATTATTATTGGGGCGTGTTAGATGATTTTTGTTGTTTTGGCTTGTAAAACCCTAAGATTTGAATATTATTATAGCTTTGCTTTACCTTAGTTCGGAGCGCAGCCAACGCTACGGGCTGATGAAGCCACTGAAGCAGCGCGAAGAGCGCGAGGTCAAGCAGTTCGTTCTCTTTCTTTGCGTGTGCGGTCGGGCTAAACTACAGTCACTAAATAAGCTATACGCCTCATACACATCTTGGTGCTTAAAATCATGGTTTTCCCTTATCTGAAGCTTTATCTGAAATCACAGGAAACGCTTTTCCGTCCTCCACAAATGTTTAAACAGTTCGTGACAAAGCAAATCAATTTTACGTCAGCTTCCTAACACCGAAACTAATGCTGAAGAAGTCTCACTTTTAAATCATGACGATCAGCAGTTGCGTTTGCTTTGTACTAACCACCAAGATGGCGGCGCCCACAACAATATCGGGGAAAAGAGTGACGATATAAGCGTAGCTCATTTGGTTTAGCTCACTATAGGCTAAATTAAGTGCGGGGGGGGGGGGGGGGATTGTTGGCTGATTGTGTTGTGTCACAGCAGATCAGAGCACGTGGAGAAATGAGCGAGTGCGAGCTTCGTTCAAAGCACGGAACTCACGCCGCAGAACCAGTAGGAACTAAAGGCTGAACTCCATGGAGCGAATTATGTGACGAATAACTGGCGAACGCCGCCCGACGGCACGCTCGTTTTGCGCGCGACGTAGCAGCCACTGTGTTGATTCCACGCGCAGAGCAAAAGCCGCCGGCCAAAATTCGTCGGTTATTCGCAGCATATTCGTCCCATGGAGTTCAGCCTTAAAGCCCCTCGATGTGTTTGCGTTAATCTTTCAAGTAACGTCAAATGTGCCAGTGCACGAGGCCCGTGTCTCGAGCGGCCCTTGGAGGCAAATGGCGGCGCAGCAGTAAAATTACTGGCCCTTTGAAGCGAATGGCGGTTGATCACCCGCTCGTGTCAGGTGTCTTGCGTGTTTCCACAACAATGGTTGGCGGTACTTGTAAAAATCACCTTTCTTAAGGTGCTTTAGCAGGGACCCTGGGTTTTATCGCCCATCTGCATCCTACCGTCGTGCGATCGTGTGTCACATATATGAAAAAACAGTGAGTGCGCAGGCGAGCTGGTGGATGTTGATCATGATGTAGAAAACCCGAGACTGTGGTAAAAGCAGGGAAACTTGGTTGAGGAAGAAAGACAGGGGAAAAGAACGTCTCAAACGAGACGCTCTTTTCCCCTGTCTTTCTTCTTCGACCAAGTTTCCCTGCTTTTACCACAGTCTCGGGTTTTCTACATCATGGTCACATATATACTGCGTGGTGCCCGTTAAGGACCCCGAGCTAACAGTTGTACTGCAGTGGCTAAATTTATAATCTGCAGCGGGTAACAATGTCGCCCCACGGAACTCTTGCTCTCTTATAAACTAACGACTAATTTTGAATGCGTCGTTACATTGCATTTTTAATATGTGTTTGCGTGTTCGCGATCTTTTTTTCTTGGTCTACGTCTTTGATTATGCGGCTTTTACTTATAATAAAACAGGCTATATAGTTGTCGGACTTCTGGAAAAAAAATATTATATAACTAAAAAATGGCACGTTAACAATGAAAAAGCGCACTCAATAAAAAATGAAATAATAGAATTGATTATAATTTTGTTTTAAAAGGTTTGAGCGCACCAAAATCTAGAAAAGCGAGCTCTATGCTTTCAGCGGTGCGCTTGTTCACTGGAAGAGTAGTTCAGGGCAGCATACTCGCGCTTGTGTGTTGCACTTAGCTCGCACGATAAAACCACATCCTTTACTGGTAATGTATTTAGTGAAAGAAAGCTTACCTTCTGCATAATAAAATTTGGGTTGTGTGTATGTTTATTTAGCCTACAACTTAGTCTGTGTAAACGGGCTTACCTTCTACATATGTTCAATACCTTCAGTTTTCAAGTGATTACACACTTGTTCATCAATATTATTTTCGTTTCACACTGCGATTCAGCTCGTGCTCGTTTGTGTGCTACATGTATTAGAGGCCAAGGTAACCCAGGAGCATTCTATTTCGCGGACTGCAAAAAAACTATGCTACCTGCCACCCGTGTGCCACATGCAAAATATTCTAAACTTCCCATGGGGCCGCTTGCGTGAGCAAACAATGTTGTTTGTCAAGAACAACTACGATTGTATGAAATCCCGTTGGAAAAACTCGTTCTAAGCACGCGACGGTTGGCATGCAGTGAATACTCATAATCGGCGCCGAGATGATTGGTAGCTATCAACAGGTGGAGTTTTTTTATCAACCCAGAGTTAGAATGTTTCATTTTTACTGTTGTAAGCAATCAGGAGACAACTTACACCAAATCTGAGGGTAATAAAGTACTATTAACATTCAAACATTACGGCGTGAGCAGTATATGTGTGCAAGCTTTAGCTTTCGACGCACCATTAACTTTCAATACGCTCAACGCTAGTGTAAAATGTAGCGCTGTTTCAGTCTTAATTAGCTTACCATGTGCGCGCTTACACTATATTTTATGCAACGTCAAACTCTACCCGTTTGCATATTTTTCGCTTTTGCACACCACTACTTGGGCGCATAAATCCCTAAATTAAGACTGGTACATTGCTTAAACTCTGTGCAAAAGCTATCCACAGACCCAGAATCTTTGCCTGGCCAGTCATTACATTTATCACTCAACTCGTATTAAAATTAATTCTGATCATTTATTGCTGCGAGGTAAGTTTTAACCTTGGCATTCTTTTATTATGACTCCCACACCAGTCCTACATTGGGTTTACCAAACTAAATACCTAATCATGAGTTTCATTTTTGTGTTTTCCAGTCGGTCCCCGCCCCCCCTTTCCTCATTCCCAAAACGCATACTACTACCGGCCCGTCATATAAATCTGATCACGTTGAAATATGTGTAAGTGGCCTCCGAAATCCCCGCGGGGTGGTAACGGCGCACAGGCAATTTTATATTTTTTAACGCGTCAGTTGTTTTGTTGTGCATTTGTCTGGCCACTTGACTTAGGACGATTTTCGCGTTTGGTTCTGACCACATTTGCTGGAGACGTGAGCTCGGAGCATAGGCAACTGGCCCCCTTGCACGAGAAATGGCGCAGCCGTGCGCGTTCCAAAGAAAGCTCACGCAGAGAAAACCAAATGAAGGACCAGGGATGTCTATTTCAGTATATAGAAAAATGCCCCACTGTATCGAAGCGCCTCCACGCACGATTTCTCGCATTGATGTACAGGTCTGGAAGGCAATCCCACCGCCATCTGTTGGTTCAGAATCAAACTAACCAAGGGTGTTGCGGAGAAAATAAATGCGGGGTTGAGGTTGGGGGGGAGGGGGGGGGGACCTATTTACACCTCCCCCCTCCCCCCCCCCCCCCCCCCCCCCCACACACACACACACAAAAAAAAATGCGCAAAATTCAGCGCGAGGTTTTGCTTCGAGACGTACACGTCGGTTGGCGCCGACTATTCTGCCATGATACGCTTCAATTTTATTGGTATGACTATTAGCTCGATGCGGAACAAGTTCGAACTTCGAGCTTTCGAGCTTCCCTCTTGATTCTTCTTCAATCCTTTCCCGTTTGTTTCCTCCTCCAGAACTAACTTTTCCTTACCCGAAAAAGCGAACAACATATGTTCCTAACCTCTGGTTCTGTTTCAACGTTTTCTATAACGCTCTGTTTCGCACCTCTCGAAGTACACCTTATGGAAAGTAACTCTGTACCGGTACTGGTTACTCGCGCAGATAGTAACTGAGTGTATATTACTATTACCCACCGCAGAGAGTGCAGAGGGCCTCGGTCACAATGCGAAAACATCATACAAACGATAAGTCTGCACTCTCTGTCTGAGGCCTTTCCTTCCCTGTATGACGTTTCTGTCCTGTATACAAAAAAAAGAAAAAAAAAAGAAAACTGTCTGCACACTGATTTGAAACATGCACCTTCTTCAAACGACTTTGAGGCGTGTCTGTAGATAACTCTGTCATCATGTTTGCAGCGAACGAAGCTTTTTTTTTTTTAGTTTGTTTATGATGTTTGAGTCGTGTGACTTTATACTCGCTCCTTAAACTGATCCCTTATCTAGTTTCTTTTCAAGCTCGAGCATCTGGAGGCCGACGATGATCTTGCTTGCGGAACTCATGAGTTGCGAATTTGATGCAAAGGGGGGGGGGGGGGGGAGCTGAAATATTAACAGAACAAACCTCGTCGATTTCGTTGGTTCTTGGACTCGCGAAAGACAATTTAAGGAACGCTGAGACGGCTTTGTCGCGTTGAGTGAGCTACAGGTCCGTATACTTTCCAACCTTGTATATATAGTATATATGTACTTGCCCGTTTTCGTTTCTCGTTTCTGCAAGTCAGGATCGTGACAGAAATAGAACGCGAGTTGGAGTGTACACCGTGGGGAAGTTGCCTCGCTGCATGCCCCTCGGAAGAAAACACCTGGAACCAGGATGTTCATAGTGAAGACACTACATGGGCGTCAGACAGTCAACACGATTATTAGCAGTGAAGTCTGTGGTAACTTGTTGCTATAGTAAGTTACAGGTCAAGAAGGTAGTGGAAAATGCCCATCAAAGGGAATCATATATCCCTCCGTCACCTCCGCATCCAATGGCGTCCCATCGTTTCCGTGACGTCGCGGCCAACGCGCGAGGAGGGTCTTGCCTTCCTGTACATATTGCCTTGTCTTTCGATTTTGACTTAGCATTGTGGAAGCCACGAGAGGGAGATTAGAGTTTTTTCCCTCCGATGGAAACAAATACGACTTTCGGGGATAAGGTTCCCCCTCCAATTGATACAAAGACTGCTTTCAGGGGCTCGGTTCCCCCTCCGATGAATACAAAGGTCGCTTTCTTAAAAAGTGGGATCGGAGACAAGTTGGCATCACTCTGTAGCCAATAACCATTCATTAAAGCGGAACAAGAAGCGTTTGCAGTGAACTGCGGAGGGATTTAAAACGGGCGCATCGCGCTTGTGGGAGGAGCTTCTCCTACCTTCTTGACTTGTAACCGATTATATCCATTGCAGGGTTTGCCCCCCCCCCCCCAAAAAAAAAAAAAAATAAAACTAAAAAAGCCTTCTGTTTCCTTGGCCATTTGTAGCAAGGGTGCCACGATCCCTCGGCGACACCGTATACGGTATACGGTGGGGATATTGGGGCGTCCACGATACATATTTGGAAGTTTCATATATGTTCCTAAACAAATCTCACTAAACGCGGTTATTCGCAACCCTAGTAACGAAGTAACGAAAAAAAAAGCATTTCTCGACTCTTGTTTAGGTTCGCTGAAAATGCAATACAGCCGTGACTTTGTTACAGAGAAAATGTAACGAGGTAACTAGCAACACTTTAATTGAAACAAGCCTCCCTCCCCGGTTATTGCACGCTTGCGACGTCCAGAGACGCGGGGGTCACTTCAGAGACGCGGATGACAGCCGCAGCTTCGTCTCCTCTTCCTCTCCGTTTCTTTTTGTCCAAGTTTGCAACAGTTCCGAGCGCCATCATAGATGTCCACCAGTACCAAAGCGCAGGGTTTTCCACGCGTCGTTTAACTTTTCCCAGCAGTTCTCGGTTGCTTCTGACGCCCACAGTCACACCTCATCGCGTGCACGAGACAACGAGACGGAGGCATATCATATTTCCGCGACCGCTTATTAGTGGCCCTTCGCCGAAAAGCGGCTCGAAAAAAAAAAAAAAAAAAAAAAAAAAAAAAAAAACACACAACAAAGGATTTCAGCGCTCCATGTCATACCCCGAGGTGGTTGGTGTCTCTGCCGCACTGTCGCATATCACCTGCGTCCATTCCGCAAGGTTGCGCAGGGAAATGATCCATTTCCGTTCGGGACCGCGTCGTCGCCTCGGTCCCAGGCATCGAAAGATCGCCCTCCCGCCTTTTCTGCGCGAAACGCGTCAGCGGCCACGAGCGAGAAGAACCGACACTCCTACGCCGAAAAAGAAGTCTGTTGCTCTCCGCTCCACAAACACACCGTCGCGTTCACTCGCGAGCTGACAGTGGGAGAAAAAACAGCCGCGGCCTAGGCTGGCCTTGGCATCGCGCGTGACCGCGTACTCGCGGTATTTCACTGACTCCGATAATGATGTCACGTTTTCTAGAGCCAGCGTTTTGATTGGTCCGGTCACTAGGCTTGCACCCCAGTCCACTGTCGACTTTGGTTACGGCTTTCGGAGAGTCGGTGCGCACTCTCTTTAAAAGAGCGCTGGTGCCGCGAGTGACGCAAAAGAATGAACGGCCGAGCGGGCGCTCCTCGGTCGAGCAAGTTCGTCATTGCCTTTTTCTGCGGGGGCATATGCGTCGCGCAGATATGCCTGTCCGCGCTCGGCCTCCCACGACTCGCTCGTCGCTTATCGTTCGACCAGCGAGACGCTTGGCTGCTTCCTTTTCCTTTCATGCGCGCCAATTGACAACGCCGACAAGGGCACTTTGCGTCCACTGCAGTTCTTGATGCTCCACTTTTGTTTCTTCGTTCTGTTCCATTCTTCGCGAGAGAGAACGGCAAGCCGACGGGGAGATGGTATAGGAACGTTGGAAGAAAATGAGACCTGTAAGCTTATGTCTACGATGTGCCGATTGGGTATATTCATTTACAGTTCCGAAAGCCTCTTGAACCTTGTCAACGTAGTGAGTAACTAAGTGTACCAATGAAGTTTGGTTATCCAGGTATAGTGCAATCCTATAGGGAATGTTCGCAACTTTGAGACGGTCGGTTCTCAGCCGCAATCGTTGGACTCGATTTCGAGATTGAACGTTCGAATAGTTTACCGAACTGTGAAGCAACACTTGTGCCTAATTTGTCCGTGGCATGGCCTGTCCAAAGTTGGCCTTTTTGACCACCAGAAACGTACCCGCGGATAGGTTACTTGAAATGGTACCTAAGATATACAGTTTCAGTTTCAGGGGGGGGGGGGGGGGCGGCTGGTAAGGGGGGGGGGAGGGTGATGAATGAAATCTTATAAGCCCAAGCCCCTCCCTGGCTACGCACCTGGCTCGATTCACCTTTTAGTATTGTTAGTACTTATAATTTAACACTCCAGGAAAATAATTCAGGAGTCACTGCAGTGAAACAATCTTTTTAACGTCAGCTAAAAAAAAAGTAAGTTTTAGGTTGAACAATTATTCAGAAGATTCAAACAATTTACCGGAAAATAGGGAGTAGTAGTAGACCGTTTCTGCAGCCCTCTAAGCACCCGGATAGCGCTCCGTAATCAGCCACAAGACCTTGAACTATGGAGACGAGGCTGGCGGCGCGCATACGCAGCTACGGCGTTTTCCTTACCGATACCGTAGCGGAGGAGAAAAACGATCTATACTACAATTCCCTAATCACTTTAAGAGAGTCTTTCGGACGCTAACGTGAACCGAGTTTCCGGAAGAAAATGAAGTGTAGACAAATGGAATCTAAGCCTATTCTTCGGTAGACAATCCCTGGATAAATCCGGCCCGGAAAATTGGTTCGCCTGGTTCAGGTGGTCCAGTACATTGTAATTTACGAGTGAAGTGTCGCGTGTACATCTGACCATGGCTTGTATATATATACTTTATCGCGGGTTGGGAAGCACTACTGTGGCCGTGGCAAAACTTCCTAGAACTTTAACTGGTTGTGAGAGTTCTCCATTCTCTATTGGTTCGACGCTTTCATGAGCTTTCATAATGATTCAAGTGATTCTGCACGCAGGCACGTAGACATGAACTTTTCTGAAGGGTGAGAGCGAGGGGAGACAAAGTATCCCCCCCCCCCCCCCTCCCTCGAAACAAAATCGCAATAAAGCGGCACCCTGTTAACGCAGATGCAAATTGGGTGTTGTGGAGACGTCTGCATCTTTACGTTACCCAAATTTTGATGCAAATAAAAATTACATAAACTCGGTAGAACCTTTCGTGCTGCAGAAGCATATGAACGAGGATAAATAAAAAAAAAAAAACCTTGTGGGCTACTGGAAATCATCTGTTCCTTACTTCACCTCGTGATTTTGCAGATTGTCTGTATTTAAAAGCGTTAACTTCATTTTCACTCTTGCTCCGTAAACATTTTTTATTTACCCACAACGCAAGAAAAAAAGAAAGGAAATATATCAATCAGTGTAGTAAGCTACACGCGCAGCTCTACTAATCATTTAAATTTGTGTTTAGCACCATAACACGTTTGTGTATTTTGTTACAGTCGTAATGTTCATCTGTTAGACCTAAATCTTGATTTCTCATGGTTCCCCCCCTACACCTGGGATATTACGTCGTCGATGTTTACCGGCGTCCCGGAGATTGACATTAAGGTTAGTAAAATTAAAACGCTCAGTCGTACGATTTCGAAGATACGTATTCAACATTTTTTTTAAGAAACTTCGTTCTTCAGCCGCTCCCGTAAACGACACTGTGGCCAAACTCCTTAACAGGGTGTTCCAGATTTGTGTGTCTATATATTTCCTCGGTTAAAAAATTAAATAAAATAGGACGAAAAGGAGGGACGCCATTAACAGGACACCCTCGCGGACACAGGTAGGGCGAAGTTCAACGACATCCAGACGTAGGCAAGCCAGCATCAGGGTTACTTGACACCGAACGAATAGACAATCCGATTGAATTAAGAATTACATGGCAATGCATCGGAGCCTGGCTCGCAGCACCAGCAACCAATAGAACAGCAGCGATCAGTATTTGGTCGCTGCAACCGTTGAAAACTGCCGTGGCGACAGAATCGACGTGGAAAGATATCCAAAAAATGATAGTTCGAATTCCATTCCGTCAAATGCGAGGGGATACGAGCCAGAAACGTTTAGGAAGTGCTTTTCGAAAGGCAACACGCGTGCTTACTCGCATTCTCAACTACCGAGAAACGTCTACAGATAATAACTAGAAGACATCTTCACAGTCGAGCGATCGATTGTATAAATCCCTCGACGACCGATAAAGGGAATGTGGCAAACGTTTTGGCTTTGTTCTTCAAAGCACCGTTTTGACAAAAGGTACAGGGTTCTAAACTACCCCTAGCATTTCGTTCACTCTCGCAGAAACAAGTTAATCGCTGAGAGGCGTAAATTGCGTTCATTGTCAGTTTAAAGGCTCATTTCACACCATGCGTGCATCATAAAAAAGACGCGGAGAAATGTCTGCAGACACGATGACAGAATTTTCTGTGGACAAGCCTCAATTACGTTCGAAGCACGTGATGTTCGTTAAATGTCTGCAGGGAGTTTTTTTTATATCACCAACGTCATTCAAGAAAGAAAAACACTTCAGAAACTGTCTGCGACTGTCTTGTGTAGGATGAAGTTAGCAGCGCGACAGTGGTTTAACGGAGGAAATCAGGAACTATAGTGGCACTCAGATAGCAGATGCACTGCTATATTACTGTCGTTTCTCGTGACATTTGGTCGTCCCGATTCTCTACTCTCCACTTCTCACGGAAACTACACTTTCCCTCGTTTTTTCTTGTCTTTTTTATGTGCGAAAAAAACAACAAAAAAACAACGACAACAACAGTCGTGGAGAAGAAGTGAGAAGACAAGACAAAAAAGGGTAGTGGGATGATTGTAAAACAGAACGCTGCGCATGTACAAGGGAGGGCTGCGGCGGAAAGGAAGTCTTGCTCGCGTGGTAGTTAACTACGACGTGTGCCCCGCTCGTGTTCTGTTTTTATTCTAGATATTTATTCTTCATTTTTTTTTACTTATTACTTTCTCTTTCGTTTTAATCACTTTCTTTCCCAATGATTTGGTTTTTTTTTTAAACAAAACAAAACAAAACAAAAACGTCCTCGACTTGCAGTAAAATGGATAGGTGGGCTAGTTTGTACATATTTAACTTGTACCAACTAGCCAACCTATACCAGATATCTTTGCGGTGTCCGTCCTTGACTGCGGGCCAAAATTTGGGCAAACGCAGGAGACTAAACTTCCCTAACCGTCACGTATTTTAATACGTTACATCCAAATGTAATCTTTATCTATATATATATATATATATATATATATATATATATATATATATATATATATATATATATATATATATATATATATATATATATACATATATACTTTTTATCCGTCAACAACGAAGGCAGATTACCAGGGGAACGTTTGCATTTCTAAGAAAAATAAGCATATAAAATGCAGGGTGTTTCAATGAACTAGCGACTTTAGAATCAGCATTTAAAAACGTTTCTGTGAGCCTAAATTGGAATAAGAAAATAACAATTGACGTGTCGGCTTATTCTTGAGCTCCAAGAAGAAACGAAACGGCAAGAAGCGTCGACACGCTTGGTAGCCGTACTGACTGCCCGGACGACATGCGCAAGGAGCTCCGAGTGTCAGGTTTTGCTGTCGCGGTGCTTCACCTCATGGCTTCTGAAGCTGGGTTCCAAAGAACACGCGAGGTTCTCCACAGCACTCTTGTAGTTTCTGGAAGTTCCCAATCACACGCTCATACTCAATCGTTTAGACCCCAAGGACAAGCGTTTTTCAGTTTAAACACTACCTTAGCAGGTTTGTGCTATCCACTGATGCATAACTATGCACACAGTGCTCTACAAATGTAATATATATAAAAAATCTGCGCTTTATATTTGCGGTGCCGCGACAAAGCCGAGAACATTAGTTGACCCTTGGCTATGCATAAAAAAAAAAAAAAGAGATCGAAACGAAATTTGAGAAAATTTGCTTTAACCAATGAGAGGACCGAACGGTGGTCGTGCTCCGATGCATCGTGCAGTCAATCGTGGAAAAAAAAAACGCGTCCACACCTCTCTCGCCGCGACGAGACCGCACGACGACCGAAGCACGATAGCGATCGCCTTCTTCATTGGCTGCACTGTTCAAGGAACTACCGACGATCGCCTTGTTTCGAGCGAATGGCGGTGCAGTGTCCGCTCGGAGGCTGCCGATCGCGTATCCGACGCGACGGCGACCTCGGACGAAGCAGCGTTCGGCTTATCTGGTCCGGATCTCTGGGGGATGGGTGTCGGCGGCGGCGACATCGGCGGCACGGAGCCTGTCATATTTCCGCACCGCGGCCCAGGGGAGAGCGGCGACGAACGCCCTGCGACGACGGGGATCTATTCGCAGCCGCAGCACGCCGTGAGCTGCGGGGCCCTTGGCTGCTGCTGACGGGGAGCGCGAGCACGCGTTATTTATACACCGACGCGCATTGTTCTCCGGGAGGCCAGCGCGCTTTTGTGGCCGCCGGGTAGGGCCCCGGGGCGAGCCCGCGGCGGCGAGAACGCAACCTGGGCAGAGTTCCACGAACCCCAAAATATTCCGGACGTCTTCGTTTTGAGAGGGCGCCAGCCCCCGGAGACGCGAGACCGGCGTCCCTGGGCCTGAGGGAACAGCGCGCGGGCGCTTCGGGGTGAAAAAAATATCTGATCGGTGTTTTCCTCGCTCATAAGAACATAGAGATACGACGCCCTATACTCGCCGGAGGTCTGAGAATACCATCCGCAACATGCTCGAGACATTTTAATACTGATAGAAGCTGAGGGAGGGGGGAAGGGGGGAGATGAGAGTGCGGCGAGGCTAGCTACCTTTGTTTCTACTGATTCTTCAGACCCGTTCAGGCGCCGAACGCCGGCGCCCGGCGTTCGGAGGCGTTTGAACGCATTCGGACAGTGAGAAGAAACGAAGGCTGCTAGCTCTGAGTCTACTCACGAGTCATCTACTCACTGGTTGTCACTCCGGCGTCACCGCCTGCTCTCATTTCCTCCTCTCCCTCAGTTTCTACCATACGCTCGCGGACTAGTTTCTGTACTAGTTTCGACGAGAGGAGGACTGCGTGTGCACTGTTTTAGTCAGTGTTCCTGCACCTGCCAACGTATACACTTGACTGCATTGCTACAGAACGGCAGTCCCGGAGTGTAGAGGGCAGGTAAGGTGGGGCAAAATGAAGCGAGACATTTTCATTTCAATGGTAAGTTTTATTTCTGCTTCGATATTAAAAGAAACACGCACACACACACACAACAGGGGGATATTCTTAGATGTCACGACTCTGTGATCAGTAAATATTACTTAACTGGAGCGAGCGCAACATTAAACAAAACCACAATATCTGAAAGTTACACAATGTCTCGTTTTGCCCCTCCCTGTGGGGCAAAACGATTCATCCATGTGTAGCCCACACATGAATAAATAGGCACATCCAGTGGATACATCTGCCAGCTGTGCTTTGTTGTTTTTTTTTTTTTTGCTAAAGTGTGGTTTTTAAAGGGGCCATGAAACGAATTTTGGGCTGGGATAAATGATTTTAAATTGGGACTTTACTAATCGCATATCGTTTAGTTGGCCAAAAGAAAGAGGGTAGATAGTCAACAGCCGCTTTTCGCTACGAACATTTGAAGATATAGCGGACTATTTTGTACCTTCTTTCTTTCGAAAGCTCTCCGCCTTTTCACTATGATACATCCGCGGTTCCCAAAGCACGTCAGCGGTGCCAAACTGACGTCAGCCGAGCCCAGCTCACGCATGGGACACGAGAACTGTGTCACTCGGACGTATGCGCTCGTCAGCAATAAATCTGTCGACGAATACTCGCATTCGCGTTCGTGGCCAATGAGTGCCCTGACGGAACTTATCGTCACTGGATAATGACAAGTTCTATGGTGTGCATAAACAGCACGGTGGAAGCTAGGAGTCATCGCACCGGTGCCGAAGAATGTCACGGCGACGTGATTTCACAATTCGCATTTGAGTTGAGGATTAAAGCGAAGGAGGAAGAAGTAGGAAAATCGTTTCATGACCCCTTTAACACCATTTTTAGCTCTGCTAGCCATTTTTTGTCCCGCGTGCGATCCATGCAAATAAATAAACACGCGGGACTTTTTTCTCCTTTTTTTCGTAGGTAGCGTGCTGAATAAATCGACAGATATTGTGGAAATCGACGCATATATACTTTGAATCGGGTAACGTCTTGTGCCACCCAGCTGTGGCACCTCATTTCACACCGAGAGAGCGACGGGTTGGAGGAAGAGGCGGATTCCAATAATTATTTATACTATTCATATTTTGATAATAATTTGTCATATTCTGGGCTTAAAGGGGCCCTGCAATCATATTTAAGCATCTGCCTTTTTTGAGGTTTCCACGTCTCTTGGGGTTCGAGAAAGCCAGCGGGCACAGAGAGAGTAACTAAATATCAGTGCGTCATATTTTAACCGGACGACGCGGAAACCTCCTCTGCCTACGAGGGCGACCCACGTTGCCGAAAGCGCGCGAAATGTGACGTCTTTGGTCCTGGGCTTACTACTGGTCAGAGCCGCTAAAAGCTTTTTTTTAGTCGAGATACAAAATATAAGTGTCGCGAACCGTTCCAATTATGTATGAAACTAGTTTTTGTTTAGTATTTTAGATAAGAAAAGAAACAAATGCAGTTTGTAAAGTACGGAAACAAGAAATGATCCGTCGACGTACCCGCCACCAAGCGGCGGAAAAAACGGCGCATACTAGAAAGGGCTTGTGGGATGAGGCCCCGACGAACGGCGAGCGTAGAAAAATCCCGGGTGTACTCGGCGGCGCTGCGATCGTATACCGGCTCGAGCATCCGACCGCTTCCAAGCGTCCCGAAGGCCCTCGGCGCAAACTTGGTTGGCGATTTGGCCATTTGGCGGTATGGCAGCGCGAAGTGGCTCCCGTTCTGAACTGATCTTTACCCCGTGTTTGCTGTCGTTTGTGGCCAATGAAGTGTTATGCCGAACTACTCTTTAATCACGCAGCAAATGCAATGCGAGCCGCCCTGGCCGCCCGCTTCATACAGCCTATCCAAAACATGCTTTAGTGGCGCCCTCTCGAGCCGTCGACACGGAGTGCGGCAGCCGTGAACGCTCGATGAGCCCACTACCCTTCCTCTAGTTCACGGCCACTCAAGCCAGGACCTACGACGTCATGAAGGAGGTTATTTTTTGCTTGTTTTTGTAATTCTAATTTGCCTATAACTTTTAAAATAAAGCGAAATTTGAGAAAAGAAAAGTTTCATTAAGTTACTACGTTCAGTGCGCACAGGTTCGGTGCAAATTAAAAACCAGTAAAAAAGTCATTGCAGGGCCCCTTTAAAGGGTAACTGCAAAGAAAAAAAAGTGTTTTTTATACAGCCTAATTGAGACAAGCATGTCACAAATCAAATGTTCCGCGAAAAAAATAATTTTTTTTTAGCAATATTTACGCCACAGGACGTAATTTAGTCGGAGTCAGAACCTCTCCACATTTGAAACTCCCGCTCTTTCGACCCCCGCGGAGGAGAAGTACGCCCCGCCTCTCACTCAGTGCTGACGCAGCGTCTCGACTTCCGGTGAGATCTGGCAACAACGCCACAACGCACGTTAAACCAGAAGCCCAGAAGCTGTGCGGTTTGCGAGCTCATAGCGAAGACGTGACCGGAGAAGAGCCCCTGTGATGTTCGCGGTAGACGGAAAGTATCATTCGTAATCGTCGTGTGTGCTTTGAAAGCGAAGGGAGTCACAGGGTCTACGAGTGCGCAACCACAAGCCAAGGTTCACGACGGCGCTGCGTTGACTTCGGCGATCTCGTTCTGTTTGGTGCAACACGGCGATGCGAAAAACAGCTGAAATGTTCGTGGTGTGTGTGGTGTAGTTATTACGTCGTTTTAACTGAACAATGAACTCCGAATTGTTGCCCTAAATCTGCCGTTTTTATGCTTCGTGTTGTTGGACTGCGTTTGCACAGCGACGTGTTGCGCTCATCGTGCGGTGTGAATAAATTTGGGCAAGATTTCGTACCTGCCCACAGATGCATGAACTGAGACCATTTTTTACGTAGTGAACACAGTGATTTTTTTTTTATTTTGTGTGTCTAGTCGCGGACGTTCGATGCACCCAGTGCGAATCTCGACGGCTTCCGGGGCGATATGACGAGAACGTAACTGGGCACGTTTGTCGCTACGCGAACGCCCGATTGCCTCCAGCCAAATAGCATTCCTTTCGGGGCGACATGGCTGCTGGAAGGCTCGCTGTCGGGATCACTCATCTGACATCTCCGAAAAGTCGGCATTTGCACCCGCAAGCAAGCAAGCAAAAAAAAAAAAAAAGCACGCTAAGCAAGCAAAGAGGAAAACGAAAGAACCGCGCTATGAAAGCCAGAACCCCGCGTCGCTTCCTATCACTAACACCTGCGACAGCTGCTAAACACACACTACTTCACTTTAGGAAGTCTCACTCAAGCACCAGGGTCAGCACGAAACACTGATCACTTCGGCGAAACGACTAGTCGAGGTAGGCGAGACCAGCGGGAGCAGAGTCAGCAGAGTCTTCGGCGGCCATGAAAGAATGGCGAAGCTTTTGTTTGTTATGGTATGAATCCAAACGGAAGTGCCCGTTTTGTAAACCTTTTGTAAAGAATAGCAACTTTCATCACATGGGTTATTCTTTAAACGTAAAAATATGTCGCTCGAAAGGAAATTGCAACATATAACAAAGGTTTAACAACCAAGATCTAAGCTGTCAATCAAACTCTTAGCCAATGAGAACCTATTGGGATTGACGTCACGTAATCACAACTTCGTGGCGCGCGATTTAAAACGGACGAAATTGCCGCAAACTAAAATCAGTCTCACGCAATAAATATTGCTGTAAAAATTTTTTTTCTCGCGGAAAAATTGTTTTTTGACATGCTTGTCCCAATTAGGCTATTTAAAAAAAAAAAACTTTTTTTTCTTTGCAGTTACCCTTTAAAGGGGCGATGCAACAATTTTTGTACTTTGCGCGAATACCGCATAGAACGGATCCCTGACGTTAATGACCTATGAAACACGCGTTCGTTTTTCACCCCACGGAATAGAAGTGCCAGAAAAAAATTATTGAAAACGAGCTGCGTTCACCTCCTCAACTCCAAGCCAGAACAAGCGACCACGCGATCTGGAGCCGATTACGTGCCGCCAATGTTGATCATAGCCACGCACTGGGGTTGGCAAAGCACAGGACACGCGCTAAGTTCCAGACATTGTTATAGCTCGGCTATTGTCGTCGTTGCAGCGATTGGACACGGGACACCACACGAATGATTCTCGAGCGAATAATTATCACGAGCCCAAATCGAGTGCCCACGCAATGCTCGTGTCAAATCTATAAACCGCATTGAAATATCGCCATTGGGGTGTACTGCGATCCCCACGTTACGTCATCAAATTTCGCAAAGGAGATATTGAATGAAAATGATCGCCTTTGTCCTTGAAATTACACCCCAACAAAGGAGTTTCTTGGCCAGTGGCGTTGCGCGCGAGTATCCTTGAGTCCCACTAGTGCCTGTAAGCTCGTGTAAAGTGAAAAACATTCCAATTGAATATCGTTGCACCGCTCCTTTAACAACCGAGGATAAAATACTAGCGCATAGAGTCGCATGTGATGAAAAAAAAATTATTGAATGCCAAATGGCGACATGCGTACATCACAAGTTACCGTCGAGAGCAATAAAAAAAAAAAAAGTTCGGCGCACGACAATTTTTTTTAGGAACTTAAGAAACAAACTGCATTCTGTTGAAATGGGTCGTTAATTAAGGCTCCTGACTGCAGGCTTGTTTTAAACCCAACACAGGCATGGAGGGTTTCCCCACATAAAAACGTTCATTAATAAAAATTTTTTGCTAGCAATATTGATATTTGATATGTTGAATTATTCAAAACATCGAATACAAGTAATTCGAAAGTGGGATGGAATTATTCGGACAACAGTTATTGGATTCGAATTCTAAATGAGAATATTCGCACACCCTTAACTTTTCCCATGCACGAAAACATTTATCGTCTGTCTTTTTGCCCCTTTGTGTTCTGCCTGCCAGCCTATACTTTGTAACGAACATGTCAACAGCCTCGTCCAAACTAAGTTTTGACTCGTGTCGGGGTTTGCAAAAAGTTCCAAATTGAGAGGTACACCCCATGATTGCGCTCAACGTGTCGAGTCTAAAATTCAATACTACTCTCGGACCAGCGTATTTGAGACATTTCCTCGATTTGTCCAGAACATTACACTGCGCGGTTCTAGATTTGAATTCTTTTTTTGTTGTTGTTGTTATCTATCCCGAAAAGATGGACTGTCGTGCAGTGACCGGGGAGCTCTCGTCCGAACATCCACTTACTGCATATGGTTGGCTGCCGCGTGCCAGCTATGTCCGAAGGAGGCGTCATCGGTCCTGCATTCCTCGCATGCCGGCCTGCGAGCCGCTGTAGCGACGCTTTCGAGCACGAACGTCGCAATGGTGGCCCGACATTCCGCGCTTTGAGTACGACTGCGCGAGGCGTGAAAAACTGCGCTCGTTTAATCGTTTCCCTCCGCGCATCGAATACTCTCAGTGGTCAAATTCGGGGCGAAATGTCTCCGGAAATAGTTTGTACGCGCGCGGGGACCCAGATGTAGGGAAAGTTTGTCGAGTTTCATTAATCGACCGAACATGCTGCGTGCCCCCGACCGACCGAGTGTTATCTACTGGTGTGTATCAGTAGCGACATCGATTTCCATTTGTTGAAATTAAAGCGCGAGCTCGATGCGGTCTGTTGCGCGTTCCCCGGTTTTCAAACCACGTCCAAAAAGTCATCCGCGCACTGTGGACCTTCGTAGCACTTTCGACAGCTCTGTATGCACAGTGCCCCGCGATGCAGTCGGAGCACGAATCATTGTCCTGCCTTTAATCAGACGAATTAGAGAGACGGTCGAGTGGTGAAGTAAACCCCGACGGGCCTCGAGTCTCAGAGGCAAAAAGGCGATCACCCCTTTGGACACTAAGCCGCACGACCATTACACCATATGCTGCTCATGCTTCTCATTGGATGGACTCAGTAAAGGAAGAACAATCATAGGTGTCTTGAGACGCCTGAGAGTATGCATTGCTGGATAAAGACTTGTCAGCGCGGCGAGAGAAATGAAAAGGCGAGAGAGACGAGAGTGGGTCAGCAATTAGAAATTCGAAAAGTGGACAGCCGGCACAAAGGGCGCAGATCTAATGAATGTGGAGACAAGCACCTGCTATTCTTTCAGAGACTGTGTCAAGATAGACGTTCCCCATATTTGCCGGGGGGGGGGGGGGGGGGGGGGGGCAAAGCAGTAGCTGAAGATGTTGAGACGGACCTTTGAAACTGGCAGTGACTGTAGCTTGCGGGTGGAATGATAGGCACTGAACAATAGATCATACGCGAAATTGTTTGAACGTCTGACAACACTCTGTGCGCTGCCATATTTGTAGCGTCGAGATTCCTCGGCTGTTTTTGTCAATTTCGCTGCGTTGTTGGTAACAATCGAGGCCTACTGCTCACTGTCATTGATCCTCACCCACACCTGCGATCTAAGGGTTAAAGGGGATTCCCACACTTGCGTTTAGTTCGACCGAGTGGGAGGGTTTCTACGGCAACAGCTGCGTCAACTCCAACAAAACCGGTTTTTACCCCGTTTTGGTGGAGACGACGCAGCTGTTGCCATAGCAACTCTCTCACCCGGTCGTACTTAACGCAAGTGTGGGAATCCCCCTTGAGTATTGTTTCATGCTCCTCTCGCGCATGTACGTTCTCGTCGTCCCGCCAGTCGCCGGTTTCTCGCCGCAACAAACATGGCGAACGTATACTTCAGCTCGAAATTCGGCTTGGAGTGCCGGGAAAGGCACGGGCGCGGGTGCCTGGATTTTGAAACCGCTTTCTCTGTGCGAGTGCTTGAGCGAGCGAAGGATCCTCCAGAACTACGCTTTCGCGCCCAGGCCTTTGCCAGCGTCGGAGCCAACTGGTGAGACGGAGAAAGTTCTCGGCACCCCACTAGATGGCGCTGTATATTTGTCATATGTTTTATTCTGGTTGGGGAGGTGATTCGTGTACTTCTGGGGAGGAATGTTTTTGATGGCCCAGAAATACATAACTGCCCCGAGATTTCCACCACCAGCGTCGGCTCTATATACTTCCATACCTGCACCTTCCGCGAAGGGGACAGACTTGCAACGAAAAGCAAACCCAAATAACAGGGCGTCAAAAAAGCCTTGCTGCTGTTGATAAACTTTTTTTTTAAACGGGTTGCGCTATTTTTCATAAAGTAATTTTGTAAAAGAAAGCTTAAAAAAAGGGCCGAACACCCTTCAGAGTTTGTGGTACAGAAAAGTCTGCATCGACTCTAATTTTGTAACAGCCTTGTATAATTCCTCCAAGTAATCGAACACTCTCAGTTCTGGGGTAGCCGGAATACAATAGTATTTTTACTATTCAAAATCCAGCTAGGGGGAAAACCCTAGAGCCTATATAGTGCATACACAGTCACGGGTACTTTCATCATTGTACGGGGTTCATAAAGAGGAAATTACTAAAAATATGCAGATGAATGAACCATACTTGATCGAATGAAACAAACTTTACGAAGCCGCTGTAAGACACAATCTTTGGCATACCCGTAATTTCTCCGGGTCTCTCAATGAGTGGTGTAGTGTGTAGCATGCTCGACCGGATATTGGGAGGTCCGGAGTTGACATCCTTGCTCCTCCAAACGATTTGTCTTTCGGTGACTTCGTAGAATTTGTTTCACTCGATTAAGTGCGCTTCATTCATCTGCATATTTTCAAATATGCATAGTCAGTACGCATGCACAGAGGGCTTACTATATTTTCTTATCCTGTGTAGTTCCTGCGTATGACACATGTTTCCCCCTGAAGGCAGTAAAAAGCACAGGAAACTGCGATAACCTTGGCTATCTCAACAATTATACGAAATATTTAGGCGAACAAGCTGTTTCAAATGATTTTAGAAACGACAAACGAAATTAAATTTCGCATGTTTAATAATATACTTATGCAATAAACTTAAACTTGATATTAAAAAAAAAAGAGAAATGTGAATATAACATGAATAAGTTCTCGGAAATTGTGAGAAATTCCCTCATGATGTTGGGAACAGTCAAGGAGATAACTTCAAATAATGTCTAAAAAAAATCTTTACCAAAAAGAGGCGCTAACAGATGCACAGATAGCAAACCAAACAGAGGCGCATTTTGTTGCTGTTGGTGCTCCTTTAAACGACTGTATAGAAATACCGTGCAAACAGCTCATTGCAACAAATTGTTTATTTTTTTTTCTTTCTTTATCCGACTGAAGTATAAAATTTGTAACTTAAATCCATCTTAAAAAAATGACTGCATCTAGAGCCGATGATATTAAGCTAAACTGCTAAAGGCCGTCTGTGAGACAATCAGTAGTCCACTGGCTCATGTTTGCAAGCATATGCTATCCACTGGCGTTTTTCCGAACAAAACGAAGAATGCACGTGGGGCTGTTATACAAAAAGGTGGCCCAGTTCATGATTTAAATAACTACAGACCTACACATCTAAAAAGAAGCCAGTAGTAGTAACAAGGTAGAAGCTAGTAATTGCTTGTCACATATGTTACTAGGAACCTAGTATCCATAGGTAGTAATGGTCAAGCTAGTAACGGTTACTAATCAACCTAATATTGTTCGCTACCTTTAGCATTGCAACTGGCACCAAATCTCACAAGAACCAGGTGTCAACGTCAAACTAAAAATCGGCAAAAAAATTAATATCGCTGGGATAGATATATTTTCAACGCTGCTTTCATTCATATTGGCACCTGTATTGTACATGTAACATAGACACGGAATTATAAAACATATAGGACACACACGCACAATAAGCACGCGACGACACGCTAACCCAATCCCTGCCCCCAATGGCTGCCCATCTGCCTTTTATACTGATCATTTGAAAGAAATGGGTTAGTCAGTGACCACCTCGACTGTGAACGATATTACAAGTATGGTGCTGCCTTCGCACCGATATTTTTCTCCAATATTGTTTCGAAACATTCCAAGGAATGTATCTCTTACTAAGATGTAACGGTACACAGAGTAAGTATTTGTGACCATCTATAAAACAGTGTCCGCATAAGTTCCCAGCAGCCATGTTCTTGCTTCCCTGCATGACAGTTACTACCTGTTGCGCTTTTGAGGTATATGTAGTAAATAGCTACAAAAAAGGTAGCAACGGTCAGAAAAGCGTAGTAACGGTCACACAAATGTAGTAACCCCTGCAGTTACTAGTTTTACTATATTTTTTCTAAGAGTGTATTTCTGTGATTTCAGCCTTAGCGAAGGTATGCTGAACGCATTATAAAGAAAGAATTGTCAGTTTACCGAATTTAAGCAAGATATTAATTAGTAAAGGAAAAATTCGGTTTTCAGAAGAATAAGTCCCCAGAAAATGCACTTCTTGGATTAAAAGAACAATCTCTTGAGAACACAGAACATAAAAACTGTACACTTGGCATATTTCTTGATTTGAACTGACGTTGATAAAAATACTATGTCACTTCCACAACAAGTATGCAGTAAAAACGAAGTAAATTCAGAACTTTAGTACATCAAATATAGGGTCCTCCAAGGATCTATTCTGGGTCCTATTTTATTTTTTTTATATACAAATGACATCGCAAACACACAAGTAGTTCGAATATCGTCCTATGTGCAGACGATGCAGATATTTTATTATCTAGTGTTGATATACGTGAAATCTTAATATGGTAAACAAATAGGTGGTCGTGTTTAGGCTTGTGGCTAAAATCAAATAAACTTTATTTAAACGCAGGTAAAACAGCATGTTCGGCAAAATGTCTGGCAGTGGCGAGCCTCGAGTGTCACTTCTAATCATCTGCTTCCGCAGTTTCCTAGCCACGAGAGGAACCACTGTTACAAATACCACCTTGTGATCATCTGACCCTGAGACCACCTCGTGACGCGGTCAGCGAGGAGCAAGGTGACACCACCGGCAGAATTGACCATAAAAAGGAGCTAGCACACTGGTCTGAATTTCCGTTCGGCAGTGGCGCGCATCGAGGATCACTTCTAATCATCTGCTTTCGCAGTTCCCTGGCCCCGAGTGGAACCACTGCTACTAACATCACCTCGTCATCATCCGACCCTGAGACCACCTCGTGACGCAGCCAACAAAGACCAAGGCGACACCACCGGCAGAATTGACCATAAAAATATACTGCATCTCCAGGTGGTGAATGATGTTGATTGGGGCGAAGCTCTGGTGCGTGCTCGTCTGCGTAGACGCTGAGCCGCAGCATGCCGAGCCTTTCGTTTGTTTTCATCCATGTCAGAAAGAGAATCTGTGGTATGGAACGTGGTTATATACGCATTTGAGTATTTGACCGCAGCGCCCTCTTGTCTATAAACGTTGAGCCAATGCATGCAAAGTTTAACGCGATTATATACGCATTTAACCGCAGCGCCCTCTCCTGTATACACGAACTCATCTCTGTTACGTCACGGCGCGGTGGTGGCGCGTCGGGCGCACTTCCGGTCTGGGGGTGTGGGCGGAAGGTCCCATGTGAGACGTGTATTTCAGCGTTGTTTTGAAAGGAACCAGACAAAAACCTGCCTTCTCGTCAAACGCCGCGACTGGGGCTGTACCAAAAGAGTCGAGAAAGGTTTGAAGATCAGTTTTCATGAACTCGGTTCGTCCGAGAACGTGGATATGTGCCGTGAAAAGTGAAAACCAGACGCAGTCGGACCACGATTGCTTGGGCGGAAAGCACTTTAGGTGTAATTCACGGATACTTGTGGTCATCAGATTTATTTGTTTTATTCCATCATGAACGCGGGAAAACCGTCAAGTTTTACGGACCACCTGCAGGACTAGGTTCAGTGCGTCTTCAAGTTCAAACGGCTGCCATGATCGTTCGAACTGTCGTCTGCTCTTTCAAACGTTTCTGCTTGTCATCTGCTCTTTGAGACGACACCGGCCCATAGACCAAACGTGGGCCCGGTACTTGCGGTAAGAAGTGCAGGCCTCAAAGGATTTAGGTTCGAAGGTTGGTAAGCCGGCTGGATGTAAACAGTAGATACAAGGATATGTTGATCATTGTTACCAGTGGCCATCACCGACCTGTTATGCCTGATTCACTTGATCCGATTCTGCTTGAGATTTTCAGTATCGACGTCGACCATCTCAGCTACGGTTCACGCTTTTGCAGCCCGAGCGACGTCGCGACCGAAAATTGCGGGCCAAATCTCATCATGCAAATCAGGCTTTCGCGTACATTCTGCGGCGTCCACGCGGAATGAATTGCCGCACGTCACATTATTCACGCGAAGTTTTGCGGTGTAACAAGCCTCGTTAATTTCGCTGAGGCCGCTCAAGTAGTCAGACATTGCCAGGAAGACGTAGAATCAACAATTCGAACGCGAAAGAGGTCAGGGGGACTCACACCGACGCCGATAACATCGCATTTCAATGGTTTGTTTAAGGGCGACGGTGAGCTCCTTGCCCACACCCCCATCGCGCATGCACGGCGCCGGTGGCGTCCGCTAGGGGCGCTCCGGTTTGTTTGTAAACATGAGTGTGTGTATAGACGTTGAGTGGCTACATGCAAAGTTTCATCCACGACATCCCCAGCTCTTGAGTTACTACCACATCTCAGAGTACTCCTACTCGTTCCGCAGTCGTGGCCGAGTGGTTAAGGCGATGGACTAGAAATCCACGGGGTCTCCCCGCACAGGTTCGAATCCTGTCAACTGCGCAAAAAAAAATTGCATAATGTTTTTATTTATATTATCATTTTTTAATTATTTTTTTCATTTTTGTAATTAATTTTGCATTCTTTTTTTCCCCTACACCAGGACGTGAGCACGTGAGCTCACGAGCAGGAGCACGAGCCCTGGACGCCAGATGGACGGACGGACGGACGGACGGACATGGCTAGCCCCTAAGGAGCTTCGCCCCTAAAAGGAGCTAGCACACCGGCTTAAACTTCAGTTCGGCAGTGGCGCGCATCGAGATCCATTTCTATAATCATCTGCTTCCGCAGTTCCCTGTCCACGAGAGGAACCACTACTAAAAATATTACCTCGTCATCATCCGACCCTGAGACCACCTCGTGACGCAGCCAACGAGGAGCAACGTGACAGCACCGGAAGAATTGACCATAAAAAGGAGCCAGCACACCGGCCTGAACTTCAGTTCGGCAGTGGCGCGCATCGAGATCCATTTCTATAATCATCTGCTTCCGCAGTTCCCTGTTCACGAGAGGAACCACTGCTAAAAATATCACCTCGTCATCATCCGACCCTGAGACCACCTCGTGACGCAGCCAACGAGGAGCAAGGTGACAGCACCGGCAGAATTGACCATAAAAAGGAGCCAGCACACTGGCCTGAACTTCAGTTCGGCAGTGGCACGCATCGAGATCCATTTCTATAATCATCTGCTTCCGCAGTTCCCTGTCCACGAGAGGAACCACTGCTAAAAATATTACCTCGTAATCATCCAACCCTGAGACCACCTCATGACGCAGCCAACGAGGAGCAAGGTGACAGCCCCGACAGAATTGACCATAAAAAGGAGCCAGCACACTGGCCTAACTTCAGTTTGGCAGTGGCGCGCATCGAGATCCATTTCTTTAATCATCTGCTTCCGCAGTTCCCTCTCCACGAGAGGAACCATTGCTAAAAATATTACCTCGTCATCATCCAACCCTGAGACCACCTCGTGACGCAGCCAACGAGGAGCAAGGTGACAGCACCGACAGAATTGACCATAAAAAGGAGCCAGCACACCGGCCTGAACTTCAGTTCGGCAGTGGCGCGCATCGAGATTCATTTCTATAATCATCTGAGTTAAGTATATGGAAGTCATGCTTATATTTAAGGTGTTTTCTTTTGTTAGAACTTCTCAGAGTTGCGTCGGCATTGTTTTTTTTTTTTTTTTTTTTTTAGCTTTCTAGGCTGGTATCGGCATTTTGGAGGGAGCATTTCCGTGGGCAGAGCGGCCGAGCGGGTCCCCCGCAGTCGTTAGGAAACGTCTCGGGTTTCGGGAGTCTGCTCGAACAGACCACGGGACGGCCCGTTCTTGGGGTTACTTGTGGATGTTAACCGAGTGTGCCTGTGTGTAGAGGATTTTTCCCTGCATCGGCTCCGGGCTACGACGCGGATGACCACGGCGGGAACGTGGACGACGGTGAGAGGACGGTGAAAAGGGCCTTGATTCCTCCAATCCAGGCGTCGAGACGGAAGCTCCGACTGCGGAGAGGCACCGACTTCGGGACCGGGGCCGTGTTGTCGCCGAAAATCAAGCCGGCGGTGCATCGCAGGGCGACGCCCAGGAAGAAGGTTGAGTCGAGCTACTCCAGAAGGGGGAGTGTGGACACAAGGTGCTGCGGGAACGGCAGGCGCCAAATGAGCACGGAGGAGAGGAGGAAGCCACTCCGGCCAACGTCCAGAGTTCGCACGCGAGGACACCAGACTTCCTGTTTGAGCTCGGGATCAGCGAGTGTCGTGGAGGCGACTGACTGCGCGCCGCTCCAGGCAGTCCTCAGAAGCTGGACGACAAGACGGCCACGATTAGGGGGGTAGCTAGCCAGGCTACTGGGTTTTTATTTCGCCTTTAGTCTACATTTATTTCACGGCCCTCCTGATCCATTTTTCGTTGGCCCTTCGGTTTGCCCCTAGGTATTTTATATTCTACAAAAAATATATTTTTTGTGTTCAGTCTTTATTCTCCGCGGGAGAAATTTGAGTGTCCGCACGTATTTGAAACGTGCTTTGTAGAGAGCGTTGGTAAGCATGTCAAGACTAGACAAGCATGATTAGGGCATGATGATTATGCCGTATTTTTTTAGAGCTCCCACCACTGATTTTGCGGGACCCTGGAATGTACAGGGGTGCTATGTTGCGCTTTTTTGGACTCCCAGGAGACTTGGAAGGGGGAAGTGACGTCAACGACTAGAGAAACGCAGATTGGATGTTGACTGAAGAAAACAAAATCAACATCCAATCTGCATTTGCTGCGTTGTTGACGTCACTTCCCTCTCCCTAGTCTCCTGGGAGTCCAAAAAGCGCAACATAGCCCCCCAGGAGTGGGTCCAACCTGTGTGTGATCGTTGGTGGCAGTTCGACTTTGAACGGGACAGCTATAATGACAATCCCCTTTTTTTGTGTGTGCACCCATTCTGGTCTGTGCTCAGAGGTTTTGCCTGCGGCAGCAGTGTGTTCGCCGTTTTAGTATTTCTGGTTGTTTTGCCTGCGGCAGCAGTGTGTCCGCCGTTTTAGTATTTCTGGTTGTAGAATGGTAATCACTTTTTTTCTATCGACGCCGCTTGATTTTGTTGATATTAACGGATCAGCGCTTGGTGAACCTTTAGAGCGTAATGTTGACGTTGTTGCTTTTGGTTAACTGTGGGCCAAGCGGTCGGTTTGAATATTTGCCAGCGCGCTATTCGGGGAAGAAATTTATGTTGCGCTTACATCAAGTGTCAACGCAACAGTCTTGGTGGGGAGGAGTTAAGTATATAGAAGTCATGCTTATATTTAAGGTGTTTTCTTTTGTTGGAACTTCTCAGAGTTGCGTCGGCATTGTTTTTTTTTTTAGCTTTCTAGGCTGGTATCGGCATTTTGGAGGGAGCATTTCCGTGGGCAGAGCGGCCGAGCGGGTCCCCCGCGGTCGTTAGGAAACGTCTCGGGTTTCGGGAGTCTGCTCGGACAGACCACGGGACGGCCCGTTCTTGGGGTTACTTGTGGATGTTAACCGAGTGTGCCTGTGTGTAGAGGATTTTGCCGCTTAGTGTAAAATTGTCGCTCTTTGCCCGATGCAATAATTTAGCGGTTGGCGCCAGCCAGACTGGAAGGCAATGCAGAGAACAACTCTACAAGGAATCTGGGTTTGGCGGTTGTAGCGCCAGGCTGACAGCTCGCCGACCATTGGAGGACCGTGCACCACGTGGGAGTGGAAGAAGTTGAAGAGATTGGTCGGTTCCTGAAGGGAAAGGAGGCCCCTACGGGCCTACAAAAGGAGTGCGGAGAGGATTTTGGGAGATTCGGACTTTGGATTTGATTAAGAGAAATTGGGGACGGGGGTCGAGACTTTCGACGAGGCAGGATGGTCTCCCAAGTTGGGACTTGTAACTAGAGTGTAAATAAATGCACATAGTTCTATTAAAGCAGTGCGTCGACCCGTCACTCATCGACGTTCGTGCCACCACGCTCCAGCCCATCGGAGCGGAACCTGCCTCCCACACCACCGGGAGGAACAACAAACTTTAACTATCTGCTTCCGCAGTTCCCTGTCCACGAGAGGAACCACTACTAAAAATATTACCTCGTCATCATCCGACCCTGAGACCACCTCGTGACGCAGCCAACGAGGAGCAACGTGACAGCACCGGAAGAATTGACCATAAAAAGGAGCCAGCACACCGGCCTGAACTTCAGTTCGGCAGTGGCGCGCATCGAGATCCATTTCTATAATCATCTGCTTCCGCAGTTCCCTGTTCACGAGAGGAACCACTGCTAAAAATATCACCTCGTCATCATCCGACCCTGAGACCACCTCGTGACGCAGCCAACGAGGAGCAAGGTGACAGCACCGGCAGAATTGACCATAAAAAGGAGCCAGCACACTGGCCTGAACTTCAGTTCGGCAGTGGCACGCATCGAGATCCATTTCTATAATCATCTGCTTCCGCAGTTCCCTGTCCACGAGAGGAACCACTGCTAAAAATATTACCTCGTAATCATCCAACCCTGAGACCACCTCACGACGCAGCCAACGAGGAGCAAGGTGACAGCCCCGACAGAATTGACCATAAAAAGGAGCCAGCACACTGGCCTAACTTCAGTTTGGCAGTGGCGCGCATCGAGATCCATTTCTTTAATCATCTGCTTCCGCAGTTCCCTGTCCACGAGAGGAACCATTGCTAAAAATATTACCTCGTCATCATCCAACCCTGAGACCACCTCGTGACGCAGCCAACGAGGAGCAAGGTGACAGCACCGACAGAATTGACCATAAAAAGGAGCCAGCACACCGGCCTGAACTTCAGTTCGGCAGTGGCGCGCATCGAGATCCATTTCTATCATCATCTGCTTCCGCAGTTCCCTGTCCATGAGAGGAACCATCGCTAAAAATATTACCTCGTCATCATCCGACCCTGAGACCACCTCGTGACGCAGCCAACGAGGAGAAAGGTGACAGCACCGGCAGAATTGACCATAAAAAGGAGCCAGCACACCGGCCTGAACTTCAGTTCGGCAGTGGCGCGCATCGAGATTCATTTCTATAATCATCTGAGTTAAGTATATGGAAGTCATGCTTATATTTAAGGTGTTTTCTTTTGTTAGAACTTCTCAGAGTTGCGTCGGCATTGTTTTTTTTTTTTTTTTTTTTTAGCTTTCTAGGCTGGTATCGGCATTTTGGAGGGAGCATTTCCGTGGGCAGAGCGGCCGAGCGGGTCCCCCGCAGTCGTTAGGAAACGTCTCGGGTTTCGGGAGTCTGCTCGAACAGACCACGGGACGGCCCGTTCTTGGGGTTACTTGTGGATGTTAACCGAGTGTGCCTGTGTGTAGAGGATTTTTCCCTGCATCGGCTCCGGGCTACGACGCGGATGACCACGGCGGGAACGTGGACGACGGTGAGAGGACGGTGAAAAGGGCCTTGATTCCTCCAATCCAGGCGTCGAGACGGAAGCTCCGACTGCGGAGAGGCACCGACTTCGGGACCGGGGCCGTGTTGTCGCCGAAAATCAAGCCGGCGGTGCATCGCAGGGCGACGCCCAGGAAGAAGGTTGAGTCGAGCTACTCCAGAAGGGGGAGTGTGGACACAAGGTGCTGCGGGAACGGCAGGCGCCAAATGAGCACGGAGGAGAGGAGGAAGCCACTCCGGCCAACGTCCAGAGTTCGCACGCGAGGACACCAGACTTCCTGTTTGAGCTCGGGATCAGCGAGTGTCGTGGAGGCGACTGACTGCGCGCCGCTCCAGGCAGTCCTCAGAAGCTGGACGACAAGACGGCCACGATTAGGGGGGTAGCTAGCCAGGCTACTGGGTTTTTATTTCGCCTTTAGTCTACATTTATTTCACGGCCCTCCTGATCCATTTTTCGTTGGCCCTTCGGTTTGCCCCTAGGTATTTTATATTCTACAAAAAATATATTTTTTGTGTTCAGTCTTTATTCTCCGCGGGAGAAATTTGAGTGTCCGCACGTATTTGAAACGTGCTTTGTAGAGAGCGTTGGTAAGCATGTCAAGACTAGACAAGCATGATTAGGGCATGATGATTATGCCGTATTTTTTTAGAGCTCCCACCACTGATTTTGCGGGACCCTGGAATGTACAGGGGTGCTATGTTGCGCTTTTTGGACTCCCAGGAGACTTGGAAGAGGGAAGTGACGTCAACGACTAGAGAAACGCAGATTGGATGTTGACTGAAGAAAACAAAATCAACATCCAATCTGCATTTGCTGCGTTGTTGACGTCACTTCCCTCTCCCTAGTCTCCTGGGAGTCCAAAAAGCGCAACATAGCCCCCCAGGAGTGGGTCCAACCTGTGTGTGATCGTTGGTGGCAGTTCGACTTTGAACGGGACAGCTATAATGACAATCCCCTTTTTTGTGTGTGCACCCATTCTGGTCTGTGCTCAGAGGTTTTGCCTGCGGCAGCAGTGTGTTCGCCGTTTTAGTATTTCTGGTTGTTTTGCCTGCGGCAGCTGTGTGTCCGCCGTTTTAGTATTTCTGGTTGTAGAATGGTAATCACTTTCTTTCTATCGACGCCGCTTGATTTTGTTGATATTAACGGATCAGCGCTTGGTGAACCTTTAGAGCGTAATGTTGACGTTGTTGCTTTTGGTTAACTGTGGGCCAAGCGGTCGGTTTGAATATTTGCCAGCGCGCTATTCGGGGAAGAAATTTATGTTGCGCTTACATCAAGTGTCAACGCAACAGTCTTGGTGGGGAGGAGTTAAGTATATAGAAGTCATGCTTATATTTAAGGTGTTTTCTTTTGTTGGAACTTCTCAGAGTTGCGTCGGCATTGTTTTTTTTTTTTAGCTTTCTAGGCTGGTATCGGCATTTTGGAGGGAGCATTTCCGTGGGCAGAGCGGCCGAGCGGGTCCCCCGCGGTCGTTAGGAAACGTCTCGGGTTTCGGGAGTCTGCTCGGACAGACCACGGGACGGCCCGTTCTTGGGGTTACTTGTGGATGTTAACCGAGTGTGCCTGTGTGTAGAGGATTTTGCCGCTTAGTGTAAAATTGTCGCTCTTTGCCCGATGCAATAATTTAGCGGTTGGCGCCAGCCAGACCGGAAGGCAATGCAGAGAACAACTCTACAAGGAATCTGGGTTTGGCGGTTGTAGCGCCAGGCTGACAGCTCGCCGACCATTGGAGGACCGTGCACCACGTGGGAGTGGAAGAATTTGAAGAGATTGGTTGGTTCCTGAAGGGAAAGGAGGCCCCTACGGGCCTACAAAAGGAGTGCGGAGAGGATTTTGGGAGATTCGGACTTTGGATTTGATTAAGAGAAATTGGGGACGGGGGTCGAGACTTTCGACGAGGCAGGATGGTCTCCCAAGTTGGGACTTGTAACTAGAGTGTAAATAAATGCACATAGTTCTATTAAAGCAGTGCGTCGACCCGTCACTCATCGACGTTCGTGCCACCACGCTCCAGCCCATCGGAGCGGAACCTGCCTCCCACACCACCGGGAGGAACAACAAACTTTAACTATCTGCTTCCGCAGTTCCCTGTCCACGAGAGGAACCACTGCTAAAAATATCACCTCGTCATCATCCGACCCTGAGACCACCTCGTGACGCAGCCAACGAGGAGCAAGGTGACAGCACCGACAGAATTGACCATAAAAAGGTGCCAGCACACCGGCCTGAACTTCAGTTCGGCAGTGGCGCGCATCGAGATCCATTTCTATCATCCTCTGCTTCCGCAGTTCCCTGTCCACGAGAGGAACCACTGCTAAAAATATCACCTCGTCATCATCCGACCCTGAGACCACTTCCATTTTTATAATCATCTTTTTCTTCGCGTAAAATGTTACGTATTTTGTCTTAAAAAAAAGGTGATAATTGCTTGCGTTTTACCGCCTGACACAGCTCTTTTTGAAGTGCTCTTCTTTAATTAAAGTATTGAAGTGCTGTGTCGTCTGGCGTGTTTCTCGCTTTTCCAATCCCAAACATGAGTAAAGAAACTGGCGAGAAAATTGTCAACGCCATTGATGACTTGAGAAGCGAGATTAAGGCTGAGCTACGAACTATAAAAGACAGTGTAAAATACTGTAGTGACACCAGTGATGGAGGAAACGAAATTAAAAGAGGTGCAAGAAATGCGAAGGGAAATGCTAGAACTGTCCAAACGAAATGAAGATTTAACCTCTGGAAATCGCAGGCTAAGTGACAAGATGAAGAACTCGAGCGGCACATGCGGTCTACTAACCTCGAAATAAAAGGCGTGCCCGAGGAGGGTGACATGCATGGCATTATCAAAGAAACTGAAAACCTTTTAAACGAGTCGATAATAGACACTGATGTTGTCGTGTGTCGTCGCGTACTTACCTTCAGGACATCGGACAAAATATAACTGTCCGATTTGCAAAACGCACAAAACGATATAAAATTCTACAGAAAAGCAAGAGGCAGAGATTCATGACCAAAGACCCTTGACTGTATACGGGGGGCACAGCAGCCCCATTTATGTTAACGAATATCTACATGGTTCAAACAAAAAACAGTACTAAATGCTGCGATCAAAAAAAAAAAAAAAGAGCGTAGGATGGCAATACGTTTGGGCCTTCGGCGGGAGGGTTTTCCCGCGCAAGAAGGATGAGGTGACAGTCATCAGAATCGCACGCATGTCTGATGTCGAAAAAATAACAAGCTAATCAAAGTGAACAAGCCCCCAAGGGCAGACAAGATGATAATGGCCGAAGATATTCAGACAGGCTGTTGTTGTTACGATTGCCAGTCATTCAATACAAATATAAAGAAAATGAAGGACAGTTTTCTGCAATAATTGTAAGCACAAGGAGCCTTAAAAACAAAGTTGGCAATCTTGTAATACTTTTGCACTCTTTAAATGTCTAATTTAGTACGCTGTAATTGTGAAACTGTGTAGGGAAAGGAAAAAACAAGTCGGCGGCCTATCTTTTTTTTATTTCAAAGAAAACGTGAAGTATTAGTCTTTAGATGATCTAACCACAATGAATGAAAATGCAGAAAGCTTATTTGTAAAGGTATCAAACAGTGTAGTTGTTGCCTTGTACAGGCCGCCTTTAGGTAATGTGCTTGAGTTTGTCATTTCTTGAAGACGCATTTTGCGCTCTTGGATCTAAATATTCTTTTATAATTCTCGGTGATATAAATATAGATACTCATTCGGATGACCTCCCCGCGAGAAAATTCCGAGACGTCATTCACCAGTATGCCACTAGTAATACAATTACGATGCCTATCAGGGTTACATCAGATACTGCAATATCACTTGACATATGCATTCCAGACATGTATAGTAACCTTATTACAGCTGGAGCCATCCTGTATGACACATGTGACCATTTTCCAATTTTCTGCTTTGGATATTTTTCAACTAGAAAAGTTTACGGAACAATGAAAGGTTCTGGCACCGCAAAATAAAAAAAAAATAAAAATCCGTTAAGGATTTTTGGTTGCCTGATAAAGCAAGCAAGCTGGGAAGAGGTTGATAAAGGACATTATATGATGTATGTCTATAGACCTTCGCAAAAATCGCCTTCTGCGCGGTGCTCTCTTTATCTGCTGGGCTGAGGAGCGCCTTCTGATCATGCGCTGTTGCGCTGCTCTGCGCCATATCAGACGCTGCGCATGCGTCCACAGCTGAGTAACTCAGCATTTTTCGCCGCAGTGATAAGCGGTGGAAAGGTCTATAAAAACTTGAAGATTAAATTTAAAGTAGAGCAAAGCCAAAAAACGTTTGAAATCTGTGGTTGACTACTGATTTCTTTAAAATAATAAAAAAAAAAGAAAGACCGCGAAATACCATGCCTTCATACAGCATCCTGATCCCTGTTTATTGGTTGAGTTTAAAAAATTTAGAATCAAGTTGAATTCTTACCTAAAACAAAGTGTGAGAATTATCAAAACAAATTTCTGCATGTTAACAATGACCATAGAAAGGCGCAACACAGTAAATGATTTAGCAAACAGAAGGCAAACGCGCTGTATAAAGTGAAGGTACTATACTTCGTTTCAGCTTCGGTCCGAGCGCGGCCGATGTTATGAGCCGAAGGGCCAATCAAACAGCGAAAGTGGTACGACGTCATGGCGTGCTCTCTGAAGTTGATAGGACCAGCCGGTATTTGCCGTCTCTCTGTGTGTGCTCCTCCGCCGGCTAGTCCTATCAAGCGCAGAGAGCACGCCATGACGCGCCGCTTTTTGCGCTGTTTGATTGGCCGTTCGGTTCATACCATCGGCCGCGCTCGGACCGAAGCTGAAATGAAGTATAGTCATCGATAATGTAAGTGTGGCAAGGAAAGAACTCGCCGACGAAATGAATCGAGATTTTATTCGCATTGGCACGAGCATGAAAACAAGGACAATCACAAAAGACTCTATTAAACCAAGGAATCAATCAGACTATATGATGCTCATTCCAACGACTCATCATAAAATTGATAAAATAATTAATGGTTTAAAAAACAACGTAGCCGCTGGTGAAGATGAAATAAAAGCTTTACCGATTAAATATACCAGATGCATACTAAGTCCCGTATTATCCCATATAATAAATACGATGCTGGAGTTTGGCTATTTCCCGACGAACATAAAATAACAAAAGTAATTTATGCGTACAAGAGCGGAGGAGAAACCATAATTAATAACTATAGGTCAATAACAGTTCTACCGATATTTTTAAAGACTTTTGAGCATGTAATCGAGGTTAAAGAATTTTTTTTCAAAATTTATTTATTTAATTATTTATTTCAAAATACCGCGACTTCGATGAGGTCATCGCAAGAGTGGGAGGAAAACATACATATACATTCAAAAAGGCCAACGATTAAAGATGTACACACCTTACGGAACAAAACATAAAAAGCCGTGAAATGTGCAATATGGCTAAAACAAGAAAAACAAAAAGAAGAAAAGAGTACAAAAACAATCACATACGCTTCAATAGCAGACTCCAGGCACCATATCAAAACACCTACTGTATTTGTAATACAAACCTATCTAAATCTAGATAACGAACTGATCCATTTATGTTATTCCAGATTTCTATCGTTCGAGGAAAAAAAAAAAGAATATTTAAAACAGTTAAGGTGGGCTCTGTACGGTACAAGATTTAGAGGATGGAAGTTTCGAGTGCTTGATTCAGTAACAAAACCAACATATTTTTCCCGATTAAGTGTCCAGTTATTATTCACTATTTTGTGTAGGAGCTTAAGCCATTCTACAGCGCGTCTAGAATCAAGAGGCGTAAGTCCTATGTCAGTCATGGTAGATGTAGGAGAAAAATTGCGGTCATATCTATTACAAATAAATCTAGCTGCTTTTGATTGTACTGCGTCAATCTGCTTAATATCACCTTTTAGATACGGATCCCACACCACACAACCACACAACCAACCATAAGATAGGTCTAATCAAGGTCTTATACGCCGTTATTTTAACTTTCCTAGTTGAAGATTTTAAGGTTCTCTTGACATCTCCTAGCCTTTGCAGAGCACGAGAACAAATAGAACTGATGTGCTTATCCCATTTGAGACAAGGCGTTAAAAACAAAAAAAATGACTCCATATCTTAGGCGGTGAATGCGGTATGTGTTGCTTTTTTTAATGCCGGAGATGGACACTCACAAAGTCGATTTATTATTTTCCTGACATATTTGAGCGCGCTGTCTATAGTTTCAATTTATGGCCTAGTCACAACATTCTGATTAGTATATTCTTAATTGCTGATCACTCTAAGGGCACAATTTTACGCTTGCTTCGTAGCAGTCGTCAGTGTCAGTTTCACGCTACACGAGCAACATTCTTCTCAAACACAGCCATCGAAGTCAAAGAGGGGTCTATTCGTAACCTTCATCCCGTTTTTTAGAATCTGCTGTGAAGGTTTTGTGCTTGAAGCCCCAGGTGCTGTGAACATTCTATTCGTCAAAGAAAGCTGGCGAGTGTACCTGCCGGGACAGATATGTGTTCCAGCCCCTAGGTGCCTCCGATTTTGCGGAAGTCGTTGGTTGATGAGCATGATAACAATTGTATTTTTGGTATCCCTAACGATGACATGAAATAACGAGGATAAAGTAGCCATCATCTTAATTTATTTTATCATATTGATAGAAGAGATAAGGACGTTCTGTGCAAAGAGTGACACGAATGAAAGTGAAAATTTTATAAATTACTGCCATCGTTGAACAGTGCTTTTATGCTGGTGTTGCAGCCTGTGAAACTAGGGATACGCCTGCCCCGGCTCACTCCCCCCCCCCCCTGCTCCCCCCTCCCCCTCTTACCCTTCCTACTGGCGTGGTGCCTACTGGCGACGTACGCAACCAATAGCGTTTGTGTGGCCGACCCTCCACGATTGGTCAAACGCTCACTATGACGTGCTAAGTATGATAGATTATACAAGGTGTCACAAAAAAAAATAAAAAAATAGACATTCTTTTTTACCGCAAAAATAAACTAGGCATCGCCGAACGCTCATTCTCCACCCAAAGGTATATCTCTAGAGGTCACAACCAGATGCCAAAGTTTCAGCCCGACCCGATACCTTATTCAAAAGTTATAAGTGATTTTCTGAAAATTTCAATGGGAAAATGGTGGCCGACGGAGTTTTCGAATATATGGGGCTCTATGGCAGCAGAAACCGAAAACAGGCGAAAATGGGCTCCATTTTCCCATTGAACTTTTCAGAAAATCACTTATAACTTTTGAATAAGGTATCGGATCGGGTTGAAACTTTGGCATCTAGTTGTGACCTCTAGCGCTACATTTGGGCGGAGAATGAGTGTTCGGCGATGCCTAGTTGATTCTTCCGGTGAAAATAACCCTGTAAATGTTTTTGTGACGCCCTTTACTTTTACGCTTATCGAGGCACGGGCCAGGGAGACGCTACTCTCCCTATGGGAGTTCGCGCGCTTGACAGGAGTGCACCGCCGAATGTAAAGATTTTCATCCCTATGTTCCCCTTCCGCCAATGAGGCCACGGCGTAACCCTTATGGAAATAAACTTAATCATCATCATCATCATAAATCGTGACAATATCTATTACAAATAAATCTAGCTGCTTTTGATTGTACTGCGTCAATCTGCTTAATATCACCTTTTAGATACGGATCCCACACCACACAACCACAGAACCAACCATAAGATAGGTCTAATCAAGGTCTTATACGCCGTTATTTTAACTTTCCTAGTTGAAGATTTTAAGGTTCTCTTGACATCTCCTAGCCTTTTCAGAGCACGAGAACAAATAGAACTGATGTGCTTATCCCATTTGAGACAAGGCGTTAAAAACAAAAAAAAAAATGACTCCATATCTTAAGCGGTGAATGCGGTATGTGTTGCTTTTTTTAATGCCGGAGATGGACACTCACAAAGTCGATTTATAATTTTCCTGACATATTTGAGGGCGCTGTCTATAGCTTCAATTTATGGCCTAGTCACAACATTCTGATTAGTATATTCTTAATTGCTGATCACTCTAAGGGCACAATTTTACACTTGCTTCGTAGCAGTCGTCAGTGTCAGTTTCACGCTACACGAGCAACATTCTTCTCAAACACAGCCATCGAAGTCAAAGAGGGGTCTATTCCTAACCTTCATCCCGTCTTTTAGAATCTGCTATGAAGGTTTTGTGCTTGAAGCCCCAGGTGCTGTGAACATTCTATTCGTCAAAGAAAGCTGGCGAGTGTACCTGCCGGGACAGATATGTGTTCCAGCCCCTAGGTGCCGCCGATTTTGCGGAAGTCGTTGGTTGATGAGCATGATAACAATTGTATTTTTGGTATCCCTAACGATGACATGAAATAACGAGGATAAAGTAGCCATCATCTTAATTTATTTTGTCATATTGATAGAAGAGATAAGGACGTTCTGTGCAAAGAGTGACACGAATGAAAGTGGAAATTTTATAAATTACTGCCATCGTTGAACAGTGCTTTTATGCTGGTGTTGCAGCCTGTGAAACTAGGGATACGCCTGCCCCGGCTCACTCCCCCCCCCCCTGCTCCCCCCTCCCCCTCTTACCCTTCCTACTGGCGTGGTGCCTACTGGCGACGTACGCATCCAATAGCGTTTGTGTGGCCGACCCTCCACGATTGGTCAAACGCTCACTATGACGTGCTAAGTATGATAGATTATACAAGGTGTCACAAAAAAAAAAATAAAAAAATTAGACATTCTTTTTTACCGCAAAAATAAACTAGGCATCGCCGAACGCTCATTCTCCACCCAAAGGTATATCTCTAGAGGTCACAACCAGATGCCAAAGTTTCAGCCCGACCCGATACCTTATTCAAAAGTTATAAGTGATTTTCTGAAAATTTCAATGGGAAAATGGTGGCCGACGGAGTTTTCGAATATATGGGGCTCTATGGCAGCAGAAACCGAAAACAGGCGAAAATGGGCTCCATTTTCCCATTGAACTTTTCAGAAAATCACTTATAACTTTTGAATAAGGTATCGGATAGGGTTGAAACTTTGGCATCTAGTTGTGACCTCTAGCGCTATATTTGGGCGGAGAATGAGTGTTCGGCGATGCCTAGTTTATTCTTCCGGTGAAAATAACCCTGTAAATGTTTTTGTGACGCCTTTTACTTTTACGCTTATCGAGGCACGGGCCAGGGAGACGCTACTCTCCCTATGGGAGTTCGCGCGCTTGACAGGAGTGCACCGCCGAATGTAAAGATTTTCATCCCTATATTCCCCTTCCGCCAATAAGGCCACGGCGTAACCCTTATGGAAATAAACTTAATCATCCTCATCATCATAAATGGAGATAAAAGGAATATCAGACAGCCAACTTTGACGGTTTTGGTTTAAGTACGCGATGACCACAAGCTTCCACCGTGCTTTTTACACACATCATCGACATTGTTGCTGACGATCGACAATCCTGGTCATGACGTCACAGATGGGAATCATCGGATGGAACCACCGAAACATCTCGTCGCCAATAGAGAGTTTTAGTAGATCGTTCCGATACCTCCGATAGCCCCGATAACGATACTATGCATGCGCAAGGGAGGCAGTGGCGGAGTATCGTGATCGGCAGTATCGGAGGTATCGGAACGATCTACTAAAACTCTCTAATAAAAGCCATAAGGAGGCGATAACCGTCCGTGATGCCATGGGTACAGTAATTATTTGGCCATAGATAGAAAAAACTAAACAAGTATTGACTCTCAGTTATGGCTTCTGCGGTCGTGACCAATCTGCTCGAAACCACGCCTGTTGAAACTTTGCTCAACCGAAGATGTATCCGTCGGTATTTGTCGCTTACTGGATCTGTCGGCGGTCCAGCCACTGATCCACGGCCGAAGGCACCTCTCCGATAAGACATGGTCCTCATGGGGAGGGGGAATCGCTTTATCCGAGGAGTCACGCGTCCACTTGGCTCCCCGAACGGGAGGGAAGGGGTCCTAATCCCCGATACGCGGCTCGCGGCTCTGGCTTCACCGATACGGGGGTGTCCGTCTGTCTGGGTCCGAGGCGAAAGGGACGCCGTTGACCGGGGAACACCGCGTATATAAAGACGCAAATCCGTTGGTCTCTTTGGCGGGCCGTCCTAATCCGTCAAGGGGGCGGCTTGGGACCCAAGAGGATTATCCGCCGCCACCCCCGACTTCAACCCTCTGGAGCCGGCGTCTACCGCCGTGCAATTTAGCTACCTGCGGCTTTGCTCTGTCTGTGGGTGCATCGTTGTTTTTAGGGGGCAGCGCCTGGTGTTTGCTCGATTAGACTTAGCGAAAGGATCGTCCGTGTTGGTCGGCTTTCTGACGAGGACGCGTAACGAACCAAACTCTGCCAGATTAGCTGCAATCGGTAAACTTGCGGAGTTCTTAGCAACAACAGCAAAATACACCGAGGCTGTGCCATGTGCTTCTTCCGCGGAACTTTCTTCTTCAATTTACGAGCTAAGCGAAGCCACTGTATACAGACACTGTTGCCGGACAGAGTGCACTCAGCGAGGCTTCGATAGTTGCGTGTTCGAATGCACATTTGCTTCATAAAGGTTTAAACACCGTAAACTTAATACGGGCGTTGAAAGACTGTCTCGACTGTTACGTCTGTTCACATGTCCAGACATTATTCATTCTTGAAATCAAAACATAGCTGCGGAGAGCTAACAGTAAAATAAAAGCAGCGCCATTTCTAAATATATATATATATATATATACCAAAGCATAGCTATTTTACGCAAATAACAGACTTGCAGTGTTTATTTGCCTTTGTTCTGTACATAGATGGGGTTTGTTTTATATTGGGATATGTGGTTTCACATTAATTTCATATATCTTTCTTTCATATTCTGCGCGTAGCCGGTTTTGCAACTCATTAAACTTGCGCTGTATTAAGGTTTGTGTTCTGTGTAAATACACTCAAGGCGGGGTTTCGAAACTTTAGAAAGCTGCAACTCCTCACCTTTTTGTATGGACCCAATCAGTGCATTTTAATATTTGTAATGAGAACCAACTTCCGCAACTTGGCTTGTGAATGCGGACACTCAATTTGTGAGGCCCTTGGCTTGCCTCAAGCGTAGTGAGTACACAAACGAACGGCGCCGGGACACGCATTTGTAAACGGTAGGTGATACACAGCATGGCAACTCCGACGAATGTGCCAACTAGCCCATTGACACTGGAGCGCGCTCTACACGCGTGACCAAGGGAAAGGGGGGGGGGGGGGGGGGCGCTATAACGCGTTAAAGTGACGCACGTGCAAGGCGCCCACTCTATGCCGGCCGGCGCAGCAACCGCTCGTTGCTATGTGTGACGACACAGCGTCCTCCTCGAGGAGCAGCCAATCCGGCGCGAGCGGTGTTGCCATACCGCGTATCACCAACCGTTTACAAATACTTCTCCTGGACGCCCAGCGTTATCGAAACCTGCAGAAGCGGCATCTGAAAACTTTACCTTCCAGTTCTTCGCGCTGGCTTTTACTCCACATGCTCGGTGGGCTCGGTGGCACCGCGTCAGGCAGGATGGCTAATCCCCTCTTGCTGTATATGCAGATTCTGCTGTGGCTGCCAACCCTCGCAACACCACTTGGAAAGAAGCACCATGACTTGGCCGGCTCAACACGCGTTCAAAGATTCGAGCAAGTAATCTGCTCGGCGACTCACGATCCACCAGTTCATCATGGAAGACAAGATTACAGCAGTGAACGCACACCGTCAGTGCGACATCTGGCGTCGAAGTTTCTTTCCGGACCGCTGGTGACGAGAGCAACATCGTCGACGGCCTACAAAAACCGGCATCTTCACGACACCTACATCAGTGGGCTCGGTGGCACCGCGTCAGGCAGGATGGCTAATCCCGTCTTGCTGTATATGCAGATTCTGCTGTGGCTGCCAACCCTCGCAACACCACTTGGAAAGAGCACCATGACTTGGCCGGCTCAACACGCGTTCAAAGATTCGAGCAAGTAATCTGCTCGGCGACTCACGATCCACCAGTTCATCATGGAAGACAAGATTACAGCAGTGAACGCACACCGTCAGTGCGACATCTGGCGTCGAAGTTTCTTTCCGGACCGCTGGTGACGAGAGCAACATCGTCGACGGCCTACAAAAACCGGCATCTTCACGACACCTACTTCAGTGGGCTCGGTGGCACCGCGTCAGGCAGGATGGCTAATCCCGTCTTGCTGTATATGCAGATTCTGCTGTGGCTGCCAACCCTCGCAACACCACTTGGAAAGAAGCACCATGACTTGGCCGGCTCAACACGCGTTCAAAGATTCGAGCAAGTAATCTGCTCGGCGACTCACGATCCACCAGTTCATCATGGAAGACAAGATTACAGCAGTGAACGCACACCGTCAGTGCGACATCTGGCGTCGAAGTTTCTTTCCGGACCGCTGGTGACGAGAGCACCATCGTCGACGGCCTACAAAAACCGGCATCTTCACGACACCTACTTCAGTGGGCTCGGTGGCACCGCGTCAGGCTTGATGGCCTAATCCCGTCTTGCTGTATATGCAGATTCTGCTGTGGCTGCCAACCCTCGCAACACCACTTGGAAAGAAGCACCATGACTTGGCCGGCTCAACACGCGTTCAAAGATTCGAGCAAGTAATCTGCTCGGCGACTCACGATCCACCAGTTCATCATGGAAGACAAGATTACAGCAGTGAACGCACACCCTCAGTGCGACATCTGGCGTCGAAGTTTCTTTCCGGACCGCTGATGACGAGAGCAACATCGTCGACGGCCTACAAAAACCGGCCTCTTCACGACACCTACTTCAGTGGGCTCGGTGGCACCGCGTCAGGCAGGATGGCTAATCCCGTCTTGCTGTATATGCAGATTCTGCTGTGGCTGCCAACCCTCGCAACACCACTTGGAAAGAAGCACCATGACTTGGCCGGCTCAACACGCGTTCAAAGATTCGAGCAAGTAATCTGCTCGGCGACTCACGATCCACCAGTTCATCATGGAAGACAAGATTACAGCAGTGAACGCACACCGTCAGTGCGACATCTGGCGTCGAAGTTTCTTTCCGGACCGCTGGTGACGAGAGCAACATCGTCGACGGCCTACAAAAACCGGCATCTTCACGACACCTACTTCAGTGGGCTCGGTGGCACCGCGTCAGGCAGGATGGCTAATCCCGTCTTGCTGTATATGCAGATTCTGCTGTGGCTGCCAACCCTCGCAACACCACTTGGAAAGAAGCACCATGACTTGGCCGGCTCAACACGCGTTCAAAGATTCGAGCAAGTAATCTGCTCGGCGACTCACGATCCACCAGTTCATCATGGAAGACAAGATTACAGCAGTGAACGCACACCGTCAGTGCGACATCTGGCGTCGAAGTTTCTTTCCGGACCGCTGGTGACGAGAGCAACATCGTCGACGGCCTACAAAAACCGGCATCTTCACGACACCTACTTCAGTGGGCTCGGTGGCACCGCGTCAGGCAGGATGGCTAATCCCGTCTTGCTGTATATGCAGATTCTGCTGTGGCTGCCAACCCTCGCAACACCACTTGGAAAGAAGCATCATGACTTGGCCGGCTCAACACGCGTTCAAAGATTCGAGCAAGTAATCTGCTCGGCGACTCACGATCCACCAGTTCATCATGGAAGACAAGATTACAGCAGTGAACGCACACCGTCAGTGCGACATCTGGCGTCGAAGTTTCTTTCCGGACCGCTGGTGACGAGAGCAACATCGTCGACGGCCTACAAAAACCGGCATCTTCACGACACCTACTTCAGTGGGCTCGGTGGACACCGCGTCAGGCAGGATGGCTAATCCCGTCTTGCTGTATATGCAGATTCTGCTGTGGCTGCCAACCCTCGCAACACCACTTGGAAAGAAGCACCATGACTTGGCCGGCTCAACACGCGTTCAAAGATTCGAGCAAGTAATCTGCTCGGCGACTCACGATCCACCAGTTCATCATGGAAGACAAGATTACAGCAGTGAACGCACACCGTCAGTGCGACATCTGGCGTCGAAGTTTCTTTCCGGACCGCTGGTGACGAGAGCAACATCGTCGACGGCCTACAAAAACCGGCATCTTCACGACACCTACTTCAGTGGGCTCGGTGGCACCGCGTCAGGCAGGATGGCTAATCCCGTCTTGCTGTATATGCAGGTCAGTAATAAGTATCGTTGGTGCAAATGCTTAAGGGATGACACTGTATCACTTATTGTGCAGCCGAGCCCCGGCTACTTTCTTGTTATGATGACTGAGTGCTGGGATGTCGTTCTTCTACTGCTTCAACTCTGTGGTGATGTTGGGACCGCTGCAGAAAATTTTGGAAGGTCAAAACAAAATAGCGGGAGATATTGCTCAACTGAAAAGCCATTTTGGCACCCTAGAAACACGTTTGGGAGCGATCGAGGCGTCGACTTCCCGTTTGAATGAGCTAGTTGAAAAGTTCAATAGCTCGCAGCACAAAGTATCAAATCTAGAATTGTGCGTGCAAAAACTGGAAAAAAAATAGATGACCTGGAAAACAGAAGTAGACGTAATAACCTTATAGTTATGGAATCCGGGAGATAGACAACGAGACTGAAGACACTTTAATTAACAGTGTAGTCAATGAAGTGTTTTCCGATAGGTTAGCAGTTCACGTGAAAAGTGTTGAAAGAATTCATAGACTTGGTAAATGGTCTTCTAGCCGAATGCGTCCCTTTATCCTCAAATTTAGTGACTTCATGGAAAAAAAAAGAAGTACTTAGAAATGCCCGGAAGTTAAAAGGATCAGCCATTTTTATTAACGAGGACTTTTCCCTACTTGTCAGGAACGTACGGAAAAAGTTGTGGGACAGTGCTAAGGATAACAGAGATAAGGGGGAGAGGGCGACTTTATTGTACGACAAATTAAAGATCGGGGACGTTATGTACGCCTGGGATGAAGAGAAAGATGAGAGAGTACAACTGCCCCCGCGTGCCCCAAACGAGCAGCAAAATTACGCTAGGAAATGAGTCATGTCGAACGGCAATAAAGATTTCGTAGTTATCAATGTGAATGCCAGAAGCGTGGTAAATAAAGTCGTTGAACTTGAACATATCTTGATTGAACATAATCCACATGCTGTCATTATCACTGAAACCTGGCTGAACTCATTAGTTTTAAATTGTGAAATCATCCCACCCGGATATAAACTTTACAGAAAGGATCGGGAAAGTAAAGGGGGCGGCGTCGCCATAGTTATCAAGGATTGTTTAGATTGTACGGAATTAGAAGGCGCCCCTGACATAGAAAATAAATGGTGCAAGATTAAGTTTGGCCATGTTGAATACATTTTAGGCGCTGTTTATCGCCCTCCCGGAATGGGATTAGAATTTGTGAATAAACTGAATGACTTTCTAGATAAGCTCCGCGCGCACTCTCGTAAAGTTATCATTGCCGGCGATTTTAATCTTGCTGATATCGACTGGGATGGCATGGTTCCGACCTCTCGTGAAACTTTAATTTCTTCCACTTTCCTTGAAATGGTTTTTTCGCACAATCTGACTCAAGTTGTCAGAGAACCCACAAGAATTCAAGGTTCGTCCAGTTCGCTTCTGGATTTGTTTCTTGTTTCTGACGGCTTACTATCAACCACTTATGAGTGCAGCGTGTTGCCCGGTATTTCAGATCATTGCATGGTCCTTTTATCTCTTCCAAACTTAACAACCCCTTGTAGAAAGTTTACATATAGTGTATACCAGGATTTCAATCGGGCCGACGATGAGGCCATCCTGGACGAACTACTTTTGGCACAAGGAACTTTCCAGGAAATGGCTGATACTCCAGCACTTTCGGTCAATGACTTGTGGCTTTACTTAAAAGAAGTTATAACTAAGTGTATGACTAAGTATGTACCCACTAGGACAAAGAAGAAGGCAACGCACAATCCCTGGATCAATAGAAATATTATTCATTTAAAAAGAAAGATATCACGATGTCGGGCTCAAATTCGCAGAACAGCCACCTCCAGTCTCCGTGAAAAAATCAGGTCGCTAAGTCAGAATCTTAAAACGTCAATTAAAGACGCGAAACACAGATATTATAACCAAACAATGCCGGCATTTTTAATCTCGTCTCCCCGGAAATTTTGGCGGCACCTTTCACCAACAAAAGAGGGCGTTGAAAAACTTGATGTCGATGGACACACGATCGAAGATAACTACGAAATAGCAAATTGCTTTAATAATTTTTTTTCTGCTGTGTTTTCTTCTGATGACGGAGCGACGCCTGTGTTTAACCAATTGGAAGACGTTCCCGCGATCCCTGATGTGCAGTTGTCTCGGGAAGGAATTGTAGATCTGTTACTTCACCTAGACTGTAAGAAAGCCACCGGATACGATAAAATTCCAAATGCGTTTCTTCAACGATATGCCGAGTCTTTGTCCCATTATATTATTATCATTTTTGAGAGATCCCTGTCTTCAGGTTCATTACCCAATGACTGGAAGATTGGTAAAGTTGTGCCTGTTTTGAAGTCTGGGAAAGCTACCTTCGTTAACAATTACAGACCAATCTCACTAACATCAACATGTGGGAAACTTTTAGAGCATATACTTTCGAGCCATATTCATTCCTTCTTAAGTCATTACAACTTATTAAAGGGGCGATGCAACAATTTTTGTACTTTGCGCAAATACCGCTTAGAACGAATCCCTAACGTTAATCACCTATGAAACACGCGTTCGTTTTTCACCCCACGTAATAGAAGTCTCAGAAAAAAATAAAGAAAAACGAGCAGCGTTCACCCCCTCAACTCGCAGCCAGAACAAGCTGCCACGTGATCTGGAGCCGATTATATGCCGCCAATGTTGATCATAGCCACGCGCTGGGGTCGGCAGAGCACAGGACACGCGCCGAGTTCCAGGCATTGTTATGGCTCGGCTATTGTCGTCGTTGCAGCGATTGGCCACGGGCCACTACCCGAATGCCTCTCGAGCTAGTAATTATCACGAGCCCAGATCGAGTGCCCACGCAATTCTCGGGTCCAATTTATGAACCACATTCAAATATCGTCATATGGGTGTACTGCGATCCCCACTTCACGTCATCAAATTTTGCAAAGGAGAGATTGAATGAAAATGATCGCTTTTCTCTCTGAAATTACACCGCAACAAAGGAGTTTCTTGGCCAGTGGCGTTGCGTGCGAGTAACCTTGAGCTCTACTAGTGCCAGTAAGCTCGTGTAAAGTGAAAAACATTCCAATTGAATATCGTTGCACAGCTCCTTTAAACAGCTCTCAGCACGGCTTTCGTAAAGGGGTATCTACTATTACTCAGCTTGTTGAAGTCACGCATGATTTTGCTGAAGTACTGAACCGTAAAGGCCAAGTTGATGTTATTTTCTTAGATTTAAAAAAAGCGTTTGATAAGGTTAACCACAGGAAATTATTACTCAAACTAAAATATATTCTGAAAAACCCAGGTCTCATGAGATGGATAGAGACGTTTTTGTACGGAAGAAGACAATTTGTAGAAATTAAAGAAAAACATTCCGATTTGATCGATGTAAAATCAGGTGTACCTCAAGGAACAGTGCTCGGTCCTTTGTTTTTTAATATTTATTAATGATATACTCTTAAATTTAACTGTTAAGGCTAGGCTCTTTGCCGAGGACTGTATCTTGTATACAGAGGTTAAGGAGCCCACCGATCAAATTAATCTTAACACGTGTTTAGCACGAGTTGGTCAGTGGTGCAATACTTGGCAAATGTCACTAAACTTAGATAAAACCGTTTGTATGACTATTACTCATAAAACAAAGCCCATTGAATTCGCGTACGCCATCGAAGGGTATCCACTTGTAAGGGTAAGCAGTTACAAATATCTGGGTGTCATTATTTCTCACGATCTCCGTTGGAGTGCTCATATTGATAGTATTGTAAAGAAAGCGAATTATAAACTGTGGTATTTAAGGCGGTCTTTGAAACTAAATTCAATGAACACAAAACTTTTGGCTTATAAAACACTCATTCGTCCGTTGATGGAATACGCATGCGAAATTTGGGATCCTCATATTGTTAAAGATGTGCTAAAGCTAGAAAAGGTGCAACGACTTGCTTTACGTTTTATTTTTTCCAAATATCGTCGACTGGATTCACCTACGGCACTGTATTCAAAAGCAAATATTCCATTACTTAAGATGAGGCGCAAAGAAAAAAGATTGAAATTTTTATATATGATTATTAATGGCTTATTGCTGATCGATAAAACAGCTTACCTAGTTCCTGACGAGTCGAGAATAACTTGGAACAAACACAGTCGCGCGCTTCATCAGCCCCGGTTCTTCAAGGACTGTTTCAGATACTCATTCGTTCCACAAACCATAAGTGACTGGAATCTTCTTTCAGAGCAAGCCGTGGTATGCCAATCACTTGAAGCTTTTTCTTCTTATATACCATCTTGCAAAATGTGAAATAAAATGTTGTTGTTTTTTGTATTGTTTTCCGCCAACGCATTATAGCCCATGACGGATCTAAGCTCTTATCTTTCATTGTCAAAGCATTTTTTGTGATTATCTGGTGATATCTTTTATAGTACCTTTTCAAGTGTGTGCTGCTCTTGTTGTTGTTGTTTTCTTTGTACATTTGTATACCCACCCTATCATAGTCTCAATAGAGACTGATAGTATATCTGAAATAAAAAAAATATAAAAAATAAATAAATAAATAGTTCTTCGCGCTGGCTTTTACTCCACGTGCTGTCCAACTTCACAGCGTCGAAGCACATGGCTTGATAGATTAAACAAACTTGACATCGATAAACCTATTTTGAGGGGAGATTATTGCGCCGACTGTTTTCATTCTTGCGCATTTGCTAGCCGCTCGTTCAATCGCCGAATTATATAAAACAGCAAATATTCCTCGGAAGAAAGTTTCTATTGCCGCCGCCAGAATATTATTCCAGCAACTAAACGCGCACCTGGGACAACAAATACAGATACTTGGCCAACACCACGAAGCGGTTCAACATGGCTATACCGTTGTTAACTGTTGCATTGGATCCCCGTTTTTGAGCGTGGACAGGATTGAATGCAAGACCTTCAACAACGAGAAATTGGGTGGAAGAATTGCACATACCGATTCCTTTCTTAGTTAGACCTGCAGACAGGGCTGGGCAGTATCGCGATACAAATGTATCGCGATAGTATCTTAGAGATACTTTTGACTCTCTGTATATCTGTATCAAGATGCATTTCTAAAATGTATTTGTATCTCAGTAGTGAAATACATTTACAATGTATCGCTTGTATCGCGATACTTTGCACGATTTAGGCATCTCGTTACATTTGTTGCCTTTTTTAAGATAAATTTAAAGGGTAAAAACATCTGTTTGGTGCAACTGGCTTAGGCATTTATAATATGAACCTGCCCTATAACATAATCCATCTCAGTTAACAACAATCAAAAAAATATTGTGGTTTAAAGAAGGTTACTTACAAGAATAACAAAATCAGCTCCTCTCACAAAGCCCTCCACTCTTTCCAATTTAGCGGAGCGAACGCTGTAAAAGAGTTAAGTGGAGAAAAAGTACGGCCCTGTTGTCCAATCTCCCTACACTATGGGTGACTCAGAAGCTTATAATGTGACCCTTTGAGATGCGCCCTCACGGCAAAACAGGGTTCATTTTGGGCAGACGCCTTTTGTCAAGCATGGTACGCAGTCTTTATAGTTCTGTAACTATGTGTTTTAACGGGGGTGACATGTTTTTTTAGCGGAATTAATGATAGATAAAGAGTTCGAGGTAATGGGTAGTGCATAAAATGGCACAAAAAGAGGAGCACAAGCATAAATTACCTTTTGCATTCACCACGAACTGCACCTTCTCCACGCAGCACCGTTCGGGAACAAATGTATTTCGATGAGAATCAGTATCTGTATTCTGGAATATTTTTTCGCCGTTAATGCGGAAGTATCCCAGGGATATCCCGTTGCATAAAAGACAAATGTATCTCAGTATTTGTATTCCCGAATACTTTTGCAGTATCTCTGCCTAGCCCTGCCTGCAAAAGGGTTGGCTGGTATGCTGTATATATGATAGATTCGTCTGTTTTGTCAAACTTCTGACACCGTTGCCACGAGCTTTATGAGATCGGATCCAGTAATGTTGTTTTTGTCAGTGAGCGTGGATTGCATTCAAATTTCTCCCAGATGTTCCACAAAGGGCCGACATTGTGTGCCAGCAATCTATACAGTATTTCGTAATTCGAGTTAAACGCTATAAAAGTTGGAGGCTCGAGGAATTTGAGGAGTTGAGGAATGAAAAAGTTCACATACGAGGCATTTGAATTTCCGAACCTAGTTGATCTTTCTCCGTGCATAAAAAATTTCCGTACAATATCAACGGCGCTTTTTGCACACACACAAAAAAAACGAATAGACAAAAAGAAAGAAAATCGCTGATTAGAAAAGCTTGAATATTTCTAGAGGCACGTAATCGTAGCTGCGTGCAGCCCTGCGGAACCTGATGTAGTCGTATCAAGGAATTCAAATGTAGTCCGCGGTGGTGGTCATATCTACTTCTCGCACAGTTCGATAAAGTTGTCTGTGAGACCAGCTATAATAATATAAAAAAGAAAAAGAACGACAGCGAGAGTCAACTGTCTCTAAGGACTTCGTACTTTGGACAGTGTGCAGCCAGCTATGCAAGACAGCGGGTGGTATATATCTATGGCGTCGAGTGAGCCACTGGCTCCAATAATAGTCGTGTTAAAAAACAGTCGCTGGACCATGTTGTCTTACGCCGTTTAGACATTAAAAAATAACAATGCCAGCGTAGGTCTTCATTCTCCGCAGTTTCCATTTGTGTGCAATATCACTTATTTGGTCAATGATATCTGCTATTCTCCACGCGAACGAAAACCGGCCATACAGTTCGGAAAACATCCGTATGATTTCGACCATTCAGGGAGCCGGGACTATGCAATAGGCTGCTTTAATGTGATAATTAAGAAAAAGTAAAATATGTGGGCCTATAAAGATATATGTTCAAAATTGTGACCATCGAAGTCACCAGTCACTCATCTGCGTTTATTCTAAGCTCTGCACGTTATTGTAAAACAAAACCTAAAAATATTAAAACATCTGTCTAAATGTTCTTTTTTTTTTTTTTACGAGTGGGATTTTTTTTTTTTTTTTAATGGCTTCGTAGAGGTGCCCATCGGACAGCCAACGAAAAGCAAAGCTGCCGAACCCGAGTCCATCAAGTCGTCCGTCTCTCGGACGGGTCATGCATTCCCCCGTCACCCGAACTTGTAACGACGCTAGCCCGGAAGAATTGGGGAACTCCCAGTGTGGCGGCGGAACTGCTGGATGAAAAACGAGTTCGCGGAGCGACCCTCTCCCTTTGCCCGATCCGTTTTTCGCTGTCCCCGCGCTGGTATCAACCAAGGCGCGCATGATTCCGGACAGCAATGAGTCACAAATTGCATTCTGCGTTCCCGTTTTCATCGACGAGAACGCCGAGGGGGACAGTGGGTGGGTGGGAAGGCGCCTTGTCCCACGGCCAGATTGCCGAGGCTAAACGTGTCGAGGCCTTCCCCGCCGCTGAGCACGCTGAGCACGGGACGAGGACGACGCCGGGGCCCGGAGAGGATCCGAGTGTTGGGATTAAACGGCAGCGTCTCGCCGGCCGGGCTCTTCCCCCGGAGCCGGGCATGTGAGTGATTACCATTAACAACGCACCCCGGATGAAGTGGGACGGACGGTACGGGCGTTTTGATTTTGTTCCCGCTCCCGAAAGGGTGGGAAGCCGAGGTTGATCAATGGCGATATGGAGATGATGCACGTCCGCAATCTCAGCGGCGGCTATATACCTTTTCAGCTCCTCTTTCTTTCTTTTCTGCCCTGGATTTGGGGGGAGAGGATGGGAGGGGGGGGGGGGGGGGGCGGATGGTTCAGCCGGAAATTATTAGTTGACAGTGATATGGAAAGTAGGTTCGAAAACGGTAGCCATGCTCACAGTGTGCTGACATCGTTATATGAGTCTGACGTCTGCAAAAAGCGGGTAACGACTAAATTTTAGATTTTTTTTATTGTTTTATTTTAATAAAAAAAACAGAAGTTTGTGAGAGTTCAGCTCTAACCAGTTACATCTCTGAAGAGGGTATTAAGGCGGAGTTGAGACTGTGCTTGTTTGCATTTAAGAGTGCTTCGCAACCTTAATATACTTTATATAGTTTCGCGACATAAAACGAGCCAATTGGTGCAACATCAATGTACCGGTATGTCAAATGACGGTCAAAACAATTCTTCAGCAAAAAAAAAAAAAATAACACGAAATTTGAAGTTTCAGGCAGGATCACCGTGGACAAAAATAGTTTCATGCAAAATGGTTCCGGACATAATCCCAAACGTGAACCAGGATTAAATTTATTGTATCGAACTTTGCGATAGCATTTTCTCGACCTTGGTTAAGCTGTCCATTTTTTTTTAATTATTTTTGCAAACTTACTAGTAAGTCATTTCGAAATCCCCCCCCCCCCCCCCCCCCTCTTACCAAACACTTCCGACGCCCCTGCCCCTTGTGGAGCGCAGTGACTTGCTTACACAGGGCTCCGTAAGAAAGTAGCTGGGCGGGATTTTTTTAAGCTCCACGTCATCGGTCGAACTGCGCTTGTCGCCTTGCCCCCCGTACGCCGAAACCTCACCTGCTTTTGCTTAACTTGGCACCATCTGCAGTGAGCAGGCGAAACGTCGTCACCCATCGTGCCGGGCAAACCAACCATACCTAGAATGGACCTTTTTCTAGTAAGCTTCAGAGCACGTGTACAACCTCTCCCCTGGCTTTGCTTCCCGCTGTCGCCATTTTCGCGGGGCAAAGTTTCGGTCGACCAACATATAGACCGACACGCTGTTTACAAACAAACCCGCGTTTGCCCACACCAGGTGTGGGCACTGCGCGTGCGCAGAAACCGAATCCGCGTGAAGCGAAGCGTCTGCGCATGCGCAGTGCCGTCGACAACGCCACCGCAGCTGCGTGACGTCAGGGCCGCGTGTTCGTCTATTCAGGACCTATCTTAACGCGTATATCGTTTTTTTTTTTGCAATTCTTGTTTAAGTATACGCCAGTATGGGGAATAAAAGGCGACATATATCAATACAACCGCACAATGATGTCAATGCAGTCTGACGGGCGGAGGCAAGTTCGGCTGCCCTTAATTCGTAGTTCGAAGACTACTCCGCAGACGGCGCTCGTTACTAGAAAAAAGGTGGCATAAGCTACCGCCCGATCCAAAGGGATCAGCCGGATTCATCCATCCATCCATCCAGGTCGATTATTCTAGATGGTGTTGGTCCAACTCACGTTTTCCAGCCCAAAACGTCCTATGGTCTCGCCATTCGATGGATGCGCTCAAAAACAGATCGCTTGCTCGGTGTAAACGTATGCCCTCTAACACCTTTCTTAGGGCCCTTCAAAGGAGACTCAAGTCGCCGTATTTTGAGGAAGGTAGACGGACTCCTAGCTGCATAAAATCACGTATAAAACTAATCCAAATTTGAAATTTTGCGTGCCGACCATTACAGCCCAAATCATTCCCGGTGGAAGGACGACGTCGAGTCGAGCGGTCCCACTCCCACGCCGAAGACGGGAAACATCGGGGTGGAATGTGTGTCTACAGCGGGAGAAGCCGAGAGACATAGCAAAATGTGGCAAAAAGGCACAGAAAAAAAAAAGCGAAGGGGGGGGGGGGGGGGGGGGAGCATACCTTATTAATTGGCAAATGGAGCGTCGGCCCGCGGGTTTCAGGCCGGCCCGATATCGGTGGCAGGGCGCGGGGTCCCGGCCGCACGTATCCCCCAGGCCATGCCGCAGTGGCGCGCGGCACGTGGCTCGGGGTTCGTCTCTGTACCGCGGGTCGACCCCCCCGGCAGCAGCGATGCCCGCACCCCGGGTTTCATCTCTCTCCAGACGCTCCTGCCAATCAAATTAGGGGCCGGGAACACTTAACGCTGGAGGTGGTCACGTGCGGGCGCCGCGCAGTACTGCGCGGGGGATGGGCGCCTTCGGGCCCCCGACGACGCTGACAGGTTGTCCGTGCCTGGGCCGGAAGGAAAGGGCGCGCGTTTGGCTGGCGGGGTTCTGACTACGTTTCGCCGCTGAAATGAAGAAGCATGGCCGCCCAGAGTGGGGTGCGCGGAGGGAGAGACGCGGCAACAATGAAGCCGAAAATATGGACCGGGTGAATCAGAACTCATCTTGGAAGCGGAAGACCCCCGTGGGGTAAAATTTGGGAGGAGGAGATTGGGAGCGGCTGTGCGGCTAAACCCTCGGAATTAATAAATTATCCCTCCTCACTTTTAATACTATTTCTTTCTTTTTTTTTAAAATAAAGATTGTGATCTCCATGCCTTACCGCTGCCCCAAAGGCCACAAGACAGGAGGCGGTCACGGCGACGGTGACAGAGAGTCGAATGCGCAGAGTCGGTATTGATGCCTGTTTCGCCGTAACGACAACTGGAGAGATTTTATTCGAAATAACCGTAAAGCATGGCTGTTTTACTTCCCGGACAGGGCTCAGTGCGGCGGCTCAAATTTAAAAACCAGCTGCGCAAAAAAAAAAAAAAAGTGTGGAGAAGTTTTTTTTTATTATTTTGGCATAAATCTCAACAATTCCGTCAGCGTTCCATTTCCACTCGGGAGGGGAGTGGCAGTGCTTCGAGACATTGGTGAAGGATTTCTTCAATCTCGGGGGAACCTCCACCCGTTCTTGTAATCACTAAAACCTAAGTTGCGCGAACAGCGCTGCCAGACAAGTGGGATAATCCGTGGAGTTTGGGATTAATCCCCCCCCCCCCCCCCCAGTCTGTCGTTCGAACAATAAATCCACCACCATCAAAATGAAATCACGAAATAAAAAAAGTAATTATTTTCGAAGTGATTATTTCAGTTGATACAGGGAGTGTCTAGTTCTTTTTCCGTTTGTTGAGATGCCGTATACATAACCAGAATATACAGGGTGTTCGATTATAATTCGAACGCATTTATTAAAAATGAATCTATCAAAAGTACACTGTTGCGACCTTTGCAGTTGAGTTATATAGGACAGGGGCATAGACTGCCAGGGCTTAAATGTCACGATAAGATTAAAATTTAACCTAGATTCGTTCTTTACCTAACATTTATCGAATATTGGTTGATTAACTTTTTAATTAGTGAAACTAAACACATGGTTCGAACCAGAAACTCGCTGAGCGCCATCGAAAACAACTAAATAAGTTTTTAGCGCGGGGGAGCGCTAAAGTTTTCAATCTTGTGCAATCAGGTGCAACGCTAGCGGGTTCGAAAACGCGTTTTTGCACCACTAGCGTTGCACCTGCTTCACGAGGGGTACATTTAGCGCACACCACTCGCTTCACACGTGCTTCAAATCTATGAAAAGTTTACTGCTTTTGTGGTTTGAGATTACGCTCAGCAAGTTTTTAATTGGCACTGTGGAGAATGCCGGGCTGCAAGCCGTAAAGATGGTGGCCTCTTCGTTCGTGTTTCGACCCAACTCTGGACGAGGAGTTTCAAAATCGTAGTAACCGTTGGTTAAAAAAAACACACACACACACACAGAGAAAAACAATTTCTCGCAAGCTGATCTTTGACAAGGTCTGTTATGGATCACACTAAACAATCATTAAGCGTTCGTTCAATCTCATACTCTCAAACTAGCAAAAAATATTTAAAAAATGAGCTTCAAGGAAGCGTTCCTCAAATTTCGGAATACATTATCCAAACGCTCAGCTTCGCGATCTCACAGTACAAGTCGCTAGTGTTGCGGGCAGGGGTGCCGGGGTCAGAACTGACATAAACCTGGTGACATAGGGACACATTTCGTATCAAGAAAAAATCCCAAAGGAAGAAATTTTTTTAAGACATTTGAGCAGATCAGCGAATTTGAGACTCCGAATGCGAGTTCTGCATCAGAGGCGCTCAGATTGACGAAGAACGCTTTAACGAAATTAATGCGTCACTACAATCTTGATGTGATCACACTCCGAGTGGCCTCCTTTTGCGCCCCAAAACAAGGATGGAGCGCCGCAGTCTTTGAGGCATTTTGAACATGTTAGCGGCATTTCCCGAAGATGGCGCCGCAATTATGAATAAGGTCTATTGCGGTCAAATGTCAAATGCGCGGTGAGACTAAGATGGTTGGTTTATCGCGCTCTTTGTTGCTAAAGGTTCACAAGACTGGAGAATAACGAAGATACATATTTGCCGCGATAATGAGCGCGAATGCTCCAAATAAAGCCGCCTCGGTGGCTCCCAGGTACAGCGCCGTCCAATGAACCCCCAGGTGGCGGGTTAAAATCCCGGCCGAAATGACCGCAATGTGACAAGTTTTTTTTTTATTATTATTATTAGTAAAGGCGCTGTGTGCTCGAGACTTCGGCTGCACATCAAAAGTTCACCAGGTGATCGAAAGCAATCCACAGTCCTCCGCTGGGGCGTGCCAGATGCCCTTCGTTGGTTTTGCACGTAAAACAGAAAAATTTGACTAAAATAATGCAGCGCCCCACATATTCAGTTGTTTGAAACGAAGGGAAGACGCCGGGGTGTTACTAAAGGTATGTTCACACGATGCATCTTTTAGGCGCGCAACAGTTTTCGCGACACTCAAGTTTCGCGAAATATGCTCGTTCACACGTACCGCTTCACGTGCAACAACGATGACGTTTTGACTCGCGAAAATGGTTTCGGTGTTGACCATAATGTGGCGCTCCGAATCAGATCGCTATTTATCTGGGGGCCTGCTTTGCGCATTTTATGCAGTCAATTCAATTCAATACTTGGAGTGATCTCGCATGTGCGTAAAGCCGATTGAGGCGGCAACCTGTACGTGCAGGACCTGTGCCGGCGCCGAGCCCGTACGCAGCCAATTCATTGCCAAAGCTCCTATCAATGCACATGTTATTCATAGAAACGCTACGTGCCCAATCTGGTTACTTCTCGGCGCCCATGTCTGCCCCGATTTTACTGTGCACTGTTTCAGAGAGCGCAAATGGTTTCACGTTCGAATGTAAACAAAGCAAACTTGGTTTCAGTTTATACCCCTGTTACACGGGCACACTTAAGGCTGAACTCCATGGAACGAATTATGTGACGAATAACTGGCGAACGCCGCCCGACAGCACGCTCGTTTTGCGCGCGACGTAGCAGCCACTGTGTTGATTCCACGCGCAGAGCAAAAGCCGCCGGCTAAAATTCGTCGGTTATTCGCAGCATATTCGTCCCATGGAGTTCAGCCTTTAACTACGGTTAGGCTAATCCACAGCTAGCGCACAATACTTGCCGACAACATTCTGCGGCTATGCAGTTAAAGCTATGCATGGGCGAACGTGCGCTTGAGCATCTTGAGCACCCATCGAAGCAGTGCACGCGCGCTCTTCACTTCTTATGGAATAGCTGTCTGAGAGTATAGTGCGGTAACTGTGGTGCCACGTAACAGCAGTTAAAGCGTTAACCACGGTTAAGGGTGCCCGTGTAACAGGGGTATTATCCAGTGGTATCGTCGCGAAAACAACGCTATGAGCACTATTCTAATCTCGCCAACTCCCGCTAGTTGTCTTCGTCCATCGCTGGATTGTATTTCCGATATGCTACTCACTTTTCCTTCAGTGGTGCTTGACGTGCTTGCGGAAGCGCCGGCACTATCCACCGTTCGTGGTTTCGGTTTTTTCGGATTTGGCTCGGCTACAACACCTGCAGTGAAGTGGTCTTCTCAAACAGCTCGCTCTTCCCTCAAAGGCCACGTGAGAGCGTTTCTGAGCGGCCATTGGCGGCGCCCTCAGAGTGATTGACAGGACTCGGCAAAGTTTCAGCAAAAGCTCGCTCCAAAAGCGAGGTGTGCGCGCAACTGTTTTTAGATGCGCGCGTCCTTTTCGGACTCGTTCAGACGGCGCAACCATTTCGCGAAACTACATTTCGCGACACTAGATGCGCGAGAAAAATGCATCGTGTGAACAAGCCTTTATCCCCACACATGTTGTGACGATGATCGTCACGGTTAGACGTCCAAGAATTCGCGAACGTTTTACGCAGTTATCGCAAACGGGACGCCGAACCAAGACATCAAACGTCCCCCTCCAGACCCCCGGCTTTTCTTTTTTTTTTTTTTTTTAGAGAAAAGCAAAAAGCAATTGAGATAGGTCCCCGCTTTACAGAAAAGTGTGTCGCGCTTTAATATTACAAATGGCTCCCGTGTTTTTATTTTGTTTTGACCTCGTCCCTTTTTGTTTTTGTGCGATGAAATCCTGCTTTTTTTTCACATTCGTAATATCGTCATGCTTTTTTTTTTTCTACGGAAATGTAAAAAAAAATGATTTCGTGCCGTTTTTGGCAGATTGAGGAAACGAAATTTACGTCCGTTTTGAACGGATTGAACGAAAAAAGCAATAAAAAAAGGAGAGATGAAAAAATACAAAGACATTACCCTAGCGTAGGGGGAAAGCGAGAGGCACAAAATGTGCCGGAAATTTTTCACACTCGTCCCTCAACAAATTGCCAAAGAAAAGAGTTTTCCTAAAACTGGGAAAAAATGGAAGGAGAGCTCGACATGAAACCGAGACGATAATAAATAATAATAATAATGAGAGAGAGGGAAACAAAAAAGGGAGGAAGGAGGGGAGAACCGGCAGCGCCACGCGAAGGGTGCACCGTCGAAGAGAGAGAGGCGTGCGCTTAGGACTCACCATCCATCTCGGTGGTCTTGGATGGAGCGACGGCGGCCGGCGGCATCTAGCGGGGAGAGGGGGAGGCGAGCGAGACGTCCCCGACGCGAGGCAGCAGCTTTTGTCTGGCGCCTGATGGATGGCCGCCGTTCCCTTCCCCTCCTGATCAGGCGCCCTTTTACGCTGATCACGAAGCAGCCGCTCATCGACGCCGAGTGCGTCTTCATCGCCGCCCCCACGCCGTGGCGACGGCGACGACGGCCGTCTCGGGGCGACGGACGATGCAGCGGGACCGGTCTCGCACCGAGTTTGAGAAGCGGTCCTGCGTCCTTCGGCGACGCCGAGGCGGACAAGGAGGCGTATCAGCGTGCACTGTAAACGCTGGTTAAGGTATTTCAGATGAGGCTCGTTTACACACTTGCGCTTGACTGCGTTGGGCTGCGTTAAGACTGGTTGCTTCGAGTCGTAGCTACGGCGTTCCTCGCAATCAGCCAATGGGGAGGCGTGATGTGCAGCACGACGCAACGCAGCGCAACGCAACTCAGTTGACGCAACTGTGCGAACGAGCCTTTAAAGAGCGATTCACACACTTGCGTCGTGTCCCACCGAGCGCAACTGCAACGGCATGCGATGTACGGGTTGCTATGGCAACAGCTGCGTCGACTGCAATAAAACCGGTTTTTACTTCGTTTGGTTGGATCCGACGCAGCTGTTGCCATAGCAATCCGTACGTCGCAAGTTGTTGCAGTGGCACTCGGTCGGGCTCACGCGAGTGTGTGAACCAACCTTAAAGGCTGGTTCACATACTTGCGTGAGTCTGACGCCTGATGGACCTGTGAAACTCACCTTTGACGAACGAAAAGTTTATATTGCTACGTACAGGCGTCTCTTTTTACGGTCCATATTAGATCGAGCCCGGTGACTTCGTGGGACACCCACTCTCCCTCTCTTTCTCTCTCTCTCTCTCTCTCTCTATATATATATATATATATACGTATATATATATACGTAAAACAAAACACCCTGTATATATATATATATATATATATATATATATATATATATATATATATACAGGGTGTTTTTTTTTAAGCTTAACAGATTTGTTTAAAAAAAGCCGTGAAAGTTACACTTATGCCGCTTGTGGAGTTGAGTTATACGGCCAGGGGGACACATTATAGGGGGCTAATCGTAATGATCAGGTGGCTAATTAATTAAAATTTGTTAATTAACTTTTTAATTAATGAAAATAGACATATGGTTCCAATTAGAAACTTACTCAGCGTCATCGAAAACCACTAAATCAGTCATTTTCAGAAAGACTTTGAGCGCGTGAGAAGCGTAGTATTGCACTAAAGTTACCACTCGTGGAGCAGGTACAAGGCTGGGGCTAGATAAGAGACGGAAAAATCGCGCGGGCGCCTTATCGCAACCTCTAGCCTTGTACCTGCTCCACGAGCGGTAACTTCAGTTCACTACTACGCTTCTCACGCGCTCAAAGTCTTTCTGAAAATGACTGATTTAGGGGTTTTCGATGACGCTGAGCAAATTTCTAATTGGAACCATATGTCTATTTTCATTAATTAAAAAGTTAATTAACGAATTTTGATTAATTAGCCGACTGATCATTACGATTAGCCCACTAGAATATGTCCCCCTGGCCGTATAACTCACCTCCACAAGCGGCATAAGTGTAACTTTCACGGCTTTTTTTAAACAAATCTGTTAAGCTTAAAAAAACACCCTGTATATATATATAACTGGCAAGAAAAAACCCTTGGTGAAAACAGCAACAACGGACGATTTAATCTTCGACGTTTCGGCCGGAGTCCGGCCTTCCTGACGAAGGCCGGACTTCGGCCGAAACGTCGAAGATTAAATCGTCCGTTGTTGCTGTTTTCACCAAGGGTTTTTTCTTACCAGTTATACCCACGCCTTCGGCCTCCCGCCACCATGCCCGTTATATATATATATATATATATATATATATATACCGATAGATGACGACGCGGAGAGCTGTATGTTTGTATCATCGTCAATGCTTGAGCTGAGTTCGGCTGACGTGCTCGCACACCGCGGATGCATCACAGTGAAAGACGGAAAGCTTTCGAAGCAAGGAAGGTAAAAAAAAATTATCTACTGTATTTGATAATTTTCGTACCGAAGAATGGCTTTCCATCCTCGTGTACTAGTTCTCGTGACCCACTAAACGATATGCGATTAGTAAAATCTCAATTTAAAAACATTTATCCCAGCCCAAAACAAGTTTTGGGGGATGTCAGTGTGATTTTAAAGGGAAGCTGAAGAGCTTTTCGAAAAAAAATGAGTTAATGGTTGATTCTGACGTGTTTGTGCCTGCTGAGTCCAAATATCACAACCGTTTGACCCAAAATAATCCCTAAACACGAAAACAATCGAAGAAATCAGAAGCGATCGCCGCAGCGGCACGCTATTGGCTAGTGACGCGTGACGCGCGTCATAAAAGGACCATCTCGATTCTCGTTTGCTCCGTCGCTTGCGGAAGTAGCCGGGCGCCGGGTCTTCTGCTCTTGCAAATCGGGTTCGGCTTCTGATTTTTCGAAATCTTTCGGTGGATCCGAAAGAGGAATGTGTCCAGACGACCCTCGACGTGACAAAGTACGCGTTCCAGCCGTTGGCAAAGTAGGAAAATGACCCCCCGGCCCGCAGTAATAAACGCAGACACGAGGAACCGCTTGCGCGGACGCGACATGGCCGGCTTTATAACTTCAGGAACGTTCTGACTGCTACTCATTGGAACGTAAAACGTTGACAATAAACGGAATGCTATTGACGGGACGCCTCAAGCCGGATTAGCGTGACCCTCCCCAAAACGGTCGTCAGAGGATAAGAATTCTGCGCACATCGGTCTTTGTGCTTGCCAGCTGCTGGACGCGTGAGCGTGCAGGCTGCATTGTTCATGAAGGCTGAAGTGGTTTGAAGGGATAGTACACGGTGTGGATAGTATAATCGGCTTCGGGCGACGGGAGAGCTTCCCCTGAGATGAGACGGGTGATAAGACAGGGTCGCCGTTCTGCCACCGCCATGTCCTTGCGCACTATGCGAATAACTGCGCAGGAGGTCCATCCTTGTGATAGTGGTACCCTCTGCTGCGTTTAGTTTGTTTGCCACAAACTATTACGCCATTGTAGCTTTAGAAAAATCGGAGATGTGTGCCCGGCAGCCCTTAATTTGAGGTCGAAATCGTGAAAGCTTCGTGGGCCTCTACATTCGCATACTTCTACCAAGATTTGTTGACTGCATCACACCACCACCAAGCATTATCATCGTCCGATCGCATTTCTACGGCACAAAGAATTGTTGCATGACACAAACTTTATACGGAAAACACTGCGTAACTTGTGAAAAAAAAACTCAATTCAGAACAGAAGGTCACATGCTTTGTATTTCTAAAAAGCTCTCCTAAAGAGAAATATGAACCTTTGGAAGGAAAATTTAACAAAATTTATGTTTACGTTTAAAAAATATGCGACCTCAAATAATGTCAGCAACTGTACAAAAAAAAAAAGTTTATGCTAAAACAAGTTGCACCTTGAAAGTCGCATTATCAATTGCATGACCACTTATTAGAGCAGGCACGTAGCCAGGATTTTGTTTCGGGGGGGGGGGGGGGGGGGGGGGCCCGCCGCCCGCCCATGACAAAATGCTGTATGAGGGGGAGGGGGGAGAGGAGGCCCCAGCAAAATGGAAGATTTCGGGGGGGGCCCGGGCCCCATGGGACCCCCCCCCCCCCCCTGGATACGTGCCTGTATTAGAGCAAGCCCTCCACCCCCAAGTGACTGGGTAGCCGAGTAGATTAAAAGCAAAAGACAATAATCTTGGGCTACCCAAGATTGTTTTCTTTTGTTTCCCAGATTTCCCGGACCGAAGTCCGTCCGGAAAATATGGTCACTTCAACAATATAAGAAACCAACACTAATATAAGGCGGTTAACACAAGAGAGCCAGTGGAAACCCGCTATTCGGCTAAATGATCGCGGCTTTTCTAGCACACTGCACAATTCTAATAACGCAAATAGCTTTTTTCTAGAACAATCAACTTGCAATTCTTAGCTAGTTACGTTTCCTCTTTGCGTGTGACTTTTAATGCGCTGAATTGCCTTCTTACCTTCAAAGATGGTCGGCAGAGCGTCGGGTTCAGGCGAGCCTTCTTCAGACCCAAACCCATACGTACATAGTTTTCATATGCGCCGTCCGAGACACGTTTCGAACAAAAAACGGTGTACTTGCTCAAACCAACTCAGGTGAAAATTTCTAACTGGGATTCAACTGGTCCCAGTTCAACTGGTTTAAGGGACAATTCCCAGTTGCAACTGGTCCCAGTTGGGTCCCAGTTAAACTGGGACCAGTTGGGTCCCAGTTGCAACTGGTCCCAGTTGGGTCGCAGTTAGACTGGGACCAGTTGGGTCCCAGTTGCAACTGGTCCCAGTTAGACTGGAACCAGTTGGATCCCAGTTGCAGCTGGTCGCAGCTAGATTATGCTTCTGGGTCCCGTTGTGGTTCCCATTGGAACCACGAGCAATTGTGTTTTGGAGCTCCCCAACTGGCATACACCAATTGGTATTTTTCCAACTGGAACCTCAGTGATACACGCGTGACAAAATGTGCATAGCGTGCAATGCGCGTAACGAGTGTCGAAACGTTCGTGTCGACGAAACGTATGTCCATGAAAAGTTGTCCACAGCAAATGCACAAAATAGAACTGTAAAACGCATTGAGTACTTCACAGATTGCAATTAGAAACTGGTTTATTTTGTACTATCGGTACAATGATAAACTATATCCCATCAGTCTTCTCAGGTTTTTTTTTGTTTTTTTTTACAAGGCCTTATACCTATTTACACAACATTATTCGCATATCACTAACGAATGCACTTTTACTGAAAAAAAAAAAAGCGAGCACTTTCTATCAACACTCACATGTGCGACGAAAAAAGAAGAAACAGAGGAACCGGAGATAAAAATAGTTTCCACTTGCACAACTTCTGGGACCCGGACGCACATGTAAACTAACATTAAAAACAAGCTCGACTACTAAAAAGACGCTTTTCGAAAAAGAAAAAATATTGCTTGTTATGTGCTGTTGAAGATGAGCTGTCGCCAGTCTGTTTCGGACGGCGGCCCGATGCCTGGAAATCTAACGATCTAACCCGATGGAGGCGGCACTGGCGATGGCCACAAACAACGGTGGTCAGTCTCGGCCACCAGTTTTTCACCTTGTAACCACCTGGTCATAATCCGGACATCCCGCAGATGCCTGTAGATTCGCGAAGGCGTCCGGCGCACCTGCTGACCGTCAGAAGGCATCGCTAAGTTACACGAGAGGTTCCGCTAAGGCTGGCCAGGCAGGCGGGAAGATCGGTGCCATGTAGATTTTGCAGCCGCATCATGATGGGAATCAGCTCCTCGGCTCTTGAAAAGGCACGCAAACGGCCGGGAAACGTACCGTGGGCCTTACTCGCACATCCATGAGGACTTGCAAGAACTTTTCGGCGATGATTAGGGTATTTTCCTGCTGAAAGACTCAGCTACAGCTGGCCGCCAGTGGCGGGAAGATGGCGGCCATGTTGAATCGGCCGTCACTTCACGATAGAAACGTGCACCTCAAAGCTTGAAAAGCTATACGGACGATGGAAAAACTTATCGTATGCGTTTCTTGAACAGTCATAGAGCACTCCAGGAACTTTGCAGCGAAGATTCAGATGTTTGTCAGCCAAAAACGAGGAACTCGCGGGGTCAATGGTAGACAACAAACACTTTTGGAATGATGGACTACAGTGTTACCAACTGCTAAAAAAAAAGTGCATTTTTCGTTTGTTGTTTATTTTGGAGGTTGGGTATAATGTTTGTACAAAAAATTACTTCTTGCTCAAAATATGCCCTGTTTTTACATGTCAGGTTTTGTGGAAGCCTACCTCATGTAATATTTGTCATTTTAGCCACCTGAGAAACAACATTTAATGTTTATTTAGATTACTTGTATGTATTTATTGGCGTATATTTTTGTGCAGTTTTAGTGTATTTTAAAATAGTAAAGCTATACGCACTCCGGAGTGCACTTAGGTCGGAAATGGCTATACGCACACCGCGGAGAACTCATGCCATTTGGGTCACCCTTTTCGAACGGCGCGTGTATCACTGGGGAGCTCGTTAACACAGCCCCCCGCCTGCGTTCACGCCGCTTCGCGGCGACAGTATCGGCTGCTAATTACAAAACGTAACCAGTACACGCCGCTTCGCGGCGTCCAGCCGGCAACACAAGCTCCGCTGTCCCCGATCGCACCTCCGGAAAGGGAGTCCCATACCATTTAGTTCTGCGAAGTTTCGGCGACAACATTCGGCGACAACATTCGGTTTTCTTAGTGTTCATCGCAAAACGAAATGTCGTAAATATCGCCAAATGCCTCGACAAAACAAAATGTTCCAGAAAAAAAATGGAAAAAAAGTAGGCCCGCCGCGAATCGAACCCACGTCCACTGCCATACAAAGCGGACGTCTTAACCCCTACGCCATGCCACCGCTTGGAAAAGTTGCTGTGACCATTCGTTATTTTTTTTTTTTATTTATTACATGGAAAGATTACTAAGACAACAGCAAGACAAGAACATGGTAAGGTCATCATGTCCCAATTCCCATTACATACAATTCTCTATCTAATACTCTCAGAGCCTCCTTATCGTAAATAGACACAAGGAACAAAAAGGAATATTAAATAAATACAAAATACACATGCTAAAAGTCAGGTAGATGAATGCATCGATCAAAAAGAACATACCAATCTGGCCGCTCGTCAAGGTAGTTAAATACATTTCGTACATGCGTTACGGTTTCAATAAAGTTTGATTTAGTCGATCGGGGAGGGTCCGCATTCCTGTCAATCATTCTTGTTTTCCAGAGGCTATGCAACCCCATTAATGTAAGCAGATCGTAAGGAAAACTATCGTTCAATTTTAAGGGCAAAAAACGGATTGTGTAAGCATTGATATTTAAAGGAGCTGTGCAACGATATTCAATTGGAATGTTTTTCACTTTACACGAGCTTACTGGCACTAGTGGGACTCAAGGATACTCGCATGCAATGCCACTGGCCAAGAAACTCCTTTGTTGCGGTGTAATTTCAAGGACAAAAGCGATCATTTTCATTCAATCTCTCCCTTGCAAAATTCGATGACGTAACGCGGGGATCGCAGTACACCCGTATGACGATATTTGAATGTGGTTCATAGATTGGACCCGAGCATTGCGTGGGCACTCGATTTAGGCTCGTGATAATTGATAGCTCGAGAAGCATTCGAGTAGTGGCCCGTGTCCAATCGCTGCAACGACGACAATAGCCGAGCCATAACAATGTCTGGAACTCAGCGCGTGTCCTGTGCTTTGCCAACCCCAGCGCGTGGCTATGATCAACATTGGCGGCATATAATCGGCTCCAGACCACGTGGCCGCTTGTTCTGGCTGCGAGTTGAGGGCGTGAACGCTGCTCGTTGTTTTTTAATTTTTTTCTGGGACTTCTAATGCGTCGGGTGAAAAACTAAGGCGTGTTTCGTAGGTCATTAACGTCAGGGATCCGTTCTAAGCGGTATTTGCGCAAAGTAAAAAAATTGTTGCATAGCCCCTTTAAGTCTTTTTTCAGTGTCCTTTGTATAGCATCCCAGAAGAGGTAAGCATCAGTGCAGAAGATAAAACAATGCTCTATAGTTTCCGGTTGGTTACAAAGGCGGCAATTGATTGACCACGGCACAAAAATTCCACGTTCACGAAGCCAGGGTTTTACAGGTAACGTAGAAGTATGGAGCTTAAAGAAAAATGACTTTGCGGTAGGCGAGACATGCAGCTTTCGGACACGTCTGAGGACATCTTTTTCTGGGCCTTCACTATATATGCTTCGGTACAAAGGTTCAGGGAACGTTATGTCAATCAGATCAGCATATAAGACTTTTCGAGAAACCGTAAATAAATGCTCCAGAGAAAATCGAGTTGTTAGAAACTCAATCGCTCTCACTACTTCTTTGAGGTACCCCACAGGACGTGATGTGCTTGCGGGTATCGTCGTAACCACCAAATAAGGTAATGCACTCGAGAGTTCCGTCTGTAAGTAAACACGAAGGAAATAATGAGATGCAGTTTTGAAGAATAAAAGTCGAGATATTACTTGCTTTAGAAAGATGTGTATAAGTCCGAGACCGCCAACATCGATGGGGCGAAAGAGGTTATCACGTCTTGTGGGTTCCCAATTTGAACTCCATATAAAAGTAGCGAACACTCTGTGGAATTTTTGAATATGGCTTCTGGTACAGCAAATCACTTGAAGTATATACCAAAGTTTGGCGGCAAGAAACATATTACAGGCCTTAGCTCGCCCGAAAACTGACCAATGGTTGGATTTCATCTTGTCAGCTTGACATTTGATTTTTGACACCCGTTCAGTCCAGTAATGGCCATTGTTGCGGATACTGTTAAGAGGAACTCCTAAGTACTGCGGGGCAATGCAGCTCCACGATATTTCAGCATACTCTGAAGGTGTTGTGGCCCATTGCGCACACCAGAAACCTGCGCTTTTTTCCTTATTAACGAGTGCGCCGGTCGCGTCACAGAAGTTTTGTGTTATTGTAAGGACATTGTCGACGCTGCGTTTATCTGCACAAAAGAAAGCTATATCGTCTGCATATGCCAATACTTTAACTTCAGAAGAGTAGAGACGGAAACCTTCCACAATAGGGCTGTTAAGTATACTTAAACAAAGGGGTTCTAAATAAAGCGAAAATAAAAGCGGGGATAATGGACATCCTTGTTTGACGGACAATTCTAGACGAATTCGATTTGAAAGTGAACCGTTAACTATAAGCCTGGTGGCACAGTTACGGTAACATAACTTAATACCCTTTAAAAGTGTTGGTCCTGGGTTTACATGACGTAAAATAGCAAACAGGAAAGCATGGGACACGCGATCAAATGCCTTAGCCATGTCTACTTGAACCATGGCGACTTGACCGGCATGAAGAACGCAGCTTTCTATCATTGAACGCGCAACGTGGATGTTAGTTTGTATACTTCTCCCCCTAATCCCACAGGTTTGGTGGTCTCCAACAACAGACGACGTGACACACTGTAATCGTTTTGTTAAAATTTTAGCAAAAATTTTGTAATCTACGTTGCATAAACTAATTGGTCGATAGCCTTCAATGCGCTGTAGCTTGTCTGGGTCTTGACTTTTAGGAATCAACACGGTATGGCTCTCATAAAATGACGGTGGTAAAGTTCCCATCTTTATACGCCGCCAAAAACACCTCAAGTAGGAAAGGACATAGCAAGTCTTTGTATGTCTTGTAAAACTCCGCAGGGAGCCCATCAGGTCCTGGTGTTTTAGAATTTGGCAGCTCGTCTACCGCGCATCGAACTTCTTCCAATGTTACTGGTCCACTAAGGAGATCTCGCTGAAGCTGCTTTACCTCGGGCGCTAAAGAAACTAAGTTTTTTGCCAACTGGATGTCCAAATGTTGCGTTTTTCCAAAGAGGTTTTTGTAATGCAACTCAAATGCGTTCATGATGACTTCTTCGTTGTCTGAGGGTGTCCCATCACATTGCAAAACTCTAATTTTTTTTTAAAGGCCGTTACGCCTCTCATCATCGAGTGCACGACGCGAGGGTGTCTCTGAGGACAAGAAACGCCAACACCGGGACCGTACTAGTGCACCGTGTAAACGAATGTACTCGTATTGCTGTAGCTGACATTTTACGCGAAGAATGTCTTCTTGGAACATACCCGGTGTTTCGCACTCCAGCTCGTGAAGCACATACAGATTTTTCAAAAGTGTAGCTTCTTCCTTTGCATGAAAGGACGCAATGCACGCGCATTCGATTGCTTCATTCTTAACTTCCTGTTTGAAAGAGTCCCACTGAGCAAATATGCCAAATTTATGATTCGTTGACACGTGATTAAAACATTCGTGGACACGCCTCTGAAAGTCTTGGTTGTCTAGCAGTCTTGTATTTAGTTTCCATAAAGCCCAATTTGGTTGCGCCTTTCGCGGTGCGTCTGTTCCAAATCGGATCTTTACAAGGCAGTGGTCCGAAAAAGAAACTGGTTTTACGTCATAAGCAGTCACATGAGAAATGAGCGAGCTTGAGACGTAAATACGATCGAGTCTCGCATTACGTGAAGCATGAAGGTGAGTGAATCGGAGAGTAGTATTTTGGGAAGCTCCGACGTCAAAAAGGTGATAGTCGAATGCAAGAGTGTTTAGTATGTCGGAACTTCTATCGGGCCTTGCAGAAGGCACTGACCTGTCTTTTATGCTACATACACAGTTGAAATCTCCAAATAAAACAATTTGTTTGTCGGTGCTGAGAAATGGGATCAGGCTTTCAAAAAAAGAACGACGTTGTCTAACATCATTATAGGCATATATGCAAATTGATCGCCAGTAGGAACCGTACAAAAGAAAGTCGCAACATATGAACCTTCCCTTATCGTCGACAGTGTGAGAAAGTGATGAATACCCTAAGCTCTTCTTCAAAAACAAAAAAACACCCTCCCGACAAGCCATCAGCATGACTGACGCATACCTCGTAATGTGAGAGGAAGGGGTCCAGTGCACGAGCAGTATCCTCGTCAGACGATATTTTTGTCTCTTGAACAGCAATAAAGTCAATATGAGCTTGTACAATTGAGATTGCCGTGCACGTGAACACAGTCCTCTCACGTTGATGGTAGCGAAGCTGAGGGGAGATGTCAGGAAGGTTTTTAGTTAGGGTGGGAGCACATCGTCATCGTTCCTCACGTCCAGAGCTTCAGATTGCGACGTCTTGTTGTGGAGGAACTCTCGCACCGCAGATGGCTTGCGTTTCACCTCACTTCCCTCGTCGTTCTTGCTCTCGGCAATAATACCTGTGGCGGAGGGCTGGGCATTATGTGTCGTCGTAGGAGCAGGTCGTTTCACCGATGTGCCAGTGGACGTCGTGGCGCTTTCGCGGCGGGCAATTGCTTGCTGGCACGGTAACTCAGGTGGTGCGTTAAGGAATGGATACTCGCTATCCGACCAATTCCTCTTCGTTTCCGTGACACACTCGGCTGGTGTTGACAGTCCTGGCAGGGTGCTGGCAGACTCAGAATCAGAACTAACTTCTTCTGGTCGCTGTGTAGACGTTTCCGACTCGGTCCTTTGTGTCTTGATAGGGGAAGAGGCGATGTCCCCTGTGGCATCAACGACTTCGCTGATGTCCATAAGATGATCCTGGACAACATCTTCTGTTACGCTTCTCGACTGCCTTAGCTTGTCTGCGTAGGTGGTGACGCATTCACTCGCGTCGTGTCCGTAGCGTCGGCACTCGCCGCATCTCGGGATTCTGCACTCACGACGGATGTGACCAATTCTGTTACACCGAAGGCACAGCGGTGGCCGACCGGGGACGAGCACCAGGCTTCGACAGCCGAAGACCGTGAGCTGATGCGGAATATTCGTTGCATTCATTCCTTCTCCAAGCGTCAGGGTCACCTCTTTGTTGAGCGTTTCCATTTGTTCCATTCCGGAGCACCTCCATTTTTCTCGTAGAATGGAACGGACCGTGCCAAAAGGCGCCAGTGCCTCTTCGATTCTCTGGTTTTCCATGTGTACAGGTAACCAGAGAAGTTTCAGTTTCACATCTCTGGTGTCGGGATCAATTATGAGGCATCTGCGTCCCTTCACAGTAAGCTCCATTTTGTTTACAAGCTTGGTTTTACTTAAGGCTTTTGCGCACGTCACCATCCAGACATGGCTCATCTGAAATTGGCCTATTCCGATGATATCTTGGGCGTCGACAACATCTCGTAAGGCGTCACGGAAGTCTGGGGCACGGTAGGGTCGTGCGGCGAGGTCGCCATGAAGAAAGACGGAGTTCAGGCTCAAGTTACCTGTGGGTAGACGAGGTAGCACGGTCCGGTATTCATTGGTCAGCATATCAGTAGTACTGGCCGAAGCCTCAGCGGTTACCCGGCCGGTGGCCGGTATATTTTCCTTGGAGAACATCGAAAACACGACTGTTCTCAGCGGCGTCTTCTTCTTTCTCCTGACCATTTGTTTTATACGAGTTTAGAGGAGTGCGTATAGCCATTTCCGTTCGAAGCGCACTCCGGAGTGCGTATAGTTTTACTCATTTTAAAATAAAAAAAACGCTTAAAATACATTTGGACATACCTGAAACATATTAGTTTTTGCTAGGGATAATGTAGGTATATTTCTGTGATAGTTTCACTTATTAATGTTTATATATGTATAGGCATGTTGAGTGTATTTTTAACTAAATTATGATTGAATTATTTTACCACTTTTGCGATAATACCCTTTGGACGCTGCAGGATAACTTCAATTAATAAATAAACAACTACAATTCACCTCATTGCGAGCGAAGTCAAAGCTACAAGTCCAGAAAAAAATATTATGTTGGATTAACCTGAGAAGTTTGAGACGTCGTCCTGTCTATTTTCTGCCTCTTCTACGTTTTGACGTTTGTTACCTTAGTCCCTATTTGGACCAGTTGAGTCCCAACTGGAACCAGTCAACTCCTAACTGGGACCAGTTGACCCCTAACTGGGACCAGTTGATCCCCAACTAGTCCCAGTTGACCCCCAACTGGGACCAGTTGACTCCCAACTGGGACCAGTTGACCCCCAACTGGGACCAGTTGACTCCCAACTGGGAACAGTTGACTCCCAACTGGGACCAGTTGACTTCCAACTGGGACCAGTTGACTCCCAACTGGGACCAGTTGAGACCAGTTGACTCCCAATTGAAACCAGTTGAAACCAGTTAGATTTTCAACTGGTCCCAGTTAGACATTTTCACCTGGGAACCCACCCCTTTAAAATCTCGGTGACGAAGTGGAAAAGACGGTAAGCAGGAAGAACAACTCCGGCGAGCGCTGTTCGTGAAAGCTGGCGGCTACACATGAGTACGGCATCGTGCAACAGCACGAGTCAGTTGGTTCGGTGCCACGAGAATTCCGCAAACGCGTGAACAAACAAGAGAACAATCAACACGTCAGGCGATTGAGTCCATAGCATGACCGGTCAACGGATCAAAGCAAGCGTGCGGCAGATCGACGACGGCTCGAAAAGACACTAGAGCAGCCTACGAGGAAAGCGCGGCCAGCCGCGGCGGAGTCCCCCAGCCGGTCCTTTTGTGACGCCGGCTGACGGACTTCCTCCTCTCTCCCCTTTCCCTCTGCTTCGAAGAGGCGTGGCTTCAGCGCTACTTTGAAGGCGCTTTTCCGGTTAATCCGCGCAGAAAATGACGAAACGAATACGATATTCCTGATGGCTGAGGTCTCGTTAACTATAGGCTCAGGTGTTTTTTCTCATATTTAAAACCGCTTCAGCTTCCCTTTAAGGGGTGAAACGTTGGAGAGTAAGGCCATCACTAGGTTGGGGAGGGGGTGGGGGTGAGCCCAGTGAGATCGAGGGAGGGGAATGGCGGCAATTGTAATCATCAATTTATCAATTCGCATTTGACAATGTTGGGCCTCGTTGTTTCGCATGCAAACTTGAAGGAGCCATGCAACAAATTTTGGGCTGGAATAAATTATTTTAGATTGGGATTTTACTATAATCGCATACCGCTGAGTGGACCAAAGAAAATATTGTAAAAATTCAAATGCTACGCTACGAAAATTCGAAACTAAAGCGCACTATTTCGTACCTCTTTTCCTTCGAAAGTTATCTGCATTTTCACTGTGCTACATCCGTGGTATACCCGAAGCCTCGAAGCACGTCGAACGGTCCCAGCTCACGCATTGGACACAAGCACTACCACACTCGGGGGTACGCGCTCGTCAACAAGCAATCCGTCGACGAATATTTGATTTCGCGTTAGTGCCCAGTTAGTGCAGTGACGGCACTTATCGTCACTTGCGAATGCAAGTTCCATGGTGTGCTTAAAAAGCACGGTGGAAGCTTGTGCACCACAAGTAGGTCACGACTGAAGTAACTGAATCGTGGGATAGTAGCGCCAATTTCCCCGAATGGTAGCCATTTTGGCTCAAGAAATAAGAAATTTCTCCTTGATCTCTCCATTCTTGTTGAGCATATATAAATTCGCTGGTGACGGGTATCTTTATAGAGTCGTTTCTTGTATACCGAGATTTCGCAATTCACACACCGGCGAAACAAGCATGCATCTTCGGACTACCACCACACGCGGTGTCAGGGCTTGGAGGCATTGAAGAATAAGTTTCTTGTCTTCCAATACGCAACGAGAACAATATCATTATAAACAATCCGTGAAAATGGTGATGGCTGGTAAGTTGATTGCATACACAGTTACAAAGACGCTTATATTGGCGAGGAACGCCTTCGGTACGATGATGCTTCATGGTGTTCTTGGCACTAATGAATTAGAATGACCCTCTCGAAGCTTCGAAGATTTGAAGGGGCCGAAATGGCGATTGCCATAGCAACGGAGACCAGTCAATCAGTCGCCTTGCGAGGTTTCGGTTGTCTGTAAGAGGCAGGGAAGGCAATGACGCTACTTTCTAAGGCTCCAGTGAGTTTAGTTCAGGCTTACCATCCCGGCATGTGACTACAGTGCCACAGTCATGCGTAGCTCCACTTGTGCCATGAACTTTAAAGCCGTGGTCACGCTGCTAATACACCATACAAAAACTTGGGGGACGCTCAGAGGGACACTGACACCCCCCAAAATGTTTTTTGCCTTTTTTGTCAGGCGATTCATCGTGGTGTCGGAATACTACCCAATTAATATTTTGCTACAGAGTCACGTATTTATTTAATAAAGCCAAAGAACGCAACTGCTCCAAACCAAAACCGAAACTCCCGCACCGCACGGAGAAGTGGAGAGGATAGAGCGAGTGGTGGAAGTCACGAGGCTACACCCGACCGTGCGGGTTTTTTTTTTTTTTTTCTCCGCACTTAGCAGACGAATTTGTTGCGGTATTCGTTCGCCGTGCGATTCCTTTGCAGTTATGTTTGTTCCGCTCGCTGTTCTGTACTTCAAAATGAGTTGTTTTGAACATTTAAGTGTTGTCAATTAGCAGTGAGTGCCCGAGTGCCGTGGTGAATTCCCGTGATCGGCTCCGAAAAGAATACTCCCAAGATGTTGCGTGAAGAGTTGCCTCACATGTCCTGCATCTGAAAGTGGCATTGTGCGGCAGAGTGCAGAAGTTTCCGAAAGATCAACGGGCCTGGATCAATGGCTGGCTGCAATTCCTGTAGAACAGTTAGGCGAAGCTCGGAATGCGGACGCTACCCGATTTATATGCTCCTTGCATTTTGTGGAAAGTGACTACATTGAGTTCGCAGGTGTCAAAAATAGAATCCCATAGCTTTTAGTTCAGCGACGCATCGTCCTCAACAATTGTTTTTTTCAGTGATAATTGTAAAAAAAAAAAAAGAAATATAAGCATCGCAAAATGCTGGACAAAAAAAAAAAAAAAAAAAACAGGGATCGAACCCGTGCCCGCTGCGTGTGAACCGGACGTCTTTCCACTAAGCTAATGAAGAAACCCTTCCATGCGAGATAATGCAGCCGGCCGACTCTATGTCGGAAGTTTGCTGCCGATTTCCCTTTACTACATACCAGGAGTGGCCAAGCTGCGGCTCGCGAGCAGCATGCGGCTCTTTGCGTGTTAAAGTGCGGCTCGCGGCTAACTCCCCTACCCCCCCCCCCCCCCTCCCCACTCCCCACTCCCCTGCCTCGCTATCGGTCACACGAGCACTTCCCTAAAAAATAAATGGAACGCGTTTTAAATCGAAAGACAGGTTGCGGTTTGATAGTCTTGTGCTGCTGCTACCTTACCTAAGATGAACTGCTTATGACTCGGATATATTGAAAGTAGTTCGAGTTTTGTTTATTGCTCTAGACAAAAGTTTGCCCCCCCCGCGACTCTTGGAAGTTTGGTGGTTTTATTTGCGGCTCTTATGCCGGGTCAGCCTGGCCACTCCTGCTACATACATTCCCGGCTTGAAGTCGGGCAGCACCACGCAGAGGCCACATTAGCACCTCGTAAAGAAACCGTACGCGTGTGTATTCAACTCGAAGTACGCACTTCGTGCTTGACGTTTGAGCGAGCGATGTCTTCAGCAACGAGAAGGGACGACGGCTCGGCGACGTCTTCGTGCAATCGGCTTGCTGGTCGGGCGTGTCGTACGGGATGAATATCAGTTCTTTTGATCGGTCCAAAATTTCTCTTTCGAAGGCAGACAGAATTCGCCGGTACCGTGAACGACATTTTTGAAGTAGAGGTCCAACGCCCGTCGTCCGCTGCCATCCGCTAGTCCCACGATACGCGAAACGACGCAATGTTGAGAATTATGCAGTGAACTCACAGAATGCTTCCGGTTGTCTGTACTACCTTTTTTTTCAGTCAACGTATTTGCAGCTTTTTGGAAGCCACAAGAAATAGGTTTCATATTTTTTTCTATTTTTAGTACTGACTGTGTGCCTTCAATGACCCACGACTTTGATTAAATTTGGTGGTCGCGTCGAAACCTTAGAAAACGGCTCGTGACCTCTGAAAAGAGAGTGAGCGCGAGTCAAACCGGCCAGTTCTCGATCGGCGGTTTTCGGGCGGAAAGAAACCGAATTTCGAGCCGCAAATTCCGTTCTGGGTAGTTGGGCTCTCATATGTCACGTACAACTAAAAACCTCGGCGAGCATAAATACCCTGTCAGTGTCCCTTTAAGCTTTGCCTTTAAAGGGGCGGTGCAACGATATTCAATTGGAATGTATTCCACTTTACACGAGCTTACTGGCACTAGTGGGACTCAAGGTTACTCTTACGCAACGCCACTGGCCAAGAAACTCCTTTGTTGCGGTGTAATTTCAGAGACAAAAGCGATCATTTTCATTCAATCTCTCCTTTCCAAAATTTTATGACGTAAAGTGGGGATCGAAGTACACCCATATGACGATATTTGAATGCTGTTCATAGATTGGACCCGAGCATTGTGTCTTGTTGCCGCGCGACGAGCTTTCACTTTAAAGGGGCGATGCAACATTTTTTGTACTTTGCGCAAATACCGCTTAGAACGGATCCCTGACGTTATTGGCCTATGAAACACGCGTTCGTTTTTCACCCCACGCAATAGAAGTCCCAGGAATAAATTTAAGAAAAACGAGCAGAGTTCACCCCCTCAACTAGCAGCCAGAACAAGCGGCCACGTGAACTGGAGCCGATTCTATGACGCCAATGTTGATCATAGCCACGCGCTGGGGTTAGCAAAGCACAGGACACGCGCTGAGTTCCAGACATTGTTATGGCTCGGCTATTGTCGTCGCTGCAGCGATTGGACACGGGCTATCTACCCGAATGCTTCTCGAGCTAGTAATTATCACGAGCCCCAATCGAGTGACCACGCAATGCTCGGGTCCAATCTATGAACAGCATTCAAATATCGTCATTGGGTGTACTGCGATCCCCAGTTTACGTCATCAAGTTTTGCAAAGGAGAGATTGAATGAAAACGATCGCTTTTGTCTCTGAAATTACACCGCAACAAGGAAGGTTCTTGGCCAGTGGCGTTGCGTGCGAGTAACCTTGAGTCCCACTATACTTCGTTTCACCTTATAGACCCGTTGCTCTCGGGCAGGGGGCGCGAGCGCGTCCACAAGACACGACCATGTTATGCTGGCAGCACCATCCATGCGGCGCTGTAACGTTCGATATTGCACGTGCCACGTTCGAATGCAAGCATCTGTCAGCATCTGTAAACGCGCGAAAACAAAACGTCTAAAACAAAAACTAAAATAAAAAAAGAATTATGCAGCTCGCGGCCTCGGCGTCCCATTGCACATTACTTTCAGCTTTATTGTTTTATTGCTCTCTTTCATAGCTTCCGTGAGCCCTTATGTTTTACTTTACTTGATAGCGAAGCCGAAGCTATACTACTTGCTAAAGCATGTTCGCCTGAACGATGCTCGCACTGCACGAGCGCGCGTGCTTGGCAGGGACACTGAAAGCTCGGAGCTCGCTCTTGTAGCCTCTGCTACGCTGGCACTTATAATGGAATGGAGTATAAAAAAACTGTAGTGGGGAAGCGTATTAACGCATGTTCGAAACGCGAGCCAAATATTCTATTTTGCTCGCCTGGAGCGCTGCTCAAAACTTGAGAGCTACGGGCCTATGTGCGAGCGAAGGCAAAGCTGGAAGCGTGAGCGCGAAAGTTCCGTGCGTTCAGGCTTTGCTCGAGCGCGCGAGCTGGGGAGAAACGCTAAAAGCGCTGGTCTCGCGCTTCTAGCTTTGACTTCGCTCGCAGATACTGTGAAACGAAGTATAGTGCCAGTAAGCTCGTGTAAAGTGAAAAAACATTCCAATTGAATATCGTTGCACCGCCCCTTTAAATTTTTGGAGTGACCGCGGCCGATGGCACGACCTATGCAGGCAATCCAGCTTTAAGAACGTGCCCCGTAACCTCGCGCTGCGCGAGTCCCTCTGTCACACCGAAGAATCACACGCCCTCAGTAAAACTATGGTGCCTTATAGGCCCGTAGCTCTCAAGTTTTGAGCAGCGCTCCAGGCGAGCAAAATTGAATATTTGACTCGCGTTTCAAACATGCGTCAATAAGCTTCCCCACTACAGTTTTTTTTCTATACTCCGTTCCATTCGAAGTGCCAGCGTAGCAGAGGCTACAAGAGCGAGCTCCGAGCTTTCAGTGTCCCCGCCAAGCGCGCGCGCTCGTGCAGCGCAAGCATCGTTCAGGGGAACCTGCTTTAGCTAGTAGCTTCGGCTTCGCTATCAAGTGAAGTAAAACATACGGGCTCACAGAAGCCATGAAAGAAAGCAATAAAATAAAAAAAAAGCTGAAAGGAATGTTTACTGGGACGCTGAGGCCGCGAGCTGCATAATTATTTCTTTTATTTGCTTTTTTTGTATTCTTTTTTCTTTATCGCGCGTCCACAGATGCTGACAGATGCTTGCATTCGAACGTGGCACGTGCAAAATCGAACGTTATAGCGCCGCCTGGGTGGTGCTGCCAGCATAACATGGTCGTGTCTTGCGGACGCGCTCGCGCCCCCTGCCCGAGAGCAACGGGTCTATACTCCGTTCCATTCGAAGTGCCAGCATAGCAGAGGCTACTAGAGCGAGCTCCGAGCTTGTAGTGTTTCTTCCAAGCACGCGCGCTCGTGCAGTGCGAGCATCGTTCGGGGGAACATGTTTTTGCAAGTAGCTTCAGCCTCGCTATCACGTAAAGTGAAACATACGGCCTCACGGAAGCTATGAAAGAACGCAATAAAATGAATCTGAATGGGACGCTGAGGCCACGAGCTAGATAATTCTTTTTTTTTATTTTAGTTTTTCTTTTTTTAGACGTTTTGTTATCGCGCCTCTACAGATGCTGAGAGATGCTTGCATTCGATCATGGCACGTGCAAAATCGAACGTTACAGCGCCGGCTGGATAGTGCTGCCAGCATAACATGGTCGCGTCTTGCGGACGCACTCGCGCCCCCTGCCTGAGAGCAACGGGTCTATAGCGTCGAAAAAAAAAGTGGTCCCTCAATTTCCGTCTGATGACGTCATAGAAGTGTCCTGTTGTCGCCGGTAGCGGTCGTGGCGGTGTCCTAGCAACGCTGGTGTATGTGGCAGGCACCTGTTCCGCGGCAGGTCGCTCTCCAGCTTGACAGTCCAGGGAAGCTTCGGTAGTGAAAAGTTGAGACGCCGTGACAACAGCGACACTCGCGTCTGCTTGTTCTTTTTGCTGGAACTTTACGACCAACCACCAGTGTCGCAACGTCCGAGAGGTTTGACACTCCGGATTTTATGACGTCATAGTTGCCACTTCGGGACCACTTTCAATGCATGGGTGGAATAGGACGCCGAACACACCATTGGAAGGCAGGTTCCAGGAAGCGTATGGCAAAGCTTCTTGATATGTCTGTTTGTCTTGCAAGCGGCATCAAATCATTAAATACGCCAATGCACGAGCCCGTGCCTCGTGCGAAACGTGGGAGCAAATATCGTCGCAGCACTAAAATTAGCGGGTATGGAGCGGTCCCTGAAAGGAATCTGAGGAGCGGTTCTCGCTCGCGGTCTCGTGGTGCGTGTCTCTCGCGTTCTTCAACAGTGGATGCGTTTGGACCGTGGCGCATCGAATCGAGATTTCACGATTTCGATCGGTAGTAGATGGGTAGTATATAAAGAAAAAGGTAGAGACACGGGTGCGTGTGACTGGTCCCTGCTCGATTCGATGTGCTACGATCGGAGTAGTGTAAACCTAGCCGTGGGTTGTGGGCACTTGAAAGAAACGCCAGGCGTTAATTTTTATCCAGAAACTTTAGTCCGCAGCGCTGGTTTGGTTTTTTTCTCGCTTCTATCGGCCGCATCCAATCTCGGTCATTTTCTGGCCCATCTTATGTTTGAGAAAAAAAAAAAAATGCGCTGCGGGATATATCTCTCAGCGTGAGGGTTCAGGCCATGCTCCGTTTCCTCATCTGCAGTGTGTACCAAAAGAGAGTAAGGGGGAGTCACTCGAGGCTTATTGGCTGCTGTAAATGTGTGTTAATTCTTTCACAAAAAGCAAACGAAAGCGTATATGACTCTGAACGCCACCATTGAAAAAGGCTACTTTCTCACGTTCATGAATGCACATTACAGCGCTGTAACCTGAACATCAGTCATTGGTGTTTATTCAACCTGTTTAGCAAATACGAAGTAAAGTCATTGATCAGTATCATACTCCAATGGCGATGCTGTCTTAGCGGAAAAACACCACCCATGCTTTTTTCGTAATTCTGATTGGCTGAAATTCGTTGGCTAAATTTGTTACGAGGAGACGAATTATTATTATTTCGGGTGAAACCCGGTGCACCCTGCAGGCAGGAAGAATGGCGCAGTCAGAGCACAATAGAAGGTATTTATTGGCGTCCATGGTCGAGTCTCTTGCTGCTGAGCACGAGTATGCATGAGTTGCACCGACGTCAAAGCAGCGGCCATTTTAGTGGCCTTGTTGCCGAGCGCGCATTTTTTACGGCATAGACTTCGCACCCTCAAATTTGTTAATCTTTGCATTAAGTGAACAAATAACAATGACTATCAGCACGGGCGATGACGTAACGTGCCAACCATGTATACAATGAGCTTCCACCATTATTGTAGTTTTCTTGGCAAGAACAAATAGAAACGTTCTTGTCAAGTTTTTTGGCGAGAACAAAGAGAAATAACCACCAACGCAAGGCGATGACGTCTAGTGCAAGCCATGAAAACAATGAGCTTCACCATTACTGTAGTTCTTAGAAGGTTAAAAGGGGGGGGGGGGGCTTGATCTGTGCATGCGTCGTGAACACTGTGCTGAAATATGGCGCCAATGAATGCTATAAATTGGATTCGGTTGGAAGAATGTATATTGATGAGTTGAGCAAGGCGGTCACGACTTGGCGTGACACAACAATAGTGACTGTTGTCCTCCACTCCTCCTCAAACACAACAACAACAGAGCTCACAGGGTACAAGTAGTACAGAAAAAAAGAAGAAAAAAAAAGAACTAGTAGTTTTGCTGGCTATTCCGCCAGAAAGTAGCCACAAATACATTACCTCACCCTGTCTCCACCGATGTAAAATTCCCTGTTACGTGAGCACCCTAAAGCGCAGATAAATGTGATACAGTAGTTACACGAGCACACTTAACTGTAGTTACTCTAACGCATAGTTACCACACAATACTTGCGGACAACTTTGTGCGGTAATGCAGTCAAAGCCATGGGCGCGCGTGCGCTTGAGCATCTTGAGCACCCATCGAAGCAGTGCACGCGTACTTTTCACTTCTGATAGAGCTGTCTGAGAGTATAGTGCGGTAACTGTGGTGCCACGTAACAGCAGTTAAAGGCGAGTTAACTGCGGTTAAGGGTGCCCGTGTAATACGGGTGTGAGGGTAGACTTGTAACTGGGTATACTTGGCAGTAACCAACCGTACTTAGAGGGATTGTCCGGTGCAATCTGGAAGTTACGGTGGTTGTGCGCTGGTCACGAGAGAGGGTCTTAATATAGTCACGTGTCATATTTAGTTCCTTAAAAGACGCCCCAATATTCGTTAAATCAGTTATCAGCATCAATACGACTTTGACGCCAAATTTAGCAGGTATGCATGGCTGGTTGTGTCGGCACGTCACATCAGGCATGGTAACGTCAGAGTCGCGGACGCTGACTTATTCCCGGTTTTGATCAACATGGTTGATGGTGAGTACAAAGATCATTGTCGAAGAATTTAGTTTTCATCAATGCCGTAAATCTTGTTTTTTTTTTTTAGAGCGAAGTTTTTTTACTGAGACAGCAGTTAAGATCTGAGGTGACTCTCTTTGCCTGATGTTACGTCATAGCTTCCGCTGTTGCCAACGAAAACGCTGTGTGCTTTGCAGGTACAATCTGAGCAGTTGGGTTCTGCTTAAAATTGCATTACTTGTGCGGCGGAGGATTAAAAGTTCTGATATTGTGTGGATGATATTCCTAAAAGCAGTGACAATATAATTCAATTGTTTTCTGAAAGACAAAAATTTACCGGACAATCCCTTTAAGCGTAACTGCGGTTCAGGATGCCTGTCGGGCACCCTTGACCGCAGTTAAGAATCACCTCAGTCACACTTAACTTCGGGTAAGGGTGACCATCTAACTAGGTTAGAAGTCGTTTCTGTGTTAGGAGCCAGAAGTCACGTGTAACGGATTAGCAAGGCTTTACGTGCGATCTTGGCCCCGACGAACCAGGTCGCTGCAACTGACCTGTGGATTGGGCGTTGTCAACCGCAGGATTTGTTTCGTCATTCCCGCGGCTGAGTTAAGTTGCCAACAGACGGAATTTCCTTCGCGTTCGCTGGGGATTTTTTCTGCGCTAGTGTCGGAACCCCCAGGCACCCAGGATCTCGAGCGCGGATTGTCGAAAGAACGCCCCGAGAAGTGCCCCGAGGAAACAAGCGGTGCCCTTTAAGGGGAAAGAGGGGGATTTGGAGTAAAGCCGGCGCGGTTCAACGCTGCTTGTCTCCCGCCTCTGTCGCAGTATCTTTGTTTTTTTCGTTGTGCTTTTATTATTATTATTCTCCTCGCTCGCGCGGCTTTGCGCGAGCAAAGTGTGAATTCCGAGCCAGAAAACGTTCCCAGGAACTCGAGACAATGGTCTCTCTCTCCCCCCGCCATTTTGTAGATTATGTTTGTTTTTTGTTTGTTGAGTCTGAATTAAAAGGAACGCCAGGCGGAAGGAAGAAAGTTAAGCCACGATTAATTTACTGCGTTCGCGTTAGAATATTACTGAAATCTGCATTTCGGGTCAGTTGAACGAAACTCAGAGGTGGTAAAATTTACAGATTGGGAACAAAAACGAAACAAACAGACCAGGGGCGGAAAAGGGCCGTAGTGTAAGACAGCCGTTTTGTCGGTATTGCTTAGTTCGCTGTGCACTCGTATCACCTGGTCCGTATCACGTTGACTTTTTGAATATTCTATTTCGTACGTCTCCCGAATATCGGGAAATTTTCAGATGATCAGTTTTCGACCGTTGTATACCTACAAAAGTCAAGGCTGCCTCCATAATGAGGCACGCTGTCGCTAACCAATTTAGCACAGACACAACTAGCGCTAATAACACTTTATTTTAGTTTTTGACGTGATTCTACTTTCCATTCTGTGATGTACTTTTCGGCTCGGAGGCTTTGAGCAACGGTTACCTGCGGTACTTCAACATTGTGCATAGTCTCCAGGCTGTTCCTTCTCCGAGGTTGGTTCGCGTCTTCTTGCCTTCGTCAAGTGTTCAGTGGTTAGTCGGCTCCGTCATCGTCACTTCTAATAATAAATTTGCACCTGCTCACCGTTTTCTAAAGCATGAAAAGCCATCAAAAATGTCTACGCGAAGGTTGTCTTCTAATTCGTTATATTCTTCGGTAACAGCATTAGTACCTGACTACGTTCAACAAGGAAACAACAACAACAAAAACAAAAACATACTTTGGGTACTTTTAAACCAAATAACGAGTAATGCGTTTGTTTGTTCTTCTTCTTTCTCAAGGAGTGCACGACGTCAACTTTATTTCAATCACAACTCGTGTTGTAGAGCTTGTGCTAGAATAATTATCAAAAATTGCAGAAAGGACAAGCGAGGATAAACATCCGCAAAGCTGTGGCGCTATGACCGCGCCTATTGCTAGGCACCTTAAAGGGGCTATGCAACAATTTTTTTACTTTGCGCAAATACCGCTTAGAACGGATCCCTGACGTTAATGACCTATGAAACACGCCTTCGTTTTTCACCCGACGCATTAGAAGTCCCAGAAAAAAATTAAAAAACAACGAGCAGCGTTCACGCCCTCAACTCGCAGCCAGAACAAGCGGCCACGTGATCTGGAGCCGATTATATGCCGCCAATGTTGATCATAGCCACGCGCTGGGGTTGGCAAAGCACAGGACACGCGCTGAGTTCCAGACATTGTTATGGCTCGGCTATTGTCGTCGTTGCAGCGATTGGACACGGGCCACTACTCGAATGCTTCTCGAGCTATCAATTATCACGAGCCTAAATCGAGTGCCGACGCAATGCTCGGGTCCAATCTATGAACCGCATTCAAATATCGTCATACGGGTGTACTGCGATCCCCGCGTTACGTCATCGAATTTTGCAAGGGAGAGATTGAATGAAAATGATCGCCTTTGCCCTTGAAATTACACCGCAACAAAGGAGTTTCTTGGCCAGTGGCATTGCATGCGAGTATCCTTGAGTCCCACTAGTGCCAGTAAGCTCGTGTAAAGTGAAAAACATTCCAATTGAATATCGTTGCACAGCTCCTTTAAGTATCTGCCGTCGCTTCTAAACCTTGTACGAGGACAAGCAAAACCATGAAGGTTTGCTCTATTATTATTTCTGGGCTACTTGTGTGTCTCATACAGCGTCAGCTCCGAACGTCAGCCGCCAATCACTTTAACCGCTCATTCACACTGGAAGCGGATCCGCGTTCGCAAAGCGGTTGCGAACGCGGTTGTATAAAGATCCAGTACAATTGCACGCGCACTTGATGTCATCGGGTGCGCGTGCAATTGTACTGGATCTTTATACAACCGCGTTCGCAACCGCTTTGCGAACGCGGATCCGCTTCCAGTGTGAATGAGCGGTAAAGGGGTCAATGAGCGATATCGGGTGGGAATGCTCATGACTTTGCAGAGGCGTACTGGTCCTAGTCTGGCCCAAGGATAGGCCTTTCCAAAACGCGGCTCCTTATCTTGCCCGGTTTAATTTTCAGTGTTCTTGCGTATGGCGCTTGATTTGCTCGCTTTCAGAAGCGACGAACACGCGCGTGCTGGTATGAGGAGACCGCACGCTGGGCTGAGGACTTTCAAATAATGGAATGGTGTACACTCGCACAGACCGCCACTGATTGAGACGCTTGTTTGTCGCGGTAAAGTTGCGAGGATAAAAGGGGACTGTTTCTTTTAGTCTTGCCTTCGGAAAGCTTGATGACGTAATTGTGGGATTGAAACCACCCGTCTGAAGACAGTCGAGCGCAGCTCATGGATGGGGCACGAGAACTGCGTCAGCACTCGACTGCGGCTCGTAACAATCAATGCCTCGGCGGACACTCGGTTAGTGGCTCGTGCTTAACCACTGCAATGGTGAGAATAGCCGAACTCTAAAAATGCCTGGAGCTCAGCACGCGTTTTCCACATTGCCAACCCCAGTGCGTGGCTATGATTAAGGTTGAAGACAGGACAAGCACCAGGCCACGTGGCCGCTTGCTCTGGCTACGAGTTGAGGGGATGAACGATGCTCATATTTCTCAAATTTTCTTGGCAACGGCCATTGCCCAGAAAAGAAAGCTAAGGCAAGCTTAATCAGTTATTAACGTTGGGAGTGATTCTAAGTTGTATTTAGAGAAATTCAAAAGAGTATTTTTATGGCCCCTTTAATTAAAAAAGTAAGATATTTGCGAACGAAGTAACACGTTACATTTTCTAAATCCGTAGATAGGAAAGTATATATATATATATATATATATATATATATATATATATATATATATATATATATATATATATATATATATTTTATTTGCGTTTTAAATGGTGTGTACATGTCCGCAACAACTGTAGAAATGTGTACCCCTCCCTTTCTCGTTAATCCACACTCGGGCATACGTAGACCGTTGTCAGAATGGTGCGGAGAAGCGAGCTTCTTCCGCCAGAGCTCGATGATCGGGGGCTCCGCGACGCCGGAAACACGAGGGCCGAACAAAGCCAACATGGCAGCCGGGCCTCGAAATACGACGACGGGGGAAAAACCCCCGGGCGCACAATGAGCGGGAGGCCCAGTCAATTTCCAGGGAAATGGATGCTGCGGCCCCATCGTCATGGATCCCCCACGCTCTCCCATATCCAGCGCTGCACCGCCACCGTCACCGCCGATGCCGCCGGGCCCAGGAGCAACGACGACGAACGTTCCACGACGAGCGGGCTCTCCCCCTCCGCGAGAACGAAGCGGCAGGCGTCGGGATACGCATCCCGAATAGGGAAGAGAATACCTTCATGGAAGACAGACTGCAGCGCCAAGCGAGCGGCGGCGGAAAGAAAATCACGCTGAGCCATAATAACTCTTCGCCAGCGCCGCCGCGCTGCGGCGGAGCACCGGCGCCACTCCGTCCTCTTTTTCCTCGTGTTCTTTTGCAGCGGTGCTCCGCTCTTGCGCTTCCACCGTGCACGCGCACGCACGCACAACTGGACTGCGCCCCTACTACTTCCATATCGCGCGCACCGATTTCACGCGCGTGCAGGCGCGCACGTGCGGCGGCGGAGCCGCGTTTAATGAAGGCACACATCTCCCCTTCTCGCTGATTATTTCCCCCCGGCGCGCGCGCTGGAAGCTGCGCTGCCGTCGCCGCCTCCGTCCGGAGCGCGTGCAGGCTCCCTCAGCCCGCACCCTGGACTCGGCGGCCTCCACGACTCGCACGGCGCCGACGCTGGCGGCGGCTTGTCCCGCAGTACTCCGGATGCGGGCGGGAAAGCCGACTCCCCGGGGGCTAGCCCCCCCCCCCCCCCCCCCCACCCGCGGGTGGGAGAAAAGGGAGCTTCCCCGCGATGCTGCTGCTGGGGGCTGGTGGACTGTCAGTGGGGTCAATAGCGGGTTAATAACGGGCCACGGGGGCTGCCTGCCCCGTCGCTGCCGCTGGTGCCACGCGTGGATGAGCGCATTTGCATGGGCCGCCGAGAGGGCTTCCGGGCTGGTGCGCGGTGGCGCGTTCGCTGCCTGCTCCGCGTCGGAGGGCGCGCGGGACGATGTCGGAGGAGGATGACGCGGAACGGGGCGCCTCGCTCACGCGCCGTGCAATTAGTGGGCCGTCCCTCCCAGGGTGGCTCGCACTTAGCGCGCGCGAGACGGTGTCAAAGGGAGGACGGTGGTTGTCGCGTCGACGCCCCGCTCTTAGAGCTGTCATTGGTTTCATAGCTGGTGGATTCGGTGGCGGTCAGAGCAGAGTCCGTTTCTTCCGAGTGTCTCCTCCTCACTCCCTGCGAGATTCCCCAACTCTCCCGCAGGAAGACGCGGAAGGCAAATGACTTCCTGCCGTTTACACTCACCAGTTTACTCCAGTGTGCAGGTAGACTCTGAGGCACTGTTACTTGCTGCAGTGGAGCCCTTATTGCCGCAGGTTACAGTGAGTTTGACTGTACAATGAACGACGTTTCACGGATCACACAAAAAGAAAACACTGTCGGCAGAGCGAAATTATGCACAAACCAGCGTTTAATTTAGTATATACGTTAGGGCTCTCCACCGAATAAGAACTTTTAACAAAATACTCTGTGACATTTAGTCGATTAGTTAATCGTCTAAGTTGTTTCAGGTGAGGTTCACAGAATTTTTAAAGTATTTATTGAAAACTTATAAAACCAAATGTTTTTGCCGATTACTCAAATTTGCAAAAAAAAACCTCATCGATGTAGAAACAGTACTATTTTTGGGGAAGCCATTTCATTTCATATATTGCATTTTTACATACACTGTAGCATCAATAGATGATTATGACAGGAGACAGCAATTAGTGTATATTCACCGTTTTACTGACGTCATGTTGCAAGATAATAAAAACTGTAATAGTGATTGAAAAATGTAAGATATTTGTTCTTGCCTAAAAGTATTTATTTATTGACAAATGAAAAGGGCACTCACAAAAAAGGGGACAAAAGAAAAAATGTAGGCTATTGTTTTTACCCCTCATATCCCCCTTACTGTGAGCAGCGACCTAAAACACAGAACACAAGGCCTATAAAAAAGGATATTTTCGGGCAGTGAGCTCAGCAACACATATGGTATAGCTTTTAGTATAGTTTTGTTTATATTATCTTAGCATAGCAGTACAACAAGTTAGCAGGTGTGCCTTAGGAGATGTCTCGCCAGTGAATAATCTTCTTGATGTCGAGTCCACTTTCGACGATTAATGGGTCAAAATATTTACTTGCCTGTTAATGCATTAAACAAATATTGATACGTTAATCGAATAACTTCACAGCTCTAATACGTGACAGTCGCTTTGAAAGCTTAAATTATAAAAGAAAAAAAAAAGAAAAAAAGGCGACACTCAGTTTTAGGTTTTAGATGTAAGCTCTAACGATTGGTTATATTTGCTTTATTGTCTTTCTGTAATATAACGCAACCTCTCTACGAGTGTTTTCAATGAAAATGGCAACTCAGAGGAGATTGTTTATTTATTGTGATAATATCATTCTGTTCAAAAACAGGTTATATCTTAGTATCGCGCCAGTGAAATCCAACGTTACACGGTGCTCAGGTAAATTAATTTTTTTGCAGGGACCTTCGCTTGTACTGGCGGTGGAGGCATAACCTTGAAAATTTCACAGGGAACATGGATAGAGAAAAATATAGCACTTTAGTTGACAGAAGTTTTCATTCGGGGTTTTAGAACATGATCAATGAAGCATATCTACCTGGTCCCTGGATGGTATGTGTCCTCTGTGATACGCTCAAACCGGCGAACACTTCACTTTCGTTTTGTCCAAGTTTCTTCTCCTTTACTCGAGCATAAAATTTAAAAAAGGCCCAACATACAAAAAGGCATAAGATGGTGTATAGCAACATTACGAACTAAAGATGAAAATGTTCCTCCAGCAGAATGTGCTTCGTCATGCACGAGTTAGTTTTCGCTACTCGTAAAAAATGGCGCCCTCCCCGATATATCGAGAGACTTTAGTGCCTTCATGCTCCGGGCCTTCCCAGTTTTCCCCCGGGCCAACGCGGTCACCACCACCTCCCGCGGCATCACGAGACCTTTCAAGCGCGTCAGGACGGCAGACAGAGTGCAGCGTCACCGCGACCTAGGCCACGCCGCGATGCCGGCGGCGATGGCCGATGCACGCACGGTTCGAGACAACGCGGGGGCAAACACCAGCCTCAATCCTTCCGCACGGCGCTCACACCGAAATTCCGGCGCGCCGCCAACTCCCCGGCGCCCGCAGCAGTCGCGTGCGTGCGCGGGTCCCGGGCCCCGAGAGCGCGCGGCGCGTGCGCCATCATTCATCGGGATCGACAGCGCACACCATCCATTTTCGAGCCCGGCGGCATTTATCGCACCCCGCCTCGCTCGCCCCCGGCGGCGGCCTGCAAGCGCAGCGGGCACTGCGCCTGGAAAAACGAACCGCCCCGAGCGCCCCCGCCTCTCCCCTCGTTTTAAAAAAAAGTCTCCGCAAGCGAGGCGCGTAATCGGCGCCCCACGCTGCTGCAGCGCGTCGCGTTCCGTCGCCGTCGCTCCAAATTACAAAGGCCCGCTCGCTCGGAAAGCCGTCCCCATCTTCTTCCGAGAGCGGCGGATCGACGTGCTACGCCGCGCTTCATGGTGTCGGATGCGCGAGCGCCGATGTCACGCATTGTTGGGCGTACCCTGCTTCGACCGAGCGGCGGAAGCGCTTTCCGAACGGAATTTTTCGGGCTGTCCCCTCCTCCCCCTTTTTCATAAAGGCCTCGTTAATATGGAGAGCTCGCTCGGAATGCGTGCTCTGTGTGTGAGTGTGTGTGTCCGCGTGCGGGGTGTAAAGGTTCCTGATGGATCGCCAGTTGGTGTGCCGAGAGGCATTCCGGCGTAGTACGCGGATGAATCGCGCGTTTATGTCGCCGTGAAATAGGGGGCGTTTAAATACTTTGTGTTCTCGCGATATTTATTCTAGTCATCGTGTAGCCGTCGTGCCACACCCCCGTCCAAATTTTAAAGCGTGCCAAATCGCTCGGCAGAGCGGGTCATCTCCGACGAGTGCATGTATGGGAGTAGAGGGGGCACCTCAAGTCGTTCAACGCAATTGGTGACAAAGAAACGATTACGGCGAAGCTCCAAAGCGTCTGGCGTCGCAATTAAATGTAGCGGCGGTTTGGATTCCTTCTGCGATCAAGTGCTACATCTACGTGTACCTGTACAGGTTGCGCACTATGTATCATGGAGCGAATTTACACCGATACAGAAGTAACTATACAGCACCGATATTCTTAGCTCATCTTTGCGAAACGCTATGTCACTGCGAACACCTAAGTTAGCTCGCAAGGAAGGCACGCTGACACCGGATGGGTTCTCCTCCTCTACTGTTGAGTGTTAGGTTCATACTCCAGCGTCTTTTGGCTACGCACCAGTGGTGTTTGTTCGAGTGTGAAACTCCTCAAAACCTTTCTTATATTGTAAGTCAAAGTCCTACCGCACATGCTCCGGAGTGTCCACTAAACGGAGGCAAAATACGTCCCAAAGGCAGCTGGGTAATTCGACGATTTGTTGCGTGTGTGGCAGTTGGTTGCAGAAGCGCCTCTCAAAGTAGATGAGCGGGTGCCGGCGTCGCTGTCGTCGTTGTGACCCAAACTGTGTCTGCCGGAGCTTCATTCGCCAGGCTGGCTGCAGAGCTGACGTCCGCTGTCGTGTCCAACTCCAGGCACTGCTGCGATCGGTAGCATTTCACAGCTGCCACATCACCAGCCGCCACTCGGGGAGTCGACGGAAAGGCGCTTAAAACGCGCAACAATCTGGAACGTGCTCCGGGCACCGTGGTCAAAGATCAGACCAATTTTAACCATCGAGAATCTTTCGGCAGGTGTCCGAGCCGCCGTCGGCAAATGACGCCCCAGTGGATGCTGCACTTGTTATCGGACCTCCAGTTCTAATCTCTAAACTCACATCGGGGGATGGAAATGTCGACCGGAAAAACAGCTGAAGTGCACACCTTCACTGGTTCACTGCAATAATAAAAGTAAAAAGAAATAAAAGGCAAAAGGGGAGCTTTGTACGTCCTTGCCAAGATCGGAAAACCTGGCTTCTTCCCGAGGCTGAGCACAAATCAGCGGACTGTCCCCTCTTGAAGGACGGACAACCGCTGCTGCTGGTCGTAAACCGTTCCCGCTCCCTAATTAGGAAAACAAAAGTGGTCACTGGCAGGCTTCTCAGATAACCTTGAAATGAAAGAGGATATGCTACATCCACCCTGCCAGGTGGTTTGGTTCCAAGCGGTTCGTAGGAATATTTATTATTTGTAAGGTAAACAAGATATCAAAGTTTCTTGCTCAGACGGGGGGTCAAAAGTCTAGACTGCAAAGGCTAGGCCCTTGACTTCCCGTCAGATAGTGTGTCTGTGTGTGTGCGTGCGCAGACACACTAGTATGCGTGCGTGCGTGCATGTGCGTGCGCGCGCGCGCTCGTGTGAGTGTGTGTGTGTGTGGGTGCGTGCGTGCGTGCGTGCGTGCATGTGTGTGCGTGCGTGTGCGTGCGCGCGCGCTCGTGTATGTGTGTGTGTGTGTGTGTGTGTGTGTGTGTGTGCGTGTGTGTGTGTGTGTGTGTGTGTGTGTGTGTGTGTGTGTGTGTGTGTGTGTGTGTGTGTGTGTGTGTGTGTGTGTGTGGAAATGCTCTCGACAGTGCAGTGGAGAAGACATCTAGTATTTATGAGTGTATTTATAGGAAAATACAATCAGTTAAACGACCTGTATGGGTGTTGTTCTTAAACGACTACTGTTTTCATAAGAGTGTGATAGCGCAGGCGAGCTGTAGATTTACCATTTTCTTGAACCCCCTAAGACCGGCTGGAGACCTTAGAAGAACCAAAAGTGGAAGGGACAGGAACAGAAATACAAAGGGCGTCGTCTCAATTGAGACGACGCCTTCTGTCTTTTTGTTCCTGTCCCTTCCACTTTTGGTTCTTCAATGTTCTCCACCCATCCTCAGGTGGTTCAAAAAAGAGTGTTTTCATACTTCAGTCTACGAAATCCCATGGCTAGTTTGCGTATTTCGATTGAGCAGTGTACACGTTTTCGCGTGATGCTGTATGCAAACTTGTTCACGTTACTGAAAAAAGCAACCGATTAAAATTACAATTGCTTAACTGTAAAAAGTAACTGATTACAATTACAATTACAGCCTAAAGTAATCGAAAAATTAGTCTAAAGTAATTGATTACTTCCACACGTTATTTTTCATTAAACTTGTTTTATTACGGTAGCATAATCCATGAAGTTTCGCGCTCAGTTGTTCAAAAAAAAAAAAGCCTTTACCGTTTTTGCTTAGAGCTGGGTTATAGTGACTCCAACACACCCACTCCATCTCGTTAAAACAATAAAAAAAACGCTGTTTAAACACATTACTCACAAGAGGCTGGATATGGTCATTTTTGTTACCCAGATGTAGTCTCCGGTGCACAAAAAGAAAAAAAAATGCATCCGTGCTTAGTGGTTTCGAAAAAAAAAAAAAAAAAGACCGTTGCCCAGATCTGAGTGACATCAGCACATCAAACATCTCAACCCCCCCCCCCCCCCAAAAAAAAAAAAAGAAAAAAAAGAAAAAGGAAATTATAAAAATTGTAATGGGTAATTTTGCAGACTTGTACGTAACACGGTACAAGTAATGGATGGATTACTTTTAATCGATTACATTTTACTCTAATTTTGTAACACTTCAATTACTTCCTTGAAGGAGTGACAATCCTTGTAATTGAATTACTTTTTTGCTGTAATTAATTACAAAATTACCCATTACAATTTTTATAATTTTTGTTTTTCTTTTTCTTTTTTTTTTTGGGGGGGGGGGGGGGGGGCTGGTGGTTTGAGAGGTTTGATGTGCTGAAGTCACTCAGCTCTGGGCAACGGTCTTTTTTTTTTTTTCAAAACCACTAATCACAGATGCATTTCTTTTTTTTTTTTTTGTACACCGGAGACTACATCTAGCCTCTTGTGAGTAATGTATTTAAACAGCGGTCTTTTTTATTTTTTTTAACGAGATGGAGTGCGTGTGTTGGAGTCACTAACTCAGCTCTAAGCAAAAACGGTAAAGGCTTTTTCTTTCGGAATAACTGAGCGCGAAGCTTCATGGAGTATGCTACCGTAATAAAACAAGTTTAATGAAAAGTAACATGTGGAAGTAATCGATTACTTTAGAGAAATTTTTCGATTACTTTTTTAGGCTGTAATTGTAATTGTAATCAGTTACTTTCTACAGTTAAGTAATTGTAATTGTAATCGGTTATTTTTTTCAGTAACGTGTACAAGTTTGTAATTTTGTAATTGATCACAGCAAAAAAGTAATTCAATTAAAAGAATTGTCACTCCTTAAAGGAAGTAATTGAGCCGTTACAAAATTACAGTAAAATGTAATCGATTACAAGTAATCCATTACTTGTAACGCGTTTCGTACAAGTCTGGCTGTATGTCAATGAGAGGGGGTGAGTCAGAACCAGTCAAACTGGCTGTCGTTTTTCAAAGCATATTTCCTTTTATGATGACACGTAAATAAAAGTTCAAGTTTAAAGTGAATTGTACAAGGCACCCTGCATTGCGTGCACACAACCAATACCTTTCGAAACCCAACAAATCGTTTGCTGATCCCTGGAAATAAGTAACTACAGTCTAGAGTGATTACCCGCAAAGAGAATTAATAATAGATTACTCAGGTGTCAAGCGCTTACTCTCTTAATGAGCAGCTCAATGCCAAAAATGTCAATGTCATTTTCTTTGTCGGACGCGTGCTCACATCTGTTTCTCCAACCAACTCAAGAAAAATATATATAACTTATCTATGATATTTAAAAACAACTACATCCCATCGGCAGAACACGAAAACAGTTATGTTCGTGATACATATCACCCCACCTTGCCTGCCACGCGTATGTATAATTGATCATTATGGTTTTTCCATTTCCAACAAGTATGAAGTTGGCTAAAGTTTCAGTTATACAGCGTGGGCGATAAGTTGCTACGTGATATTAAATGGTTATAATTTTTTTTATTAAAATTGAAGAGATTTACACAAAGCAAGAAGCGTTTGATCTCAAGTCAATGGGATTATTTCTGACACACTAAATTTCCCCTTACACACCTGAGTTGTATAAGCATCGCGATATGTCTTCAAGCTTTTCTGCAAAAAAAAAAAAAAAGTCCCGGGGAGCTTTTCTAACACAGACTTGACACGTTCCTCTGATTCTTCCAGAGTTCTCGGCTATCGTTGGCCCAACTCTACAAAAAGAAATCGCATGGCGTGAGGTCAGGACTCCTGGCAGGCCATTAGTGCAGTCTCCGTCGTCCAAACCAGCGTCCCGGAAAGTGGTCGTCCAGCCGGTGGTATTACTTTCCTGCTGGAAAACAACATTGTCAGCATTGTATCATTGGGATACCACTGACCACAATTTTCTGATGCAGCATGTTCAAGTATTTGTCACTGTTCATGGTGTCTCCTAAAGAACGGGACTAATAAACAGTTTTAGGGAAACGTTTTTGCACAATTCCGATACGGTACGATGGGCCTTCAGGTACGAACTGCGCATGTGCGAGTCTCCTGCGCTAGCGCATGCGCATTTCGTACCGGAGGGCCCATCGTAGCGTATCGGAATTGTGCAAAAACTTTTCCCTAAAACTCCCTAATGATACGGTCCAATGTCACGCTCTATTACACGATCACAATTGGTAAAGTGTGCTTTTTCTCGACTGTTTTTTTTTTTTCGGATCTCGATTTGCCTAGTAATACACCTTGGGTCTATTCACGAAACCTCTGGCGCGAAAGAGTGCCTATCGCTACATTTCATGTGAGGAGACAGACATGTTTGGTCACTGTGTCACAAAACGCATAATTTCATCGTATTTCATGCGTCTATCGCAATCCTCGCTGGATAATACCTGTATACGCATAGAGATTTCAAGGGCCGACCGTTCAGATTTTTCTTCCACACTGCACGCAGCGTGCATCTAAAGAGTCCGCTCTTGTCCGCTCTGAGTACTGATTTTGCGAGGGTGCGGTGAAGTCTTCTTTCACCGTCGCGATATTAGAGAGGTTTAGCGAGTCGTGTTTTGAGCACACGGTTCCGAAATCATGAACGGTGCAGCTGCTTCGTTCCGCTAAACCGCATACGTGAAATTTCACGTGTTTAGTTACTCGTAAAACTGGCGCAACCGTGTAAATGATGATGATGATTGCGTTTGACCGGCAGCAACATATTCTATGGTAAGCATCTGAAACGTTCTGCAGCGAACAAATCATTGGCTCAAGTTTCACGACAATGTAAACAAGACGGTCAAGGTAACATTTACCGATCGAAATTTTAAGAGCCCCTAAGCCATAGATCTAGATAGCGTAAAAAATGTCTACACGACCGCAAAGATAGTTGATGTGTCTCCGCCGTCTTGAACGTGAACGATCGTTTACGTTGTGTGCCGTCAAACCAAATCATTTCGTCTGCTCGCGGTCGCCACGGCAGCTTGTTTGCCCGGACCAGTGGCGTACCAACTTGTTTTTGAGTGTGTGTGTGTGTGTGGCGGGGGGGAGGGGGGGCAAACCAGACCCGCCTTCAGCCCCCCGGGTGCTGCCCTTGGTATCCCTTGGGAGCCGCCGCCCAGTGTTTGCCCTGTCCAATGGCGGCTGTTTCGGGGGGGGGGGGGGGGACACATGCCTTGCCCCCCCCCCCCCCCCAGGTTGCTACGCCCATGGCCCGGACCACAAAACATTTACTCACATGTGTACTTTACAGCGCTCACGATCGCTTACCATTGTGAGAATTCCTCGAAATGATTTGGTTCAAACCCTCAAATGAAGCAAAGAGTAGCCGGATGGCAAATCACCTCCCGTTGCACTAAGCCTAACGCTCGGCTGGCCCGGTGAAATCAGTCGTCAACGGTGGTGGTTGCGTTGCGGTGACGACTCCAGCAGCCGGGGTGGGGGAAACAAACGAGAAGCGCATCCCGAAGCCCCCCACAACAACTCGCGCCCGTACGCGCAGTAGCGACGGCGATGAGTTCAAGGACAAACCGTACGTGTCAAAAACAACTCGCTCAAACTCCCTAATCATCGTCGAGGGTCGTCCGCACCTTCTTGCTTTGCAACCGACCCACACCGGAAGAAAATTGGCCGTTGAATTGACGGTCACTTTGATTGGCAACTTTGTCACGCACACATGGGAAATAATTTTTATAGCAAGCCGTAAATCTAACTTAAAGCCTAATTGTTACTTTCTAATAAAATCAACGTAAACTCTAAAAACAAATATCACCCTATATTTCACCGCAACAACAAGGTGAGGTTATAAATAAGATCAACTATCTATCGCCAAAAATACAAGACCTTGGCAGCCCAGCTGCCCGACAACTGACCGCGTATTCAACAGACACCGTAAAAAGTTAAACTGCTCATAATTCACTGTCAGTTGACCAGCACCGGGTGGTGTATCAACGGTGGGCAATGCAGTCTTCATGCAGATTAGCCAATATAGCTGTCAAATATCCGGGGCAGTCGCCATTAATTTTGTGCGTAAGTTTCTGTTCGCGCTAGGACGAAGTAGGGCATATCGACCATGAACGCCTCTCATGCACCCTGTACAACAAAAAAAAGAAGGAAAAAAATCGATAGGAAATTTTGAATTACTATAGTTATTGAGAGCTTAAAGGCCGACGTACAACTTCGTCTTTCTGCAGGGAAGATAATCCTCTTAGCGATCCTCCTCTCCAAAGCTGCGAGGGGAGCCAAGTTGGGGCAAGGAAAAAAGTGGAGAGGATATAGGAAAGGAGGAGTCGGGCAAAAGTGGAAAGCGCGAATGTACGTCGGCAGTGCAGGTCGAGTTCCGAGCACCATCTTATCGCTCGGCAGCCAATACGCTTGCGGCATCAGGCGAAATGAACGCCAAAGGACGAATCACGAGGCCCTGATGACACTAGGCCACGCCCTCTCTTTCTTAAACTTGATACTCACAGGTCAAAATCATTTTTTTTCCGCAACGACTGAAAACGATGCCTGGACATATACCCTTAAAATTCGAAGCGTAAAAACTCAATACTTGTGTAATAATAATAAAAAAAATAAAAGTTGAATTTGAATTTTTTTGCGCGATCGGCTGTGTATTGACGTCAAAGATCGATTCGTTCCGTAACTCGAGTTTATCTCCCGCCTCCGGACGGTCCCAAGCAGAAGTGTGCTGTTCGCCCGTCCCGCGATCAACCGTGCTTCTGCTTGCGTGCCGCCTTTCGCTGTGAGCAGACGACGCTTCACTTTCGAGTTTGAAGTTCTTCTTGGGCCCTTTCAGAGATCTCAAATTCTTTGGAACGGTGTGAGGTGGAAGAGAACGCTCGGTGGACTTTCGTGAGCGACGTGAGGGGCCATGTCGTGCCGGTGCTGCGTGAAAGGCTGCCGCCCGGCGGAGTCGCAACCGAAAATACGCTGCACAGGCTGCCGAAGAATGAGTCATAGAAGGCGGCCTGGCTGGCTGCAATTCCCGAAGGACTACTGGAGCGTTTCGGATCGAAGTTCTCTATTTGTTCTCGACACTTTGTCGACGAGGATTATGAGGTCAGCCCAGGCGTCTCCAGAGCGTTGGTGGTTCACGTGGTTCCTCGGGTGAGGCGTGGTGTCGTTCCGACGAACTTCCCGCAACAGGTAACATCACACAAAGCAAAGCGTCCAAGGCTAGAGGGCTAGAGGTTGGTCCACTAAACATAGAGAACTTCGTCCGCTTCCCCGACTTGCCGATCATCCTCACCACCACAGGTGCCGAGCGCCGCCATGTTTTTCAAGAAATTAGAAGAAGCCATGGGAGGCGACATCACGTTCGGACTTCGATTTTCGATATTTCGATATCTCGATATTTTCGATATTTCGTTCGCAGTTGTGTACAAAACATGTTTTATGACTGCCGTTATAAAATGCTCTAAAAATGTCGCTTACAAAGCTTCAACATTTCTTAATCGATTACGTCGCAAATTAAAAGAAGTGAGGCGGTGAGAGGAGGGGGGAAAAAAACGCCATAGATAAAACGGCGCGAGAGCGGAGGAAAATAGTTTTTTCGCGTTGTGGTATTTTTTTGTGTTTATGATTACAACTTGCATCGTTTTAGACAAAAACAACAAAAATGCGACATTTGGAGTGTCAGCGCCCCTTTAAGCAATCACTGATTATATGGTCAGCGAGAGTCCAAGAAAGGCAGGGTGCAGGTGATCTTAACGCTTCTTGCCTGGTGATTTCATTCTTCGCCGTTCTTATTGGCTTATGCGAAACTGACGGTGTCCGCAACGTAAGCTGTCTGAGAAGGTTGGCTTTCCTACATGCAAAATCGAGGTTCGCAGTGCTTGCCAGAGCAGGACGCGATGCCGTGGAAGCGGATCCCAAAATACGTGCAGCAAAAATGGCCAGAAAATATCTACGTCCAACCAAATTTCCATTTATGAATAGCAACGCTTTCCAATCGACATTATGCAGCCTGGCTCCCTGCGACGAACCACTCGCTACGCTGCTCTTTCGAGAGGAGGTGAGGGGCGTGCATTTGTCCGGAACGCTACCGACAACAGTTCCGGTGCGAGCAAACACGACAAGAAAGCTCAAACTGTACGAGGGAGAGCGGGTTCGCCGAGCGGGGCAAAGACAACCCTGTCGGCGAGCGCTCACGCGCGCTCAAACGCACGTGCGCACGCTCGAACGCACGTGGCGGAGCGAGCGCGCGCGCGCGTGGAAAAGCGCGCAAGCGTTTCCTTGTTCCCGCGCGTCGTGCGCGCGCACTGCGAGCGGAGCCGCGGGCCTCCGCAATGAAGACGAACGGCGTGACCCCGCGTGTCAACACGGGAAGCCCTCCAGCCGAGCTTCGGACAGCTTCCGTTGGCTGCGCGGAGCAGCGGGGCCTGAGCCGGGGCGCAAACAGCGGGACGGGTGGGGGGGGGATCTGTGTGCCACCCGCCGGCAGCAAGGTGTTTCCTCAGCCCTCGCTGCCGTGAGCGGTGCCCACCAGCGAGATATCGTTTTAATACGAATCTTTCCCTGCCCTCCCCCCCTCCGCGGGCAAACAGCGGAACTCGGCGGGGAGCTTATTAATTTCCCATGGAGCGCGGCGCCCGGCGCCGGCCCGCTCGCCCCAGAGCCATCTACCGGCAGTTCGCGTAGTGGGTGCCTTCTGTGGGGGCACGAACCGTCTGCTGTTGGGCTCCGCATTCGAGATTCGTATGGATGGAGCGCGACGACAACGACGACGGTTGCGCGCCTTTTGTGATCTGGAGTAGTCGACATTGGTCATGTAGCTGTTAAAGTACCCTTTTTTTTATTTAAATATATATTTTTTTGTTCTTGTTCTTTATGACGAAGACTGGAAGCGAGACTTTATTCAGAGTTGACATTGTGAGCAACTCGAGACTAAATAAAGGAGAAAATGGCGAAACCCAGTCTCACGGTTTATGTTGATCTGGCAATGTCGAAGTCTTTAGTCTGAGAGACAATTAAATTATACCTAAAAAGACGTAAGAAGGGTATTCAGGAGAGGCCGTATAATTCGTCCTCGTGATTATCCGTGCAAGTAGTATATTAAATGCATTCGCCACACAGGTCACGTACGAATTCAGAAAGGTATTTATGCGGTTGATAGTATTCCCGAAATAAAAATAACAACTCGCGTGCATTGTTCCATCCGATTAGCCCCCTATGTCTCTCTCTCTATCTCTCTTTCTTGTCTTCCCCACTAAAACATGCAAACAGAGTAAGCCACTAGAGTAAGGAAACAACGGCACGAGTCAATGAGGAACTCAACTGCGATTTTCCGGTATAGCTAACCCCGTGCCGGGGCTAACTGTACTGGAAAGCTTCTCGGGGATGTTGAAACTCGCTGTTCAGGCTCCTTTAAAGACCAGTAAACATCTGAAAAGAAGTTCACAAATAAGGAAAGCGACGCGGTACACCCTTTCTTGAGAAACGAAAATCATATCAGCCTTTCTTCTCCCCTATCTCGCGTTCTTGTTGGCGCCAGTTTTAGGCATATCGCTTTCTTGGAAGACCACGTAATCTTGCACGACCCCGCGATCAAAATTTTCCCCGCCTTTCTTTCGCTGGTTAAGGAACTTACTTCCTCCAGCTTAGAAGCTTCACAGAACCCGACTGCGTCGTCACCAGTCCATTCTCGTGCAGTGCAGCGAAGCTTAAATGCCACCCCAGCGAATGGGTCGGCTGAGTTCACCGCAACAGTCTCCGCTACCCGCTTCATCGCTCCTTCCTCGAAGCACGAGGAAGGCCCCGAACTATATACCGCTCCGGGCGCATCTCTCCAGCCGATACCTGTGAAAGCTCCCTTAGTATTTGCAAATGCATCGCGTATAACACCCCCCCCCCCCCCTCAAAAAAAAAAAAAGTGATTTGTTTGTGTTGACACGGGTCTTGGCGTGAACCATATGTGCTGTCCATTCCAAAGGCACACATACTCTACCTGCAACTGAAGAAAGAAAAAAAAAAGAAAATGAAGGCGGTCCGATGACGTGTCGTTGCCGCAGCGCGGCACAATGGGACCACGTGACCTAATTAAGACCCCGCGAGGAAGTCATTAGAGGAAAGCGATGCGCGAGTAAACATGATTACGGGTGCGAGGTAATGAGCTCGACGGAGGAACCCCGATAACGAGCGCCAGGTTGCCCGACTTGGGAAAAAAGCGACGGAAAGCTTTCTCGATCGAACAAAATCAACCTCCCCCCGAGCGGCGCAGAATCGGCGCCGCATCCTCGCAGCGCGTTCTTGGTGCGCGACCCCAATGCAAGTCTATATTCTCGGGGGGGGGGGGCACATTTGGCGCTTGGGGATTGAGGCACCGAGGCAATACCGCCTAGAAGACAAGGCCTGCCCATGACGTCATCGTTAGTGGACACCACGACCCGCCCCGAGCGGCTAGCACGCCGAATTTCGACGAGACACGCCGGAAAGCGTCAGACGCGTCTGTCTTGGCGTCGACGCGTGCTATAGCGTCACGTTCGCTGTGAGACGCTGCGCGACGCGCTTGCGGCGACGCTGACGCAAGCCAGGCGGCAGTGTGTGGATCCACTAGTGATGACGCTTAGAGGGGAAAGGGGCGAGCCTTGTCTTCAATGTGGTATATCGACTGAGGGCGGTACATGTTTCCGAACGAGCGATGAACTCACGAGTCTGGCGCGTCTCCCGCTGTCGAATCATCCGGTTGCGTGATATTTATTTATTCATTAATCAGCGTTAGATCAAAAGAAAAGGCGCGTATTTAGAACGCATATCCTACTGCGCATCGGATGAGGTGGCTTGGAGGAAGCACGCGAAAAACACACTTGCATCCCATAGTCGCCGACTACTTGAGAAAAGCAGTGCTTATGACGTTCACGCTCCTTGCTTTGTGATTGGTGCTTCGGCGTTCTTATCGGTGAACGCCGCAATCTTTTTGGCCGCGAGAGATAATGAAATGCACAAGGTTCGCCACGCCCCGCGTTTCTTGGGTTCTCAGTGATTATGCGCCGAGAAAGTGAGGGGGAGGAGGAGACGAGCGTGCGCGAGGGTGTCAGAACTCCGAGCTCGGATTCGAATGACTAGTCGCTAGACCTAGCGCCACTGTATATGCTCCCGTAGGGACCAGAGTAGCACCATTGATTGACGTTCGAGTTCGCCGACAATCCGCGCTCTTTATTGGTTCACGGCGATCACGTGGGAAAGATTTCCCCGCGCTTTCGCAAAAGGTTTCAGTCTTCGCGGCGGCAGCATTGGCGTGGTATCGGCAGTCGTTGTTTTCGCAAAATTTCGAGCGTTTGACAGGAACCCAGATACCAGGGTGCTTCTTTTTCGGGTGTAATCACCGTTATGAGCCTGGAAAACAGCTTTTTCATATCACGGAGGGTGAGAAACGCCGCAAATGACGACTTTTGTGGCTGTCGCGGATCCGTAGAAAAGTCTTCAAAGATCGCTCACACCTCTTGTACTCGGCTGCGCGAAGTAATTGATAATATTGCGATCATTGATGTAACAGTTTGAAGAACTAAATAAACACAAACTGCGATGGTCATTTTGACGAATATCAGTTCTTTGGACGCCAGAACGACGTCAAACGGAAGCTAGCGCGAAATGCAGTGCCTTCGATCTTCGCCTACAAGTCACGGAGAGCTCCGCTTTTCCGAGGAACCGAGCGAGAAGAAGGTATACCTATGCATAAATACGCGTTAATCGACTGCTACTGTGCAGACTTGTCGCCAGCTTGCCGTGAAATTCGCTCGTCATATTGCTGTATCACGTTTCCTACGTGCTCGTGCGATACCGCATTTCTTGTCACGCATTGACTATACGCAGGTTTTATTCTGCACGTGTGACATGATTAGCGCGTCTTAGCTTGGAGCACATGGAACGAAAGTTCGCGCTGCAGAAGCCGGGAACCCTGGGCTCAATCCCCACCCCTTCCCGTTTCGAACTGGAAGAGCATCGGACCGGAACGCTTTCGTGTATCACTACTGCGTGATGCACGTTATAGACCACAGGCAAGCAATCGTACCGCACTGGCTAACTGGACAAACTCCGCGAAACGTTGGCGGCAGAACAGTAAAATTGCCGCCTGCTCCCCACGGAGCTCGCTGTGTCGTCTGCTCTTGAGGTGAATTGAGCTCAGAACAAGGCTTTTTCGCTCGCTCAGACCATAACAAGTGGTGCAGATGCTTTTAGGGTGCTTATCTGTGATATTAAAAAAAGTTTCCACGCGATCAATAGCCTAGATATAACGAAACCGCCGTGTTCTTCTATATCCGATACGTCCACCGTGCAAGAGTTGGAGCCTTTTCGGCATTCGCCGCTAGTCGCCGAGTGGTGGCGTTACAGTCGGCGTTACTCTGCTCCCTACGGGAGCATATACAGTGGCGCTAGGTAGACTTAAAGCTAGCTGCCCTTGAATCCACCGCGCTCGTCGAACGCGTTCGAATGCTATAGAGCCAAACGCCGGACGCAAGCGTTCCGCGCTCTAACGCATTCAACAAATACAGTGGATACAAAGGCAGCTAGCTTTCGGTGTACCCACTAATCTGTCCAATCAGAACTCGGCGTTCTGACGTCCCCGCGCGCTCTCGTCTCCTCCTTTCCCACAGTTTCTTTGCGCATAGAATGACAGCTACCACATGCCGCAGTGGTACATCTGTTTCACGGGCACTTTCAACAAGGCCTCCCGAAGGAACGCCACTAAGGGGTCGGCGAGCCAGCGCACGCCGATGGGCACGCAAAGAGCTCAAAAAGCGAGCTGATTCGCCGGTTATTTGAAGGAGTTCGTTCTCAAGGACTTTTAAGTGCGCGCAAACCGGTGTAGGAAACTTATTCTATTCAGGAGCCTTTTTTGACCAACGGCACATAGATGGTGTCATGCTGTCCAATTTAAGTATACGGGCTCCGGGGGCCGCCATTTTGAAGGCTATGTCTGTGCACTGGACGATTTTTTGAGCGTTTTAGGCACACTGTAGCAATGGGCTGCTGATCAAACCGGAAAACTATCGAATTTCCTCCCTTGTATTTCTTTAACGTTCTACATTTTCACCAACAAGAGCAAAATACCCAACTGTCTACGTTTCGAAGACTCTAACTTTCAAAATAAGAGGGCATTAAAAGTTCACAACTTTTGGGCAGTCAAACAACCCCTTACAGAGCGAAGACATAGGACGTCCTTTCAGCTCAGACTGAGCTCGCACGGTAATCATACAACTACCGAAGTTTTTCGGCCCACATAATAATTGGCGATAAACCATATTTTTTTTTATTTCTGTTCGCATGTGCCATATATTGAGACCGGGTGGTAATTAAAAATATGAGTTGGTGTCAAAAAATACTACTTTCTAAACGCTGGCCTCCGTGGAACAAATATGTGACGAAACCACCTACGAACCTTACTATTCTGACGCCACGCGCAAAGCTAACGCCGCTCGGCGAAGCTCGTCCGCTTTCCGCATCATATTCGCTCCATATGCATGGAGGCCAGTCTTTTGGTGTCCAAGACCGAGACATCTCCCATAGCCATTACGGCTTGAGTCCGTGTTTCCCCCGTCATTGGCTACCACGAACTGGTAAAGTGTATTCAAGGCAGTAGTTACGACGATGCAAAGCATCGACACAACGATTCAGGGTGCGAAGTCCTGCCGAGGGTTCGCCCCGCCAACGACGATTGCCATGGAAGCGAAATGCTCAAGACTCTGGGCTTTCGGGCCCCGATATTCTTTCACCGTCGCCATCGACGAATCTTGGCGGTCCCTGTTTAATGCAGCCAGTAATTCCGGTCGATCGGGAGCTCGCTGCTGAATAATGAAGGGCATAATCTGGAACGGCCCCGCGCTGTCTGTACGTTCCCGCTGCACGCCGACATCGGGGACCCCCGCGTTGGAGACCTATGAAGTGCCTGCCCCTTCAGTGAGGTCGGGGGAAGCCATGGGTTAGTGAAAGGTACATGCTTCTGACCCCTAGACGGATAAAAAAGGAGGGGTGTGTGATATATTAAGAGATGCATTGATTGGGTAAGAAAGAAAGAAAGAAAGAAAGAGAGAGAGAAAGAGAGAGATAGAGATAGAGATATAGAGAGATAGAGAGAGAGATAAAGAGATAGATAGAGAGATAGATAGAGAGATAGACAGATAGAAAGAGAGAGAGAGAGATAGATAGATAGATAGATAGATAGATAGATAGACAGATAGATAGATGGATAGATGAATAGATGGATAGATGGATAGATGGATAGATGGATAGATAGATAGATAGATGGATAGATGAATAGATGGATAGATGGATAGATAGATAGATAGATAGATAGATAGATAGATAGATAGATAGATAGATAGATAGATAGATAGATAGATAGATAGATAGATAGATAGATAGATAGATAGATAGATAGATAGATAGATAGATAGATAGATAGATAGATAGACATACTTACATTAATAGAGAGATAAAAGAATTAGAGAGCCTTGCAAAGAAACTTTAGAAATTCGGCAACCGACCATATGTTGTCCAAAAGGCATTTTAGCTACAAAACAATGCCCCTCTGGCAAATTTAAGGAATCCATTTCGATATTCAATGTGGCAACCTAGATCGCCACCATTATCCGAGCGTGTGGCATCTGCGGTATACCTAATGTCGTCATTCTGGTGGTTGATGAAGAAAGGAAGTTAGAGACATATGTACCAAAGTAGAGAACACAAAGCCCGTGGAGTAACACGACTACGGTAGCGTAATAGCTTACTTATAGACCGCTGCGTCAGCGTTGATTTCGGACAAGTGTCCAATCAATCGTTTGGCACGTACCCGGCACAAAAACAATGCGCTGCGGTGATTCATCAATGCCTTTACTTTCGTAAGCACTTCATGCAGACCAGCAATTTGTTTGACACTATTGAAACTGTAAATACTCTAGAAAGAAGCGCTAGCAAAAAACAGATTTCCGTTTGTCGTTTACGTACGAAACTGGCGGTCCCCAATAAAATACAATATTTTACCGTTATTAAGTTACCAAGAACTAGAATCAAATGTGATTGAATTGTGAAAAGGGCCTATATTAGGGCTGCTGCCACGCATTCACTCTGAACGGCCTTTTTTCTTTTTGCGTTTCCACATTTGGTGGACATACTGATCAAAAGGCACACCGTGGGTTGAGTCAGTGTAAACAAACAGTTGGACAGAGTCAACGCATATAAACGACCAGCAACGGCGCGTATCATAACAACGGGTCGTGAGGAATGCCGACTTTGTTTTTTCGTCGCGTCCACCGACGATCGCTCTAGTTCTAAGCTGGCACCCGTGACGTTCAGGCATGGACGGCGGGCGGCTAATGTCCGCTATTCCGTGTATATTTAGAGCCCCATTTCTCGTTTGGTGGCTCATATACTCGTGACTTTTGCTAACGACAGTCCCGAGAGAATAGACCGCGCGCTCTGAGCCACTTCCTCGTGCGCGACGGAGCGGTGAACGCCCGATTGACAGCGACCGCGAGCGAGCTCAAAAGCGTCGTGCAGCGCGAAATGGAGCTCTTGCGCTATAACCCCCCTCCGCAACAGCGATAAGCTTGCGGTGCACCCCATGCAACCAACGCGCTCTTCTTGGGATCGGGAGGGCGGGGCGATGTAACGACCGCCAACGCTCCGAAACAATGACACATCAGCGAGATGATTGCGAGCCTCACTTTTCTCGCGCTCTGGGAAGACAAAGGCCCGTGCCGGAGTGCGAAGGGAGAGAGCCGCAAACACTTGGCGGATGTCTTTCCCGCAAGAGAGGAGCTTTTTCTTACACGTAGAACGGGTTCTCTTTATTGTTGTTTATTAGGAAATTGAAAGCGCAAATAAAAAAATGTTATAGAATGGAGAAATGTCGCAGCAGAATCCAGATTTCTGCGAGAGGCTGCGAACGTGGGTGCGTGGGAAAAAAAAAAAGGCGCGCACTCTCCTTGATTTTGTTTGCGGTTTTCGGATGTCTTTATCGTCACAGAGCGCTTTCGAGCGTCATCAGACTTTTTGATCGGCCAATATGAGAACGCGACTTCTTGCGATTTCAATATTGCGCATGCTCGCTGAACGTGTAGGCTAATGTTAGATTCTGCAAACATTGCTTAGGCTCCCATATAAACACGCTTTTCCACGTCACAATAAAATTACAATAAAATTTAAAAAAAATTCAAGAAAATGTGACCTTAGACATTGTCCTAACATTCCCGCGTTAGCATTAAATCGTCAAAGATTCACATCTTAAACAAAGAAGCGATTTTGCTTCCTTACTCCTTACTGCCTAAAAAATAACAAGTACGGTAACTCGTTCTAAAACACCTTCGTTACTTTAGAACAGCCGGGGTCACACTGCTTATACATCATACAAAATACAGTCTGCACACAGATTCGAACGCGAGTCACCGCGAGATCCGTGCTTCGAATGCACCGTGGCAATGAGTTCAAGCAGGAAATTCGGGCACGCTAGGCCTTCGAACCACTGATATCCCCGTGACTCCTGTTTGCAGACTGTCGTTTGTATGAGATATGATGAGCAGTCTGACTCCGGCTTTAGGTGTCTCACTCCAGCACGCGCTTGTTGCCCTTCGTCTGTCGTGCTTTGGCCGTGCGTGCACGCTCGAACTCGCACTGGAAGCGAGACACCTAGAAGACCTCCGTACCGGTCTCATTCTCCAGTGACTAGAGTTGTCTTCTTCTCGTTCTCAGGCTCCCGAAAGTGGCAATTAGTACGAACAATAAGATAAATTTGGCGAGTCCATCACCGAATGCGGCCCCACATTCACCTCTGTCGAATACTGCTCTCTTTCATCCTTTTGCCATTTCGGGATTTCAAACACAGCAGTAGTTGGGACGAGAGTAATGTTATTCTAACACGGAAAATGTCGCCTTCATACTGTTTCTCATCACTCGGTAAAAAGTGAATGAGGGTACCATGCACTCCTTTGTGTTGTCTGAAAGTAACAAAAAAACGTTAATGATTTTTTTTATTGAAAGAAGGAAAGAGTCATGGCCGCTTCACACGGTTGCCACCGATTGCTTTGCAACCGAGCCGTATAGTGCTTACCACGGTATAACACACTGGCGCCATCTATCGACTATCTTTTGCCCACCTAGATCTGCGCATTCTTTGCAAATGTTTTACACCCTATTTTTTTGTTCGTATGCTTTAAATAATTCTGACAATGTGCGGTAATTTTTCATAGATGCTCGCAAATACTTCGAAACCGTCCCTGTGTCCTCTAGTCGCAAGCGCTCTCATGGAGCGGTTGCTTGACAGGCGGTCGGTCACAGTTCAATGCAAATGTGTGCACCGGTCTTCACGAGTCTCGGAACAGTCTTCGTCCCTTAGAGGCGGACACACCCGTTGGCCCAAAAGGCGGGCGTCGAGGCGACACCCCGCGCACCCTGGCGCCTCCTCAAAGACGCTAATGAAGGCGAGGCCCCGCCGCGAGCTCGCTGCAGCGTTCCGGGGCCAGGATCGATGGGAGGCCCGCATGCTCGTTGTCACCCGCCGAAGGAAGCCCGAACCCCGGCCCCAAGATAAGCGAGCCGGCGGCCCGGGATTAGGGCTCTCCTGCGGGGGTCAACCACGGCGCTCGGACGACGGATACAAAGATGGGGCCATCAGCGACCCGCGCCAAGCCCCGTAATCCGCGGGCGCGCGCCATCGGCCCACCGATCCCCGGATCGCCGGCGAGTCCTGAGAAATGCGCCGCCGAGACGCGAGCATTTTTCTCGGGGACGTCGTCGGAGGGAGGGGGGGACGTCCGCAAACCCTCCGTTGCAGCCGCACCTCGGGAAGGAAGATGCAGCCGCAGGCTCGCTCACTGACCGAGGATGGTGGAAGACCGTCCGTTGGTTTGGCACATTGGGTCAACCACACAATTTACTAAACTCGTTGTTAAAAAAAAAAAAAAAAGAAAAGATTTGCGCATTGTTTTTTCGCTGCGCGAAGTAGTATTTACAAGATTTGGTTGCCAGACCACCATCAGCCACTGTGGCTTCGAAGCTTGAAAACTGTACGTCTCGATAAAATAATAACATAAAGCTAATCTAAGATGCGCATACATATATCTTAATACAACGCATTAAGGGGGGAGAATTAGAAATGTTCCGCGGGGAGTCTGGCTTTTTGCTATGGTTCCTGAGGTGAAGACGAGCATGGATGTAAAGCCGTAGTGCTGAATTTCTATACATCGCCTGTTGAGGGCCAGTGCGGGTCACATATTGCACACACGAGTGCTGTGACGACGGTCGGCCGGGACCACGGTGGCCGGTACTCGTGTTTAGACAGATGGGGCGCGAGTGCCAGCCGAATGCTGACGTAGCACTCGTGTCAAATATATGACCTCGCACGCTGACCCTCAGCGGGTGACGTATAGCTTTAGGCACTACGGCATTTTATCTATACACCACTTTACAGTAATTCCAGGCGCTGCCGATGCTACGCTCCGATGGAACCAATCAAGCAGATCTAGAGGTGCAATGTCTCAGCGCTAGTATGTGTGCCTTTTATTTGATTGGACAAACGAATCACGCAGAGAGAAACAAAGCGAAGGATTACGGAGCATTACCTGTGCGTGCAAACGCAGAAAGATGACGTGCGCCGCGACGAAGCACTATATTGCTGCAGCTTGATTGTGGCTTTAGTGGAATGAAGCGTCGGCTGGGCTCGAAATTTGTGCGGAACGGAGTATGGGAGGCGTCGACCGGATGCGATTCTGTGGCACGCGCGCATTTTGGAGGGTGGTGACGTGGTGTAGTGGCAATCTCGGAGGCCGTCCATTCAGGGCCAGGATGGATGTTGAGGGAATGCGGTTTGACGCGCCCAGCCAGTCTGCCACGCGGACACGACAGTGATCGATCTAAACGAAGCAACAGGTGGTCACTGTCGAATACTCAAAGTACGGTGGAACACGATGGCATAATAATTGCCGCCCTTCTCTGCGAGTAATTCGATAGTCGGTGACAGGTGAAGAATGCCTTAGGCGCAACGCGTCCAGCGCGAGGTTTCTGTCTTTAATAACGTTTCGGTGAACGAGCAGCCAAAGCCTGACAAATGACAACAAGAACGCGATGGGTGGGGGCGGGGCCCTCCCACAGTACCTTGTCACCGTATATAGAAGCTTCGTCTCCCAGTCCACCAGCACGCGCTCCTTGCCCTCCTTCGTGCTTCGACGGCGCGTTTTCACGAAATGCCCAAGCGTCTTCCAAAACCCACACTGCAGGTGGAGCTGCAAATGCATTCATAGCCTGTTATCGATTTTAGGCATACATGCTTTAATCTGTGATCCATATATGCTAATTTCAAGGGGAAGGTTAATGAAGTCCTCTTAGACCACTAGTTATTTCTTTGAAGAGAAATAAAGCACGCGGTTCAGAATGATAATAATAATAATAATGAATGATAGATGATGATAATGATGACGACGACTAAGTATTTATTGACAGCAGGCTAAAAAAACAAACCTGAGAGTAAAACGTTTTGTTTTTAATAAATGACTGAAGGATCTAACCGTTCGAGGCGTTCTTGTTGATTAAGACATACAGCCCACAAAGTCAGAACAGAACAAAGAGGACACACAAACGCTGTGTGTCCTCTTTCTTCTGTCCGCGTTTTGTACGCTGCACGTCTTAAACACCATGTCTTACCAACACTGTCAAGCTTCCATTTTGAGCAGCTTTCTCGTTGTTTTTTCTTCAGACGGCGGAGCGCTTGCAGTATTAAAACTGAAACGACTGTAAGCAACCGGTCGTTCTGCTTGCCGCCTCAATTCCATATCCAATGGCAACATGAAACGGGCGTCTTCGCCCGTCTAGCCCCTGGTATCGACCTCCTTTGCCGACCGAAGTATGCACGGCAGCTGTCCTAGCTAATGCCGTGTGACGGTTCAAAAATTGTTGTGTGTATGTTTATACAGCCGGAAGTTAGTCTGCCTCAGTGGGCGTCTGGTGTCTCAGCTGTACATGAGCAATTTAGCCAGTGCGGTACAACCGCTAACCGGGGTCTTTTACGTGCACCACGCAGTAGTGATACACTACCGCACGCCGGTACGATGCTCATCCAGATCGAAACGGGCAGGGGCGAGGATTGAACCCAGGATCCCTGGGTTCTGCAGTGCGAGCTTTCGCTCTACGTGCTCGGAGCTGGTGTGCGCTATACCACTCGGCCACAGATCCCCCTCTGACGGTTCTCATTTCGCGGTTTTTGCAGCGGCCGACGCAGGGCCGAAACCGCCATCTTGCTGATGGTGTGTGTAGATCGTCTGCAAGTGAAGCCTGGCTAAGGCGTTGGTTAGTTAATTTGCCGGTTAATTTACAGAGGCAATAATCACCGACAATCTGCTTTCAATATTAATCGGTCAAAACTAGACCCCTTTATGGGGTCGTCACAAATCGTACTCGTACCAGCCGCTTATGTTTCGTGCGAACATGTTTTAAGCACAGCGGAACTCGTTGTAAAATAAATAAATTAATAAATACCCCGCTGCATCCGGAAAACGTAAATGAATGGCTTAGTTTCCAGCGGCTGCAGGAATCAAACATAAACAGATTGCTGGTTAAAATTAAGGCCATACTCATTTGTATACTGTTATTCTTTATATTTGAATCGGGAGAAGGAATCAGTTAAGTGTAATTTATTTGGATTGAATGTAAATTCTTTCTGCAAAACGGATAAACTTATAAGCTTGCCACTTTTTGTACGTTCCCCCCCCCCCAAAAAAAAAACAACAAATAAGTGCATCACTCGCAATATTAGACAATTGCAAGCATTCGCGGTGAGAAGCTCGCTTGGGGCGCTTCTGTTGTGGGCGGTGCACGTGCTACCCACGCGGTTATGTTTTAGTGTTCATAGTGCATAGAAGCCTGGCATCGCAAGTGCTTGTACCAACAGAGGAAGTTGAAGTATCCTCCCTCTGGGTTGGGAAAAAAAGTCTGCTTGTCCGCATGAGTAGAGACGTGACGGTGGCCAGTCGCCTTTCTCGCAATCGTCTATGCTCAAAAGAAAACGCTTATAGAAAAAAACGCTGTTTGTAAGCGAGCCTGCGTTTGCCCGCACCGGATGCGGGCACTGCGCGCGCGCAGAAACGCGATTCGTGTGGCGCGCATGCGCCGCCATGACTGAAGCACCACAACAGCGACGTGATGTCAGAGTCGCAGCGAATGTGCGAATTCGCGACTCCAACGCCCTGTAGATATCGGGGCGGTGATTTGCGAGACGGTGGAAGAGACGGGGATAGAATTTTCCAGGATTTCCCGCGCGACTGCTCGCTGAACGCTTGTCGTCAGTGTGCGGGAATTAATTTATTTAGCTGCAAATACTAAGTGGTCGGGGCAGGAGGATGTCACAGGTGACGGGGATGTTGACGTGCGTTCAGAAATTGAGAATGTTGATTTTTAAAAGTTGAGAAAGCGGTACGCCACTATAATTGATATTTTAACGTACTCGATTTTTCCGTTCAAAACTGCAGGACGCACGAGCTCGTCGACCAAGAAGTATGCGGTAACTGCAGCACCAAGGCCAACGATCCCTGCCACCGTCTCCGCTGCCGCCTCTTCTCCTCTGGCTCTTGGTTCGTCCGCCAGAGGGCGAGCGGCAGCCTGAAATTGCGAAAAGCTTCATGCTGGAGAATACCTCTATTTTGAGTCACGCACCTTTCAATGACCGAAATAGTACTTAGTACTACAAACCTTGACGTCATTTATTTGTTTGTTTGTTTTTATTTATTCAGACTTTACAGTCTCCGGTAACAGGGCAAAAGGCAGATATGCTCTGCCTGACATAGCCCCGTTACCGGTTTTAATAGGTCAACACAATACGAAAAAAACACTAATCACAAACAATAAATAGTGAATAGAAAAAAAATAATAAATTTTTTATACAGTAGTTACAACATAGTTTAGGTAGCTGAATATATGGCATAGAGAAAAGGGGGGAGGGAGGCAGTTATAGACAATATAATTATAGCAGGCATACAAAAAAGTGGTTGAATTAAAACTGTGTCTACGTCTCTTTCTTTACTTCCCTGTACTTCTGCCACTGACCTACGACATGTTAATTACGTTCTAACCCAGAAACAAATAAGATAAAATTGCTCTATTTAAGCCTGGTCCTGCATCGAGATGGCTATATACTAATTTTGCCATTCTTATTTCTTAAACTTGAGATGTTCTATTTATAATCTCGTGTTATGTTTGTAGCTTAGAAAGCCTACATATCATACCCATGCGCTGATTAATACGATTAATAATTTTAACGAAATATCAAGCTACAAGTGAACAGTTCTACTTTCTAGGGATCCAGATCCGTGACGGAGGACACGCGTACCCTATTGTGAAGAGGCACTTCAGTCACTATTAAAAGGCGCAATTAACGTTTCGTATGTTGGATGCAATCTGTCGAAATCAAACACACTGGCTAGGTGGCGCAAGCTGCCGCCCCACTAAAAGTGTCCAGCCAGAGGTCTATTTTTTGGTGTCTCATTACACTTCCTAGGTTTTATAGCGATGTAATATTGACTGCCAATCGAAACATTTATCGTGATATTTCTTAGTATTTGTCTTTTAGGAAAATTTGTGGCACCTATTCGTGGCTATATTTCAAGCACAATACAGTACAACATATTATTATAGGACAGAAGAATATGATAAGTACAAAACAGTAAAATACAGATGAATACACTGCAACACAGAACAATGCAATGTAATAAAATATAGTAGAATACTACTATACAACACAATACAACGACGTATTTCATTTGCCTTCGAAGAATACAGCGTGAGGCCCTGAGCCCACCTGACTTCACATATATCATTAACGCACTTTTAAATTAATTACTTTGTTTCCTCTTCAGATAACACCCAATATATGACGTTTTGATGTGCTTCGGCGATTCAGCGGTTTGTTTAATTTTTCACTGTACTTTTAAAGCTCAACCTCGCACTCTCCTCGAGCTTGTTCGAAGAATAGAATCAGAAGAACATATGCGACCACATTTCGAAGCTTCGACAGAAATCAACCAGAAGGGTGCCCCCAACCGTGTGACACCCAGAAAAATGAGCACACTCAGTATCGATCCCCGAGATCAACAACGCGCATCCATGCAGTGAGAGGCGTGTGTCAAAAGACGGTTTCACTAGGAAACGCAATCTCGACAGGGATAATGCGCCAGGGAAGCGCCAAGTGCTTTCACCCTACGCACGCTGATGTTTTAAAACCATATCGACTTGAATGCCTCAACTCTCGCTGGGCACTCTGCACAGATCGATGATTAGTCCGCGGCGTGCTCTGCGGGAAAGTAGAGGCGCAGACGTTTTGAGACTGCTCGGCCAAAAGTGAGTGAATATGCATTACGGCTTGTTCACACTAAAATCTCTAGATCCTGGGAAGGTAGCGCCGTTGCCTACTCTGCCTGCTAACCGGACACAAACAAACTACTAACATACAGACGAACAAACCTCGCAAGGTGGTTGACTGCCCGCTGTCAGTTTCCACGGCCCCCAATCGCCATTTCGGTCCATTCAAATCTTCGAAGCTTCGAAAGGGTCGTTCTGAACCAGTCGCCCCGAGATCGCTATGAAGGCATCATCGCACTGAAAGCGTTCCTCGCCAATATAAGCGTCTTCGACACTGTGCATGAAATAAACCTTTCAATCATGCTTGTCTCCACAGATCTCATACAATGGTATTGTTGCTATTGGGCATTGCGAGACAGGAAAATTATTTTTTAAAGTCACCAAGCACCGACGCCGCATGTGGTGGCGGGGCAAGGGTGTGCGCTTCTTTCGCCTGTCCGTGTGGATGGCAAAATCTAGTATTCAAGAAACGTCTGTGCACCGGGAATTTGGATCGGCTCAACAAGAGTGGTGAGGTGTAGGAGAAACTGCTCATTCCAAGAACCATAATGGCGAGTATACGGGGAGCTTGGCTCTATACTTTCTCACGATCCAATGAATTTAGTGTGAACCAGGCTTTAGACGAGCACAACGTAAGATATCGTATATAGGCGAGGACACACAGCACAGCGCCGCGCCGCTGACCAATCGCAGACGGCAGTGATGTTCCGGACTCCCTGTCCCGCTTGGTCCCACCGTTCTTACCGCTTGCGGAGTGTGTGCTCGAACCTTGACGGACGCTGGCTCGGACACCGCGCCAGAGATCTCCCCGCTTCAACGCGTTCATAACACTCTTCTTGCCGCCGTTGAGGATGAAAACTATAGGGACAATGAGGAAACAGTGTCTAAACAATACGTATAGCGCATGTTCCAGGTTCTACATGACGTAATACACCCAAAAAAGAACATAAGAAAAAAAAAAATAAAAAAACAATGACGTCTTAAGGGAGTTTTTGTAGACCGCGTTTTCCCCCTCCGCTAAGCCCTCCGGAATGAAGAAGCCGCTTCTGCGCCTGCGCGCCGATGGCTTCGACAGTAGAGTTCCGGGTATCGTAGCGGGTTGCGGAGAGCGTTGCGGGACGGCGAAAACCATCTATGAAAACCCCCTTTTCATAGAGAAGCACGGGAAACCGGGCCCGCGACAGGCTGCCGTCAACCGCTTATCGAGGAGTCATCTGGTGGCGTCGCTTGCACCCAAGGTGAAGGGAGGACTCTACGTGGCAGCTCCGGGGCGCGCGGTGTCTACACCTATATAGATCTTACACCGTGGACTCCCGCCACTGACGGCCTAACAAACGCAGAGCGATTCCCGAGCCTCTTTACATTGCTCCGGAACCAATGATTTTTGGAGGCCGATATAAGAACGGAAAAATAACAAATCAATAGGTGTGAACATATTAAGGCCTCGCGTTTTGTTAAGCTGTCGGTGCCAATATACCCCGTTTTAGATCAAGTCCTCGCGTAGCCAACGCTGCGATTTGATGGTACCGATCGAGCAGCCACCAAAGGCGCAATGCCATGGCGCTCGCCGGCTTTGTACGTCCGCTCCCCGGTTAAAACAAATCCCTAGAAACAAATGCGTCGTAATCTTGCGCTTTTTTTTTTCGTGATTGGGTTTTGCCGGTTATACAAAACACGCAAAGACGACGAGCGCCATGAGGACGCATTTTTGACACTGCTTCATTGGCTACAAAGTACCGTATAGCGTCGGCTGCGCAAGGACAAATGGGAAACGGAGTGAATTCGGCGATCAAGTCCTCTAAAATGCATCTTTGGCGCATCGGAACGTAAACAGGGGCAAGCCAAACAAAGGGCAAATTAGACAACGCGTTGGGAACGCGCGATGACGACGAGGCAGTCAGGCTGGTGCCGTCATTGGTTGAGGTTGGGTAGGGGAAACAAGCGCACGAGGTCCGGAAGGATAAGACGAACTTGCACCACGTATAAGCTAATTTAAATACAGTTAAAGGTTCGATTTATACTCCGCCTTTGAACCCGACACTGACAACTTTTCACTCAGTATAACGCCGCGGCAACCGGCGAGGACGATTGTTTGCATCCGCTCGTATGTGTGTGCGTGTGTGTGTGTGTATGTGTGATGTATTTTTGTCCTTGCGGTCGACAATCGGTGCTTGTCGATCGAATTCCCGATACGGTCGGGACAAATCTCCGTTCCCGCGGGTTGCCGAGAACCGGCGCTTGTTGTGTTCCGCGTCGTTCAGAGTTGCTTCGAGCTACGGCTGTTGTTTGGCTGTCCTTACCAACTTTGAGCAACTTGTTATTAGTAACGCAACGACGACGGGGGCACGGCCCCCGGGGTCTGCGCGCATTGCCGAGCCGTAATGAGACCTTGTCACGAGAAACGCACCGTTCTTTCGCCGCACCATTTGGGCTCCCGCGAGTTTGCGAACAGCGAACACATCATGGAAAACGGCAGCGCGAGTTTATGGATCGGGCGGGGACCGTAAGGAGATATATAATTGAATGGGGATTTTCTACGTATTGTCTCGCTACTCTGCGTACCTATGTCGTAATGATTCGGGGCAAAAATAAAAACTATATGCCACATTAAATGAAATGTAAGCCTTTTTGCCCGTAGACTGCATGCGAGAGACGCTGATCCGGTTACTCATGCATTAATAATATCGACGTCAATGGCTTCTTTTTTTTTTTTCATTCATCCTCGTCGTTTGGGTATTACAAATAAAAAAGACGTAGTTTTCGATACATGTTTCTGTCCGACTGTATAGTTTTAGCAAGCAGTTCTTTTTAGTTTTTCTTTAATTGTAGGCTGTTTACGCGCAAACACAAACAATCAAAAAGTGAAGTGATTAGATGATACCAAGGTGTGGCTTATCTTATGATCCGCGGGAACTGCAACGTTATGAACTATTACGTTCGTGGCACTATCTGGGAAGGATCAGAAGCCGCGCCCTCTTAGTGTATTCATGCATGGCATAATCCGAAGCAAATGGGCTCTCAGGGTACCGTATCTTCGCAGATAATTAGTGGAGCTCACAAACTTTTTCTTAAATTACTTTTGGGAGCACATTTGTGTTTCGTAATGTCAAGCATAGAACCGGAACTTTGTTACATGTCTTTCTCGCGGTTGTGTATCGCACGCCCGGGGACAGCACTTTTGGTGTCAGCAATAGCTGCTCTACAACTGCGCTCGGCTGAATATAATAGGGCCTAAGATTAACCTATTAAATTGTTTTTGGCAGCGTCACTCGGATCGTGCGATGGATATTTTGCTCAGTTTAACTATATTTTCACTGGCAGCTCGTGAAACGCAGGGCATGGCAACTCCCGATAATCGTATTATCACTTCGCAGCCAACAAGGTGGCGGTATCGGCGGATAAGGACAACGAAGAACGAACCACAAAGCTAAAAAGCACGATTAATTTATAATAGACCATTCCCTAGGCAAAACAGAGAACAACACTATATACCTTGTTCTTCTTCAAGCCTGACACGCTGCCGTAGCTACACAATTTGTTGGAGCCGATCAGTCAGCGCCATAACCACATAATCATAGCACCCGTCATATTTGTCGGTTTGAAACCACCGGAGAAATCAGTTGCGTACATTAAAAAAAAAAAAAAAAAGGCGCAGGATCGCGGCTTATTTACTGTGCGTGAATGTTTTAGTCGACGATTGCAAACGCACAAAGACGACGCGTACCGCGACGATAAACGTTTGACACCGCTTGATTGGCTCCGTCTGGATCGTAGATTTGGCTGTGGTCGGACTTAAAGTGAAACCGAGTACAGGTGTCACTACTGTCGCGCTATCATCATCAGCAATGTGTGGATAGGAACATGGCATGCCCCATATAGGCTATCTGCGGTCGCGGCCAAGAACCTGCAGAATATCGCGTTCATTTCGTCGTATACGGTATCACAGTGAAAACAATTTTAACGGAAAATGATCCGGTACTGTTCGGTGCGTCGGTGCAATGCCTATACGGAATGCAAGTTCGTCTGCTTTTTGCACAGGGGTTGCGATGACGTCAGGACGCCGAGCTCTTATTGGCTGATCGAAATGAACAAAACAAAAAATTGGGTTGACCTAAAGGCATCTATAGCATTGAGGTCTACCCACTATTCTTTCACTCAGAGCCAATCAGAGCTCGGCGTCGTTCTGATGTCATCGTAACTCCTGCACAAGAAGCAGAAGACTTGCTCTCCGCATTGCACCTAGGTGAAGGTCAGTTTTCACCGATGTCCAGTGGCCGGCGCGTTGAAGAAAGAGTGGCTCGCGAAGTTGAGATCGGCGAAGGAGCCTTCGATTCATGCGATAGTTTGCTCTAAACATTTCACCGCCGAAGACTTCAAACCAACGATGTACGACAACCGAGGTAAGTGGAAAAAGAAAACTGTTTACATAAGTGTCACGAGTGCCCCAAGGTAGAGTATACGCGTTAAGCGTGCGCGTTGATACTCGCTCGCTGCTGGGCAATGTGATCGTCCTTACTCTGGGTTCTCCCGCTGCGGTGTTTTTGGAGAGGATGCGAATGCCACGAACTTATTACTACGTGAGAATTCGACTTTTGAAACGTTGTGGAATTGTCACTCCTACGAGCCCACCTACACTATGACAAAGTAAAGGAAACATCGACTGCGGCGGAAGTGACTCGCTCAGTGTCTGTGTGTGCGTCGGACATTCCTGATCTATTTTCTTGAAGTTTGGTCGGAAGTTCGCGGTAAATGCGGCTGATGGCAACTGGTCATTCTGCGGAAGGAGTGAGATGGACTATCGATCCTAATCAATTGCCTGTTTACACTCCATGAATTTGGCTTACTTTCCACGTGACGAAACTTCCGTGCCACTTCGCTTGTAAAAAAAAAAAAAAAATTCAATGGCAAATCACGTTCTGCGAAAACAGCATGATTACATCTTGGCTTTTAAGACATTCACAGTAAGTCGTTGACTTAGGGGAACAGGGGGGCTATGTTCGACAAATGTTTCGTTTCTCCTAAAAAGAAACAGAAGTGACGGAAGTGGCGATATCGCGTCTGAATGGTTAGAGGCTCAAATGACAAAAGAGGAAACTTCCGTCATTTGAGCCTCTAACCAATGAGACTCGATATCGTCACTTACGTCACTTCCGTTTCTTTTTAGGAGAAACGAAACATTTGTCGAACATAGCCCCCCAGGTCACCTTTTGTTTACCAGTCTGTGTTAAGAAAAAAAAAGCAAGCGTCACAGCACCACATGCAAAGAAACATGAAAGGTGACGCATAACTTTAAGAGATTATTTGACCAGTTATTACAGTCACATGCAATGACGACACGTGAATGAAATTCCTAACACCTATTTTGTGCAGATCACAATACAGGCATGCAATCTAACGTTAACAGCTGACTAAGGGACATGGATGATACGTAAGAAGCTCGAGCAATTCGTTTTCTGAAGTGACTGCACTCCTTACTGAAAAACCCTTCGTGAGCCCCCAATTTTCGAGAATTACAAAATTAGAGAAAAATGAAAGCACGCGAATACCTCTCCTGCTTTGAGGCCCAAATTCGAATCGCTAGACTTCACGAGAGTTGGCGGCCGCGCTATGTTTCTGTGCATAATTTGCGAATAATTGGGATCGCAGAAATAGAGTTTTATGTATGCAGCGTTTAAAACGATTGGGACGACGAATCGTGCGATTCTCTAAAAGACGTTTCCGGCGGTTGGAGTTACAAACAATATTTAAGGCACGGCCACATTGGCGTCGCGGAGGCCTGCGGCGCGACGGTCGCCGCTGCCGGTTGCCGACCGAAACCAGTTTTCGGCTTCAGCGGCGCGACGTTCAGCGCCGCAGAGCCAACCGCTCCTTGCGCGGTTCAGAGCTCGGCGCCGCTCGCCGCAGAAGAGAGGAGCCAATGGGAGGTGGCGTAGATAGTGACGTTGCGATGCCATGGCAACGCTCAAGCCGGTTCCCCGCGCGTCTTTCACGAAGGACGTGTTTCGTGTCGACTGCTATCCCTATTTCCCCCCGATGCCTTCCCAACGGAGCGGTTCCTTGAAACTGTGCGACTGTTTCCCTTTTTATATGACAAGACGCAGCCAGGCTACTTGGATAATGACGCTAAGAACAACCGCTGGGAAATTATAGGAGAGGAATTCAGAATTACAAGTGAGTTTCTCCGTGGCACTTGTTGCATGTCGTCTGTGTTGTGACGGATGTTCTGTTGATTTGGGGACACTTTCGAAAGTAGCCTTCATCTCTGGCGCGCCGCCGGGGCAGCAAAGCACGAACCTTTCCTTCGGTGTTTCGGTAGAACCAACTCGGCCGGACCCAAAACCTGTGCCTCCTTCCCTTCAGAGCGCGGCGACGTCGCAAGATCAACGAGCAGGCTACGATAATGACATTCACGCTGATCACCAGGTCATCATGGACACCCACCATGTAGGCAGCGAGTGAGGTTTCGATGCTGATATATACGAAAGATGAGAGCCGAAACGGAAGTATCTACCGAAGAGCAGACGACGAAAGAGCGAAAAATCCGGCGGGAGGCGCGCGCGCGATCGCGAGAGCCAGTGCTGTCACGTGACGCTCGCAAAACGGAGGCCAATGTGGACTCCTCGCGTTGGGACGCCGGACGCCGGTGCCGCCCAGCGGCGCCGACCGGCGGCGCCGTTCACGCTAGTGTGGTCAGGCCTTTACCCGGCAAGGCAAGTGCACGAAAGTTCATCAATCATGGTACCGTTCGTGAGTTTCAGATCCACAGTGTGGGGATCCTTGCTGAGAGCCGACGACTGCTGCACGTAACTCCGCAATTGTACGGTCGTCGACGTGATCGTTGGGGCCACAACGCTGCACTCAATAACGTGCCCGCCATTCACAAGTTGTTCGCCTTCGACAAGGCACCGCTTTCCGTCAGCAATGTACCGCATGATAGTATGCAATGGTACTGAAACTGAAACACAACACCAACCACAGTAGCAACATTACGTAAATATCCGGCTTGGCGTTCCTTGCCTTCGCGTATTTCCACGGTCTTGGAACGATACAATCTTATCGAAGAAACAAGCATTCCCAACGTAAATAGCGCAGTTTATCCGAAAACAAGCCTTCATCGTTGCGAGGATCCATGCTTCAACGTGCCCCGAGTGCAGACGACGTGCGGCTTTATCCACACACGTAGTGTTTCCAAGATCGACCGCACGGTGGCGACTCTGTTCGACCTCGAGGCTAATAGCTGGTGAAACTAATAAGGAGGGATGTGCGAATAATGGTTCAAATTTAATGGCACAGTGTCAGTCCTAGCTTTCAGAGTGTAAGAGAAATCCACAAAAACAAACAAACATTATACTTAGCAGTCCTGAAGCAAGGAACGATACTTGGTTATTCAATTCAAGGCAGTATTCCAATGATCGGAAAGGGAAAGTGAAGCGGTTTTGTGTTTGAGGAAAAACACTTTAATCGTCAAAGTCGCCACCGTCTTTATTTGGCCTTCAGATCACGAATATCGAGATTACTTTTCAATTTGGTGCACGGAGGCTGCAGAAAATCATTTTTAAAGTACCTCTTCGCGAAGCTACCCCTTGCATCGCTTGCCATGCTCTGTACGGCGAGCACTTGTTGCATGCGAACGCAACCAACGCAGATGTGTCCCCATTTTTTTTACGTTACGTTAGGTAATGAAAAGTTTACGTGCAAGAAACCGGGACATCTGTGATTCATACTAAGCGTGGCTACCAGTTCAAGGAGATAGCCTGGCACGCGACATTCGAGGCACGAATGTTTTGGTGACTTACAGTTTTACGTAACGTAAGAAAACATAAAAAAAGCTGCCAAACGAATTTGAATGACGCTGCCTGTGGCCGGTGCCATTTTGAGTGTTCGTGCGTATGGCGCGTTCTTTGCTCGCTTTCCGAAGTGACGAACACGCACGTGCTGGACTGTGAAGATCGCACGCTGGACTGTGATTTTGTAAACATTGGAAAGGTCTATAGATTTTACATGGGTTGCGTGCGGGCTGTTGAGCGAGTGCTCGCTGCGCGAAGTGAACATTAAGGCCTAACACGCGCTTGTTCATTGCCCTCAAAAACGTAGAAAAACAATGTTCGCATCAGAAAAGAAAACGACTAGTGCAACAAACAGCCGCGAGAGCAGTTTGGATGAACTGGTCCGGGGACCCATGTTTTATGACGTTTTCTCACGTGATACCCAAGATTCCTTCGGTCCGGCGGTTTTTTTTGTAGGAACTTGCCCAAGGACAAAATCCGTCGTGTGAATACCGCAAGTGGCGACATTCTGCTAAAGCGGATAATTTTAGTTCCATATACATTTCTATCAACTTTGACAGAGTAGTTCAAAAGTCGATTGGAAATGAATGAACCATAAGCGCCGATTACTGTACCACATTTCTTGTGTTCATACGTTTTTCTCCTTTTTTTTTTTGCCGAACAATGTATTTGTTGTATTCGGCTTAAAGAGAGCTTAGGGAACCTAAGGTGTTGCCTATTCGCGACTCCAGCGACCTATAGGGGGTGCCACCACCAAACAATCATGGCGGCTGGGTCCGGGTCGCGTCGGCTCGGTCGGGCCGCCTGAACGGGTGGCGCATTCAATTTAACAAATTTTCTTTTGTTTAATGCCCCATTTTATAGGTATATGAACTGCGACTTTTAAGTGTAGCCGATGCACATAAACTTGCCGAGCGTAGTTTTGTTTTCCAGGTGTTTTTTGTTCTTTTCATGTCAAACTTTCGTTTCGGGGATTTCGCTCAAAACCGAAACTATGGGCTCCGGAGAGACGGTAATAGCCTCTAATCAGTTTTGATCAGCTAAGGAAAGCGGCGATAACTACAGAATTGTTCCACCGAGATTAATTTTCAGCTAACTCGCATGCCTCGACCGTGCGGCTTATCTGTCCGCGAAATCGAGCTTTTGTGCGTATCCGCGTTTAAGAAACAGCTCCGGTCGTCTGCTCGGTCAACAACACAGGCTGCAGGAAAATTGCGAAAATTAAGCAAGCGCTTCTTGAGCCAAGGAGCATGTTAACCCTCTGGCTGCTGCACTAAGCGGCTGATTCTCGTATTTCAATTCAGGGTTTAGTAGCAATCGAGAAGTCATTTTGACGAATATACGGGTTATGTATTGTATTACGTACTATGTCCCACTAAAGCAATATTAGTATATTCTTCGGGTTGAAATATGAGCTTAGTTGACTAGCTATTAAGTGAACTGCTGAACAAAAGTATATTTGACAGACAGAGAGCCACTACTTAATATCCGCCAAATGGTTCTGGCCAGTAGCACGGAAATGAATGAGGACAAACTGAAGAGAGTCTTCATCGGAGATTCACGCAGAACCTCTTTGCATTGAACTTGACTTCGAATCCTGAACGGAGAAAATTAGTATTTTTTGTGGCCGGTCAACCTGAGCAATGTAGACGTATATTGCTGCTGGCTTCGACGGGGGTATAATATAAATATTGAAGGCGCAATAAATCATAATGCCGCGACAGCTTCTAACTTTGCGAGACGCGTCCCTCACCATTTGAAAGCAGACAATTTCCCTCGTTAATCGTATGCAGCGAGCAGGTTTTCCGGAATCAAGTAATTGCGAAATCAGCCCAACTCCTTCGGTGTGGTCCAGAGGCTTTATCGGCGAAAAGCAGCCAAGATGAATAGCCAACGCACCGACCGGCGTGCGTGGCTCAATCTTGAAGCTAATCGAACACACCAAAACTCAAGAAAAGCAGCTATCGAACCTTCCCATTCACTTCACTGCAACATCGGTGTTTCCTTCAGTGAAACACCTCGTCTGTCGTCCTCAGTCCACTGTTCTACATCCTTGTAAAGAAACCACTTATCAGTTACCAAGCAGCCGTCACTTTGAATGTGATTCGAGACAGACAAGAAATCAAAAGGGTTTTCCGTGATTCCTCCCCATCCAAGAAATCGAAAGCACACGACCGTGTGTTTTGGAGTAAAAGGGGCTTTCGAACACGTGATGGAAGGAAATAATCTACTGAGGCTTTACCACACTAATGAACACTCAGGCAAACTTAAGGACTTTTCGGACCTTCGTCAAATTACGTTGTTCGCCACCGCGCCGACAACGCGTGTCCGCGAAAGCCGCCAGAGACGCGGAGGGGCGCAAAACGACCTGTCCCGGCTGGTTCCCGGTTTTCTTGCTTGGTGGCGTTCGTTTTGCTGGAGTCGCGAATAATTAATCTTCACGCTTCTCACGTGGTAATTCTTCATTCGGCGTTCTTATTGGGCAATACTTTAATATCATTGGCTGCAGAACATTAATAAGAAGCCTTGGGGACGCCCAGCGTTTAATAAGCTCCCAGGGTCTATTAGCGCCTAATTGTTCCGGTGGCGCCCTCTTACGGATTATTTCCGTGGCGTCGCGACCAGTATTTGCCTCACCATGACGTCACGGGTCGTAATCCTGGCTACTTATCATCAGTTGCACACTAGAAGTCCGATGCTGTGTCTAAAAAGCACGATGGAAGTTTGTATAGTCATCGCATTCGTAACCGGACACTGGCAAAATCAAGCAAAAATGGTCGGACCGATGACGCCATAGTGGACATTTGGCCAATCGTAAATTCCGACCACAGCGAGCATAGCGACGGACCGACAACAGGACTGACGTCGCCCGGGGGTCCGGAAGCGGGTCCGACGGGCTCCTTCCAGCACGCCTTCCCGTCGTCGAAACCGATGAAGTCGTCGACGGGGGCGACCCCTCAAAGTGCACCTCGCGTACTGTTCGGGCTGCCCCCTTCTTGCGGTTCGCTTTGCCTTTAGTAACCGTTTCTTTTCGTTTTCCTATTTTTTTTTCTATCCTGCGCGTTTTTGTGTGAGTCTTGTTTAGAAACAGTTTGCCGCCTTCTCAGGGAAGCGGCTGGAATAAAAGAAAACGCTAACGAGGCATTTACAAAAGAGGGAAAAAAAAAAGATAGCGACAACGGTGCAGCTTTTACGGTTAAACGACAGCTGAAACTGCGAAATATCTTCCAGATGAAGCGAACTAAACGGACTAAAAAAAAAAAAAGAGCCAAATAGGCGTGACAAAAGGATAAAGAAACATCGCCTTTTTTTTTCGGGGGAGGTGGGGAAAGGAGGGGTCTTTGTGTCCTTCTGCCTTTTTCGCTTTAACTTTAGAAAGAGACGCGACGTTGTTTTGGTAAAAAAAAGGGAGATGCGCGTTCTGTCGTTTTGTATTTTTTGCAAAACGAGAGAGGTGCGCCTTCTGGTTTCCGGATTTTTTCGGAGAAAAACCGCACTGGCCGGTGGGTCACTGCCTCTCTCTCTCTCTCTGCCCCCCCCCCCCCCCCTAAAAAAAGGAAAAAGAGAAGAAAAACAATAGGAAATATAGTATGGAACAGAATGCGAGTCTTGACGAGTCCCCGCGTGTGTGCTCTCGGTGTCCCCAAGGTTGCTTGACGAACGCTTCCTCGCCGCTCATGGCTCGCGTCGTGCATGCTCGTAAATTCGGTCCCGCGTGGCCGACCCCCTCATCGTCCGAGAAGTAACTGCCGTCCTTCTAGGCCCTTGTACCCATTTTTTTTTTTTGGCGTTCGTTTTTTTGTTTTACGTTCCTCGGTACGTTGCTTCGGACATGTCGCAGATTTATGGAGAAAAAACGAAGTTCTACGGGCTCGCTCGCTGCCCCTTATCGGATACCGAGAAATTGCGTTCGCGCATGGGTGTTCAGGGCGGTTTTGTATTTTGTTCCTTTCTAAAAGACCACTTTAAAAAAAAAGAAAGCTTAAAGTATTATTTGGTGGACAACTAGAAAGACCGCGTTAAAGTTGGGTGGCCCGATTTATTTCCGAGCGAACGAGAAGAAAATATGAACTGGGTTATATTTCTTTTCTCATTCGTGTCACCCGACAGTAGAGATACAAACTTAAAACAGCAAAAGAAACTCGACGCGTTCCGTCATTTGATCTACAATAATAGCGCGGCCCTCGAAAAAGCCAGTCGTTTATCGAAGTTTGCATCATTGGACGAACGTTCGCTTTTCTAGGGTTAAGTACGTTGGTTTTGTTACTGCAATATTCATTTTTCCTTTTAAAGAAAACAGGTTTTGAACTTGTACTCTGTCTGGAAGGTGTGCGACTTCATCGTGTTCGCATATAAAATGCATTGGGCACTGGCAAAGAAGAGAACACGTTTCGTGATAAGCGACTCTAGAGCAGCTCCTAATACATCATACAAAAGACGTCTGGCGTACACTGTTTAAAACGTGCTTTTTCGTTGCATCACAGTCCCGTCACATTGGTCATGCAGAAACTGACTTTAAGACATGCTCTAAGCGTACATACATATGTATATGCATGACGCAAATACGCTTCGATTATGCCCGAGGAGTGTGCGAAGGTAATTCTATCGTTACGTCTGCAACAATCCCCCTGTCTTTTCTATGATGTATGAGCAGTGCATAACTGCCGCATTAGACTTTGCGGAGAGCACGTTTTTTGCGATGGAACTATACACCGCAAAAGTTTCCTCTATACTTCATCAAGCGGCAAGCATAAATCGTGGTAGTATAAGCATCCTGCCTTTTTATATATATGTATTTTTTGAGGATTTCGCGAACCCTTAGGTACGTGCTGTTCTCCTCCTGCGATCAGTATACTTACTTCGTCCCACTATTGCACTAAGGCGCGATCATTTAAAATGAGCAGGTCATTAAACTTTCGTTTAGGAGAGTGAAGAACATTTTTTTTTTTTTTGCAATTTTCCCGCTACATTGATCAGGGAACCTGGGTGCATAGGTGACGTGGTGCCAATTTTCCCGCTAAATTTGGCCGGGAAAACTAAATTGGTGTATAGGTCACGTGACGTCAGATCCCGTAACGTCAATTGACACCACGTGACCTAAACACCGATTCGGTTTCCTGGCTAAATTTAGCGGAAAGCGCACGGACGAATGGACAGCATTTTGGCATTGGGGATCCCGTTAACAAGCATTTCATGCTTTAAAAATTCTCTGAAAAGATGCCTCTACGCTTTCTTTCCTGCAGAACACACAGTGAATCAATCACTGCGATCTACGGAGCGTGTCAATGACGACGCCTCAACGTCGTTATCCGAAAAATTCGTCGGAGGACATTTCGGTGCCCGAACTTTACGGCGCACGTTCTTTTCGGTGCAACATCAACTTCTAGGTGCCACAGTCGTTTCGATGTGCCGAGAATTCCATTCGCGGACGTTTTGGTACAAAGGAGATGTTTAGGTTTTATCATGTCGGACCACCTCAGTTATACAAGTTCTAGTGGAAGTGTTTCAGAACGTCGGCACTGGGGTCTTTCAATAATGGGAAGCACGCAGTCTATGACATTCACTCATCTATAAGACTATTTCACAGCCTCTCTGTCAGATGGTGGTTTTAAAACTATTGTTTCTATGGTCTTATTGGGGAATCTTAGAAAAAGTAGTATGCAGAAAAAACACACAAGCATGGCTTGGCACCTAAAGCAAAAGCTCTCGTCTTTCATTTTTTAGCTTGACTATCTGCGGACAGGCCTTCAGCCGGTTTCACACTGCTTATACGTCATACAAAAGAGAGTTTGAAGACATCAGTCACCCCGATATACGTGGTTCGAATGCCGCGTGTCGGCTTTCTTAATGAACTCGTGGCCTTGCGGCATTTGGAGCACAGATCTTGCGGTGGGTCGCGTTCGAACCTGTGTGCAGGCCATCTTTTGTATGATCTATAAGCAGTGTGACCCCGGCTTGCACATTAAAGGCCGGTTCCCACATGCAGTGAAGCGCTAATGTAGCGCTTCTCACGTGTCGTCAGCTACTTATCCCAGGAACTTGAAGAGGGAAGTGACGTCAACGACTAGAGAAACGCAGATTGAATGTTGACAGAAGAAAACAAAATCAACATCCAATCTGCATTTGCTGCGTTGTTGACGTCACTTCCCTCTCCCTAGTCTCCTGGGAGTCCAAAAAGCGCAACATAGCCCCCCTGGTGAACGCTCCCGTCAGCACGCGCTTAGCACGAGGTCAGCGCTATGCTCGTAGCGCTCCGCTACATGTGTGAACAGGCCTTAAAGGGGCACTCAAGCGGTTTTTGGGGAAGCTACTTTTTGGTGCGATGGCGTTAAGGAAGTGTCAGTGAATGAGTATCTTCAGTTTTAGAAGGCAGAACCACCTATTAATCACGCAGGAATAAAATACGTGCGGACTCTTTTTGTTCCTGCGCCGACCAATGAAATTATCGTATGTTTGAAAATTTTGGCGGCCTTTCGTTCCCCGCTGCGTTGGAAACAACCGCAGCGACAGACCAATCACAGGTCGAGGAGAACTGGTTGCTCGCGTTGCATGCCGGTCGTGGGCATGGCGTCGCTGGTGATCGTTGGCGTGGTTGGCGTGGTGGAAGCTCATCGTTCCGCGTAAAAGCGCTATCCTTGACTGTGAATTTTCGTCGTGTGTCGCTATGATAACCCAGCACGTACTAGAAGGGAAGATACACCTACTCGTGCGGCGATGTCGTGGCGGCACTCTCAAGACAGCAGAAACGCCCGTGCCGTCGTGTTTGTTTACTTCGACTACAGTGGTGCTTTCTAAGCATTTATGTCCTCGAACATCGCCCGGATTTCTCATTTGGCGCATTTCATGCGTGTGCTCAAGTTCAAGGTATTACTGGCGCGTACCGTATAAAGGATGCGAATTTTCATGCGTTTTCATCACCGGAGAAAAGTGATTAGTGTTAGCAATCCTGAACGCTCGCAACGTCTATCTGATCACGAAATCATATTTCTACGTTGCTATAGCACTACTAAGATTACATCGTCTTTTATAATCGTAGAAAAGGCGTGTGGCGATATTTGTACTATTGGCAAAGTCGTGTATTAGAGTCGTGATCGTCCAAGACGGCTGACTGAATCTTTTTCTTTCATCCACTGTACCCTGCAAGCCTATCATGAAAAAAAGAAATAAAGCTTTAGGCTATAGAAAACTGTATGTCTATATTCTGTTACGGCATTGAGTGGCAGTGCGTCCCCTTTTTAAAGGCGCCGCTGAAACAGGTGACGGTGGCGTAGAAGCGGTCGCCGTGTTGACGACCCGCTGCGCTTGTTGCAGTGGTTACTGGTGTGTGTACGCGCGGCGCAGAGCGGTCGTTCCGGTTGCAACGGACGCAGTCGTAGGTAACGCGCTCGTTGCACATGTCTGAACCAGCCTCCTCCCCAGGCGAAAGTCAACGTGGCGACATCGTTTGACATCACGTACCAGAGGTTACGCTGCGATGCCAAACGTTGGTTTGGTTAAGACTTAATTGCCCCAACCGCAAATCGAAGAACGCCCGAAAAGGCCTGCGTTTCGTCGTCCTCGGAACCCGAACACGACTCCGAAGCGCTGCTATCGTCCACATCGCACGTCGGAGTGGCGTCATAGGAAATCATCCCCAGGTCGGCTGTCCGCCGAAGAATTTCAACCTCTAACGGCGTCAAGTCCTCGAGCGTAGAGAACTCCGCCATGATCGAAGCTCGAATGACAAAGAAGTTCGGCCGGTGCGGCTCCCTCGGGATCACTGCGCGACGGAACGTCGTCCAACGCCATTGGCCCGAGATCCTTTTGATAAGCGTGCGAGGACCAATGAGAGTGGTTTCGTTTTCAGATGGATCCGAGGTTTGGCGGCCTTCAATTACATTTTTATTAAAGAAATAATCACCGTATGACTATATTTTTTGGTTTTTAGGGATACTTAGGGCGTCTAGATTCAGTTGTCATCATCAAAACACGAACTCAAAAACCACTTGAGTGCCCCTTTAAGCAGGCGTCGCACTGCTTATACGACATACAAACGATGGCCTGCAGACAAATTCGAACGCAAGTCACCACGAGGTCCGTGCTTGGAATGCCGCATGGCCACGAGTTCAAGGAGATACTTAGCACGCGGCATTCGAACCACGAATATTCCGGTGACTGATGTCTTCAGACTGTCTTTAGTTTGAAGTATTTGCAGTGTGACCCCGGCTTTAGGGAAAATGAAGATTTGTAGACAGAACTTTCTTAGACGCTTCTATTTATCAGAAAGACGTCATATGGTTTAAATAAATAACACGCACAGTGAGGGCACAGAGACTTTCTTCACGTTAAACTAAAAAGTCAAGTTTTCTTTTTTTTAATGTATCGTAACAGCGTCATCGTCACAAAAAGGTTTAAAGAACGAGTACTTGAAGCGTATACAAAAAAGATGTTCACAAACCTAAAAGTCCTACATCGAAAACTGCTGGAAGAGCTCAGGCTCAAAAACGCGACTGCGCCAAGGTTTTTCTTCGCGCATCTAATTCGTTCTCTCATGATAAACCATCCACCCTAAAGTACTACTTATGCCGAGCGCTTATTAACATTCTTACAATTCTGTGGCATCAAACAATATTCAATGAACACTCCCGTCACGTAGATTTCGACAGTTTAGTTTCGCTTCTTGGTCGTAGGCATAGACTTCCGTTCGTGATTCACACATCACATCGCCGGACCGCCATACGAACTTTGGCGTGCAGACCAACTCGTAGCTTATCCGCAGTAATCGTGCGCACCGCGTATGCGCAGGAACCCGCTATTTATGATTTACGCGCGCGTGCTACTGTTCTACAGCCCGGGACACAGCGCCTCACCATGACGTCACGAACGCGCGGCCTACTACGTGCCCCTCCACGAGGTGCGCGCAGACCCGCACGGAGCGTGCGAAGAGAAGCTCGCTTACCTGGGAGGCGCGGGACAGCTGTCGGCCAAGGCGGCTGCGGCGGCGCCTCTGCTCGGACACTAATCCTTTCGGCCTGATTGCCCCCGAATAGACAGGGCCCGGACCCCCGTCCAAAGACCTGCGGGGGGCACAAAGGCCCCGAGAGAGCGCCCATGCCTTCCCGCCACCGCGTTCGAAGCTCCCGGAGTTGGGGAGGGGACGCATCACCGTTTAATTCCACCGACAACAGATGTTCCATCGGGAGGCTTGAACCTGAAGGGGGGTCGGGACATTTTCCAACTTACTGATCCTCCGCAACACAATGCGATCGCTCTGCGTTTTGAGCGCGGCGCCGCGAGTGCTTCTAAACTCTATTCACTCTTAAGCTGAAAGTGTGGTGGAAGCTACGTGGTACCCGAACCAATCATCCGCCTCCCTTTCATCACTTGACCACGCTCTCCACGCGTGGGCGTGTGGGGGTTGCGTGATCGCACGACGAAATGTTGACGTATGAGGGGTCCAACGGATACGTAGCTTCCACAACACTGTCAGCTTAAGGGTGTATAGGTCATACTTTGTCGATTTCTGGAGCTATGGGCTTTGGGACTAACCGAGGATTCGGCGTGTGTACGTACGTACCAAGCCCGAGCCTCCGCGAGCTCCTTTGCCGAGGGGTCGAGAGCCCAAATTGCCCGGAACCGGGCGGTTATAAGCTCGGGTCCGGGGTCGAGGCGGTGGTGGCGGCGTCGCTTTGAAAAAAAAAGGCCTTTTCTGAATCCGGGCTTCGGCCTTGGCAGATTAAAAAAGAAAGCATTTTGGAGAGATGTGTATAGAATCGGCATTGAAAATGGATATTTGGAAATAGATGTGAGAGCCGAGACGAGAATGCTTGGCGGTTTTGGGGTGGAAACTATAAGCGCTTCATTCTCTCTCTCTCTGCCTCTCTCTCGCTCTCTCTCTCTATATCTTTTCATAATGCAATCCGCATTACTGTTGGAGTGCGGACCGCGGAGGCGCCTGTGAAATCAAACATGCGGACATTTCGGACTCTTCTTGAATGGAACGCTGTGAACCAGAAGCGATGCGGTGTCGCCTGCGTGCACGCGTCGCCCAAGCGTTTCCCGGTAAATAACGCACGGAGAAGATTTGCCCACGGATCCGAAGCTCTTCTTTTGCTTCTTCTTTACACTTACTCTTCGCCTTCCATGGGTTCGTGGGTTGTCCCTCGAGATGGGAGTCCCACGGCGAAGTTCTCAGATTTGGATGCTTCGGAATGTTTTCGCAGATCAAGCGTTCCTGTACGGTTTGAATGTTTCTGAACTCGTCATTATTTGAATGTATTGATGGGTCGTACGAGTTATTCTGATCCTCAACATTTAGGCTTCGCTATAGGCTTTTCAAATATACGTGAGTTCTAGCGATGCACGAGTCAGAATTATCTGCTTGTTTTTAGATGGGGTTACAAAAAAGCATGACCAACGTGATGATGATAATAATAATAATAATAATAATAATAATAATAATAATAATAATAATAATAATAATAATAATAATAATAATAATAATAATAATAATAATAATAATAATAATAATAATAATAATAATAATAATAATAATAGCTGGTGTATCACTTGACTTACTATGTTCAGTGAAAATAATGATCTTATTTGCTGGAACAGGAAAGTTGTTCGGTTCGTTTGATACGTGATGAATGCAGTTGAATATCAGTGCTCTGTACTCCTTCTGATGTATAGAAATATTAATTTTTCCTGCCAGTCTAAATATGGCAATGCTTAAAAACAAGGTGCTCAGTTAGGGGAGGAGGTTCACAATTTACATTCGCTCATAATTCCTCTTTAAAAAAAACGGAAAGGTTTGATTTCGACTAAAAGCCACATACGCTCGAATACGGTGACAAAGCATACTGCTGCGGAAAATTTTCCGAGAATTTCACGCGTTTTGGAACTCTCATTGCTGATACATCACTTGGTGGACGGAACCTTTACTAAGATATTGTAGTACGCAATCCTTTCGTCGTGTCAGGATGGTACCTGGAACCGGTCTTCGATTGGTGCGTGTCTACCGCGTCTTCCTCTTTTGGTCCATCGAAGTTCCGCCCGATGACGTCAGAGCACTCTCACGCTGTCGCCTGCAGCGATCCTGGCGGCCGCACAGCTGCGGAGGTGGGTGCGGCAGACACCCCTTCTGCTCTACCTCGGTCTGCAGCAGGCCAGTTGACGAGAACTGGAACAGCCTTAAATTAGGACACCGCCGCAACGACAGCGACACTTGACTCCACTCGCCGTACTAGACCTGTACTTCTACAACAAACCACCACGATGGTGATATCCAAGACATGCCAGCTCCTATCATGTAGTTTGGTTTCACTTCGGAGCAACTTAGTCGATGCAGGAGGGGGGCGGGGGGGGCGGGGGGGGGGGGGGGGGGGGGGTGCGAGAAATATTTTCCGCACCCTTACCTGCCGTATTACTTACATTGAATTTTTAAATGACGAAAAAAACGTTGTCCCCCTCCCCCCCGCCTTCCCCTTCCTCTCCCCCCTGCTTCCTCCTGTTCCGACACCACGGTCACTCTCGATGCATGGGCGGCATAGCTCGCTAAACACACCAGTTGTAGACAAGTTCTAGTCACCAGTGATCGCAGTGATACTGTGGAATTAAAAAAAAAACAATAAATTTGCGTGGCATGAACAGGGTGTTTCACGTAAGAGTGACAAAAACTCCTACAATTACTGCATTCAAAATAGAGAGATAAATTTCTCGGGTCCGCATTACTCGCGGTTGCGGACGTCAGAAAATGCGTGATACTTACTAATTAGGTCGCTAAATAATTGAAACTGACTAATTACATTTTAATGAATGAAAGTAGACATTTGGTTTCAATTAGAAACTTGCTCAACGTCATTGAAAACCACTAAATCACTAATTTTCAAAAAGACTTTGAGCGCGTGAGGAGCTTAGTAGTGCACTAAGTTACCACTCGTGGAGCAGGCACAAGGCTAGCGGTTGCGGTAAAGCACGCGCGCGATCTTTTCGTCTCTTACAAGAGCACCAGCATTGTACCTGCTCCACGAGTGGTAGTAACTTTAGTGCACAACTACGCCTCTCACGCGCTCAATTATTAGGCACGCGTATAACATTCTCACAGCACGTTGCACTCTGAGAACTGTAGACTCTAAGAAATGCAGCGTGTCTACTTACCCGCAAAACACCCGAAGAGCCAATCTCTGCGATCTACAAAATCAGCACAGTCAATGATGAGGCGAAACATCCGTTTAGACCAAAAAATGAAATCTGCGCTGTGGCACTACGCAATGTAAGCATGACGCTTTGCATTGCGTAATGCCACCGCGCAGACTTCATTTTTAGGTTTACACGGATGTTCCGCCTCATCATTCGCTGAGCTGGTTTCGTAGATCGCAGAGATTGGCTCTTTGAGTGTTTTGCGGGCAAGTAGACTCGCAGGCATTTCTCAAAGTGATAGCTTCTTCGGTGCCTCGAAAGAGGTGACGAGAGCATCTAACGAGATGTCGACCGCTAATTTGAGGCTTCCCCCGGAGCTTTCGTTTTGAGCTATTTCAGTCAGTTCTGACTACCGCAGCCATTCGCTCGGACTTAGAGTCTCTTTCGCTTATGACGTCTTCTCAGCTCTACTATAGCGGAAATAAAAGAAAGCGCGTGATCTCAGCGGACGAGCGAAGAATTGGGTAGCCCGCTACGGGCGGCGAGCAGAGCGCGCTCATATCTCCATTTATGGCCGGCGGGGAAAAAAAAAAAGAATAAAGAAAGAACTGGCCGGGGAAAGACGTATTTTTATTGCATCGCCTCCGCGACAGCGCCGGCACAGCGATCGCGGCGCCGGTCCCTTTCGCGGAACGACTGAGGCCGGGATGGGGAGGACCCGCTTCCTCGCTAGATGGCGCCACTCATCAGCGTTTCCGCGCGTGTACGAAACAGACGCGCAGCACAACAAGCAGACGGCTCGGTCCGTACGTCTACACTTCGATATATATTTATATACATATGGATGGAGGAAGAAAGAATGAAAGAGGTGGAAAGGAGGGCAACGTCGGAGCGCGTACGAAAGAGCCCCAAAGAGGCTTCTCGCGTTTCTATTTGTCCGAGTGGAACGACTGGTTCTCCTTCGCGCTCTTTTTCTCGGCCGAGAGCGCAGATAATAAGTGGCCGTTGCCTCGGAGACGGTAAATTATGATTTGACAGCGACTGATGGCCACGCGAGATTTCTTTTTGGGGGCCTCGCTCCTTGGCCATTTTTTTTCTGCGCCCAACCCCTCCGGCTCGCTGCTCTCGACGTCTCCTTCGCTTCTTGGCTCTCACATAAAAATAAAACACACACACACACACACTGGTGAAGGCCGATGCTTTTTCAGAGGTTCGAGCGAACGTTCACGCACGCACGCACAGAAAGGGAAGAAGAAGGAGGCCCGTAAATTTCTTTCATTTCTTTCCGAAAATCGAAAAGTGCAACGCGAATATCGAGAGGGAAAAAGAGAGATGAGTGCGTCAACGTCAATAAAAAAAAAAAAGAAAGAAAAAGCCAAAGCGTCTACAAAGCGAGTCGGAGAAAAAGTGCCCGCAGCCGCGTTTGCTTATGGTTTCTGCGGCCGGATGGATGGATGACAAGCGGAGGCATGGGAGCTGTCGAAGACCACCTAAAAAACAGCCTGAACTCTCACTTTGTGTTTTTTATGGCCGCGCCGTTTTCTTCGTTCTCCCACGACGCGTGGGGGAAGTCAGGGACCAGCGACAAAGAGAGAGAAGAAAAGGAGCGTCTTCAGTGTCGTCTTTAAGTTATGGCTCTGAAAAAGGGTTTTTTTTTTTTTTTTTTCCCCTCCAGGCGTCACTTTCCATCTGCAGGATAGAAACATGCGTGCGCCCGTCCTCAAACTCAACCTCGTGAAAAAAATGGGAGGGGAAAAAAAAGTCCCAAACTTTTGAAAAATTGCCCTGTCTCCAACCGTGCCATTGTCCTCAGCAACGGGCATCTCGAAAAAAAAAAAAAAAAAGAAAGACACCTGATTCTTCTTCACTTTGACTTTCATCCAGGAATGCCACCTTCTGTACACTAGACGACATAACAAAGCCCGTGCGTTGAAATAGGAATAGCGTACCTAAAAAAAGAAAAGGAAACTTCCTCGGCCATCGAAGTGCACGGAAAAGGACTGCGGAATGAATGATCGCCGGCCAGATGTCAGGCGATGCCCGGCCTGCTTAGTGCCGCGGGGACACGGCAATCGTCGGCATAACTTCATTTTACGACCATCTTAAAACGAGAAGTCCAGGCGACTCCGTGAAATGGGTACCGTTTTTCTTTAAATGTTCGTTTTAGCGTCCTGCTTCGCTTTGCGTGGTTCTCGTCGGGCGAGTTTCGACGGGGTCATGTCTCCGAGGTTGTCGCTTTCCGAAAGCTAAGAAGGGCCGAGCGAGTGTTGGAAACATCCGCAATCGGGATTTTAATGGCGATCGACGGCAACAAGCTACTTCAACGAGTCGCGTCTCTCTGATTCACTTCGTTTCGTTTGATATCTGCTCCTGAACTCTGCCTCTCTTGCCACGTAAGAAAGCACGCGCCATCTTGGAGGGCCGTCGCCATTCGAAAACACCTCTGTGGTCCATAAATTATCTCTGTTCATTCGCTCTACGAACAATAGCTAAAAACGGAGTCATGCGGTTTAGAGAAGCTCGTGTTAGCGAACGCCGTTTTACCGACCCCAGTTTATCGAATTCCTTTATAGAGAAACCCAGTTTAGAGAAAATGGCAATGAGCCTCTTTTTAGCAAATTCGGCCGTCGCGAAGCAGCGTGTGCGGATAAGTCAGGTGAGTTAACGTTTTTGTAACGATCGAGCCACCGCAGACTGCCGCCGCGAAGCGGCGGGAGCGCAGCGGGGGGCTTAGGTTACCACGCGCACCAGTGATACACGCGCGAAGTAGAAAACCCTTTTTTTAAATAGCGTCCCTTTTTCGATAAACGGCATTTCTCCAAACTGAGGCTCTGCTTTCTCTAAACTGTGCTTCGACGAAATGGCATTCTATCAACCGTAGTAGACCCAACTAAAAAAAAAAAAAAAAAAAAAAAAAAAGATTAGCGATATATATGTATATATATATATTAACTGTTAGTGTTTTGTCATAATACAAACGGTCGTATGTTTAGCATACGTGTCAATTACATCTAACGGAACTTATCGATAGATCGTTTTGTCGACACTGAGACATTTCATCGAAAGATGTACGCGTTCGTTTCATTTACACGCGGTGTGACTTTTCGTCGACAGCTTTTTTTCATGTACATCGCCTCGACCATCGGAAGCCTGATGATGTGTATAGCTGGCCGAACCCTTTGCGGTTTCGGCAAAACTTTCTGTTAGCCCGAGTATGAAAATATAATCGATTTTACCCGAGCGGAGCGGAGCGGGGGAAGTGAGAAGTGACCGCGTGTAGCGTGGCCTGTTTGGAAGCTCAATACTAGGACTCCCAACATTGTTACCTCTGTATCGGAGACCCGTCGATGGTCCGCAATAACAGGGAGTGTTCGTAGATCGTTTTCGCCGTCCCGCGACGCTCTCCGCAACCCGCTACGGTGCCCAGAACTCGAGTCAAGGCCATCGGCGCGCAGGCTCAGTAGCGGCTTGTTCGTTGCGGAGGGTTTAGCGGAGGGGGAAACATGGTATACGAAAAGTTCCTAATTCCGGTAACTTCCAGTAAACAAGTGAACGAAATGAAGCCAGGAATCGAATTCAATCCACGTTAAGCAAAATAAAATGTTGCCAAAGCAACTTTGCAAGAGCATGTGTTTACAAAACGAGTTTCCATGAAAATTTGCATGCGCCGAAGAATACAACGGTAGCAAAATCTATAAAATTGTTCATCTGAAAGTAAAACAATGGAAAAACTTCGTTTTTTGCGAAGTTGTACTTGACACGAAACTTCTTAAAGTAACACATTCACCACTTAAATGTTAAAGTACGAAAATATCGCAATACAAGTGCCGTTGGAAGGAGTAGGTAAGTATCTAATGCAGTATATAAGTTTCGCCCTCCTCAATAAAAAAAAAAAAAGCATGACGTTTTACTATATATCACAAACACAAAAACAGGCGGTGACTATTTTTTTTTTTAATCCTTCCTTAGTTGCCTACGTGCAATCTTACAGACTCTCTCATCATGAGCTAAGTTCTTCATTCACCATCAATGAGCGTGGCCCACTCTTCTTGAACCCCAGTGATAGCATCGATAATACATTAGTTCTAATTATGATTGTGGATGCATGTTGCGTTCCAGTGGCACTGCAGTCGCAGCGGACAAAAAGGAGTCCTTTATCCCGCATCTTGATGCAAGCGCGTTCACAAAACTGTCTTTCTGACGTCACAAACGGCCACAAACGGCCATTCTGGTGCACCCACGTTATGGGTGCACCAAAAGCTTTGACAGGCTCGATGATTCAGAATGACAATGCGCAAAATAATGAAATATTATTATATTGCTAATATTAATATTAAAAATATAAGGCGGAGTAGTATGCAAGTAAGATGGTTCACCGAAGGGGTGTCTGAGAGAGAGAACAGCCAGACGGAGGGAGAAGAGACTGAGATTGAAACATCTGGGCCCCGTTTATTCGACGCTCTTAAGATATCAAAAAGTTCACGTCTCCCTACGAACCAGTAACGCGAAGCTTGTTCCCTGGTAAGCGTTAAAGAAGCTCTTCCAGAACGAGTGACAATAGGGAGATCACAAAACCCACGTAACGCATCCACGCCCGTCCAAAGAGGCTCCAAAACGGACGTGGGGAGATCCCCCGCTCATCGAAACGAAAGTTTAAACTCGGGGGAGGCGACTTTCTCTCCCGTCACCGAGGGAAGCGGGTCCGAGAACCCCCACCTGTCCTTTCAAAAATACAAATACAACTTACAAAAACGAAGAAGAAAAAAAAGAAAAAAAAAAGTAAACGGGGCACGGGTGCGTACAAAGTGAACGCATGAATGGGGAAGGCAGCAGCCGTACCAGCGGCAACAACAACAAACAGATAAGTGTCAAAAGTGCGCGAAGCGAGGAACATCGCGACTCCTTCGCAGAATGAACGAACGCGGAAACGGTATAGAACCCGTGTGCCAAGTATACTGCGCAAGCGGCGCGGGCAGCTTGCAGCGAAGGGCTGCCAACCACGCCTTTTTTGTTTAAAATTTTGTTGCGCAGCGAGCTTTTAGTACTTTTTTTTAACTTCGCCGGTTGTTGTTGCTTTTCGCCTTGTTCGTGCGCGACTGCGTGTGAACGCAAGGGTAGCGCCGGACAGACACGACAGGCGAGAGGAAAAAAAAGACCGGTTCTCTTTTACTTACTCCGGGACCCTACTCCCTCCCTTTCAAATACCCCCTGTGCCGTCGTCTGCGCTCGCGCCTCAGAGACTTCCGCGACCCGTGTCGCCATCTGTGAGCGGTCCGCAACACCTTGATGCGCCCCTTCCTTCTTCGTTTTCAACGGCCGACTCTGTCTTCGCTGGCCGTAGATCTTGGAAGAATTTCCAATGCCAAGAGGATGGCAAGGTTCGGCAAACAGCCCGCTGCATTTCTTGCGTGAGAATCGGCTTCTCGAAATCCCACACAAGAAGACAAACAATACGAAAATTGCGGAAACTTTACGAACATATACAACGGACCACTGTTAGCGCGAACAAGATTTCGTCCGTTTCTCTTGGAATTTTTTTCTCAGAGTTTCAAAGGTGAATGTCTTTCACCAAACCTCATAATACGTTGGAGAGTGCCTATTTGGGACTCCAACATAAGCCCTAAAAGTTCGTGTTTGTCAGTATCTTGTCTTACAAGAATGTGTGTAACAGAGAGAGAGAGAGAGAGAGAGAGAGAAAAGAAGAGAGAAAATAAATTAATGTAATGAAGAGATTAACAGCTTTACGATCGGCGCCGGCTACTCCAAGCCAGAAAGCGATGAATAGAATTGAGAATTATGATGGTTCAAGAGGGGCTAAGAAATGAGAAACAAAAGGAATTGGGTAAGGGAGGGTGAGAAATATGACCGAGTCATGCAAAGTCATGCAAAGAGTTAGCTGCACCATCTGTCGAGCTTCTCTTCTAACCTCTCATTCCCCTTTCTAAACTGCGCGTTCAACAAGCTATTAAAGGGGTGGGGAAACGAAATGACGTGAGCGCGAGCTCTCTACCCCTCCCTTCATAGTCGGCCAGCGAGAAGTGCAGGCGTATCGCGCTCGTGATGTAAATAGTTCTCGAACGGTCAGGAATACTGTAGCTGCGAGCCTTTCCGCTTAGTGGAGTGAACGCGTGACAGTCTCGCCTGGTAGTAATATCCGACAACTCTACGCCCCCTACATAGCTTGCCCGTACAGCTCTTGCGGCCATGCCGGTATTTTATGTACCACGAGCGTTCGCTTCAGCGTGTTAGTTTCACACCGCAGAAGTAGTGGCTCGAGGAAACCAGTAAGTGGAAATATCCGTCAGCACCCAGCAATGGCATATGGTTGGCCTGACTACAGTGTAGCCTGACAGAGGTCCCCGCACCCTCAGATCAAGCTCCTACCTAACGTCTGCAAAGAACGGTGATCTCGATGGTGCGGAATGCACGTTGCAGGAGCACTGTGGAGCTGAGACTGCGGCCAATACTAGCCAATACCACAAACACCAGAGCTCGAGGTCGCTGCTTTGAAGCGTTGCTCCGCAGAACGATCTAGCGCTCGTGCTAGAAATGCATGCCTAAAAGCCCGATAGCTTTGGCTGCGATCTCAGCTTATGAGCGTTCTATGCCAAGTAACGCTGAGGTCTATGTAACTTCACGAGAGAGCCATACTGCGGCGAACTGCCTCTGCTTCTCAGGAACTCATGACGTGACGGCATTCCAACGGAGCTTCACAGACCGCCACCAGACGCAACTCTGAAATCTGTTCAAGCGTTTTAAAATTGGTTTCCTTGACTTCTCTGCCTGCAATCCAGAAACAGTAGTCTAGACTAGTGATTCTGGGCGGCCGGCACAACATGGACCGCATCTAACAAAAGAAATAAAAGTCCAAACATTTTGTTTCCGTACCCCTTTATTCAGCTGATCTAATCAATATACCTCAGTCCCAAGCCTCTCCCAGAAAACGTTTCTTCAGACTCTAGAACTTTAGTGAGTAGAGTTGTAACCCTGAAGCACCAGGCAAGGTCCCGTTCTAACTGAAGTTATTAACTCTTTGCAATGATGTATACATTAATCGTTTCTGATCGTTCGAAGTAACAGCCAAAACACGAAATGAGCACAAACTGAAACGAAGACGGCCAACGCGATATTTCCTTTTAAATATATTATAAATATCGCAATGTTTATCCTCGTCCTTTCTTATACACTTGACTTTATTTTTTTTTTGCATATCTTTGATTTGTAACCTTCTGCTTTTCGCGATTAGTCCAATACTTTGAGGCCAACCATATGCTCAAACATCGAGCTAAATACAAAGCCGGGCGCCTGCAATGCTCGAAGAAGCATCTGCTAGGCGACCGGGCGTCCGAAGTCTCTGCATTCAAGGAAATGTAGCCCCACGCAAGACGAGATTCGAAGGCGAACGCATGCACTCGTCACCGCTTTACACCCGTGACAGCGGTCGCGTGCCCCGTCCTAATGTTCTCAGCACGTGTTCCGGCTCTGGTTTCGTCGACGCGGTCGAGTAAGGACCGCCCCGCGTGTCCCGCGTGAGCCAGCAACCCCTTTCCCCGATGCTAATCTCAGCTTCGACACAGGGCCGCATCTCTGTGACGCTACGCCAAAGTCCGCTTCGGGCCCAAAGGTTATCGGTTGCGCCTCTTCTTGGAGAGAGACAGCGACATACACATGCTGGCCAGCCGCCCTTACGATGACGATGATGATATCGGGAGTCGAAGACGGGGTCAAGAGGGCGGCCTTGTCTTGAAAGGGCCCGCAAATAGCACCGGCGGCGAGATGAAACACGGGGCACTGGGGCTCGCTCGCCGATGGCCCGCGAATTCCTGCGGTCGTATCCGGTCAAGTTTGTCAAATATACATCTAAAGGGGGAGGGGGGCGATGTGCGCGTTCGAGTGTAGCAGCTAAACAGCACGTGAAGCAAAAGCTTGAATTTGCGACCCAAGGACGATTATGTCCCCACTTCTGCCGGTTTCGAGAATCGTGATATACGTTAAAGGGACACTGACAGGGTATTTATGCTCGCGCCGAGGCTTATAGTTGTACATGACACATGAGAGCCCAACTACCCAGAAAAGAATTTGCGGCTCGAAATTCAGTTTCTTTCCGCCCGAAAACCGCCGATCGACAACTAGCCGCGGTTTGAGTCGCGCTCACTATCTTCTCCGTAGTCACGGGCCGTTTTCTGAGGTTTAGACACAACTACCAAATTTAATCGAAGTCTTGGGTCATTAAAGTCACATACTTAATATAAAAAGTATAAAATCCATTGTTGTGGCTTCTAAACAACTGCAAATGCGTTCATTAAAAAAAAAAGAAAGGTTGCACAAAGAATCGGTAGCATTCTGTGCATTCACTGCGTAATTCTCAACATGGCGTCGTGTAGCGCGTCGTGGGGCTCGCGGAATGGATGGCGATGGCAGCGGACGACGGGCGTGGGACCTCTACTTCAGAAATGTCGTTCGCGGTACCGGCGAATCTGTCTTTACTCGAAAGATAAATTTTGGAGCTATCGTAAGAATTCGGATTCATTCCGTACGACACGCCCAACCACCAAGCCGATTTGCACGAAGACGTCACCGAGCCGTCGTCTCTTCTCGTGGCTGAAGACATCGCTCGCGCAAACGTCAAGCACGAAGTGCGCACTTCGATTTGAATATGCACGCGTACGATTTCTTTACTAGTTTCATATAGACCTTTTTCGCATAACCTCAAACCAGCCAGTAACTGACGTACCCTCGACCTGGTGCATTTTTTAATTGCCCGCTGACACAAGGTATGCAACCGCCAAGGGTATGGGCGAAAAGGCTTAAAAACAGACGTCGTGCATGAGGTAGTTCCGAGTGCTTCTTTTTACCGTGCTGCAATTTCCGAAAATCTACGGTTGTCTGGCTACCACTGCGTGGTCGTCGGATGGATAAATAATTTTAAAAAGCATAAGAACAATAGCAGAAAGTGTGCCATGAGCACAAGAAGCTGCAGCGCGAGTGTGGCTGCAATGTTATCGAGCTTCGCATTTTCCCCAGGAATCCTTATTTATGAAGTCAGTCGACTGCGAGCTTGAATCGCGAGAGATTCGTATCAGACTCAACGTCACGTTTGAGCTCACGACCACTTCGTCTACGACAAGAGGACCGATTTTAATTCCCGGTGCAGGTGGTTCAATTAGGTTATCACTGCAAGCCCCATGGTATGTGAAAGGTATGAAAAAGTCTACATGCCACCACTCAAGATGGAGCTATCAAATGCCGAGAGCTTACCTGCATAGCTACATTAAACTGCTCATGTATACTTCGCTGTGGAAACTCAATCAAAACACCCCACCGTCTTCGTCGTCGTTCTCTCGAGGAGGCAAGGTGATGGCCTGTGAGTAGCCAGCTGGATAGAACCGGACAAGCTCCAACCAAGTTATTGCAGCTCACCATAGCCAAGTCTAGCCAAGTTCCCCCCATACCCACACCGTTGCCTACCCAGATAGCTGTGCTGCCAGAACTAGCCGGTATTTCTTTTTCTAAACCTCTAGACGGCGTCGTCGGCGCCGCAATTCTCAAGATGGCGCCGCCGTTAAAGAAAAGGTCTATAGGGCCAATGCGTGGTGCTGCCCGACTTCGATCCTAGGGAGTGGCTTTGTTGGAAAGAAATCGGCAGCAAACTTTCCAACCGACAGTCGACCGGCTGCATTACTACGAACGAAAGAGTTCCCCCGGTAGCTCAATGGAAAGGTGTCCGCTACACACGTAGCGGACCCAGGTTCGATCCCGAGTGTGAGCGTACTGTATTTTGTTTTGTCAGACATTTTGCGATATTTACTCTTTTTTTTTAAATTATAACTGAAAAAGAACAAAAACAAACAAACAAACAAATGTTTTGGACAAAATGCAACTTGTGCGGATTCTGCCGCAGAATGGAACTTTCGAATGCAGGGCCTGCGAGGCAGCTCTTCACGCAACATCTTGGGGGCATTCGTTTCGGAGCCTATCAGGAGCACTGCCTACTTATTCCCAGCTCTTTAATGCATAAAACAACAAATCTTGAAGTGCAGAACAACGTCCGGAACAAACATAAGTGTAACGCAATAGCACGGAAACGGGTCCCGCAACAAATGCCGTCTGCTGTGCGCACCCCCCCCCCCCCCTAAAAAAAAGAAAAAAAAGAACGAGGGAAAAAAACAACCGCACGGTCGGGCATATTCACGTGACTTCCAGTACTTTCTCCTCCATATTTCCCCGGCCTCCGTGCGCAAGTTTCGGTTTCGGTTTCGAGCACTTGCGTTTTTTGGCTTTATTAAAAATATACGTGACTCTGTAGCTATATATTAATTCGGTAGTCCTCTGACACCATATTAAATCGCCTGGCAAAAAATGAAAAAGAAAGATTTTGGGGGGGGGGGGGGGGGGTGTTAGTACCTCTTTAAGTAACCTCGGTCGGCGGTCGTAATATCCTGGCCGAGTTTACCCCCTTTATTGCCACCGGCGGCTTGAGAAGTACAGTGTGAGGTGAACCCCGAGTATACTATGATCGCTCTACAGCCAATGAGATTGTAGCATTAACAGCTGGGAACTCCAGAGTACGAATCGCGAAGCAAAAAGCGTGAAGACAATATAAGCCCATGCCTTTCTTAACCGGCCAGTGACTAAATGAAGACGCCGGTTGAGCCAACTTTTGTGTGCCTGAACTTCTTTTTGCCTACAGACCAGTCAAGCTGCTTGGACAGCTTTTTTCCTCAGCCCCCACCATGCTTATACATGGTAAATAAAGCTATTATTATTATTATTATTATTATTATAGCTTTAGTATAATGCCTCGTCGCCATTTTCCTCCCAATTGTTCTTATTATAGCTCGCGGGAGGTTGGTTCAGGAAAGTCTTTCCTTGTACTCCGGGGGATGCCAGAATGTTTTTTTTTTTTTTTTCTGTGGGGATTTGATGCCGTCTGCAAGGTGTTGTTTGTTATTGACGGACGCCTCGCACCCAGCGCGGCACAGCTACGGGAATAGGCGTCGTGCAACACAAAGCTCTATCGTGTTTTCTCGAACAGCTAGCACGGTGAGATCAAACGGAAACTCCTCCCTCAGTGGCGAGCTGGGTAAAGTGTAACACGATGCAATTAACTTGGAGACTGTGGTGGACAAAAAAATATACACGTACCTATAAAGTTTCAAGCAGTGTCCTGGCGAGCAACATCCGCCATGTTTAGGTCGCGTTTTGGTTCTGCTTCACCATGGCTCACCGGCGTTGATATAAAGTTGTGAAAAGACAAACAAGAGTAAAAAGGTGGAAGGAACTAATTATAGTGCTTTAAAATAACACTAAAGGCGCGAGTTGTGGTGTTCTTTCGCTAATATTAAAAATTAAAGAAAAACTTTGTTAGCGCGCGTGGACAGACACTGAAAGACGCCTCTGCACGTGGATGAACCGATCATGATGGGCTAATATTTTCTGGTTATTTCTTTCAACCCCCGTCCGAGTGCTGACATCATTTGAGATTCATTCTATGCAGCACGTAGCCAAAGCGAGAGCTCCGTTTCGTGGTTTCTTGAGGTTTAATGAAAATATTTTGGGTATCCTAAAATATATAATTTATTATAAACCAGACATTCGTATAGGTTTTCATAGAATTAACGTATTTCTTTCAGCTAAATTAATATGATAAGCAAACCTGTAGTCGTTTACCCGATACACTCACTTGGTTTCAGCTATTCACCACGACACAGTACTATCAGTTACACGCAAAGTCAATTTGTGATTAGTCTTTAAGTTGTTTCTTATTAACCTGTGTCCTTGCATACGCTATGCGGAGAGCAAGTCTGCTTCTTGCGGAGGAGTTGCGGTGACGTCAGAACGACGCCGTGCTCTGATTGGCTTTGACTGAAAGGATAGTGGGTAGACCTCAATGCTAGATGCCTCGAGGTCTACCCGTTATTTTGTTTTCAATCAGCCAATAAGAGCCTGGCGTTCTGACATTCTTGCAACCCCTGTGCAGAAGCAGACGAACTTGCGTTCCACATAGAAACTATGCAGCCCATCAGGACAGTAAGTTATCTGGTACATCTGCGTCTGTGCGCCCAGGTTAAAGTGAATGAGATACGAGGAAATCCCTCGTGTGTATGGTTTGGCCTGGTTGATTTCGACTCTGGGGCGTGGGACTGGCGTCTGCTAGTACGCCCCAGGATTAAAACGGATGAATCACACCAGTGCGGCTGCATCTCGTTTACGAGTATTTGTTGGTAGGATCTGTCACACAACTGTAGGAAATTTGCGTCTTTCGACGCCGAGCTTCTCGTTAACCCAACCCTTTTCAAAAGTTGGCGCCATCGCCTGTCCGCCATTGCTTGAGCAATGGCGGACACGCCATTGCTCAAGCAATGGCGTGCACGTACTGCGTTGAGCACGTAGCTTGAGCACGTACTGGACTATGAGGGCTGCGTCAGCGTTCGGAGAGGACTCGGATCCAATCACACGCTACATGTCCAAGAAATGGCGACCATCAGTGTTGCTTGATAGACTTTTAAAAAAAGGTATATTGCTTCGCCACTCGGAGTCGTATAGCATAAATATATACTATCAGTAGGCACACCTCGGCTTCCAGATTGAATCTAAGAGGGCAGCTCAACTCGAAAACAGAAACCATATTAAGATATATTGAATCTATATATACTTCATACCCTGAAAGTATATTGAAATATTTCAATTCGAAATATGGTAAAAACGATACACTTTAAGGGTAGTTTTTGTTCTGTCAACGTGCGAAATGAGTATACTTTAAGCGTGTTGCTTTTTGCCAGGGATATAGTCACACAAACGGAGGAAGAACACGTCGAAATGGTGGCGAATACAACATTGCAAATTGAATGACAGCTTCCGAGTGCCCACGTAAATATTATAAGCAAAGGTGCTAATCGAATGAAACTAGTTTCGCGTAGTGAGTCACTTTGGTTTAGTTTTGGTGGCGCATTTCTTTCAGTAACACAATGAACGAAAACTTTTTCTGAATCAAACTAACAATAGAAAAATACTAATGCATTTGAAGCTGCATAGTATAAGAGCTTGAAAAGTAAGCTCGTAGGGGCTGCAGATGGGCAGATTTGAAGAACGTATTTTGAGATGCCCCTTTGAGGCTTCCAGGGGTCGTAGACTCGTAAAGCTCAAAGCTGGGGGCAACGTTTACCATTAAACTCTCGCAAAGGTGGCGCGCTACGGGAACTTTCTGCTTCAACTTTGTGTTGGACGAGTCTAGAGCATCAAAAACCTCCTTTTATATAAAAATTAAAAACAAATATTTGCGGTTATTAATCAATATAAAGTCACACGATTCTCACGTTGGAAAAACGACATTGTTGTCTATGACTCCACGGCGTGTTCAGTATGATAAAGCGGGGCAGAGTAGCGAAATCTAAGTGACTGTCGTCTCTCCCTCATTGCCTCCGTAGAGAATAGATGAGGTGTAAAACAACATCGCGCACCACAAACGCCAGTTTCGTGAACATATACTAACGAGTTACCGGACGCTCAAAGTCGCGCCTGCCCAACACCACCTAGATATACTGATACGCCTGATACGCATAGATACCGATAACGTCTACAGGGTGTTCTTGAGCGCTCTTCGAGCGTAAAAAAGAATCGTATAAATAAGCCAATAAACTGATTGCAACGAAACCTTACACAACAGGTGTCCTTAAGTGGCGCATTTTTTATATTCAAGCCTTATTAGTGTAGTTTGCTGAAAAAAAAGCGTTTAGAAAACCGGTTTTCTTTCTTCTATGTACGCGAAGAAAAACGGCAAAAATATGGCACCACATAAAGCAATACGTCAAAGCTTCATTAAGATGAATAGACGAGTGCAGATATCCAGCAGATCCGCGCGTGTGTGATACCATCTATGAGCAGAATCATAACCAAATGGCTTTTGCCGTTTTCTTCCCTGTACATGAGAGAAAACAAAAAGAATTTTGTTAAGGCATTCATCCTGTAACCTACACTAATAAAATTTAAGCTTTATGAACGCAACACCTAAAGAAACCTTTGCGAAAAATATCAATGCACTCGGCTCATGGCTTCATTTATACAATTTTTGTTTTTGTTTTTACGCTCGAACAGCGTTTTACAAAATCCTGTAGATATATCTAGATGGTATTGTTCTGCCAGAACACATTTTTTTTTATTAACTCATAATGCATTCTAATGGAGGCGAAGATGAACGTTGAGTAGCCGTCGCGTCGCCGTCGCCGTACCGTGTCGACGGAAGGAACACGGAAGTGACGACGTCACAACCTAAATGTAGTGGGTCAAATTTAGTGACACGTTACTGTAGGTTCATTTGTCTCATGGTTGGTGTCATTTTAAGCCACGCGGTAGAGACTGGGGCGGGTCATCGGTTAAAAACTTTAGCCTTATTACCTAATCACCCCCTTAATCAATTAATTAATCGATAAGTCGTTCTCAATAATTTTGATGCGTAAGGCTTTTTTTAAAGTCAAAATTAAATATCTATGAATTTCTGTTTGCTTTGTATATGGATAAACGGCGCAAAATACAATTTTCATTATGAATCAACTTTGATACGTAGTTGAGAACACTTCAAAAACACTCACACTCACGAATTATTACCTCAGCTGCTTGATGAAAAGGGGTCAATTGATGTTCTCCGAACTGAGCGGCCTCCTTTGATTGTTCACGATTGTCTCTCCTGCGCTAAACGGACACTCGCACGGCGTTGAAGTGGCCGGGACACGTGTAACCTTCTGAACTTGTCTCTAGTTGCAAATCTCGCCCTTAGATTTTACTTTAGGTTAAAATGTCACCGCAAGTTTGCTCTTCATATAGCTGCATTTGTCCATGTCTGAGTGGTGAAAGCCTTTGTTTCGATGTGTCTCTATGGAAGACACGAACGAGCCAGTTCCGGGAAGAATAAGAGCACGTCTGTTTATTCAGTTATCGTATTTGTAGGGTGTTATGGAAAGAAGGTAAAGAAGAGGGAAAGGATGAAGATGCTACAGAGCGTGCGTCACGATAACAGAGTGTGAGCCCCGATGACAAGTTCGGCGCGTGTCCCGTCACATAGCAAACACGATACAGCCTTTACTTTTCATTTTATTTTGAATCGTCCAAATTTTACCAATTGACCGATTAATAAAACTTAATCGCGATTAAAGCTTTAAGCAATTAACGTGAAGAGCAAGTCGTCTTCTTTTTGCGCAGGAGTAGCGGAAACGTCAGAACGACATCGAGCTCTTATTGACTGATTGAAAAATATAGTTGGTAGACCTCAAGGTATCTAGCATTGAAATCTACCCACTATCTTTTTCAATCACCCAATAAGAGCTCGGCTGTCGTTCTGACGTCACCGCAACTCCTTAGCAAGAAGCAGACGACTTGCTCTCCATATAGGTAGGTGAATCGATCAATTTCTCAGCTTTAGCTGGCACCACTAGGTGTCACGTGATCACGTAAGGCGCGCCAGGTTATTTTCAAGTCACGCGACGTCGAGGGGTCGGATTGCAGGTGTGACGTGACGTCAGGTCAGCGTCGCGTTGCTCACGATACGAAGTCGTACTGCCACGTGACGTCACGATATCAACGACGTAATTGGATAAGGTGACGTTGGGCTTCAAGTCGCGGTGTAACGTCACGGCAGGTTACACTGCGTCGCGTGACAAGACACCAGGACTCTATACCGTATCGTCACGCTGCCATGACACCCCCCAGATTGCGTATGCCGTATATTCTAAATTCATTCTGCGTGCAGAACATTTGGGCCGTATACATGGAGCCTGGAACGCGTCTCCGACTGGTGTGTTTACCACGTCCAAAAAAGTGGTCCCTCGATTTCCGCCCGATGACGCCATAGAAGTGTTACGCTGTCGCCGGTCACAGTCCTGGCGGTGTCCCAGCAGCGGTGGTGGATGTGGCAGACGCCTGTTCTGCTGCAGGTCGCTCTCCACTGTGACAGTCCACGGAAGCTTCGTCAGCCAGACGTTGGGACGCCGTGACGACACCGACACTCGCGTGTCCTCGTGAGCTTTGCCGGGACTTCTACGACCGACCACCAGGATCGCGACATTCGATGGCATGACACTCTGGCTTTTGTGACGTCATTTGCTGCCACTTCGGGACAACTTTGGATGCCTGGGCGGAATGGGTCGCTGAACACACCAGTCGAACACGGATTCCGGGCAGCGTAGCTGCAGATCAAGGAGTGCTTTAGTTTGCTTTCTATTTTCACCCTTACTAGTATGTACATGAAGGTGGCAAGACTGGTGAGCGATTTTAGGGTTCTATAAAATATCCTAAATCTCTCTACCTATTAGAATAAAAATCGCGGCCCCTATCAGTACTATATAAATTAATTGCGGCGACTTCCGAGGCGCTGCACACTTTGCTGCCTATTCTGCTGCACACAGACTACACACAGTCGAACGGAACACGTGCATGCTCTACCACATTTCAAACTTTGTTAGAGTACAGCGTACATGTTAGGTTTATGAGCACTAATGTGTGTCACCGAGTCTAGAGAATAGACACTGTTAAGATGTTTGCCAAGCACCAAGACCATCAGAATGCGATTGTTTGTCTTAGTCTTCGTTTCATGGTTATAATGTAGAAACCAAATTCTTTTGTTATAAAGCCTTCTAGAAACGTGTTCTGGCCACTGTGTATGTTAAAAATTAAAATCCCCAGCAATGTGAAGCGGAGTGTCACTTGACGTCATGGTGCTTCGTGACGTAATGGAAGCGCGTTCCGCGACATCACCGTCTCGCGTCATGGCGTCATGTGTCGTGATATTGTCACGTGACGTAGTGATATTACGTGACATGACGTGGTGGTGTCACGTGAGCACATTCACTGAATTTAACTAAAACTAAATCCGCTAACTTGGAGCCTATATACCACGTGCTGTAGACACACGGTCATGTGGCCAAAATTTGTTTCTGTCAAGTTGAACGGGTAACTTTATCGCTGAATTTAGCTCCCTGCCACGACGCAACGCGAGAAAACCCCGGCTCTTTCGCTCCAAAACCTTGTCAAAAACGGCTCTGACGTGCAAGGTGTCGTCACTGTTGTCCCTTTAGATCTCTTAGGGGGGATCGGTGGCCGAGTGGGCTGGCGCACACCAGCTCGGAGCACGTGGAGCGAAAGCTCGCGCTACAGAACCCAGGGATCCTGGGTTCAATCCCTTTCCCTGCCCGTTTTGATTTGAATGAGCAACGTACAAGCGTTCGGTCGTTTAGCACTACTGCGTGGTGCACGTTAAAGACTCCAGGCTAGCGGTTGTACTGCGCTGGCTAAATTTCTCATCTACAGCGAGTGACACGTCGCAACTTTGAAATGGCTGACCAACTACACGCTTTCTAAATATCCACACAACACCAATTATTTAGATCTCTTACATCATTTTGCGAACGAAGACCCCTTTCGAAAGCGTCTCCTTTGTTGGAGGCTGTGGAATACCTGGACAATGGCGGGCACAAGTGCGAGCTGCTTGCGTTTGAGTGCGCCTTGGCTGCACAAGACCTCATGCAGTGGGAGCACAAGCCAAAGGCAGCTTCACGGGCCCCATACCCCGTCAAGCTGCCTTTGGAGGCTTTTTGTAAGGGGCACCGTTGGCTATAAGGCCAAAATTAAAGACTGATTCATTGATTGATTGAAAACTATAGGCACTTGCGCTCGCCGTGTTTGCGTCTTTCGTCGTCATCTAAGGGGTTTTAAACTTGGTGTCCTCTGTTTCTCCCCATTTTTCAGTGGGTCAGATCTTCTATCGATTGGCACATGACTTTCTAAAGGGGTCCATAACGTGTTAGTGACGATGAATAACCAACAACAAAATCACCCTTGTGTGCCGCATTATGCTAATTTCTCCAATGTCATCGATGAAATGTTTCGTCTTTGTACACCAATTATGCATATTGGGTATCCGCCAACTAAGCAAGTTATTATCTCGCACTAAAACTGAGTAGGGCTTTTCTTGCCTTGTACGCAGAAACTGGAATGCCGCACGAAGCACGCCTGGCAAACACAACCAAGTGCCGTTCACCTAACGCTCCGGAGAAGAGTGGCGAAGCACGCTTGCGGGTTTACAGCTTTCAAAATTTGCTACGGCATTTAGTGCGCTCGACGAATTAGAGGGTGCTGACAACTTGCTTGGATGGAACAGCGCGGATATACAGTCACTCTCACATTAACACAAGAAGGAAACAGACTCGCAGCGCTGACTAACAACTTAGTTCCTATACTTCTTCTTCCTCAAATCTTCAACTTCTTCTCGTTCGCTGTTAATGACTGCGCTGACAACCTTAAACTAATAATAAAAAAAACGCAACAAAAAGGCAAACCAAACTGGATGTTTACTTACTCCGACACCGAAAACACATTTTATTTCTCTTCTCTGGTACGCGGAAGCTGAAATAACAATAGAAGTGGAGCTGTGCAAAAGCGAGAATGTAGCCTTCACCTTACGCTCTGGTGCGAAGTGGGAAAGCACGCTTCCGGGTTTAAAGTTTTCATATTTTGCCACAGCGTTAAAAAGAAACTAAAATAATTACGTATATAGAAAAAGAACAATAAAAAAATGGCAACGTTCGCATTTTGTCTCTAGGATCAGGAATATAATTTTTTTTATATTTTACTCTCATTGATATTAAAAAAAAACCTCTAAAAGAGCGCTGAAGCCCCGCCTTCCTCGGTGTAAGTGAAAGGATGAAATCGAAGAAAGTGAGCGTGTTGTCGCCGTGACGTTACCTGGAGAGCTCCCCACTGTCCCCACTACTCCGCTTCCTTCAGTATCTCTGGTTCACATCGAGTGCTCCCGAGTTGTTGCGTTCTGCCCGTTCGCTCTTGGTGTTGACCCGCACGTAGTCTACCTTTGTGTTTGCCGTGGCTCGTCCTGTGCTCGATAGTTTCATGTCGTTCGGTACATTTCACGGTGGTGGCTAGGCGATGCGCACGTTTTGCGCTGTCGTCGGCTGTTTGAACACTTCTTGGCTTGGCTGTTGATTTTATTTCCACGTATTCTCATCCGACCCTGAAACAATTATAAACACTTACGCAACCCGTAACACAGGGACAGCTCAGGTGTGACGTCGGAACTGCTAAGGTGTCATTTCGAAGCAGAAGGACTGAATGAATGGTAAAGGTGCGAGCGCGCACCGTAGAGTCTGCATAGGCGTTTTGTATGAAACCGAGAAACACACCAGACCAAAATTTCATACCGTTTTAGAACCAGTGAGGGTATATTCAGTAGAGAGCAATTCAGCTGTCTGCGTAAGAGGGGAGCGTGTTTTCGTACGTCAATCCGGCACAAACAGTCACACGTGCTAAAAAAAAAAGTTCAGAATAATCAGGGACAAGGAAGTAAACAAGACGAGGTGCACTCTCAAATTAAGGTTTATTGAATCAAACGCAGGCTATTGATATCATCTTTCTGGATGTTTGTTTAGAAAATAAAACTCTGTATCTGTCAGGTGCATTGACGGGGCACTGTCGCACTTGATTTCCTTTTGCTTTCTGGTACAGAATGCATCTCAAAATTTAGAGGCAGATTTATCTGCGTATTTCCCGAGAATGGCTGTTTGTGCTAATTCTGGGTCACATGGCTGCCTATCACTGCCAGGCTTCCTGGCGGGGACTGTTTTACTGACTATGCATGTTATCTTGCTTTTTAGGTATCTTGTTATCAGCGGCTCGTGGAATGTTTTGGAGGAGTGCCGAAAATGGCCCGCGCCGATAGACAGCGCGGTCAACGGCGCGAAACCGCGAAGTGTACCACTAACAGCTATCGCTGCCATATACAAGTAGTGGTCTCCACATTGCGTAGAGGCAAGTTTGTGCCTAAGAAACAAGGTGTGATTTGCTCGGCACATGTTTCGGGAAATGTTTATGAATACAAAGTGTGCATCATGAAGCGGATGGGCCAAGATGTAGTGATTCCTATAATAAAACACGACACCGTTCTCACTAGCGGTTCAGACTTTTAAAGAGGTGAATATTGCGCGATATCTGTTTCTCTTTTTATAAAAGGGGCCTACGACTAAAAAGTATGCTGACTTTCAAAGCTGGCGATTTTGCATCTCTTGTACTGGCAATCTGGATTTCATAGTTTCTCAAACGGTAAGGGAATAGGCGCACTTCTAATTATTAAAAAAAGTGATCACGCCCAAATTTGGTATGTACGCAGCAGGGTTGGAAGCTGAGCTTATTGGTAGTAGTTTATGGTGAAAGAAAAAGCGCACAAAACACCAGGACGAAAAAGAGGAACCGTGTGACAGACAAGCAGAGATGGAAAAATTACTTTAAAAAGTAATTAAATTCTATTACTATTTACTTTTCAGAAAACGGAAAAAATGTTATTAAATTTCGTTACAAATTACCGCAGAATAAAAGTAATTACACTACATTACAAATACTTTCCAAAAGTAATGAAATTACTTTGACATTACTTTTCAATACTTTGAGGCAGTAATTTGTGCTAATTATAATTACAGTATATGTACCAAAACTTGTATCTTCCTGTTTATACCGCGGCATCCTTATGCTCCTGAAAGTGAACCATACTTAAACTGTTTTGCTGGTGCACACAACATAAATGTTAAATACGATTAACACCTTCTTCTTTAGATGTGACTCAGACAGTGAACTCACCGGTTTTGCTGTTCATTCAACGGTGAAGGTCCTTAATTTTAAGAAGTTATATAGAGTAAGGGAAACGTGAAACGTTTTCCTTGCGCCTCGGACGCAGTCTAATCCTGTTCTCCCAAGAGCACTAGTTGACGTATTCCCGGTCATTCCTCTCAAGGAGTATTGTTCCCAAACACCTGAAGAGACCAAGTTATTACGCGTTGTCACACAAGGGTTCTGAATATTTGGTAGGCAGAAGCGTCGCCAGTTGAAGAAACGGATTGCGCGACTTACCTAAAGTATCTACTTTCCCAACAAATGGGTGGCGATATCTGCTCGTAGGCTTGTTCCTGAATAAACTTCCCAAGGAAAGGTGGCGAGGCATACCGTGAGTGGCATCTGCTTTGCTCAATTCTCGTCTTTTCGGACTATACAAATCACTTTTACTGCCAAGGATACGCACAAAACGTTCTGGGTCCTCGACGAGGCATTTAGGATGAACAATGTATTCCGGTCATTCGTTGTTCACAATGGTCGAAGATTACGGTTTGATATTGCTTGACAAAAGAGCAAGAAGGCTCAGGTATCTGTTTGTACTGTCCTCTCAGGTTTTAAAATGTGCGGAACTCACCGGCGGTGTGATCTTCGTCTTGTAGCCTAAAAGCCGTTCATTCCTAAGCTGACATTGCGGTGGAAGCTATGTGCTCGTTGGAAGAGTCACACGACTAATACTATCCATCGCCGCGTAACCACTCTCTCGTTTATACCCACGCGCAGAGAAAGGGACAGGTAAAGTGATGAACGGAAAGCGGTTGATTGATTCTGGTGAGATCGTAGCTCCCACTGGATCTGTCATTTAGGGATGAACGAAGTACAGTATCGTCGTGACCACTCGACGCCGTGAATCTGTCTTGCCTGGAGTTCGTGAGTCGTGACCTTCCAGCGGTGTCTTTAGACGTAAGCTTTTCTCCTTCGCCTTTCCAGCCCGCTTTTGTGCGTCCTGTCAAGTTCTTCGTACGAAGCTTTGCTCTCAAATGGCCGTCGTTTATTTGACATGATGTCTTTTTCACGAAATCTCACCATGCAAAATATTTTTTATCTTTTTTCTTAAAGCTGGCAAACGAACTTCCTCATCTGGTAGAAAAGAAATGAGTAATTTTCTTGAAATTACTGCCTGAAATTAATTCATTGCATTACTAAATTACCAACCTAGAGAAGTAAAGCATTACATTACTCATTACTACGAAAAGTAATTTAATTCCTGTAATTTTATTACAATAATGTCATTACTGCCATCTGTGCAGACAAGCACTTACTAAGAACTGAAGTTTAATAGGTCTTCAGAAAAAAATAAAAACGAAGAATATCATTTCCCGTCGCAGGTAAACGTTTCACGGAACAAACTCCCCAACACCGGTACTGTCTTCAGCCGCCCCCGGCATCCACACCGACGACTTTTCTTTAGTGGGTCTACATTGTTCAGAGAAGCAAGTTTCCTGAACTGCTCAGGTGCTCGAAGTAACAGTTTACACATGCATAAACGCTGTGCATCAATTTTGTTTACGTACTGATATCAACTATGAACTGCAGCAGGTTTCTTTAGACTGCACCTTGAATAAAAAACAACTTTAAATCTTGTAATACTCTGATATACCGGGTTACAAAATTCCGAGCTCACGTTGATTTGATGATAACATGTCAGATCGAACAAAGTACTCTAAACGCGCATTCGGTAATCAACAATTCAGGTACAGCACAACTTCACCTGACCGTAATTGACATAAATAAACATAAAGCTCAAATTAAAAAAAAAGTAGTGCGAGAAAGTTCAAAGGCAAATAAATCACGAGCCCCATGTTGCGGAATAACTTCACACGAATGAATAGCACAGGAATCGTGGCCGTGATTTAATCGAGTGATCAGTTCTTGCTAAGCGTTCTTAGGTATATCGTAGTATTTAAGTTTAACTTCGAATAAGATTAATTCTATTCCCGGTTCAAACATTTACAGGCCCGCACACTTCAGAAGCTGCGTTTCTACGTGCTCTGCGTGCTTCCAAATTACCCTTCTATATTTTTCATTTAGGATAGCCTCGGTGCGAAAGTTTTCGTGCACGGTGCGAATTTTATTTCGTATGAGTTCTAGAAATCAACAACAACACCCGTTTGGTTTGGTGTCACGAGCCAAGCCGCTGATCGGGGACTGCAAGTCACGCGGTTTTATTAAGGTTTCCCTCGAGCATCTTCATCGAGATAATTTAGACGCATCGCCAAGGGCTCGTACGTGTACGGGCTCACCCCTGTTGTCCTCGTGGCCTGTCGAACTCGTCTGAACGGCATCTCTGCTATTTCAACGAGCTAAAGTAAAGAAAAGCCTGCTCCCGCCCTATTAGAAGCGGCGTGCGCAATGCTACACGCTGGATCATAGCCTGCCGGACCTACACCAGCCGGACCGGACGGTCTCCAGATGACGTCATGGCTGGATCAGCCAACGGCAAAGCGCAGCGGCGCCCGGCGGCTGTTTTTAACTTTTTGTTAGTCTTTTTTAGTATTTATGACCTGAATGGTTGCGATATTAGGATTAACGGGATAAAGCTAAGCAGGAAATCACCCTTAGCTCATATTTCGTAGAATCTTACCGGCTTCCCTTCAAGAACATGCTGGGCATAATACAAATTCGCCTGCCAGGATAACAGCTCTCTCGCTCTCGCCCCCTCCTCATGTAGGCAGAAACTATAATGGCGCGCCAAGGCAACCGACAGAAGAGACGTTCACCTTACCCTCCGGAGCAAAGGGGCAAAGCACGCTTGCGGGTTTAACGCTTCTTCCCTTCGCCCCAGCGCTTGATCAGGGCTTTACATACGTGTATGCGATCCCAAATAAAGTGCAGGCTGGAAGCTCTGGGCCAAGCCGTCATGGTATGCCTGATTCGTTGGCTCATAGTATGCTATACTAATGACTAAGATGCACAAAAAAATGCCACATTTCGAAACACACACGTCAGAACTGTAGACTACCTGGTGCCGAATTTTAAAAACACATACCGCAGTCTTCTTCAACATGAATTACCTACGATTGTTAGGACGTAGAAAACACGTGATATTCATGCATGCACAGTATTTTTTCGAAAGGCGCGCGTAATCGCGTAGAACTGGCTCGTCCATAACATCAATGTTTAAGGTCAGCTTCGTCGGCGCTGCATCGAACATGGAACAACGTTCGGGTCCCGGGAGAGGCAACTCAGGCCGGACGAGCGAGGGCCGGAGCAACAGCAGGTCGCTGATCGGGGCACGGTTGAGCCCGCCTTCGCACAATGGTGGAATGCAAATGAGCCCCCGAATAATCCGGATTAAATTTTGTAGCTGCAGCCTCTAAGAGGATTAAAAATTCACGCTGGACCGCGCCTTTCCCCCTGCGGATCTTTTCCGGTCTTTCCGCCGTAGCACGACGTCAGTTAATCACGTAAAAGTGGGTCGATACGCACGAAGCAATGTCAGAAGGACAGCCTGAGCGTTCATTCGTTCATTTCCCTCTCTAAGGTGATCGTTGATAATACACGAGAGTAGTGTGAGAGGTTTCCTCGCCTGTTCCACGCTCTTGAAGCGAGTGAAAAGGGCATTTATTTATTTACTGGAAACTAAAGACGAGTTGGTGAATCTATCGTAAATGTACCGCGTTCTCAGGGACGCGGTGTTTTGCCCTTAAAGCCATCGAGTATTTAAAATGTGCCTGCTGCCTACCGCAATAAAGCAAAAACACGTACACTGCGGTACACTGTCAGTGCGAACACGAAGTCGTCATTTCTGCAGTTTGCTTCGAAAGGGAATTTGGCGGGCACAAATATTTACCTTAGTTTTGTGAACAAGATTAAGATTTTAGGCCACACAGTTCCTTTGATGACAGCTTTTAAATTCCAAGGGGAAAAAAAGTGGCAGTTCCGTGTTTATTCATAGTACAGTCAGAGCGGTAGCTGCAACATGTGACGGGCAAAGTCGTTGGGCATTGGCGTCACGTTCACGCACCGTAAGCTGCGTGAGCAAACGCGTTCGACACAAAATATACATCTGACCATATTGTTCCGAACGCTTTTGTTTCTTTTTCTCCCGGAGCCCGTGAAAGTGCGTCTACAAACAAGAGCTCTTGGCATTGGCAGAGCTAAAACTGCATTTTGTCATCTGCTATATATTTCTTTTTCTTCAGGAAGCGTATCGGCTATTACGGAAACTCTAAATATAAAGCGGGTGGTTAACGCGGTAGCGTAGCTCCTTCAATAAATAAATAAAAAGAATATATGGCGTAACTTTGTAGTCGCGTTTTCGCTTCTCACGCAGCGGAACCAGGTTCAATTCCCGCGGGGCGGCGGACGATCTTTTTCACGCATTTGGCAACATCGACAACGGATACTCTACGCCCTACTACGCCAACTACAACATGAACCACTACAAAATCAAGAGCAGGCGTCATTTTCAGTGTTGGGAAGAGCCCATAACGGCTATCGCTCTAAAACAAACTCAGTAATATATTTGTTTTCGTTAATTATGTCGCGTTATGCAGTCCTTCTCGTGTTTGGATCCAGGGAAAGCAGTCGAATCGAATAGATGTGGGCCTCCTCTAAGGAAGCAAGTCGCTGCCCGGCTGGGGGAAGGAAGGAATGTAGAAAGATTTAGAAATAATTCATATCATTAATGCAAAAAAGGTAATGTAACATATATATATATATATACCACCTTTTAAAGGTGGCCTGCGAGTTTTGTTTCTCAGGGAAAGTCGTCCTCGCAAAATGTGCCTACTTCCGCACGTGGAGTATCGCAAACAGCGGCTCTTTTATTATACAGAGGGAAGAGGGCCTTCCTGTTTTTCTCAGGCACCGTTAAGCCGCAATCACATTTCTAACACATCAAACAAAAGACAGTTTGCACATGCTTTCTAAAGCGTGTCTCGTCCTTATCTGGGTCCTGTCACACTGATTGTACAAAACTGCCCGAAGGCGTGTTTTAAGAATACATTGTCACGAATGACAATTGATGAAGCAACGAAAACTGAAACAAACTAAACGTTTAATTTGGCCAACTTGTGCCCAAAACAAAAAGAAAACAGACGATAACCCTAGAGCGTCTTGGGCGTCGATGGCGGCGTAACAGCAGGATCAAACGCTGGGGCGAGACTTACTCCAGCTTGCCACGCAGAGCCCCATATGTACACGCGTGGGCTTCTAGAATATTCGGCGCGTAGAACATTCGGACCCCGAATACGCGAAAGGGTTCTCGAATTTACTAGAAGGCGAGAGTTACAGAAATAATAAAAATGTACGTCCGCCACCAGGAATCGAACCGTGGCCCTTTGCGTGGATACCAAGCACGACAGCCGTTTAGCCTTAGGCCTCGGGCGCGCAGCCTACTTAGTGAGCTGCGCGCGGCAATATGAAGCAAACTTGCTTCGAAAATTCTTAAGACGTGTCCTGCAGATCGTTCTGTCATCATGAATGCAGCGAACACCGTTGGATGGATGGATAGATGTATGTATGGATGGTAATGGCTTTACCTTTGTAACGGGCGGCAGCTTGCGCCACCTAGCCTATCATTTCCGCGTCTTTTGTTTGATGTACGAGCGATGCGACTGTGGCTTCATGCCACAGTCCTCGAGGCCACATTGCCAATGGTCAGTGGTTTACCCTTTTCTTTGCCTCATTGGCATCACGCGAGCCTTTGTATGCGACAGCTAGTGTTGTCAAACAGAGCGGATAAAGCGAAAACTCATCCGAAGGTTTCAAACATGTGCGCGTCGCACGAAATATTTATGTTACCGCGCCAGTAGGTACTTTCTTCTTAAAACCATTTTTTGTTTCCGAAATCACCGTATATGAAAATGTTTTGCCAAAACGAGCCTCGGCATTAAAAATTTAAACTGTAAATTTTTCAAAAGTGCACGTCAGTTGAGAATCTGTACTTGCAAGCTCAATCAAATTGAGGCACCATCGGAAGCAACAAAACACGCCTGATATTTCTGCATGCATGAAGAGAACACGCTCTGTCAGCTATAAACATATCGCGAGAACAGCGAAAGATAACCGCCTTCTAGTAATTGCAAGGCCCTGGTCAATGGTGACCTCGGCAGAAATGGTGTTACTTAGCCACGGCGGGAGATAAGCGAACATTGCTGGCTGAGAAAGACTGTCGAATTTTGGTTCGTCGCTCGTCCCCGCGATCACAAGTTTTGGAATTCGCAGAATCTGAAACTAGCACTTTTGAATTTTTTTCTTTTTAAAGCGGCAGCTTGATAGACCCATCCACGCTCAAGGTAATGTCCTCAAGCTTGCGTAATTACCGTGGCAGAACTGCAAGGTCGATTAATCAAGGTCACGTAAGCTCCAGTTGCGTAAGCTTCTTTCGCGCTAGCGCCGGTCGCGTAAGCGTCGGTAGTTGAGGCTGACGTGACCTGTCGTCCTTGAGGTCATCTAATGGTGAATTCAAGTGGTCGCCTCTCTCCTCTGACCTCGATTCAGCAGAGCGCCCCCTCCTCGCCGCCAGAGCTACTCGGGATCCCTTTCAGCCGATTACAAGTGCTGGCTTCAGAGCGCTCCGAGATTCTCAGATCAGTCACGGAATTAAAAGTTCTTGGCATTGGTACTGCATTAAAAACAACACGATCTTACAGCGTACGGTGGACTATTGAGCAAAGTTTACGCTCGCAACGTGATGAAATAACGGTTGTGACATAAATTGTTTTACGCATTGGCATGTAAAAAAAAAAAAAAAAGAAAACAGCAGTATGCGAATTGATCTTTGCAGAACGGAACGAAAGCCAATGCTTGGAAACAGTTGTCAACTCATCGCGTTTTCGACAGTGAACGCGCTGCGATAGTGGTCATGCGTACGACAGAGCAGGCAAATATAAAATGGTTAATAAACCGCATTTTTCTCAGGGCGAAATATCGTGCAGGCATCGCAATGTGACACAAATCACAATGCATTATATTCGGCTCTGCCTTTATTTTACAACACAAACCTCTGAACGCACTTTTACCGTACCTCAAAATTTCTTGAAGCGACCACAAAACCCGGTAAAACAGCGGCGAGCTCTGCGAGCTGTTCCGTCGTCGGTTAGGCTTAGCGGATTCACCGCCGTGAGATGAACGATCTCGTGAAAGCACTGGGAATACTTCACACGTCGACTTTTCCTGTTACGGTCGCAAACGAATGTCGTCCCGTCCGTTGTAATCCTCGCACCATCGAATGCACAAGCACTTTGTAGAACCACATATCAATCGCCGTCATGCCGTACCCCGCACACCACCACAGACCACTGCGGCCATCATCAACAAAACCACGTGATCACCGTCCAGTACCACGTGACGCCTGCGCCGCTCCGCACTCCGACGGCTACAGACGGAGTGCCAGAGAGCGCTCTGAGAGGGAGAGGCGCCCTCGGAATGAACCACCCGATTAGGCCACAGCACTCTCTTTCAACCACCCAATTTCGCGCGCTCTGGAAAGAGCGCTCGAGAGCGCGCAGAAAGAACCACGCGAATTCGCCATAAAGGTCGTCCTAGAGGTCGTCCTAGACGTCGTCTTTGACATCGTCGTCTAGGAAGTCGTCCTTGAGGTCGTCCTTGGGGCCATCCTAGAGGCCGCTCTAGAGGTCGTCCTTGACGTAGTTCTTGACGTCGTCCTTGACGATGTCGTCAAGAATGACGTCGTTCCCAGAGGTTGACGTCGTCGACGATGACGTCCCCAGACGCTGACGACATCGAGGATGACGTCAAGGACGTCACCCTTGATGTTGTCCTAAACGCCGTCCTTGACGTCGTTCTCGACGTCGTCCTAGACAGCGTCCTCAATGACGTCCTAAAGGTCGTCCTAGGTCCTTGACGCCGTCCTAGATGCCGTCTTTGACGTCGTCCTAGAGGTCGTCCTAGACGTCGTTCTTGAGGCTGTCCTAGGTCTTCCTAGAGGTCGCCCTCGACGTCGTCCTACAGGTCATCCTCGAGGTCGTCCTAGACGACGCCCTGGACGCCATCCTTGACGTTGTCTGTGATGTGTGCACGGCATATTACAACCATTTCATCACCATACCATTTCCTCTCCTAATTGTTTTCACTAAAGATGTTCGTGTAAAGCTACTGCATTTCATCGCGTTTGGTTGATTGAACGTGCCTGTAATTTTTATCGCACGCCCAAAGTTAACCTACTCGTTATTTTCACTCGATTTGCTTTCAATTTTTGGTGGTCTATCTTTGGAATATTACGGAAATAATTTTCTATGCCGAAAAACATTCGTGCAGTGCATTCCCTGAACGAATGGTTTTTACTGTCTTGAAACACACATATTGCTCACAAATTTAATTCGCAATATGTGAGCAAATGCGTAATCGAAAAGCACCAGAAGTGCAATAAATACGTTAGACACATGTTTACATAATGATGCAATTCCCTAATCTGCTTCAAGATGCATAGGCATCTCAGATATCCTTCGCTGGCGTAACTCTGAAATAAAAACTAGATTGTAGCAGTTTACCTTTATTAATATTCTTGTTCACGAAAAGAAAAGGGTAGTTTCAGTCGTCTGCCATATGAATTTATGAGACACACGTGATCCAGGCCACGGTAGAAGAAAAGACAGGTGTCTGAACGGTGCCGGCTCGCCATGGAACAAGTGTGTCTAAGGTTCGCTCGCATTTCTTGAAAACAGTGTAAAATGCGCAACATGACCAGAGGCTCGAGAAACCGTCCTTATTCATGCACACGTCTTTAAGGCCGCGCGGATTCCGACCACGCCTCCGCGGGGGCCTTAAGCCGACAGTGCTCCTGCCTACACTCGTTGGATCTGGGAAAGTAGCGCCATTGCCTTCCCACCTGCTAGCCGGACACAAACAAATACCAACATACACAAAAAAATACCTCTCAAGGTGATTGCATCATCGCTGTCGGTTGCTATGGTGATCGCCATTTTGGACCCTTTCAAAGCTTCGAAGCTTCGAAGGGGTCGCCGTACTGAAAGCGTTCCTCGGCCAATATGAGCGTCTTTGGTACTGTGCATGCAATACACGTATCACGCATGCTTATATCCCCAGATCTCTTACAATTATGTGGCTCTTCTTGCGTGTTTCAAGACAGTAAAATTATTTTTCAATGCCCCCAAGCACCGACGCCGCGTGTGATCCCGTACATCTTCGTACCACCATCACACGCAACGTCAGTGCTTGGAGGCATTAAAAAATTATCTTACTCCCTTGAAACACGCAAGAAGAGCAACATAATTGTAAGAGATCTGGGGAAATAAGCATGAGTGCTAAGTTTATTGTATGCACAGTGCCAACGACGCTTATATTGGCTGAAGAACGCTTTCAGTACGATGATGCTCCATAGCAATCTTGGTGCGACTGGTTTTGATGACCCTTTCGAAGCTTCGAAGCTTCGAGAGGGTCCAAAATGGCGATCAACATGGCAACCAACAGCGATGAGCGAATCACCTTGAGAGGTTATGTCGTCTGTATGTTGGTATTTGTTTGTGTATGGCCAGCAGATGGGAAGGCAATGGCGCTACTTTCCCAGATTCAGTGACTTTACCCCAGCAAAGAGATGCGCGCTGCCCGAATTCAATTTCGGCCTCTTTCTAGTTTTTGTTCAGACACCTCTCTCCTCTTCCACTGTTTTCGAGGTACTTGCTTACTAGAGTTACAGATTCAATAAAATGTAGTTTACCCTGGCAAGTGTCGAACATCGTAATATAATTGTCGCTTCGGAGCTTATGAGGTAGCAGCATTCGCCGCTGGAAACACCGAAGAGCAATGCATGAAACAAAAAGTGGGACCATAACAGCCGCGCCTGGCGTTTCTTGAAAAAAGACTGAAGAGGTTGTCGAAAAAGAAAAAAAATGAACAAGTTAAAGGTGAATTCTAGCATATTTGTTTCTTGTGAATTTGAATATCACAAGCTTTTGACCCGAACATATTGACAGATGCGAGAAAAATCTAAAAAAAAACCAACCGCTGTTTAGGAGGGCGTATACCCAGAGGATTCAGTTGCCATGCGCGTGCCACTTGTGAGGGAACGCGCGCAGCGCGTTTGACAGCTCGGGCAACGCTTGCGGAAAGCGCGGAAATATCGAGACCTCTGCATAATACGTCACAATTCTCTCCTCGCACCGAACGCGACGGGAAGGAGGGGCTTCAGCGCTATTTGCAAAGCGCTGTTGTGGCTACTTGGCGTATTCATCTGGGCCCGTTTGCTCGAAGCGCTAACCGCGGCTAAAGTTAGCCGCAGTATCTAGGAGAGGAATCAAGGTATATGTTGGAGGGATTTTGAAATCACGTGACTGGCTCGGTAGGGATGCGGGGAAACATGGCGGTGCCTTGGTGAGTGAGCGCCGCTCGCTTTAGAACTAATATGTCGTTGTAGCTGCAATATCGGGCGCGTTAGTCAGCAATGAATATGCAGGAGGCTTTCGCTTTGCCTCACCTCACTTAAATCGCAAAGCATGAGCAATGACCTCGCCGCATTTTTTCGATAGTTTTTCGATTCTGGCCATTCCTAAGCCTAAATGAACGCGATAATTGTCGCCATCGCAACGTCTTTGGAAAGTGGATTGCCTTGCTCAATCGGCCGGGTATTGATAGCACACAAAAGCAGACAGCGTCCCCCCAAGCACCAATGTGCATGCAACGAGTGTAGTTGCACGCGTTGCACGTGCTGGCGTCTGCAGTAGTAATTGTTCTAAAGCAAAATGTCTAAAACAAATTTTGTTTTGCACGCGCGTTCGTCAAAGCCTCATGATTATTTACTTCGAATCTTTTATAAGAGGAAGGCCAGCGAGCGCGAACCGTAGAATTACACTTCCAGCGTTCTCCTCGATGCTTGGGTAATTTAGAAAAAGGTTTATTGGGACGCTGTCTGCTTTTGTGTGCTATCAATACCGGGCTGATTGAGTCAAGGCAATCCACTTTCCAAAGACGTTGCCATGCCGACAGTTGTTGCGTTCATTTAGGCTTAGGAATGGCCAGAATATAAAGACTATCTAAAAATTGTGGCGAGGTCATTGCTCATGCTTTGCGATTTAAGTGAGATAAGGCAAAGCGAAAGCCTCCTGCACCATTCGTTGCTGACTAGCGCGCCCGATATTACAGCTACAACGGCATATTCGTTCCAAAGCGAGCGGTGCTCACTCCCCGGGGCACCGCCATGTGTCCCCGAATCCGTACCGAACCAGTCACGTGATTAAAAAATCCCTTTCCTAGGTACTGCGGCTAACTTTAGCCGCGGTTAGCGCTTCGAGCAAACGGGCCAATTTCGATATTCGTAATCTTGGAGTACGAATAAAGGCGATTGAACTTGTTCTTTTTTTTTTTTTTCAAATATAGTACCGCTTTAGTTGCGCTTTTACTATCGGTGACATTGTCAAGTGGTGCCGCTTGCTGATTTAGGCAGGTTCCGATCCGCGTTAGGCTTTGCTAACCAGCCCCTGACGCGTTGGCCGCGTCTGACGACGAGCGGGATGCTAACAAGTGAGGACGTCAAGGGTCAGGAACACGACACCTCACTACGCTACCACATATGTTCGACGAGAATACGTGTCAAGATGTGTCCGCTCGTTTAGGCACTGAAGCTACTTGACCCCTTTTTGATGACTCAACTGATTAACGGCAAGCAATGAGCAGCTCTTACAGTGCATCGAAGAGCATTGGCTTCGGAAGGCTCGTTCAAACATTTCCCTTTGAGTGGGACCGACCTTGTTACGACAGCTTGTGACGTCTTGCGACGAGACAGTTGCTATGACGACCGGAGACCGGGCAACGCGTCCTAGTGGAACAGAAGGAGTCGCCCTGGGCAGTCGTTCGTACTCAAACGGAAATATTGTACCAGCCTTGCCACCGTAGCATAGTCGTGCAAGTTCAAGGTCCTCGAGCGAGCCTCCTCCGGGCGTGACACCACTTCCACTGGAGTGTCCACCGTGGGGAGCCAGAAGGTGCCGACGCGGGGCCAGCAGGTCCCGTTCCCTCGGTCAAGCCGCGGGCAACAGCGCTCCGTCCGTGGGACGGGCGTCACCTGTTTTCTTCCGTTTAGGGGTCCATCGCTGCGCCGCGGCCACGACAGGCACTCTCGGGTTCGGGTGCAGGATACGTGGGCATTGAATGGGGCGTCGTTGCATCCATCAGACACCGAGCTTTTTGGCAGCCAGGCGGACCTGCTACTCGTGGAAGATATGTCTTCTTTTTTACTCGTTATAAATCGGCTTTGTGACCGAAACTTGGTATAGCTCTTAAGATGAGCAAAGGTGCAAAGGAGAGACCGTTAATAGCAGACGCGCGCCTGTTGCCGGATGATGCGATGTTGGCTGTTTGCAAGATGGTCGTTTTATGCGTTTTTTAAGTGCGCTCGCCCCACATTTTTTAGCCGAGTGCGTGGTTTTGGCTAATGTTACACCGGAGTTCATTCTAAGCCAGCCGAATTTATGTACCTTTGATTCGGCAAGCTCCGAGAGGACTCCATACTATAAAGGATTTCTTTACGTGGAAAGAAGACACCTTCAAAACTATGAAATTATATTCACTTCGATGGACTCGGAACACCAGACATTGGACGTGACTTAAAGGGAAGCTAAAGGGGTTCTTTAGAAAAAGCGAGTTAGAGGTGAATTCTAGAGTATTTTTATCCCGTTAATCTAAATGTCGCGTTCGTTTTTTTTTTTTTTTTTTTTTCGATGTAAGAAAACTCAAGAAAACACGAAAAGCCTCCGACCAGTAGTTACGTGACACACAGATCTTTCGGCCGTAAGAGCGTGTCGCTCGTGTGGACAGCGCGTGCAATTGCAAGCTTGCCAGGTAGATTCCCTCGCACTGACACCAGTCGTAACGTCTTCTTCTGATCTTTTTGAAAATAACAAGAGTGCCCGTACATAGTTCGATAGGCACTGACGACGCGCGAGAGCGGAGATTTCAATAACTCTGTAGATGACGTCACGCTCCGAGATGAAGGTACTTCGACGGTACTTTAAGAAATTATATTTTGCTGCCTTCGTGCACCTAATTGACAAGTAATTTCGATATTCGTGATCCTGGAGCCCTAATGAAGATGATTTAAGTGTTTTTTCTCGAATACAGTACCGCTTCAGTTTAGCTTCTAACTCGAGTGAAGGAATATAAGCTGCGATCACTAGCACGCTCCAATAGACCTGTGGTCTTAAGAGGCACAAGGGATGGACGCCTTCTCGGAATGCAGACTTCAGGAACGTTGAGTCACAGTACAGACGTCTTACCTTTTTCAGTGTCAAGACTAACCTTATGCAATAACCGATTATTGTGTTTTGAGCAAATCGCGGGGCATTATGCATGAAGAATTTACCTGGAAGTGTAGGACGAGTCGTACATTGAGTGTACCTTCACCGCATGCGACAGAAGCGACATGTTAAGTTAAAAAGATCAAGTTAGTGAAAAGGGGGGTGCGGGTTTTGCTGTCTCAAGTATTCGCTTTTCAAAGGGACAACAAAATGTTTAAATTGTGTTATTCGGCACGTGCCCTTGAAACGATGATCAAAACCAAACTGCGCCGTAGTGCGCATTGAGCTTCGTGGTGTTCTCTGTATTACGCCCTCATGTTCTCAACGAATATCATTTCGATGGTTGGAGAGGAAGTCTTGCCAGCACAGTGCGACTGCAAAAAAAAAGTTAGTTTTATAAAAAATAAAATGATAACTGTTTTTTTCTTTTTGAGGGGAAGGCAGTGTACTGATCTTGGATGGCCGATGGTCGAATATCGCGTCGTGATATGAAGACAGCGCCTTAAATATCGAAGATTAGCTAGAGCGTAATATTCAACGCGTTTTGGCCAAGGCACACACTCGTGCTTCTCAACGCTGACGAATATAAAAAAGAGAAAGGGAAGAAAGAGAGAGTTAGAAGACGCGCACAATTAATGGCTTCCTCCACACAGTCGTCTCGAGACGGTGTTTCGAATCGGGCGTTGCAGGCAGACGCCACGCGACCTGGCGCCGCAAACAAATGCCGCGTCTCTCGCATCGCCGCTCGTCGCACCGGGCGGAAGCACTTGGGTGCAGCTGGAAAGGCGGCGGCTCATCCCGAGGACGACGTCGGAATTAGTCGGCGCTGGCAAAATGCAGGGCCCGCTTCGACGAATGCGCCGTCGCGCTTTCCGGAACCCGGCACATCGGTCCTTTTTGTTTCTTCTTTCTGACAATGTCGAAGTCTTTTCCAGTCACAGCAATCCAGAAAGTCGGACACGTCCATTTATTCCTCTTCTACACCGCAAAGCAGGTCTGCGCTTTCACTTACGCCACAGCGCACGCTGTAAGTCACATGACGAGGAGCAAAAAAACAACAACAGAAAAACATGTTGACTCGAAAACTATATTTGCGCAGGCGCACTGTGGGAGCGACACGTCAAATTCATTGACGGCACTGTGCCGTGGTTTGTGTTATTTCTTCTTGGTCCTTGTTGCTCTCGGAGCATATATATATATATATATATATATATATATATATATATATATATATATATATATTAGACGTACCAGAGCAGATTGGATAATCAAAGCAGAACCGTTTGTATTGTTTCTTTGATTAATGCGCTTCGTGAATGGCAGCGATGGGTTCACTATATATATACTCTGCTGGGGAAGATAGAGGTGGAGACATTTGAAGAAACGCGTAGTTTCTTATCTTCGCTCTTCTTACTTAAGTCCTTCTTCGGCCTTCTTACCGGATAATCCTTACTGGATGCGGAGCGATATTATAATCCTCGGAGTTCAGCATGCCCTGAGGTTTCTAAGCGGTAACTTATGCCACAGAGAGAAAATTCTCTTTTTATGCGCTGTCAACTTCATAACCTTTGGAACGCTATAGAAGAAATGAAACTTCGAAGACTTCATTAAAACGGACTTCTGTTTCTCTCTCTTTCTTTTTCTTTCTCTTCCGTCGCTATCTTTTAGCTCCCACGCGCTGCGATCAACTCATCGACAACAAAAATAGCAACGGTTTCGCGGTTCCGCAGTGTGCGCCATTGTTTCGTGCAGCTCGGTGCGCAGCGCAGCCCATGACGTCACGATCGGAGCCTTATTGTTTCTGAACCGCGATTGGCCCGGGACGACAATCCCGATAGACCATTCCCAGCCCCACGAGTCTCGCAAGTATGCGAAACCCGTCGCGCCGAGTGCGCCAAACCACGTCACCTTCTCTTCGATGCCGGAGCTCTCCTAATCGAGTTAGGGCCAAAGTTCAAAGGCGAGGCGCTTTTTATTTGTTATTATTACTGCACTCGCTTCGCGCCTCGTGGTAACCGTCGCTCCCCGACTGCCAGCCGCGGTTGGAGGCCGACGGCAGTAAGAAGAACCCAAACCACGCAAAAAATACGAAGACCCCGTATAAATTGGACTGCAAGCGGTCGACCGGAGGTGTTTGTAGGAGGAGCGCGCTTTTTTTTTTTCCGCAAACGCCGAGAATTCGCGAAATCCGCGACTCGCTCCACGCTTCTTGGCTCGCGGAGGCAACGCTGTCGGAGCCGTACGGAGAGAAAAAGAAAGAAAGAGGAGGAAGAAGAAAGCTGATACAGTGTTGACAGACAGACGTTGGCGAATTAAGCCGGGCCGCGCTCAACGCGCGCTCCATCGATTGGATTCCCCGAACAAGTTCCATTAGCAACTTTTCCCCTTCCTCCGACTGCGTGAGCGGAGTCCTATACGGCGTCGCTTCTACTCCCCATGCGCAAATACACACGCGGACGAATTCACCGCTTTTCCTTTCTCTTCTCGTGCCCGAGAGCGGGAGGGGGTCCAAAGAGACTCACAAACGTCCCTTTGTCGCAACTCGGAGAGTCAGCAAAGGAGCGTTTTTCCTCGAGCCAGCTCGAAAGCAGAGCACACACTGAGCGCGCACATCAGACGCGGCGAGAGAGACTCGCTGCTTCTAACTCTCCCGTGTTCTCGGCTTGCTCGAACGCAATTAGCGAGTAGCCGTCGTCGGCCGACTTTCCGAGCGAGTCCCCTCAAAGCAGGTTTGCAAGTCTGCCTTTGACTCCGCGAGCGCGGGCGGTCATCCGTCAGCGAGGAAAGTCCTCCATAAAGTGGACTTCCTCGCAGCGCAGGCGAGTGCTGCGGGGAAGAGGGGAGAGGGGGGCTGCTCCGTGCCGCCTCACCGGACACGTGGCCCCGTTTGGGTACCTTCTCCGCAGCATGGGGTGCCTGGGTTAGTGCTCCTCAAGTCGGTTTGCTTGGAGCGTGCTTGGAGGAGGCGGAAGGCCATTTTCTCTAGGTGTGTCAACGCCGGCGCCTCGTCGGGCGTGGGGAACAAAGGATAAGAAGCAGTTTGCTCTTCTCAGTCCTCTAGCCGAGGAAACGCATCCGGTTTTTTCTAGACTATGAAAACCGCGTTGGAGTTATCAGTGTTACACTTAGCCGGCCTTAGGAAACGTTCGGGCCCCATTCAATTTTTTTGTAATGATACCAACAATGGTACCAACAACCGCGCCAACATCTGCGATGTAGCTAGTAGAGGATGAAAAATTCTCCTCTGATTTCTCACATAGCACATTCATATTTAACGTCCCCCGTCTTTTTAGTAGTGGACCACAATCCAACTTAAAACGCGAGAAGGCGAGCTGCTGATTGTTCGGCTTAGAATAATGCGAACATCGCACGGGGAATCACGTAACCCGCTTAGCCTTTTAATTTATTCCTCAATTGCATGACTTCGTCCTTCAGCGGAAATCGCCGTGTGTCAGGAATTTCCTTCTTCAATGAACCCTAACAGAAGATTGACCCCGAAGGCGTTCGTCATCCCCGATTACGAAATCTGGCCACCCAAACATTTCATTTTTACGTCAACGTGTACGACAGTGGATCTATAGTGACAGGCGAGGTGAGACCGGCAGTGAGGAGTTTGAGTTGTCGCGCCACCATCCAAAGCAGGGCGGAAGGCATGGAACGCGCACTGGAGGCTTAGCGCTCTGAAAACACGCCGTGCCGTTCTTATTTTGTCACTGACCATATCAGTAATATAGGTGAAACGTAAGGCGCACACCAAGCACTCACTCCTTGCAAGAGAGTCCTTGCATCGGACCCTTGAAGTGTGCGGCCTAATTCAGACGCCCTAGAGAGTGCTGTTTCATTCACCTATACTACCTTTCACCTTAAGTCCAGACGCAGCCGATGCTACAAGCGCAAGCTCCGGGCTTTCAGCGTCCCTGCCAAGCACACACGCTCGTGCAGTGCGAGCACTGTTCAGGGCCATATGCCCGCGCTTGTAGCATTGGCTGCGCCTGGACTTAAGCTGAAACGAAGTGTAGTGTGGGATTGCAAAGCCGAAAACTTTGCAAGCAAAATTAACTTTTTTTTCCCCTCAGTGGTGTCTCTCATAGACGGGCATCGACGGCAACGAGCACGCCATGCCCTTTCTTCGAAGGCGCACAAACAAAAAGTTCCATCCTCTTCAGCTTAGCTTACATTGAGGAGTGCAGAAAATGAAGTGCAAGAATACATCTGCCAGAGTGAGGCACTACGAGCGAAAATCCCTGTTCCTTTGTTTCGAAGTTAAAGCTCAAAAGACGCAAGTTCGCGTTGCTCCACAGCAGTCATATGAACATAGTTTAAACGAAAACTATTCGCAAGATATCCAGGTAAAGTAAACTTAAATTGCGCAATCTCTCTCTATCTATATACCAAAGAATGTTTGGTGAACTGTGCCCACTACGATCAAGTTCGATGCTCCTTTTTTTTCCTCGTGTAAAGTGTACACCCGCCGGCAATATGAAGGTGAACACCTTACCTGGTTTCTTACCTGTTTTACGGCTCCCTAAAGCTATATTAACTCTCAACGTCTCAACGGGTACGTGGCCAAGGGTCTAAACTTTGCGTTCTAGCCCTCTTCTTAAACAAAGCTAGTTCCAAAACTTGCAGGAGCGTCAAAAACAAGAAGAGGGCTGTTCACCTTCATATCGCTCATGGGTGTACCTGTGACACAAAATACTGACATTGTATTTTACACTGGAGGTAGACTAAGAACTAATCTTAGTTTATATATTTTTATTTGAGTTCCATCAAGCCACAAGACTTTGACATAAAGAAATTATTTATCATTGGTAACAATCATGGAAATAACTTTCAATTATATCTAGAGATACACGGCAAAAACCACAAAGATGCAATTTTTGAAGAAATACGAGAGGAATGAGGCGATTAAAAGAGTATCAAAACTAGATGAATACTCTAAGTTTCAGAAACTTTGTTACGATAATGATCGAAATTAAATCCCTTTGTTCTCAAGTGCCAAGCAAGTTCCGTAGAATCGTTCTTTCTGAATTTATATCGACAGGGCGTAAGAATTGAAAACATTACATAGGAACTATGCAACATATGATGCACGGGTCTCTAGCTCTCTATTGCGTCACCTGGATTAGCCACGCCTGCCCACCGCAAATTGATTATTTTGTGCTCTTTATTCCAAGAGGCAGCTGAGTGGAGCAAACGCACGTGGAGCGAAAGCTCGCGATGCCGGATAAATCACCATTCCTGCCCACGCCCACTGAAGTCGCTGTCTAAACATGCATGCAGCGTAATTACCTTTTTTGGTAGTGGTAAGGACAACCTCCGAGTTTTCAATGGGTTGAAAAAACATACATACAAAGCAAACAAACAATGCCCTTACAAATAACCTTATGCGATGTTACAGTGCTATTGTCTATTCAGGGCGCCTCTTTCGGTAATTATCTTACGAGGTCATGGTGGAGTGAACAAATGTTCTCTTATTTGTTGGCTGGACATGTCAGTTGCACTTTCCACATTTTAAATTTAAAATAATTTCAGTCTCCTCGGTCAGGGTCAAAGCGTCCAAAATACATTGGCCCGCACAATAACAAGGCCTTAGCTGGAACTTCTGTATGGAGGGCAACGATTTTCTTGAAAATTGTAACGACATACATCGGCTCTTGATGGTATCGCGATGTCAGGCAAACACCCTGACAAAAATATTTTGATAGACAAATACAACGTACAAATGTAAAATTTTTACTGTAAAGAATATATTTCCAAAATACTATCAAGATACATTTTAATTTTTGCCAATGTGCGGGGTCCTTTCTCATGTCCCTTGGCTGGCGCAATGTTGGTCCTCTATATGGTAGAGTTTTCACGAATGGAATGTTTTCAGCGTGTCATTTTTCTCGTACTTTCGATATTATTTGGGTTCCTAATATATAAACCGGCGCTCTATTTTCGGGAGGTTCTTAGGCTTCAACCTTTAGAATTCCTTCAACGAGTTTTTAGCCAAGCAGGCTGGAGGGCGGTATCACTCCCCAACGGTCATGCAGTTCAAGTTTCAAAGGGGCGTGCACTCCTTTTGCCAATCTGATCACGTGGCAATTTAAATTCAGCACCAATCGTCCTTCGCATAGGCTAAATATAATAAAAAAATAATTCCGAAGGTTTGTGTTAGGAATGCCTCCGAGACGTTTGAGAGTTTAGATCCGAGTCCAATAATCGGGTTGGAGGCATCAGTGATGACCATAAAAATAACGAGGTTCTCGCCTTGCATCGATTTCAGTAGCGCAGGGTACTGTTTCCGAATAATGGCACTGCGGTATATGCGAGGTCCCAGTGGGGATCATCCAGCGGCAGTTTCCAAACGGCCGCCCTCAATCCGTTGCACTTTCCTAATTGTTGATCAATACGCGGCTTGGCGGGATGAGCCTAATCCCCGGTTGAGCGTGCACAGTTTGCCCCCGAGTCTTCTATCGCTTCACAAAAATCTAGCGATAAAAAAAAATGTGGCGCATAGCTTATATGACAACGTCGTGTATTCGACTGCCGATTGCCAGAACCTTTCGTCCTATTAGTCCCTTTAGCGACTATACGAAAAGAAACTGTGAGAGAGAAGGAGATGCGAGTGTTCGCTGACGTCAAAGACCAGAGCCCCGATCGGAAGGATAGTGGGTAAGCGCAAAGGCTACCTGCCTTTGTCTCTACCCAACGTCTCCCTCTAATCGGAGCGAGACACAGCGTCGTATGATCTTCGCGCAGGGTCCGCCGTTCGAGCGACGGACGCCAGTGTTTGGCGTTCGAACGCAAAGCAGGCGCCATACGCACGAACGCTTGAGATTGAATTGGCCAGAAGTTTTATTCTAGAAAGGGTCTCGGCGCGCGCATGATTTTAAGTAGACTAATATTTGAATGAAAGTACTACACTCCTGAATAAGAAACCTTCTTGTGGTACACGCTTGTTCCCAGGTTTTCGTAAGATGCAAGCTGTGGTTGCGAAGGCTTATAATTTTTATCTAGTGGTTTATATTTTGATTCGTTCATGTGTTACTGAAAAAAGTAAAGTGGTGTGTGCACGCACTCGAGAATATTTGAACGACTGCAGTTCACGGCATATTCAGGTGTTACTTTTTTGCTCATTGTTTTCAAGTCGCACGTGCACTGAAACAGCGGCAAGTGTACCTGTAATGATTAAAAGAAATAAAGGAATAAAAATAAGACAAAAATATTTAACTAAATCTATTGGATTTAAGCCAGATGAATCTGGCTTAAATAAACGGAATCACTTTTTTTACCTAAAAGTAATGACCCTTTTTTACCGAAAAGTAATAACCCTTTCTTATCCCCCCCAAAAAAAGCACCCCCCCCCCCCCTTCAAAGTGGAACAGGGAACAAATTCCGCTGGTATTTGTATCCTTTAAGGGGGATTCAACCGCTCGTCGCTCAATGAGCAAATTTCGCTACACAAACCTGAGTTTCAGGAATGCACGAGAGTATTCATTCTTTTGGACGTTACTTATGATAACGTAATAAAGGTTGTACAGCCCTTGGATTTTTCTTTTAGAGCGCTGAAGATTTTTAATAAAATCCAGAAATATGACCGTTTTGACTGTTTTTAGGGCGTTTTGAGGCATTTTTGAAAATATAATTATTTAGAAGACAGACGTTACAAAACCCTTGGCCGTACGTACTAGGGGTGCCTCTAATCTTAATTTTAGGACCATTACGAGAAAGCAAAATACTGTTGTATTTGCGTATTTGTGTAAATAAAATCACCCTGTTAATTTTATTTCCAACTTGTTAAACGGAATGGTGACACTAGTACTAAATGCCTCAAATCGGAGATTTTCTTGCTGTTGCTGTTGTTGTTTTTCTCTCGAGCTCGAATTCGACCGCGATGTCTCGTTGCTCGTGGATCGGTAGCACGTGTAGCGAAAGCTCACGCTGTAAATCTCACTGATCGTGGATTCAATCCACCGCCTCTGCCCTTTTAAATCTGGATGAGCATCGAACCGGCGTGCTGGTATCACTATTGCGCGATGCACGTTAAAGTCGTCAGACAAGCAGCGGTATACTGCACTGTCTTTCATCTCCAACGAAGACACCGGATGCCCTCAGAACTGAATAACTTCCCACTGTATCAACATAGACACAACAGAATTACAGTTGATGGCTGTGAAGAAAGGACTAGAACCTCTCCGTACCGCTCGCATCCATTTATCTCCGAACGACAGATTCCCCGGGCGCGCGGGCGCGCTGGCCCACGAGATCGTGCTCGTAAAAGCTCTTGTCTTCTTCTAATATTCAACATCATCCCCCCCTGCGGCAACGAAGGAGATGATCCCGCCTCGAGCACAAAAAGGCGCTGAACAGGACGGCGTAGTTCCGAGCCGCTGGAGAATCGTAGTGCGCATGCTCAAGTCACGCCATGCCTGCCGGAGAACATCTTCGTTACCCGACCAAGTTTCCATAGCAGACGAGGCGTGTTGTCGTCTTCTACGATGACCACGTCGCCGACCTGTGGTCGAGACAGCGTCGCTGTGGTGTCGGACTTTGCCCTCCTTGTACCCTAACATATTGCGGCAGTACTTGGCATCCAGCTCAAGCACCTTGAACGCTATCGCCTCTCAGACTTTCGAAGGCGTGTTGAGTTTCAGGAAAACTGCATAATGCCTCGTGGTGGAGTGGGGCTCCGATTTCGTCTCCGGCTCGGCAGTGGTCGACGGGAGCGGCGTACCCTGTTCTGTCACAGCTCGAGGCGTCATCCTGGGAGGCAAAGGCACGACCATAAAATCTGCTCCTCCTCTCCCAGCCTTAACTGCACGTTCAAATCTAGGCAACTGAAGCTCGCAAACTTTCAATGATTTCTCTAAAGATGGCGGCGGCTGTTCTGACTTGTCCATTGGCATTTTTTTTTTGTAAGACGGGAGTAGAACACTCGTCCGGTGCAAAAGCCTCGTCTTCGTTTGCATCGCTCTGTCCTTCGTTTTCCGCTGCTCCCTGCAATCCGTCGTCTGCCTCTCCTTGCTCTCTGTCGTCTGCTTCTTTCCGCTGGGCACCGTCTGCTTCCATTTTGTCCCAGTGAGATTCATTTTCAGATCGCTTGTGGTTTACCTTTGGCTCTACGGAAACCTTAAGTGAAACGAAGACGGCTGGAAACAGATTGACGGTAGGTTCAATGCTAGCTGCAACTTTGGGATTCCTTTTCTTTGGGGGCAGCAGGTCGGGCTCCTCTAAATGCCGCTTCACTCCGTCGTTCCGCACGACGCAGTTCGGAGCCGAGCTGATGTTCTCGGAGCCGCGCTCTCTCCAAACAACGCTGATCACGTCGTTGTCCCTCAGAACGCGGATGCATTCTACCGGGTTATCGTGGCTCGGGCAATGGGTCCAAGGAAACCCTTCGGTGAGGCACTGGATTTCTATCACACGATTGCGCACGAACTGCTGCCATCTTGTTGCGTCACCGGCAATCCAGCATAGGACAACTTCGGAGTCAGTCCAAAATTGAACTTTCAGATGAGCAATCCTTAGTGTTTTCGTTACATAGTCAAAGAGACGCGCTCTTAGCAAGCAAGCTAGCAATTCCAAACGGGGTAGCGTTACTGGTTTAATGGGAGCGATGCGGGGGCGACTGATTAAGATGTTCGTTTTAAACGACCCCTGCTCGACGGGCGCTCGCAGGTAGATGAGCACGTTCACGGTGATCACCACCAGCACGATGAGTACCTTGACCGCCATGCACATGCGCCGCTGCTTGCCAACAGCCGGCGTGGTAGCCGCACTGTGGCCCGCCATGTCCTCTCCACGTGTTCCCGCTCTGGAACGCAGCGTCATATGGACAGGTGAACCGTCCTGAGGAAGGCTGCTGCTGCGGGCGCTGCAGGTGAACGAACGCCGACTCGGCTGCACGGCCTCGTTCACGCCGGGGGAGTTGCTGTTGCTCAGGTTGAATCGGACACTCCGGACACTCAGAGGGGAGAATGTCGTGGGTCCCTTCTGCAGCGGCGTACCACCGTCCTCATCGTCAGAGTTGTCCTCGGGGATGACTTGAGGTTCTTCTTCCTCTGTGGCAGAGAACTCGTCGGTTGGGACGGATGGATTGGTCGGGACGCTGCCGTTCTTCAGCAGCTGCCGAAGCTGCCTCTCGTACGGGCTCCGAGTCGAGGCTACAACAGGGCCTGCCTGGAAACCAAAGTCGCGGGGCTTGGCAAGCAAGGCGTCGTCTGAAAGTGACGTGAAGCTGTCAGGACACCCCGGGAGCGTGCAGCTGTCGTCGTGTTCCTTGGAGGTGTCTCGGACGTCCTCGTCGCTCGAGTAGTCGCCCGATGTGAAACGATCGTCGTTCAAAACGTGCTGCCTGTACAACTTAACGAGGAGCACTTTCTTCGGCGAGCCGGATGGCACTGACACGCCTCTCCGGTGAAGTGCTTCGACGAGGTTCGCCTTCGTCAAATTTGCCATTTCTCTTTTACCTACATTTTCCTCGTTTTCCAAAGGAATAGAATAAAACCGTGGACAACAATACGCATCAGAGAGCGTCGATGCCTCGCTGAACACAACCCCCGCATACACACGTGCGCTGTCGCCGTTTTGCCTTTTAACGAACTGTTCGTTGAATTGAAGCAACGCTGGGCGAGTTGCTGGGTCCGACGAGGGAAGGTCGGAGATGCCGATAGCGTCCAGTCGCCACATCTCAGATGGATTAGGTAGCATTTCGGAGTGCGATGTTTCACAGCTGGTTGTTGAAACGGCAAGGTGTTACTTCGGTCACTCGTTGGGCACATATAGCGGCCTTGTACCATCCATCCAAAGATGGTATGTACTGCCGTCAGGTGCTCACTTAGACGGCGAATTTGTCCAGTTGCTACTTTCCAGTAGACGTCGGAGCCGATAAGTACACCGACCTCTGTGTCTGCCTGTAAACTAGGAGGGGGGGGGGGGGGCGACGTCAGCCACAATCAGCCCTTCAGAATGTAGCTGATTTAGGATATTGTTGTCGAGAGGCGGTGTCGTTACGGTACATAGTTCGGACACTTCAAGCGCCTCCACGGTAACCTTGCTTGTGCTGTATTGGCTCTGTAGCGTCAATTCGACACGGCGGCAGCGATAATGTGTGGGGCGTTTAGTGTTGCCGAATGTGTAGATGGTAAGCTCTTCGGTACCGAGAACTGGGCACCGAAGCCTCTCCGAGGACTCTCGTTTTATAAATGTCCGCTGGCTTCCAGTGTCCAGAAGGACTCTTACGAGTGCGCTGTCAGTGGTGCCTGTAGCCCAAGCCTTCGTGGTTTGAAGCAAAACCGATGACACTCCCGTGCTGGTAGTGGGAGCAGTGGTCACGTTGTTTGGAATACCTCGGTTCTCGTCTGTACGTGATTCACTGACGCCGGTGAAGCTCGGTCTTGACTCGTCTTGAGGGAAGCACCATATGTCGCAGAGGATAGTGATATGGCGTCCGCTGCAGGTACCGCACACCAATCGTGTCGACGTACGGCAATTACGGGCTACGTGGTTGACCTTGCCGCATCTGAAACAACACCTTGCAGCTCTCAGTCGGTTTCGTTTCGTGTCGGAAGATATGTTGGTATTGCAGTCCTGCAATTGGTGTCCGATGCCGGTACAGAGTGGGCATGACCCGGGCTCCGGTGTGACCGATGAAGTCGGGAGGGCAAGAGCCGACGGAAGACTGTGCTGGGCGCTTGAAGGGCGTGTTCCCCCTCGGTCCTCTTGTGGTGGGTCAGGTGAAGACCACTGAAGCCCTCCTTGACTCTCCTCGCGGCTCTCTATTTGGATCCGAAGAAACCTCAAGATATTTGCAACTTCGGCTGTACCTGGGACGCCGGTAGTGGTCTGCATATCACCTGCTTCGGTTGGTGACTCCTTTTCCTTTATGTTCTGTCTGAACAGAACAGCAAGGTCGTTGGGGAGCGATCTCATGAGGACACGCTTGAGAACAACCGCGTATTGAGTAGGTGGGACACCCAAACCTTCAAGGCAGCTTGTGCAGAACTGTATTGAATCATACAAATGTCGCAGCTGCGCGATGTTGTTGGAGCTGTTAACAGGTGACAATGCCAGTAATTGGTCGATGTGTTCGTCTACAAGAAGGCTGCTCCGTCCAAATCGTTCGAGAAGCGCTTTTATGGCGAGGTCGTACCCTTCGTCCGAGAGTCTCACCCACTCGATTGCTTGTTTTGCCGGTCCGGTTAAATACGTCTGCAGATACTTGAATTTCTCGATGCGTGGGAGCTCGGCGTTGTCGTGAATCGTCGCTCGGAAGTAGTCCCAAAAGCCTTGCCAGTCCCGCAGGTTCCCCGAAAACGAGGGTATCTGTAACTTCGGGAGGGCGACGGTGCGTGGTGTTTTGGCGAGCGGGTACGTGGGCTAGACCTCCTGTTCTGGCAGAAACTTGATCCCGGTCACCGAGGGCTGTACCGTTGTCTGATACTTGGGATGGATTGCTGGCGATGTGATTTCGAGCTAGAGCACAACAAACTCGGGTGACGGTGTGACTGATGTTCATGTTGTACTCGAGCTTGCCAACAACCTCGTTCTCCAGGTGCTCGTCATCTACCAGCTCCTTGACCTCGTTGTCTAATTCTTTTAGCTGCGCTTCCTTTTGGAGAAGGAAATCGAGGTGTACTTGCAGGTCGGTGAAGTCGGGATCGGTGCCTCGCAGTAGATCGGTCAGTACGTTGAGGGTGCGGGTAACGGCCGAACGGATGACGCCGCGCGTTCTCTTCATACGCTCCATGGATGTCAGTTATTCTGGCGCAGCAGGAGCGGTCCTTCAAAACTTCCCGGGTTTCGGCACCAGTGTGTGAAGAAAGTACTAGAACCGCTCCGTACCGCTCGCATCCATTTATCTCCGAACGACAGATTCCCCGGGTGCGCTGCCCACGAGCTCGTGCTCGTAAAAGCTCTCGTCTTCTTCTAATATTCAACAATGGCTCCGTTGGTCGGCACATTTTGAACGTTGCAAACCGCAGGAAAGGCTACAAGCGCGAGCTCCTTGCTCTATGGCACAGATCGGCGGCACAAGCTCTCGTGCACCAAGGGCAGCTGCCAACGCTATGAGCTCGCGCTTCTAGCCTTCGCTGCGGTACAGCATAAGGTGAAACGGAGTATAGTCATCAGCAGACTCCTAGCGAAAGGCCTGATAAGGCTCTGAAGGCGATACTTTTGCTGATTCTATTTTTTTGTGTGTGCTATGTTAGCGCGCGTGGTCAAACACTTGCATACGCTACAAGCGTGGCTTGCAAGCACCCTAGATAGTGCAGGGTTGAACAGAGATATCCTAATATGTAGCGTGCCTCAATGTCCTTCTGCTTCGGGTGATGCCACCCTTTGTAGTACCCGAGGCCGACAGCACGCGCTCACGGGTAAAATACAAAAAACATTGACGAAAACAAAATGTCGTCATAGCACAGTCAGCGCCACAAACGCGTGCCGGGACACGCTCTTTCACGCGCTTCTGAACAAAAAAAAAATAGAAGTGTGAGACAAAATGGCCAGATGTCTCCACCCTAAGCAAAGCGCACATTAAAGGACCCATGAAACGATTTTCGGACTTCCGGTCAAATAAGATGGCGTTTGGGGATGCCCCTCAACTCATACAATGTTTCCCGGGTCACGTGCGCATGACGCGCCGCGGGGTACGCGGCTTCCGGTCTTGTCCTCTCCTTAGCACTGTGGACATCGCTTACAGTGAGAGCAGACTCTCCCCTCTCTCCCCATTAATAGGCTGCTAAGAGCGGCCATTTTGACGGTGTGGAATGCACGTTGCAAAAGAACCCTGGAAGCTAGCCATCAGCACGCGCTCAGCAGTCGCGCACACAGCTATGGCCGCCAGTTGCAGGCAGGTGAACCAGGCGCACGAGAAAGAAAACGAACCACTCAGCTGCCGAAACGTGGTTTTTATATCGCGTTGATCACACCGCTCGTCCGGTAGCAGCCATCCAACGTTGCTAGGCAGCGGAGCAGCGGGGAGGGGATGCTTTGACTTACTCCAGATAGATGGCGCTGCGAAAACTTCGTGTACTGAACAAGAATATAAAACTTTCGATTCATTTGTTTATGTTGGAACGAAATCATTTCTAAACGTTACCATTAAACTGAGAATATACTTGTTCAAAAGCGATCTCAATAACCGCACCCGCCGTGACGTCACAAAGTTAGTTCCTATGGCCGCCGTACGTGAAGCCCAGTCAAGAAATAGTTCCTTTTTGTTTTTGCGGTTACGCAGCGCATTCGCGACATTTCGAGAGAAGTGGTCGTGTTTTATGGTCCTTGTGCCAAAGTAAACCAAAAAAGGGTGATAAGGTGCACGTTCTCTCGATGTTAAAATCATTTCATGGGCCCTTTAAGGCACCCTATAATATGTATTTGTAAATAAAAAAAAATAGTTGAATGAGTTGCAAAGAAGGCTAAAATACTTATTCCGAACAACACTTATTATATGAAACATTATTTCAGATATTTTTATTCTCTGTAGACCTTGTTTGGTGGCTAGCGGATATGAAAAACAAAAGATTGAAAGCCGTTTACAACTCCCTGTAACGCAGAATCAGAGCGCAGCTCTTGAGGAGGAGGAGGGAAGGGTACTGGGCGGTGGTTTGAATGACCTCGGGAGGGGGGGGGGGGGGGTCACGTGACCGTGGGGGGTTACGTGACCTGGGGAGTCACGTGACCTCGGGGGGGGGGGGGTGTCACGTGACGGTGACGATGCCGATTACGTCATCACTGACGTCACTGATGACGTCATCAGTGACGATGACGATGCGGATGCCGATGACATCTTCAGTGACGTCACTGATGACGTCATCAGTGATGATGACGATGACGATGCGGATGCCAATGACGTCATCAGTGACGTTACTGATGACGTCATCAGTGACGATGACGATGGCGATTACGTCATCAGTGACGTCGCCAGTGACGTCACGCGTCCCGTAATGCACCGCGCGGTTACGCCGACGCCGACGCCGACGCCGCTCAAGCCGGAAACGGGCGCCTACGAGCTGCGCTTTAAAAAAAAGAATCACGATTTCTATTATTTTGAACAATTACAATATATTTTCTTAACCAACAAACAGGTGCTTACTCTGAGATGCAAATGGAATTTTGACGTTAGCGTTTTGGCGCTCGAAATTTGTTTTTTTTTTTTTTTAATTTAACACTTCCCGTTTTGCGGATTACTAAGAAAACCAAACGGGCCATCAATAGGTAGAAAATACGCTTCTACAGGGTGAAACAAGGAGACGGCAGGCTCTTCAAATCGACCGGAAAATTCGGTTTCTTAACCTATCGCGCTACGACTTTGTGCAGCGTTGCCCACAGATGGTGCATTTTTTTTGTAAAATTTGCAAAGAACGAACTTACCTGAGGAAAAAGTAAAGAAAGAAAAAGGCTTAGCTCCTATGGAAACGCAGCGACGCCACCGGTCTTCAAACAACACGGCGCCGTTTCGCACGGAAGACAAGAGATGGCGCAAGCGGTCGAGACGCCAACTGCCGCCAACGAACGAGCAGACGACGCCGAGAGCCGGCGCTTTTAGCAGACAAGGAACTGCAGTTCCTTGTTGTTACCGCGCCTGTTTTTGTTTCTGCGACTGTCGCCGCCTGCGGAACGCGCGCCGCTTTTGAGTCGAAAAGTTCGTCTGCTAAAAAGGCCGGCTCTCGGCGCCCGTATTGCTCGTTCGTTGGCGGCGTTCGTTGCGCCATCTCTTGTCTCCGGTGCGAAACGGCGCCGTGTTGTTCGCAGACCGGTGGCGTCGCTGAGTTTCCATAGGAACTAAGCCTTTTTATTTCTTTACTTTTTCCTCAGGTAAGTTCGTTCTTTGCAAATTTTACAAAAAAAAAAAAATGCACCATCTGTGGGCAACGCTGCACAAAGTCGTAGCGCGATAGGTTAAGAAACCGAATTTTCCGGTCGATTTAAAGAGCCTGCCGTCTCCTTGTTTCACCCTGTACATAAGGTGAGGCGTACGTTTCTTTTTTTTTCTCTTCACCTTTCTAATTTTTGGGCAAAATCAAATGAACCTCTAAATAACTTTAGTGTCTTCATAAATAACCTCGGGAGTTCAACATGCTATTGTAGGAGGTCACGTGACCCTCCCCCCCCCCTTGCGCCTTCCCCCCTCCTCAAGAGCTGCGCTCTAATTCGGCGTTACAGGGAGTTGTAAACGGCTTTCATTTTTTTTTTCGTTATTGCACTTGGCCACCGATCCCTCTTTATCTGTCTGGACTAAAGCCCTTCGATGTGTTTGCGTTTGTCTTGCAAGTGGCGTCAAATGCGCCAGTGCACGAGGCCCGTGTCTCGAGCGGCCCTTGGAAGCAGTTGTCGACGCAATACTGAAATGAGCGGCCCTTGGAAGCGAATGGCAGCGGAGCACCCGCTTCTCGCACGTGTCTTGCGCGTTTCCAGAACAATGGTTCGCGGTACTTGCAAGCGTGAATTTTATCAAATGAATTTAGTCTGCACTTGCCGGGAGCGCCTTCAACTTATGGAATTTATGAGGATAACTCGAGTGCAACATGACTTTGTGTATTTGAGTGGTTCTTTTTCGATGACAGGCAGACAGACGGAAAGTGTCCTTTCTTGCCATACCCGTTGCCAATCTTGTCAGCTGCTGTGCACTTGGCGCTCGATTGTGGACGAGTAGTAGAGCCGCGCCACTTGTTTGGACAGAGAACTCCTTGGTACAGTTCACGGGTGGGAAACGGTTGCTTCTTGTTGCTTTTGACTCGACGCGCAGAAGTGTGAACCTCTTCAACGAGGTCCACACCTCTGGACGTGCAGAAGTGTGGACCTTGCCGCACAGAAGTGTGGACCTCGCCACTAAATGAGCTATGCTTAGGGTCGGCACTCTGTTCCCCAATATTGCTGTGGGCGCCGCCATCGTGGTGTTTGTACAGAGCAGACGCAACTGCCGATCGTCAGGATTCAAAAGTGCGACTTCCTCGGCATTTGATTCGGTGTTTGGAAGCTCATGTAATATTGCTTTGCTCTGTCGCCAAGCGTTTAAACATTTGTGGAGGACGTAAAAGCGTTTCCAGTGATTTTAGATAAATTTTCAGATAACTGGCAGCCATGATTTTAAGCAACATTATGGACAAGTGTCGTTACCCTGAAGCGTAGAATGGATGCAGCAACATAGGCCATAGTGCGCCAAACACAGGGTGAGCCCTGAAGCGTAGCTTATTCAGTGGCACTAGGGAAGATCATGGCGGAACAGCGCAGCACTGAGCTAGATTTCAGACGCCATGTTCTTCTATATATAGTGCCACTAAATAAGCTACGCTTCAGAGTAACGACACTTGTTCATATTGTGGCTTAAAATCATAGTTGCTAGTTATCTGAAGATTTATCTGAAATCACAGGGAACGCTTTTCCGTCCTCCACAAATGTTTAAACAGTTCGCGACAGAGAAAAGCAATATTATATGAGCTTCCTAACAACAAATTTAATGCTGAGGAAGTCGCACTTTTGAATCATGACGATTGGCAGTTGCGTCTACTCTGCAAAAGCACCAAAATGTCGGCGCCCACAACAATGTTGGGGAGCAGAGTGCCGATACTCCAAGCGCAGCTCATTTAGTGGCTCTAGTTCTTCCCAGAAGTGGCGCGCGGCACGTGTCTCGAGCATTTCCACAAAAATGATTGGCGTCACTTTTCCCAAGATAGATGGGCTTTACTCCACACATTCTGGGAGCGGGTTTGCAAACCAGTAGTAAGTGCATAACTGCCACTTTATTTCTTTTTTTTTTGTTTTCAAGCTTTAAATTAAGTTCTAAATATATATATATATATATATATATATATATATATATTTGCTTTTTTTTGTTTTTTTTGCAAAACAACGTTTGCATGTTAAATTTGGTGGTCCAAATGGCCGCAACGCCGCACCTTGTGCTTTCGATAATTTCGAACGCGGATGGAACTACGAATTCATTCGGAAATCAGAGCTTATTCTACGTTATGTAAGCCACTGTAATCTACGCATGTAGTGGCTCGTATCTCGTGCCGCCTGTTGGCCGCTTCCTGCAGCGGCGGATGGAGAGCGAAGAAGATCTAGCTCGAGATTGGCGGAGAACAACCCGTGGCCCGAGCCCTCCTCAAGCGCACGACCTGCATGCGCAGCTGCGAACATGCAACTCGTTTGTTCCCGAAAAATTCTGCGCCATCTATGAGGAAAAGGGTACAAATAAATAGCGGTTGATTCCTCCTTAAAGGGGCGATGCAACGATTTTTGTATTTTGCGCAAATACCGGTTAGAACGGATCCCTGACGTTAATGACCTGTGAAATACTCGTTCGTTTTTCACCCCACGCAATAGGAGTCCTAGTAAAAAATTAAAGAAAAACGAGCAGCGTTCACCCCCTCAACTCGCAGCCAGAACAAGCGGCCACGTGATCTGGAGCCGAATATATGCCGCCAATGTTGATCATAGCCATGCGCTGGGGTTGGCAAGGCACAAGACACGCGCTGAGTTTCAGACATTGTTATGGTTTGGCTGTTGTCATTGCAGCGATTGGACACGGGCCACTACCCGAATGCTTCTCGAGCGATCGATTATCACGAGCCCAAATCGAGTGTCCACGCCATGCTCGGGTCCAATCTATGAGCCGCATTCAAATATCGTCACTGGGCGGTACTGCTACCGCCCAGCTACGTCATCAGGTTTTGCGAAGGAGAGATTGAATGAAAACACTCGGTTTTGTCCTCGAAATTACAGCGCAACAAAGGAGTTTCTTGGTCAGTGGCGTTGCGTGCGAGTATCCTTGAGTCCCACTAGTGCCAGTAAGCTCGTGTAAAGTGAAAAACATCCCAACTGAATATCGTTGCACCGCTCCTTTAAGCTGCGAGCGAGTTGGAATAGTTAATCGTAATCGTAATCGTAATCTTTATTGGCTCAGGAGAGCCGTGGCACCGCGGAAAGGCGACAGCCCGTACCATGGAGGCCCGCGGTGCCACGTCTAGTGATAATGATTATGAGATGATATATACAAAGGGTGGACGACGCGGTCTTCTCAACATCGCAAGTCCCGTTGCTTGAAAGTTCGGGGTTCGCCAAGACATTTCTATTAGCTGTAAGAAGTGTCATGGTAAAGGGTGGTGTGCGGAGGCTTCACCGTGCGTTGCGGCTGGGAAAGCCTTGGCGGTTTGATGGTGATGAGGACGACGTGCTCTTCCGATCCGCAGCACGAGTCTTGGAGGTTCGGCGGCGGTTCAGGCCCATAGGGAAGCGAGCCAAGGTGACCTTTGGTAGGCTGTTCAATGGACGTTCTGGATGGTAAAGCCCTGGCGGTTGATGGTGCGCTCGCTCGCTTCGTTGAAGGCGGCGGCTCCAGGTGGTGGCCCAGTCAAAGTATAGACGGCCCCTTGATAGAATGCATGCTTCGCGTTTCATGCATGCTTCGCGTTTCCTGCAAGTATTGCCACTCACTATGTCGTGAACGTTGAAGACGCGGGCCACGAGCCTAGTGCTCCGACGCCATTCGCTTCCAAGGAGAGCTCAATTTAGTGCTGCGCCACCACTTTCTTACAAAGTCCTCACGTGGCACGGGCTTCGTGCATTCGCGTATTTGACGCTACTTGTAAGACAAACACGAACAGATCCAGGAGCTGCCGGTATAGTTCCCGCTAGAGCCACTAATACCCAAATCACACGGCAGCTTAAAGGTACCTTTAGAACAGGTACCTGTAGTAAAGGGAGCTGGAGATCGTGATCACACGGCGCATAAAGGTCCCTTTCGCTAAGGAAGGTCTTGTGTTAAACGGAGCTCGCCAAGCTCCCTTTACAGCTACAGGGAATAGCCTCGGACCCCCGAACTCAAAATAATATTACAGATAAATAAATATATATTGTTTAATGCATTATAACAAATGGACCTCTTGGCGAATATGTGCTGCCACCTAGACACGCGAATCGGTTCGAGACTAGGTGACTGGAAAACAACGCGCGCCCAAGGCCTCTCCCACCCGTTCCACACCCAAAACGTCAGCTACATCCTGTTCACCCATTGAGGAGATGTGACCGAGATACTGCTCCCCCAAGCTCACCTTTGTCCCCATCGTGCGTAATCTTCCGCCCCGAGGTCGACACAACGAAACTGTTCAAAGGCGAGAAATGTAAGATGGCGGATTGTTTGGAACTAGATACTCTCAAACCCAGGCGCATGAAATACTCCGCGCATGCGCACCGCGTATTTCTACAAAAGGTCCATTGAATTTATGTAAGTATCAAATTATGAAATGATTGCGAACACAAATGTGATGAAATAATACATTAACGATGAACGTATACTCCAGCTAGCAGGTAGCAGCGGCGGAACGTGGAAAACAATGTCTGCTACGAATCCGAACGCGATGGACCACTGCGAGCTGTTTTTCGAGGTTGTAGACGAGTCGTCCGACTCTCCCGCCCAGTACATTTTATCTTCATCGTCATCCATCTCTTTTGATGATGTGACTGGCGTAACCGTGAGACTCCGACGGGGTTCGTTTCTGCCGGGCACTATTTAGCCACTTTAGTGAGAGCTGCGGAAGAATGTAGCTACTAAACAGAAAAAGGTCGCCCACCTCGCAATGGAAACTCGTAACCGGAGCTGATTTAGGGCCAGTGTGGTGAGACAGGTCGGAAGTTTTAAAGCAAGACTCATTTAGGTGCGTTCTTAGACGTAGAGAAAAAAAAATGCTGCAAAACACAAATAATATCTAGGTCTTAAATCTGATATTTCACACACAATAATCAAAAACTTCCCGTCAAACCGATTTCGAGGAATAATTTTTTATCACGTGCTCCTCTCGCAGTTTAGCAGGAATGCAATCGACATCAATTTAAAGTGCTCCGTTTATTTATCGTGTGATCAAGAACGCCGTTTACTACAGGTACCTTCAGCTAAGGGACCTATGCTAAAGGTACCTTTACGCTGCCGTGTAAATAGGGTATAAATGAGCTGCGCTTAGAGTATCGGCACTTCGTTCCCCTACATTGTTGTGGACGCCGCCATTCTCGTGCTTGTGCAGAGCAGACGCAACTGCCGACCGTCATGTTTCAAAAGTGCGACTTCCTCAGCATTAGATTCGGTGTTAGGAAGCTCGTGTAATATTGTTTGCTTTTTCGCGAACTGTTTAAACAGTTGTGGAGGACAGAAAAGCGTTTTTTTGTGATTTAAGATAAATCTTCAGATAAGTGGCCACCATGATTTTAGGCCACCCCATGGTACGTTTACACCTGAGAAGAAATCCGCTGCCGCGGGAGCGGATCCGCTCCCGGCGGCGGCGGCGACGTGCGGGTTGCGTTTACATCTATTTCCTTCGAGCTGCGGCGGCGGTGCCGGCTGTGGCAGCTGTTCTCGTAACATCCCGTCAAATATGACGAGAGGCGCGAGAGTTCCCACCTCGACTGTCTCTCCCGGATGTTGCTGCTCCCGGAAGAACGCCTACTCATGACGTAGGCAGCGTCGCGCTGCGCAAGAATGTCACTTCCGGTCAGCGAAACGCCTCGTTCGGCGGCAGAAATAGATCCCGGACCTATACGGCTCGCCGCCGCGTTTTCCGCCCAGCGTTTCGCCCCAGCGGCAAAAGCTGGGCAGATTTGCTGGCGGATCTGCAAGTGTAAACGTACCATTATGGGCAAGTGTCGCTGCTCTGAAGCGTAGCTTATTTAGTGGCTCTAGTTCCCGCGAGGTTCATCAGAGCCACACGCCTTAATGACTAGGCTCACATCACGTCATTCATTTTGAAGATTATTGGTATTTCGCCATGTCCGTCAGCACCCTGTTTGGCTACTGACCTGATACCCCATTCACACGAGCGTAAAGGTACCTTTAGCTAAGGGACCTTTATAGACCCCTTTCAAAAGTCATGTGCCGATTATTAGAGGGTCGGAACCACTGCACAATGGTGGAGCGACCGCATCGAGGAACGCGCAAGTCATTCCATAAGATAGCGAACGTCGGAGCGCGGCCAACACAACGAGCCGACGAGCCAATTAAACAGCGTCGAAAGTGCAACGTCACGGCGATCATCACCTCTTTAGTGGGTGTTTTTTTTTCAGTGTGCCGTGACGTTGCGGCTTTAGTCCGCCATTGTGCAGGGATTTCACAGCTGCCAACAAAGTGCCGTATTTCGAAAGGGGTCTATTCTCTGCGGCCAATCAATCAACGATCTTCCGCGCGTGGCGTGTGCTCGCGACCCAAGATCACGTATGAATGGGGTATGAGTCCTTCAATCATTCTTTACAAATAAGCAATAGTGTATCCGTCTCCAGAGGCCTTCCTGGTTGCTTCCATATTGGCAAGCGAGATAAGCAAGCAAAAACGCCTACATTGCATTACTTCTTTTTTTTTTTTTTTGATTGAAGATGAACGCTGCAAAGACAAGCTCCTAATTTCTGAACTTCGGCCCCTCTTTTCGGAAAGCGGCGGTGCCATCCTAAACCCCGAGTTCCGCTCGCTTCGCTGAGAAAAAAAAAAAAAAAGACTTAAAGATGCAGAGATTATTGAAGCGAGACAAGAGAGAGAAAAAAAAATGAAATCAAAGCGGAATCGCCAGGTCCGCGATTCTAATTAAGGAAGATCACCCTCTTCCCTCCATTCGTAATTAATCAGTCGCTTCTACCTCATCGGACATTAAAATGAAATCACTATTTGTAAGCGCCGGCGAGCTCATGCGCGCAAACAATCTCCAAATCGTCACAAACGGCTGTACCGTCGGCCGAACATTTTGGGGTGGTGGTGGCGGCGGGGGGGGGGGTGGGGGGGGGGGGGGGGGGACTCAGTTTTTATTGGACGGGGTTCGCTCGTTTCCGGCTCGCTGCGCCGGCGTTCAAATGAGCTGAGGACGTTTCCAAGTCGCTCACTCCCCCAGCCAGAAGGAGAAGAAAGAGACAAAGGCCCAGAGCGCGCAGCCATCCGGAAGCCTAGACCGGGGACAGACGCGAGCCGAGCCAAGCCAAGCCGCCTTCGCTTCTCCCACGACGCCTCGCTCGGCCTGGGTGAGGAAATTAACGGTCCCTCTCATCCTCCCCCCGCCGTTTTCCTTCCGTAGTTCCGTCTTGGCCGTCCTGCAGCCGCCACCGTCGCTGCTGCATATTAGAAGGGGAGATTATTCGTCGCCGCCTCCGCCAAGATTGCGCCGCCGCCGCCGCTTTTCGCACTTGCACGCTCCGTTCCTCGGGGGTCTTTCTTCCCTTCCTTTATCTTTTATTTTTTTGGGGGGAACAGCGCTTCCAGTCTCGTCGCCGCTTCGAAGGCGAGCGAGGAAAAAGCGTTAGGGGGGACGGTCGAATTAAAATTCAGTCAATAATAACGTAGTGCGCGGGGTCGCGAGCAGCCTGCCCCCGCGAAAGAAAGCTGTCCTCGTACAGTTTTTTTTTTTCTTTCTCTGCATTGTTTCAATCTAGGACGACTCCTCGGCCCCGAATGAACGACGGAGGACGTCCTCCTTTCCCACAGATCCGCGCTGGCGAATGAGGACTTTGGTATTATTATAATTATCATTATTTCATCGACAATGTGGAAGAGGGGAAGAGATAGAAGAGGAGGAGGGCGAACGGAGTTGCTAATTACGTTTTAACATTTCATGTTCGCTGATTGCATGATTAAAACAAGGGGCCGTTCAATGGGTTTCCTCCTCGCTCCCCGGCTGCAACTTGGAAAGGTCGGAAGGATGCCGAGGAGGAGCGGTCTTTTTTTGTGTTTCTTTAATTTTTTTGCGATAAAAATATACATATACATATATTTTTTTTATTTTGCGCATAAGACTCTCGCTGCTGCCGTGCGCGCAACGAGCGGATCCATTTGTCGACCAACTCAATTAAGCTCATTAATTCGACGTTCCTGAGTTTGGTTTCGCTGCCTCGCTCGCGTTTTCGGGGACGACCAGTTTTGCGATTACCGGGACAATGCGCGGGCTCTGGCCTCCAGGTTTCCCGAGTTTGGAGACGGCGACGATGGCGGGGGGAGGCTGCGCACTGGCCTCTCTCCCCCATCGGCCCCGGCCATGCTCGGCCATTAAGGGCCTCCCTCGCCCGCAAGAAGAGCCTAATGAGCCACTTAGCAAAATTAGCGACGGCGCTGTCGTCGAGCGCGGAGGCGTTTTGCCAACGAGCGGCCAACCTTTTCCCCCTAATGCCACCGCGTTCCACTCCCTGATGAAAGAAACGCTTAGCAACTCCAAATATGCCGGAAGCAGAACGGAATCAAAGTAATCTGCGAGTTTCTGGGAGATTCCCGAGTGGTCAATAAATTGCGCATGCACTGAGTTTCCGCCAGCCAAGTTATCAAATTATGGCAGTTATTGGGCAGGAAATGAAGCAGTCACGCCCCCAGCGGTCCGCTCCAGCTGTGTGCGCAACACGCATAAATTACCTTGTTTCAGACGTAGCGCTCGGCTGACACTGCATCAGCATTCGGCTGGGGCTCATGTTTAGTCAGTGAAGCCCCGATAGACCCTTCCAGAAAATCCCAAGAGACCCTGCAACGAGGGAAATTGTGTCGAAACAGAAGCATTTCAGCAGTCTTAAAACTGTCTCGTCAAGATTGCCAGAATACAGTGTGCGCGTGCGACGTGACCAGTGCTCCTTTTTGTCACGTCATCAGCGCCGAACGTCTTGGTGCCTCTCCCGAGAAAGTGTCTGCTCTGCCCAATGCACCTGCTCCGAAAAAGAAGCAATAACTGCAGTCTTTCCTCGGGATTGTCAACTACTACGGGAAGTTCCTTCCGTAACCTTCCACGCTGGCACACCCGTTGTACAAGCTGATGAGACAAGGAGAGGAATGGACGTGGAACGAAATTCGTCAATCGGTCTTTCAGTAGATAAAAGCGGCGATGACTTCATCGACTGACTGACTACCCGAGCGATTGCATGCAGGAATGTTCCATGGTGCTGATCACTATGCCATACTGACTCCAGTATGGCATAGGCGCCGTTCTTCCGCACGTCTGGGCCGATAGAGCGGTTCGACCTGTGGCGCTTACGCGACACGTACTTTGTCGGACGCTGAAAAGAAATACAGTCAGGTCGAGAAAGAAGTCCTGGCCCTCGTTTTTGGTGTAAAAAAGTTCGATGTCTACATCTACGGCCGCTTCTTTACTTCGAGGACTGACCACAAGCCTTTGAAAAGGATTTTCGGCCCGAAAACTGGAATTCCGGCAACGTCAGCTGAGCCAATGCAGCGCTGGGCAGTGACGTTGTCAACGTACTGCTATTCACTGCATTTTAAGAAATCAAGTGAAAACTCTGAAGCAGACCACCTGTCAGGATCAGTCAGAAAACGTTTTTATTGAAAAAGAAAAAGGTTGAACTATCCGCGCCTGATTGATGTCAAGATTTCCGCTTGGAATTGTGAAAGATGAATTCAGAGAAGAAGTGAAACCTTCTATTCGCTGCGCATGAAGACAATGCCCGTCCCGAGCCACCATGTTGCTCGTGCCACACGTCACGGCTCATTGTTGAGCAACGTATATCGATTTATAATTGGGGTTGTGTGGATATTTAGACAGCGTGTAGTTGCTCAGCCTTTTTTAAAGTTGCGACGACTCACTCGCTGTAGATGAGCAATTTAACCCGTGCGGTACAACCGCTAGCCTGGGGTCTTTAGCGTGCACCACGCAGTTGTGATACACGACCGCACGCCGGTACGATGCTCATCCAGATCGAAACGGGCAGGGGTGGGGACTGAGCCCAGGATCCCCGGGTTCTGCAGCGCGAGCTTTCGCTCCACGTGCTCCGAGCTTGTGTGCGCTATACTCCGTTTGAACTTATGTTGTACCGCAGACAAGGCTAGAAGCGCGAGCTCATAGCGTTGGGAGCTACTCTAAACGCAAGAGAGCTTGTGCCGCCGAGATATGCCCTAGAGCAAGGAGCTCGCGCTTGTAGCCTTTCCTGCGGTACATCATAAGGTGAAACAGAGTATAGCCCACTCGGCCACCGATCCCCCATATCGATTTGACAAGACGGGCTGGCCATCGTAAAGGAAGTATTCACTGGGCGCCATATTTGAGGGCGATGTTTATCGCGGATACTCAAAACTAGGTCACATTAAAAGCCTGCTAAAACCGGCAATCTTGATGGTGCAGAACGCCCGTTTCAAAAGTACTGAGGAAGCTGGCCGTCAGCACGCTCTGAGCAGCCGCGCACACAGCTATGGCCGCCAGTGGACACTCCCTACATGAAGCTTTTCTTTGGTAGTCTGGAGCACACGGTACATTAAGGGTGTCTGATGCATGAGGGTAGTCGTACCTCCAAAACTTTGCCCTCTTCTACTAAAAGAGATCCATTAAGGCCACCCAGGAATCGTCAGAAGCGAGAAACTAGCTAGGACCGAGTTCCTAGGATTCTGGTGACAAGTAGAAGGACAAGGGATTGGGGAGCCAATGGACCTTTTGTAGAAATACGCGGTGCGCATGCGCGGAGTATTTCATGCGCCTGGGTTCGAGAGTATCTAGTTCCAAACAATCCGCCATCTTGCATTTCTCGCCTTTGAGCGGTTTCGTTGTGTCGACCTCGGGGCGGAAGATTACGCACGATGGGGACAAAAGTGAGCTTGGGGGAGCCGTATCTCGGTCACATCGCCTCAATGGGTGAACGGGATGTAGCTGACGTTTTGGGTGTCGAACGGGTGGGAGAGGCCTTGGGCGCGCGTCGTTTTCCAGTCACCTAGTCTCGAACCAATTCGCGTGTCTAGGTGGCAGCACATATTCGCCAAGAGGTCCATTAAGACGGTCGTAGAAGCAACAAGAGCCATGTTACCCAGAGGAGGGTACTTGTCGTCTTAGAACGGCCTGCGTCAAGAGCCCATTGACGCCGCCTTCCGGTGACACGCTTTAAGAGCACACTGATGCGAAAAACAAATATTGATTGAGAAGTGTGCACGTACGTGTAACCGAACACATGGTGTAAATAATAGAAAAATACATAAACCTCGGAAATAAAAAAAATAATAAATAAAAAAAAAAGTTCTTATCGAGTAGTGTTCACCAGTGTAACGTCGTACTCATTAGTGTGATGGCCAGTGTGGGGCTTCCCAACATATCTTGAATAAGGAGCCGTCGTAGGATGTCTCATTGTTCCTTTAAGTTATCGACAATAGAAATATTAAATGTACTTTATTATTGTTGCCTTTATTTACTTGGCAGGTATCATCTCTCGAGTAACAAGTTAGTTATGAAACGTCTAAAATTGCACTCGCGCGGTTCATACATGATACATAAGACAGAGATTTTGCTGCAGACGCTACGACAACATTATACGCAAACACTCTCTAAACTTGCTCATGTTTCTTCCATACATTTGTGTGCTTCGAGCATGTCTGCGGACAGTTCTTGTATGACCGATGCACTCTTAGAAATGCCTGCGCGACTACTTACCCGCAAAACACTCAAAGAGCCAATCTCTGCGATCTACAAAATCAGCTCAGCGAATGATGAGGCGGAACACCCGTTTAGACCTCAAAATGAAGTCTGCGCTGTGGCATTACGCAATGCAAAGCGTGATGTTTGCAATGCGTAATGAAGCAGTGCAGACTTAATTTTGAGGTCTAAACGGATGTTCCGCCTCATCATTCGCTGAGCTGATTTCGTAGATCCCAAAGATTGGCTCTTCGAGTGTTTTGTGGGTAAGTAGACGCGCAGGCATTTCTTAGAGTGTGGGACCCTGAAATATGAACCACGCCTCATACGGTGTGTGCAGACTGTCTTTTTAAATAATGTATTAGCAGTATGACCGCAGCTTAAGCGTTTATTGAATCGTAAAATCCTGCTTATATGACATGTTTGTCACTTAAACTCGGAATACACATAATTCTGCGATTTTGTTTTGTTACTCACAGCGAGAGCAAAGCCTCATCGTTCCTCGTCCAGTCTTCCGAGAGAGTTTGACAAATGACGGTGAACGGACGACTCGCGGCGGCTTCCACTAACGTCGGTGATTCCACAATCTTCCGATCAGGCGATCGCGGATCGATCCAATGAGAACACTTCCGGCCACAAGAGAACCAGGACCTGGACCAAGGGCACGGCCCCTAATCCAACTCGGGTCCAATCCCGAGAACAAGCAGCGTATTAACCTCGGATGCTCGCCTGGATCGTAACGCGTCGGATGACGCGTCAACTCGTCCCTGCTTCGTATACGAGGGCGTGCCCTCTCCACCTCTCGGGAGCCGCGGCCAGAGCAGTCAGCTATCTCGGCTATCTAGCCAGAGGCGGCCATCTCGGAACCCGCGCAGCGCACACATACACTCACAAAGACACACAAACACGCGGGCATATACTATATAAATATATATAGGTGGCTGAAGGAGAAGCTGTTCGGAACGCCGCCGGGGCAGGTCGGGTAGCCGGGCGTCCAATAACCGCTGTCAGCGGCTGTTTCAAATTGATGAGGGGACACTTTATTGCCAGACGCCTCTAACAAATGTTCGGGAAGGCAAGAATTCGGACCCCGCAGCCGCTAACGCACGCCCGGTGTGTGTGTGTGCGTGTGGGGGGGGGGGGGGGGGGCGCCACAAAATAACGCAATAAAAGTACGGCGTCCTTCCTTTTATGGAAGGCCTCGCTCGGCCGCCGTGGCCAGGACAGTTTCCCGGAGCACCGGAATCTGTCGCCCCGCAAACCAGTTGCTCCTAGGGCCGGCGATGGATGAGCGAGGTGCGTCCACACGGCGACCGGGGCACCTGAAATGCGCCGCAGAGAACAATGCGGGCATGCCCTCCCTCTACATGGGAATGCCTTTATGGCCTTCCTGCGTATATAGTGTTGAGCTTAACACCTCACCTTCCCCCCCCCCCCCCCCCCCCTCCCCTGGCCGAGCACAGGGTCGCTACGGTTGCATAAACAAAGTGGAACAAAGACGTGTTTTCAATCAACACCTCCTCCGGCCGTGTCGAGCGGCAGGCATAAGCCGCTTAGTCGATTTCAGTTCCCTCGGGGTCGTTCAGACCAGAACACATGTGGGACGAACCAAATGAAATTCGCACGAAATTGGCCAGAATTAGAGAAATAGTTTTATGCTATATAGCCACTGCCATCTTAAGAAACGCTCGGCGTGAGCTCCCACGATCAGGCTTCTTCCTCTGATATTCAATATTTGGTGTTCTTTTGGATCGAAGATTCAATCGTTTTGGCAGTAGTCGACAATAAAATGCGGGGTACACCCCATGCCCTGCACTTTCTTAAGCTGTCAATTACTATAGTTTTCAAAAACGAGGGTATTTACTGCGCAAATATAGCGTATATTGTTTCGTTAAAAGCACGTTTTCTATTTTTGTAAGCACTCGTTAATAGTTAAAGAAGAAAGAAAAAAGAAAAGAAATGACGTGGGACTATTTTTTATGTTTCAAATTTTATGCAATTTTCGTGCTTTTGTGTTCGTGTGTGTGTGTGTGTGTGTGTGTGTGTGTGTCTGTGTGTGTGTGTGTGTGTGTGTGTGTGTGTGTGTGTTTATTTGCGTTCGTGGTGTTTGCAGCAACTGAAACACAGCAAAACGTCAAAGTTATTGCGACAGCCGATCCTCGTAAATCGATTGGCCTGTCTAGAAAGCTTTCCTAAATTAGATTCCTTGATTTCTTCGATGGAAACGTAGTAGTCGGACACTACTTCCAAAAGTAACCACTACTTCTTCCGAATACTTTCGAAACCGCTTGATTTCTTTGGTTTGCCACTTTCTTTCGTCTGCCGTTTAATTACAAATGGGTAATTACAAAAAATACTACAGAACTGGTTTACTTAATCCTGGAGGCGGGGATCGTCTGTGCTCTCTATAGACCTTTCCAAAAACGAGCTTGTGGCCGGTGCCATTTTGAGCGTTCGTGCGTATGGCGCGTGCTTTGCTTGCTTTCCGAAGCGACGAACACGCACGTGCTGGGCTGTGAAGATCGCACGCTGGACTGTGATTTTGTAAACATTGGAAACGTCTATTAGCGGCGAGATGTTTCGGTGGCGCCCTCGTTTGGTTACCTTTCGTGACGTCATTACCTTGTGAACAAGTTCAATGGTGTTTGTAATGAGCAGGTGGAAGCCTGAAATCATAGCGCTCTCAAAGCAACACTCCCAACACCGTCAAAATTGAAGTTCTTACATTCCTCTTATTTCCGTTGATGAGACATCCTTTGCTGACGTCATAGTCAGCATTCGGCCAATTGTGGTGGGCCGACCACAGCGACACTTTCGATCGCTCATGTCGCCAACCCACGACCATGCACAAGGCGCGCGTTTTCGTGCACCTCGATGTGCGTCTGTCATAGGGTGAAGACACCCATTGTTGTATTGAAAACTGCCTGCGCGTGCCGAATGCCTTAAAATGGCGCCAAAGCACCGGGCAGAGCAAAGCGCTCGCTCCGAATGAGATCGAAGTGCGTGCATTCTGGGCACAGAAATGGTCGAAATGCCACCACCCTAAGACAGACGTGGCGAAAGTGTATGAAGGCTCCCAATGCACAAGGCGTGTCGTGCGCTATCTGTCGGCAGCACTTCTATCTACGCGTGCATCGTCTGCGAAGTGACGGCGGAAATTGCCCAGAACAGGTTTCAGTTTTATTTTTTTAAACAAAGTAAGCTCCTTTCTTGATTTTTTCCACTGTAAACTTTAACCACCTGCTTGCATTCCCGTAGTAAATTGCAGCGTGCAGCGCAATACGTTGAGCAACCGATTTTTGCGGGCTGACTAAAGTGTCCTAGAAGCACTAGTTTGCGTGCTGTATAAGCGTGCCTAAATCAATCGAAACGACTTTGTACTAATACTTATGATGTTTTACAAGTGTGAAATGAAGTGGCGTAGGTACTGATGTAGCTCAAAATTTAAACGTCTCTTCCAAAACAAAGAAAAGGAAAATAAAAAAATATCGTGTCTTACTTGCGCGTCATATCGGGCCCCCATGTTTCTCACCCACACCATGAATGAAAATAACACATGAAAATTAAGTAAAATGTAAAAGCTTGCTTTTTGAAAGGAGCCTGAGAGCACGGCTGCATGTTTCTTTTGTTTAATTAAATTAACATTTTAAAGCGGTAGCTTTATATGTCCAACCACACTCAGTCACGTAATCAGAACCACATTATGCCCGTGGTTGAAGTGCAAGATCGCGTGATCAAGGTCAAGTAATTCCCGTGGCTGAAGTAATCGTGGCTGAAGTGCCGGCCGTGTAAGCGCCGGTTTGCGTAAGCTTCGTTCGCGCAAGCGCCTGTCGTGTAAGCGCCGATCGCGTAAGCTCGTAACGCCAGTAGCTGAAGCTGACGCGACCTGAAGTCCTTGACGTCGTCCTCGTCGTCGTCCCAGAGGTCGTCCTTGAGGTAGTCCTAGAGGTCGTCCTAGACTCGCCTTGGACGTCGTCCTTGAGGCCGTCCTAGAGTTCGTCCTAGGACGTCAAGGATGACGTCCTCTAGGGCGTCATTCTAAAGTCGTCCTAGAGGTCGTCCTCGACGTCGTCTTAGACGCCGTCCTGAACGTCGTCCCAGACGTCATCTTTGAGGACAACCCAGAGGTTGTCTAAGACGTCGTTTCTGACGCCGTCCTTTCAGACGTCGTTCTCGACGTCGTCTTAGGCGTTCTCTTTAAGGTCGTCCTAAATGTCGCCATAGACGTCGTTCTTGACGTCGTCCTCTAGACGTCATCCTCGACGTCGTCCTAGATACCGTCGTTGACGTCGTCCTTGACGTTTTCATAGACATTGTCCTTGAGGTTGTCCTAGAGACCGTCCTTAACGTCGTCCTAGAGGTTCTTCTTGAGGTTGTCCTAGATGTCCTCCTCGAAGCCGTCCTTGACATTGTTCTCGACGTCGTCCTTAATGTCGTCCTAGAGGTTTCCTCGACGTCGTTGTAGACATTGTCCTAGACGCCGTCCTTGGCGTCGTCCTTGAGGTTGTCCTAGAAGCCGTCCTAGGCGTCTTTCTTAAGGTCATCCTAAAGGTCGTCCTAGATGTCGTCCTCGACGTCATAATAGACGCCGTCCTTGATGCCGTCCTCGACGTCGTCCTCGGTGTGTGCACACTTCTAAGAAGTTTAAACGAAAGGTTCCTGGGTGCTGCAATCGCAGAAAGGAAAACCGTAGGCTTGAAATTTGTCAGGTCGTCTGGCGGGAAATTCTTTGCTCGTAAAGATTGATGCAGTTGCGATCCTTACTGCTAGCATGGCTGACGTGAACAAAAAACAAATGAAAGATCAAAATTTCTTGAGCGAGCGCGAGCAAATTATCAGTCATAGATAAAACTTAATAATTTCACCCTTCTGAGTACAGATCTTTTCTACAACATGCACCAAAATTAATTTTACGTGTTTCCACTTAAACTGTCAGTCAGCAAGAAATAAATTTGATGACCTATCATCTTTTTTTTTAATCAAGGAATTTTAGCATTGATGTGATAATGCTCTCGGAAACATGAATAACAATGGCTCAGATGCCTTCACGTTGCGAGATTAAAACAATCATTGCCGTAATCACAGCACATGGCGGGGAGGAGGTGTTTGTATGCTTACAAAAAATAGCATAACTTGTGAAACAATTTCAAAATTTACATGCGAAACCCCAGACTACGTAGCACTAGCGCTGCGCTCAGAAGAAAAATTATTTTCAGTTCTTTTCTTTTTTACTCCTGGTAGTAAATATAAGATATTCTTAGATTTTCTTTCGACGTTTTTGGCCTTTGTGAACGAAGTCTCATACAACGCGATATGTGGCGGAGATTTTAATCTTGATATTTTAGGTGATACCTACATGAAAAAAAAAAAAGAGTCTCATTATAAAATCCAGCGGATGCCTTAATGCAGTAAGTGAACCAACATGAATTACAGCTTCGACTCAGACACTCACTGATTCTCTTTTACGAACTACGATTCTGAAAAAAATTGAATCGAGAATAATACCGTCAAAAATATCGATCAGCTTCCATTATATTTTTGCAAAACGAGGAAGCACAACTTAAAAGCTAACGCTTGCAAGAATATTCGATCATTCCAAGATATTTACTCAAATCTTTTAAATGCATTTCGACAGCAACTATCCTTTATAAACTAGAACTTTTTAATTTAAGTGATTCCAAGGAGGCATACGAAGCTTTTATGGAATATTTTACACGTCTGTATGCGTATCACTATCTCTGCAAAAATGTAAGGATTTAAAAAAAATTAAAACGAAAACAAACACATAAACCATGTGTAAACCATGTGTGTAAAACAAACCACGTAAACCTGACCTACTCGAGTAAATTTGTATAAAGCCCGTGCTATATCAAGTTTTAAATTCACGGGATCTAAACGACCTTAAGGCTTTGAAGTCTTTTCGCAATAAACTTACCAAACAATTACTCTGTTCAAAGGCACAGTATTTCGAGAATTATTTTTATTATATCAATAATTACAGCCAAATTTCCTGGAAAAAATATCAAGTACTGAGTCTAATTTTGCCACCGGCACCTACCTCAGGCCTTCTAAAGGTAATCAGCAACTGAGTGATATGTCATAAGCCAGTGAGTTTAATAGCTTTCTTCGTAAATATTCAAGATAAGGCCGTATCTAGCGCAAGTTACGCAGCCGCTTTGCCTTCCACTCACAAAAATAGACATTCAGCTTTCATAAATCCCACGAATAATGCTAAGGTGATCACGAGACTTATGCAACTAAAAAAAAAGCAGCAGCACTGAGAGTGACAATATTCAAGTTCACCCTGCGAAGTTCGTCATTGGTCTAATAGCGCCTTGCTTAACGCGCTTATTTGACCTCAGTCAAGAAACAGGAGTGTTCCCGAAACGTAAGCAAATTGCTGAAGTGTCGGTTCTATACAAGAAGGGGGACAAGAACGACCTAAATAATTTTAGACCTATTTCAATTACACCAGTTTTTCCCAAGGTCTTCGAAAAATTACTGATTGAGCGAATGCCGGTCTTTTTTCTTTTTTTTTTTTTTATAAGCACGACATATTTACCTCCTGTCAATTTGGATTCCTTGAAAAATCACTCCACTGAGTCCGCGCTACTAACTCAGAAGGAGTTCATTTTATATAATTTTGAAGATCGCAAAACTGTGCTTGTAGTTTTTGACGATTTTGGAAAGGCCTTCGACTTGTTACACCACGAGACGTTATTTAAAAGCTCGAACACTACGGTATACGGGGGCGCGCCCTCTCATTACTTAATTCATATTTACAGCATCGATAGCAGTTCGTCCACTTAAATAGAAACTCTTCTGAGGTGAAGCCATTTCTTTCGGGGGTACCACAAGGGAGCAAACTCGGCCCACTTCTTTTTAAAATATATTTATATATAAATATATTAATGATATAACTAGCGTTAGCCTGTAAGCGAAGTTTATTATAGACGCAGATGACACAAGCTTATTCTTTTCAGGTCATCAAACTGGCGACGATATAGGCACGGCAGATAATACTTTAGCAAAGCTCTCGGAATGGGCTGTCAATAACTTTTTGAAAGATAATTCTACAAAAACAAAAGCCGATTTCTTTCGCATCACAAGTAAACTAACAAAAACCACAAAACAGTTGTTATACAGTTCATATGCATTGATATCACAAAATCTTTAAAAGCTATAGGTGTGATAGTTTCGGAGCATATCACTTGGAAGTTGGAACCAGCATGTAGATTATATTGCATCCAAATTAGCACGTACTGTTGGACTAGTACGACGTCATAGTTTTATACTTCCAGTCAAGGACAAACTACTACTATATATCGCCTTATTTTACTCACATCTAAGTTACTGCCATCCTGTCTGAGGCACAACATCGGCTTCAAACCTAAAAATAGTTCAAATACTCCGAAAGAAAATTTTACACTGCATTTGCAGTGCTCCTCATGATTCACAAACTTTGACCTTATTTTAGGGACTTGCTATTATCAGAATTTTTGATATCTATAGTTATCGGTTGAGCCGCAGCATTTCATCGGAATCGAGACGAAACATTCAAAATTTAACATCTCTGCCTTTATTAACCAGAAATGATCCTTCTTACATAATCCCGTCACATCGAATACTAGAAGGTGAACTTACGCAGAACAAATTATGGATTCCCAATGCTCAAATACACACTGCCAAAAACTCTAAATGACCATACAGCGAACAACAGTGATTTTTTTCGTAGTACTTTTCGAAACCTATGATCTCTTTACGTATAATTTATTCTAGCTTGTATTTTTTTTATGTTTTTCGTGCTTTTTATAGATCATTGCCACCTATATAGATATATGTTTTGCTTACATACAATGCTTTCAAGTAGATTTAAAATGCATAAAATGTGCTATGATTTGCGTATGTACAGGGTGTCACAAAAAACAAAATTTACAGGGTTTTTTGATTGCAAAAATAAACTAGGCATCGCCGAAGGCTCATTCTCTGCCCAAATGTAGCGCTAGAGGTGACAACCAGATGCCAAAGTTTCAGCCCGATCCGATATCTTATTGAAAAGTTATAAGTGATTTTCAGAAAATTTCAATGGGAAAATGGAGCCCATTTTTGCCCGTTTTCGGTTTCTGGTGCCATAGAACCCCATGTATTCGAAAACTCCCTCGGCCGCCATTTTCCCATTGAAATTTTCAGAAAATCACTTATAACTTTTGAGTAAGGTATCGGATCGGGCTGAAACTTTGGCATCTGGTTGTGACCTCTAGCGCTACCTTTGGGTGGAGAATGAGCGTTCGGCGATGCCTAGTTTATTTATGTGGTAAAAACAAAATTCTGTAAATTTTTGTTTTGTGACACCTTGTACAATTTTTATGTACGCATAAAACATATCAGTTTTTTTTTATTGTTACCGTGAAACCATATATTAAGTATTGCTTTGCAATTTTTTATGTTAAATTAGCGTACGCTTGTATTAATTTCTTAGATACGCCCTTTGATGAATGCCCATGTTTTCAGTTTCTGATGACCACTATCTGCCCTGTAGGGGGGCCGAGGGCTCGTCAGGCTGCCTGTGGGCAGCTTTTTGCCTCAGTCCTCCACATCATGTGACGTAAATAAATGGATTATTATTATATTACAACCATTTCATCACCGTACCATTTCCTTTCCTAATTGTTTTCACTAAAGATGTTCCTGTAAAGCTACTACATTTCATCGCATTTGGTCAAATGAACGTGCGTGTGTGAAAAGACGCTTCCGTTCGACTGTGGCTCGTGCACGAATGGACGCTAAAGCTTCGGTTTCACGGTTTCGTCTTAAGGCCGGTTCACACATTTGCAACAGTTGCGTTGGCATGCAACCGAAACGACCGTAACGACCAAAACACCACAACAGCCCTGACTCATGGATAGCTTCACAAAGCTACCCCTGCATCGCCTGCCATGCTGTGTACGGCCAACACTTGTCCCGGTGACTTGGTCGTTGCGGTCGTTTCGGTTGCATGCGAACGGAACCAATGCAGATGTGTGAACCAGCCTTTAGCGGACGCACTTGTGGCCCCTGGCTGAGAAAAATAAGCCAATGCAAGAATTGCACGGCGTCTTTTTCAAATTCCCAGTGTCTGCCACGCACTGTTTCTTTCTGTCGTGCTTTGGTCGCATGTGCACACTTGAAGATCACGAGACGCCAAGTTAAGAAGGCAGCGCGTGCGGAACACGGCCAGCGTCAAACCAATACCACCTAGAAGACAAGGCCTGCGCGTTTCCTGCTCTAAACGTCATCACTATACTCCGTTTCACCTTATGTTGTACCGCAGACAAGGCTAGAAGCGCGAGCTCATAGCGTTGGGAGCTACTCTTAAAGGGATACTGAACCAAAGAATTTAGTGTCCATAATAAGTGGCGCACGTTCTTTCCACGAGCCAACAGCCACCGGTGTGCGCGAGCAAACGCAACAAAACTGACGTCAAAATACATGGGCTTCGGGCCAAAGGAGAATAAATACAGGCTTTTCATCTCTACAAGTGAAAGCTACGTGCTTGTTAGTCCAATTAATCGCTTACCTTTTACACCAGACACCACTGTGTAGATGAAAAACTTGTCTTTATTCTCCTTTGGCCCGAAGCCCATACATTTCACTGTCATCTTAACCGCGAATGGAGGTCTTTGACGTCATTTTTGTTGCGTGTGCTCGCGCACACCGGCGGCTGCTGGCTCGTGGAAAGAACGTGCGCCACTTCTTATGGACACTAGATTTCTTGGTTCAGTATCCCTTTAACGCACGAGAGCTTGTGCCGCCGAGATGTGCCCTAGAGCAAGGATCTCGCGCTTGTGGCCTTTCCTGCGGTATTAGCGGCGAGATGTTTTGGTGGCGCCCTCTTATGGTTCCCCCTTGTGACGTCATCACCTTGCAAACAACAAGTTCGATGGTGTTTGTAAATAGCATGGTGGAAGCTTGAAATCATTGCGCTCTCAAAGGAACACTGCCAACACCGTCAACATTAAAGTTCTTTCATTCCTCTTATTTCCGTCGATGATAAATCCTTTTCTGACGTCATAGTCAGCGTTCGGCCAATCGTGGAAGGCCGACCACAGCGACGCTTTTGGTCGCGCACGTCGCCAATATCATAAGGTGAAACAGAGTATAATAGATCCCCTCAGTGCCCCCTATAGACCTTTCCAATGTTTACAAAATCACAGTCCAGCGTGCGATCTTCACAGCCCAGCACGTGCGTGTTCGTCGCTTCGGAAAGCGAGCAAAGCACGCGCCATACGCACGAACGCTCAAAATGGCACCGGCCAAAAGCTCGTTTTTGGAAAGGTCTATACTTCGTCTCACCTTAGTATGGACTATTGTTTGCCGCGCGTGCTAAAAGCGCGAGCTAGTCGCTTTGAATGAAGCTGCGGCGGCTGCACGAGCGCTCGTGCAGCAAGTGCTCTAGTGAAGGCAGTCAAGGCTGGCCGCTCGCGCTAGCACAGCCTTCGCGGTTAGTCCATGCTTGGGTGAGACGAAGTATAGCTAGCCCGGTTGAGCACCATTGTCTGCGACACCGTCTGCGACATCGTCTGCTCCATCTCCTGCTTCAGTGGTCATTCTCAAAACGAGCTCACATTAATAGGCTGCTAAGACCGGCGATCACGATGGTGTCGCACGAGCTCACATTAATAGGCTGCTAAGACAGGCAATCTTGATGGTGTCGCATGCACGTTGCAAATGAACTGTGGAAGCTCGCTATCAGCTCGCGCGTTGGCTCGCACTCAGCAGTCGCGGCCGTACGTGGCTCATACTCTCGACCAGAGCCATATATTAGGAGAGTTTGGACAATAGGCGGAGCAAAGGCCGCCGCCAGCGCCGAATATTCCCCCCACGCTTAGAGCGTAAACTAAATTTGTGACACAGCGTCGACCAATCAGGAGACCTCTACTCCATCTCACAAATGTCGACAGTGAAGACAAAGGCACAGGCGCGTGAGCCTAGCTCAGCGAAACGCTATTGTTTGTACGAGACCTCGTGCATAGGAGGTACTTTCCAAAGCCACGCGCTCGTCCCCATGCCTTTGTCTGCACTGCTAGAACAGCGTCCCGCCGTGCACTGGGACGTAACAGTGTACCGCAAGGTGTCGGGGGCGGTCAGAAGGGAGGCATCGACCTATGTCACTAAAAGTGGGTTCACCGGAAGTCACGTGAGTTTCACTCCTCGTGCTCTCCGCGACCGTGCCTAAGACTTTTTTTCTTTCTTTTTATTCTGCTCTTCGTACGAGCGATCGTAGAAAATGAAGTTTCAGTTTCACTAGCTCTTTATCCTTGCACCGTTGGTTAGTTTGCGTGCTGTCAAATTTGAGGACGAAGAGTCAGTGGATCGACGTGATGGAGGTCAATGATGAAAGCGTTGCGAGTACAAGCCGGTGTACGAGTGCATGCCGTTAGTCCGATGATACATTGCTATACTGGGCGCAAAACAAGCTATCAAGTTTTGAAAAAAAAAAAAATTCAGAACGCTCGCAGAAATTAGGATTGCTAGCATACGACACGCCCGATCGCATTGCTGAAGGTTCAGACACCGAGGTTGTTGAATCATCGGATACTCTTCAGGCTGAAGATGCCTGCCGTCTAAAGAATACGAACTGGTGAGTGTACCAAGCATAAGTTAACGTCGAGCACAAAGTACGTATTTTGTCCAGAACATGAGTAGAACTTGTTTACTAGGTGCACATGCGGCCGATGTATGTCTCTCAGAAATGCATGCAGTGTGATCTCTTCTTCAGTTGCTGAAATACCGGGACAGTCCCTCACATAGAACCTTCTAGGCATTGTAGTTGATCACGCCAATTCACTGACTCCGCTTCTTCTACCTTTACAGTAACATTAAGCGATGAAAAACAAATAAAAGAAACCTTGTCTGCTTGGATCGCTCGTGGAGGTGCGGAGAATAACAAAAATATATAAAAAAAATATTACACGCGCTCGCGGTAAGCACGAGGAGGGATACAACTCACGTGACTTCCGGCGATGCCTCCCTTCTGACCGCCCCGACACCTTGCGGTACACTGCTACGTCACAGTGCACGGCGGGAACTTTGAATTGGGCCTCATATTTCTATTTTTTATAAAAAAACTAGGCAACTCTATAGTGAAACAATTTTTTGTAATGTCCTGATATGCCATTTTAACGTCTAGCATGAACAAAAAAAATATTTTTTTTGGCGTGTCAGAGGCCCTTTAAATCAACACGGTCTGAGTTGACAGTCTGATATTAGTCGTATTTCTGTTAGTCAGGTTTGTTTATAACCCCCTCCCAGCCCTTGTATGGTAGTCAAGGTTTGTTTATAACCCCCTCCCAGCGGTAGTCAAGGTTTTTTTATAACCCCTCCCAGAACTTGTACCCCTTCTCCATACGCCCGCTGCCACTAGACGAGGGAGTGATCGCGGTCAATTACTATAGGAACATGTCTTGACTTGCCCACATTTTCGTTTAGAGAGGTTTATTAACCACTTTTGCTATCAGTTTGTAGCGTTGAGGCTACATAAATATTTAATGCATTATTTAAAATACTCTGTTCCGAACAACCAGCCCCGACGATATCAGTTCCTAAAACCTTCAGTCTCGAGATCTGCTCTTCTTCGTCCGCTTCGGGCTGGCCGTTCACTACAATATTCCAGCCCAAGCAAGGAAGCGCAGAGACCAAGCAGTCGTCTTTCTTTTCACACCGTTAAAGCGGATCTGGGCTTGTTAGCGGTTTCCGTAAAATGAACGTCGGTTCTTCCGCTTGAGATTCCGCGAGTCAGATGGCAGAGGTTGCACTGTTGGAGTCCAAGTGGGAGGGCTTGACCGGTCGATGGACACAACTTGTACTTTGTTTTTGAATAGGATAGTGAACGTCTTGGTGTCACGACAAACTACCGGAAAAGGGCCATCGTAAGGAGGTTAGAGAGGCGCTTTGACACCGACGTGCTGAATGATGTGTGTGTACGCTTTACCAGATGGGGGCTGACTAATGCACTCCGTGTGGAAGGAATTCTTGTAGTAACGGGGCGCAGGTCTTGCATTTGGAGCCGCAACCGGTGAGCGTAGTCCTCGGCGCTGCCAATTGGGGGATTGAAGCTTGTTGGAAAAATTATCCTGTTATTCGGAGAGACGTTTCATAGACCAGCTCGGCCGTACTGCAGTTCAAGTCAGTTTTAAACGCTGTGCGGATGCCGAGCATTATCAAAGGCAGGGTTTCCGTCCATGACGCCGTCTTGTCCTGTGTTTTGATGGCAGCTTTCAATTGCCGATGAAAGCGCTCTACCATTCCATTAGACATTGGGTGATACGCGGTGGTTTGAATGTGCTGTACGCTCAGTAAGTGAGAGAGGTTTTTAAACAATGAAGATTAAAACTGTCGTCCGTGGTCCGTGCACGGTGATGGTTTGCGGTATCCCGAAACGACTCACCTACATGTCGACAAGCGTCCCAGTGACCGTCAGTGCCGTTGTTTCTTTCATAGGGGCGACCTCTGGCCATCGTGTGAACCTGTCGAGACATGTCAGAAGGTATCTGTAATCGTGCGATGGAGGAAGCGGTCCAACAATGTCGACTTGAATGTGAGCAAAGCGAGCGTCAGGTGAATTGAAGTAGGTCAATTGGGTGATCGTGTGACATTGAATCTTGCAGCGTTGATTGTCAATGCATGTTCTTGCCCATTCGCGCACGTCAGTGTTCATACGCGGCCACACGAACCGGGAGCTGACGAGTCTGTGGGTGTGGCTCGTGTGCCAGCTTGGGCCAATCTGTGGAGGGCATCAAAAACCTTATGCCGAAACGAGAGAGGAACGAACGGGCGGGGTTCAGAACTATGGTTCAGAAGAACCGTAGTTGGGGACATACTCAAAAACAAGTGTCTTAGATGATATCCATAAGCGTTGGAGCTCCGCATCGTCTTTTTGAGACACTATCAATCCGGTATAGTCCAACGAAGCACTTTCGGAGAGGCAGAGGTTAACGGCTATTCTAAAGAGAGCGTCTGTTGCAGCATTATTGGAGCCTTTAATAAAGCGAATGTTGGTGGTAAATTCGGATATGGAGAGCATTTGCCTGACCTTTTGTGGTGTGTGTGTCGTGCTGGACGACGAGAAGGCGTACGTGAGCGGTTTGTCGTCCGTAAGCACAAAACAATTGACGGCCTTCAATGAAGTGTCGAAAGTGTCGTAGGGCAAGAAAAGTGGCGAACAGCTCCCTACCAAAAGTGCTGTAGCCTGTTTCTGTAGTACTGAGGCCTTTAGAGAAGAATCCGGGAGGATGCCACGTGTCTCCAACAAGCTACTTCAGGACAGCTCCAACTGCCATGTCCGACGCGTCGACGATGAGGGAGGTAGTAGCGTCACTTCTCGGATGCATTAGTATGGTGACGGTTGCGATGGCTGCCTTGACTTTATTGAAGGCGGCATCTGCTGCGTGCGTTCATTGTAGCGGTGTCATTTGTGGTTTCGGGTTTTTCAGCAGATCGTACAAAGGCTGGGAAATATGAGCGCAGCGGGTAATAAGCCGATGTTAAAAGTTGACCAGTCCTAAAAACTCTCGTAGTTTTGTAGCCGTTGTAGGCCGTGGAAAAGTGCGAATAACAGTCACTTTATCAGGCAGTGGTTGGATTCCGCGAGCATCTACGTAATGGCCGAGAAAATTCAGTTCCACGACTCCGAATTCGCAATTCGCGGCATTTGCAAGGAGGCCCTACGACGTCAGGCGCATAAAAAGCTGTCGAAGGTGACTGGTGTTCATCGGGCGTTGAGCTGAACACCAGGATGTCGTCCATATACGCGAAGCAGAAGGACAGTCAACGAAGGACTTGATTTATGAACCTTTGAAATGTTTAAGCTGCGTTGCAGAGGCCGAAAGGCATCCACAAGAATTCGTACAATCCAAATGGCGTTGTGACTGCAGTCTTGGGAACGTCTTCAGGTGCAACCAGGAACCTGATGGTAGGCTTTAACAATATCGACTTTGCTGAAGATTGTCGCGCTTTGAAGCAACCCGCCGAAACCTTGTAGATGGGGTACGGGATAACGGTCAGGTATCGTACACTGGTTGAGTGCTTGATAATCACCGCATGATCACCAATCTGTTGTCTTCTTTGACACTATGTGAAGCGCTGACGACCAGGAACTCGAGGACGTGCGTACATAGCCTAGTTCAAGCATATGTTTAAATTCGTGTTTGGCTATCTGAAGTCGGTCTGGCGGCTGGCGTCGTGGACGTGCAAAGACAGGGGGGCCTGTCGTTTTAATATGATGGGTGATACTGTGCTGGATTTGCTGTGGAACGGCGTGTGGCCCAAAAGCCGAGAGGACCTTGTCCGCGATACGCTTCCTCTGAGAGTTCATCTCCACACGTGGGAGAAAAGGACGCAGTGGTGGTGTTTTTGATATCATCACATGGAAATGGAGCTGAGTCTCGGTATCGATGAGCTGGTATTGGCGCAGGTCAACAGTGAGCCCGAATCGTCTTAGAAAATCCGTCCCAATGATGGGTTGTCGCACGTCAGCGATGAAAAAGATTTAGTGAAATGTCCGCCGGAGCCCAATGTCCAAGGTCAACGACTTTTCTCCATAAGCTTTTAATGAGGATACGTTGACCGCTTGCAGAGGAGGAGTTTCTTCGTGATATCTGTGATCATTCAGTGTAGGGGGTACTAGGCTAACCTCGGCACTGGTATCTACTAGGTACCGAACCTTGGTTAAACGGTCGGCCACGTATAAAAGACGGCTGGATGACGAAGGGCTCTCGACGTTTTTCGCCTTCAGTGAGTGCCCTTGCCATTTCCCGATTGAGAGCATGGTTTTCTGCGAAATCGGGCGGCGTTCCCATAACGACTACGGTATCAGCACTGACGTTGGTTAGTAGAAGTGCCAGGCGAGCGAGTGCTTTGCTGTTCGACGTTGTCTCGAGTGCTTGCGGTAATGATCTCCGACCGTAGCGTCCCCCTTTGAGAGTGGTGCCGCATGTTTTGGAACTCGAGACTGAGCTCGTCAATTTTCTTTTCCATACGTGCGTAGGTCACGACCAAGTCAGGACTTTCACGCTTGTAGTCGTTGTCGGGAGCAGGTAGATGGGACCTGGTTTGAGCTTTCTCATGGTGAACCGACGAAATGCCAGGCGAGTAGACGTCCATTATATCGTCCGCTTTGCGGGCCAGCCTCAGAATGTAGTCCGTGGTTTCCGTAGTTAGGACCATTCGGACTTACTGAGCAAGACGCTGAAGAAAACGTTCCCGCATGATGGACGCATCCATCGTCACCGCTTTGCCTCCGAGGAGTTTCTCCATTCGTCGGGCGAGTTCCGTGGCTTGTCTGTCGCACAACTGTTCGGCTGTCAGCAGCTGCTGAAGACGTCAGGGTTCAGATTCTGTTTTATGCCGTGTCAGTTCCGTGCGCAAAGTCTCATAAGGTTGATTCTCTCATGGGGACCGTAAGATGTCGCGGACTACGGCCGCCGTCGACTGTGAAAGAGCGGCGACTACGTAGTCGAACTTCCGGAATGCTTCCGGAAGACGGATTTGACGGTGAGGAACCAGAGCTCAGAGTCTGAGGACCAAAACTCTGGAATCTTAATCGGGGCCGTGGTTGCTCCAACTCATAATGTAGGTAAAACCTTCACCAACTAGCCCAGCTTTCAACTTTGGCTCTTACCGTTGGTGTGGCCGATGAAGTCGCGTCGCCTTGAACATCCATGGCTGGAAAAAGGCGGTTGTATATGCAGCTCACCTCAAACCCATGTTGGGAAGGTTGTCGATGTTACTTATTTAGGGTCACCAATAAGTAGCGTTGAGGCTACATAATTAATTAGTACATTATTTTAAAATACTCTAGCTAGAACAACCAGCCCGAACGAGATCGGTTCCTAAAACCTTCAGTCTCGGCATCTGCTCTTCTTCGTCCGCTTCGGGCTGGCCGTGTACTACAAGTTCATAAAGAAAACTATCGTAAGAGTAATGAACTGACGAGCTGGGCTTGTTTTGTCCTCAATCCTTGTAGCACACAACTTTCTCCTTTTTTTTTTTAGTACTTCCCTAGAATTTTATTTCTCCTGAGGCTCACTCTGAACCCCTTAATATTCGACATTTTTTAGGCAAATTATTCTAAGAGGTGAGGTGTTGAGCCAGATTTGTTTTCACTCATTTCAGGATCGGGTTAGGTTCGCTATCCGTTATTTGTTTAGTCACGGATTCCACCCGGATGATAATCCACCGGATGAGCCACGTGTGGTGACGATCCCAGTACTCTATCTCATGGTTTTTCCAGTCTCCAGTGTTTTTGTATATTTGTATTTCCCTATTCTCAGTACCTCGTGGTTTTGCGAGTCACGCGCATGTGTTCATTTTTCAGAATAGTTCACATAAAAAAGTGCAACCAAGTTGAGTGACGAAAATTAAAGAACGTAAATGAACCTCTCACTTTTACGAAACGTTACAGCGAAACATGTGGTTATTATACAGGTTCTTTGTTTAGGCTGTACAAATTTGTTTAAAAAAAACAAAAAAAAAAACGGAAAACCTACACTAGTGCGATCTGTGCAAGTGAGGTTACGGCAAAGGAAACATAATATAGGGAAATTATTGTCACGATAACTCGAATAATTACAATTTTTTGTTAATGTACTTTTAAATTAGTGAAAATAAACCTATGACTTCCTTTAGAAACCTGATGAGCGTAATCGAAAACCACTGAATAGGAAAATATTTGAAAGATCTGGGGCACGTGGGAATTTCCGTCGGGCGCTAAATTTACCACTCGTGCAACGGGCACAACGACGGTGGTGTGAAAAGGCGGATGAAAAGAGACGTAATATCCGAGCGGGCCCGTTTCCGCACCACTAGCCTTGAGCTTTCAACATTTTACTTTTTTAGTGGTTTTCAATGACGCTCGGCAAGTTTCTGATTCGACTATAACTTTATGTTCATAATTAATACGTTCAGTAACAAATATTTTTCATTAACAAACTTATCGAGACGAATTTTTTTTTTTATAATGGTACCCCAGGCCGTGCAAATTACCTGTACAAACCACATCATGTGGCTTTTTCAAAAACAAGTCTGTAAACACCTAAGAAAACACCTCGTATATCTTGTACTCTGTCCTTTAGAAAGTATGGGACAAAGAAAACACTATGGTAGACTACTGTCGCGTCAATTTTCATCAGAAGTGCCAAAAAGAAGCAAAACTATCCTTAGCGCAGTAACAAGACTAAAAACATTGAACATATCAATTACCAAAGTCGACTCCGTCTTTCGTTAATGTAGAAAATATTTGTTGTCGCAGGTAACTCGATTAAAACGCAAGACGGAAAAGCTCTACGATCAAGAAACATGCATAAAGTGTAAACAGCGCGACCGGACCCCATTGACAGGTGGCTGCTTACTTCTATTGGCTGGCATAAGCGATCATGCTACTAGTATAGACTCCTTTGCTCTTTACAAACACGAACTGCCGCATGCATCCCAGGCGACTTCCGGTAGCACCGTCTTTGCAAGCCTGTTGATCTTCTTATGTCACCAGTGCTAGAAAGCATAAATGCTACACGGACAACAAAGTTGGAGATTTAACGAGGGCCTTCAGCTGTACAATATTACATCCCGGAGAAGGCAAGTTGGTTCACAAGTGTACTCAAAACATATTAGGAGATTTCTCACTCCTTCGTCATTTCGGCGTCCACATGGAGAATTAATAGTTAAACGTTTCATCTACATTTCAAGCAGCGGTCTTAAGGTGACCTTTGTTCATTCTTTTTATAAACCGGAAGTTCTCTGGGACTTCAGAAACTGGAGCACCACCTGGTGGCGTTTCTCAAAAAAAGGTTCTTATATAGTGACAACCAGTGCCGTTTTAGTCAGAAGTTGCAGTATGAGTATGTGTACAAAGACTGGTTGAATGAAACACGTTTTTATTCAATAAACGGTGCTCTCGTACATTAATATCGGCAGGGAGGGCCCATAAAGGCATGCACCGATATGTTTTCGGTTACCGACAGTGTCAAATCAAACTACGGCCGCAAAGATTTTTTCCCCCTGTTCGCAGCTTTTACATGATTTAGGGTTGGGTCAGCAGAAACAACACTCCCCCATTCCTCCCGCACGCTTAGCTCCACTTCCCCGAGAGGCCCTTGGGCACGATGAGATGCGATCCGAAGCAGGGGCCAGTACGAGTCAAATCCATAGCCGAGTCCCACCTCCGGGTCGCCGAGCGCAACCGGAGGCTGCGCAGCCAATCGATGAACGCCATATTGCCTGCATGCCGACCGTCTCTCCGAGGATGCGGGAGAAGGGCACGCTGGAGGGGGGAGGGAACAGGCACCTGGCGGCGCGTGCCATGCAAATGAGCTCGCGCCCCCCGCGCCAGATTCCAATTCCGCAAATCAATGCTTCGCCCGCGCCTCGCAAAATATTTATATGTATGCAGATTCGGGCGGGAGGCCTCCTGCTCCGGCGCGTTGCTGCGCGCTGCTCGGCGTGGCGGGCAAACAAATCAGCGTGCGCGCCAGAAACAATGGCGGCTCGTCCCCATTTGCAAGTCCTCCTCCGCGTGCTTCGTCGATGCCCGCCCGGTCCCCATATTTTCGAGGCAGTGACGCGCCCCAAATTGGACGGAGCAGACGGCGGCGACGTCGCTCGCTCGCGCCGATAACCTCCGGATTCGCGTTCCTTTCGCCGGCGCCACCCGTAGCGCTGTCGCAGGAGCCGCGGGTGTCACGAACCCTCTCGCGGCGGATCGCGCGGTGCGACACTGGCGCCATCTGTCGCTCGCGGCGTCGGCCAATTGCGGGGCAGCGAGGGAGTTTTGACGAAAGTTGAGTGTATTGAAACAGGGAGGGGTAGCGTTCCGAGTTGCTTGGTGAGGACGCGCGACATTCAAACCGACTGCAGCATCACCTTGGGTGATTACTTGAGAACATACCTTTGCTCAATGACATTCAACGAGGTAGAAGTGTTTAGAGCGATAAACTGGCAGCTGAAGGTGACCGCCACCCGGCCGCCGCCATGTTGCACATTTTTGACCCCTAGACACGTGACCTTATAGTTTTACTTCTAGATTTTATTGATGTAACGCGCACAAATGATTGCCTTTTGAAATTTAATTAACGGTATCGACAAGGTAAGTTATGTTTCGTTTGTTTTAAGTCCAAAATGTGTTTTTACGACCAAAACTCCGGCAGCTTCGCAATCCCTCCGCTACATGCCGTCAGCCGCGGTGCCGTATTTGGGATTTTTATCGAAGCTAAACACTGATCACTGGGGCTAACAGTATTGAAAAGCAATAGTTTATTATGTTTTTTACAGCGATCGCAACACAAATCTCGGCTCAGTTTTGCGTAAATGCCTCAGGATTTGGTACGGACACGTGTCTAGTGGTCGAAATTATCAACATGGCGGCGCTGTGATGCTGTAAAGCCCTTCTATTGTTTGCAAATATGAACTTTCGCTTGCGTTCCGAGCGACTTCCGGACGCTTCGTTTTTGCAAGCCTGTGGATCTTGCTTATGTCGCCAGTGCTAGAAAGCATTAATGCTGCCTGGACAGCAAAGTTGGAGATTTAACGAGGGCCTTCGGCTGTAGAATTTAAGGACTTAGAAGAGGTAAGTTGGTTTACGAGAATATTTGAAAAAAATGTGACATATCCGGAGCTTCTTCGTTCTTTTTGGCGTTAACCTGGAGAACTGCTGGTGAAGCGTTTCACTGACATTTCAAGCAGCGGTGTTAAGGTGGGCCTGGTTCATTCTTTTTTATGAAACGTAAGTTCTCCGGGACGTCAAAGAAGGGAGCACCGCCTGGTGGCGTTTCTCATAAAAATGGTCTATAAACATTTTAATGGTGTATACATCATTCCAACGTTTACGAAATCACAACCCAGCGTGCGAGTTTGCCAGCCCAGCCCCGCATGCGTGACCTCTGAACATGGCGCCTGCCAGGAGCTTTATTTTTTTTATCGTTTTATAACTCATTGGTTACAGTGTTACTGCTGGAGTTAGTTCTTACTACATTTTCAGTAGCCCATAAGCAGTACATTTGGATGTTTCTGGAACTCAGAAAAAAAGGTCCAATTTAATGTCCTTTTAGAAGTTGTAGTGGGGTCATCGCTTGTAACTTCATAAAAAGATGCTTCATACCGATGAACCGCGAGATTTTTTTAAATGCGATAAGAAATCGTTTTTTTTTTTTTTGTATACCTAATCGGTATCAAGCGTGGCTCTGAATGGAGCCGATGACGACGATATCTGGACGGTCATACGCATTTAACCATAAACCATAAATAATATCCTCTCCTATAGATTCGATTGCTATAACACATTAGGCGATTTTAAATCACCACCTACAATATATACATATATGAAAAAAAAACATATGTATACCCAAAACGCCCGGGAGTATCTATTCAGGATGACACACAAAGACACATCGCCGTGCCGGCATACACGCAGCCATCTCGATCCAGTGAGCTCGCTCAGCCATCCGTCCAGCCAGAAAGGCCATAACCATATTTCGTGCCGAGGTCAAGAAGGACGTGCTTAGTCACAACGTTGCCGGCCCCGAGTCTCCGAGCGGCCAGACGCGGTCTTTGAGTGCGCCACTGCGAACCGACGACCCGTGTCCAGCCCGCCATCCATCAGCGCCCGCGGGCAGTGTGTCCGGCGCAGGACACAGGGTCCTGACCCCCGCCGACTGACCCCTTGGCGCGCAATGGGCCGTGGCCCCCTTCCCTCGAGCGCTCTCCTGCGGGGGACAGCGGGGCATGTGTCTCTCCCTGGTACTCGTCCTCCTCCCGACCGCTCTGGACACTACTGCCTGCAGGTGATTCACTCTCGAAGGGAGCCCCGACACTTCCTTTCTTTTTGTTTTTGTTGTTGTTCTTGTTGCTGTTCTTGTTGCCGGACGCTCAGTCTGGACTGAAGGGGGTGCCTGGCACGCTGTCGTGGTTCCGCTGCTCTTTTAGTCCCAGTGCTGATTGGCACGGAGACCACCGCGTCTAGACAAAACTCGCCGCCGTTGGCGGCGTCAGGAGCAGTCCTTCGGACCCCAAAGAGCGGCTGCGAATAATCACATCCATTTTTTTTTCCCCAAGGCGCTGTCTGTTGGTGACGCTGCTTTTGAGTCGGGAACAGCGAGAGTGATGACGGGAACGGTCAGCTACTGTACACGGACAAACCTTCTTTGAGAAGGTTGGGAGAAAGAGAGAAGGTTGCAGTCAACTGCGTCAGGGTAAGTGACTCTTATAGACAATGGTGTAACCAAAAAGTTGTGCGCAACTTGTAGGATGCTATGGAACAAAAGAAAAGCTACACATCTCGACAGGCAATTGTGACAGAAGGTCTTGCGCGGAGTGGGCTTTGATGTCTAACGTTGCTGAATAATTTTTGCACTTCTGCCTTCCTTACATACAGGGTGTCGCTAGAAAAAATGCACAGTTTTTTTTTTCGAGAAAATAAACTAGGCTTTGCCGAACGCTCATTCTCCGCCCAAAGGTAGCGCTATAGGCCACAACCAGATGCCAAAGTTTCAGCCCGAATGGACACTTTATTTAAAAGTTTTAGGGGATTTTCTGAAAATTTCAATGGGAAAATGAAGCCCATTTTCGCCCGTTTTTGGTTTCTCGTGCCATAGAGCCCCACGTATTCTTCGTCGGCCACCATTTTGCCATTGAAATTTTCAGAAAATTCCTTATAACTTTTGAATAAGGTATCCGTTCTTGCTGAAACTTTGGCATCTGGTTGTGACATCTAGCGCTACCTTTGGGCGGAAAATGAGCGCTCGGCTAGTTTAGTGTTATGGTAAAAAAAATACTGTAATTTATGTTTTGTGACACCCTGTACTTACCCAAAATACGTCGACTTTTGCAACAGATTGTCGAACCTAAGCCTAACCACGGGAGTAGCGCCTCTTGGCGTTAACTGAAGCTCAGCCGGACTCGAGGCGCCCCGCGTTTGAGATGTAACACCGTCAATAGCCCTACCGATTCTATTGCAAGGGCTAGGATTAGCCCGTTGGGCCAAACCACTCAAACACATCGTTTTTGGCGGGCGAAACAACGTAGACATCAATTCTTCATGGTTAAAACACAACACAGGCTGGCATTTTCGAAAGAGTATTTATTAGGGGTGTGCGAATATTCGCCGTTTTCGAATAACAAATCGAATATTACCCTATTCGATTCTTTAATCGAATCGAATAATAATATTTTTCGAATAATTTCCGAATAGTCGCTACGGTGTCGCGCCGCGAGATTCCCTTCACAGGCGTCCCACAACGCGCCGGCACGCCTGCATTACGTGCTTGCAAGATGGCAATACGTACCCTCATCTCCTAGACAATGATTGCCATCATCGGCAGAGGCCGTTCCTCTCTATACGTATGTTGCTCTTGCCTCCATTAGGGACCACTGTGTTAAGTATAACCCGCATGTAAGTAATTTGCCGAGAGACGAGACAGGCGACGTTGACCCGCTTCGCTGTCGTTCGGTCAGTCGCGCGATGAGGCAAGCCGCATGAAAGTGGCGTGAGCAAGTGACCAAGGCGATGAGGACTTTTTCTAGAAATCCAAACACCGAGCGACGCGACGAGCGACAGTGAGAAATCTCCGTCGCTCGCTGCGGACTTCGTCGCTGTCGCTCGTCTTGTCGCTCGCTAAATCGCTTACATGCGGCTCAACATTTAGGGACAGCTTTCGCACGAGTTTGCTCGTGCACGCTTTCGGAAAGCGTGTCGTGGAGACGTTTCAGAACTGTTTGCAACGGTACCGCCGTTCTGTGTAAGCGAAGTAGAAGTGGTAGAAGCAGGAAGTTGTTCGAAGAGAAAGCGCACTAGAGTGGGGAAGTTTTTCGGCCGCTCCAATGCAATCAATTGAAGAAGCCACTGCTTGTGTCGAGTCTTCCCCAACACTTTTCATAGTTGTTCCACTTGTTCAGTGTGGAAAGATGTTGCTTTTTGAGGGCGCATGTGGAACAAGACAATGCTTTTTCCCAGAATCTTCTCGGATCAGAGAAAACAAGATTCCTGGATGTAAAAGCACACAGGCACATCATGCCCTTGCCACATTCCTTGATCCTCAATTCGAGGACATCTGCTACAACAAGGAATTAAAAAAATAATGTAGGGTTCCTACTAAGTACAATGCTTCAGGATGTACCAGGCTCAAGCGAACTATGATTTTATGTTCAGCATCTGCGTGAACCGTGATATTATGATTAGCATTCTAATGTTTTATTAGCTTTTGTTCTATTTAATTATATATAGTTGAACTCTAGTTGTTATTGTCTAGCTGCGATTTTACAATAATTTTAAGAAACGTTTTGGAACAATAAAAATCAATTTATAATCTCTTTGCTCTACTTTAATAGCTGTCTACTTACTATTCGGAAACTATTCGAAAATTATTCGATTCGTATTCGTGTTCGATTCGGTCCTACAATTATTCGATTCGTATTCGATTTGGTTTCAAAAATCACTATTCGCACACCACTAGTATTTATTCATTTAAAAAATATCATGGATAGATTTTTATGTAAAATATTCTAATCACTGACCCAGTTTTGGAGAAACTAAATATATTTCCTGGGGAACTTTAACCGTATGCATATGTAGAAATAGTGACCATATGTGTAACACAGTTGCATTTCAGCTCATGTAACATTAGTTGTTACTTGGTAAATCGTAAAAAAAAAGTTTACGGTTCTGGTTTTGAATGGCTATAACGGCGGCAATAGACCGTTCCATTAGGGTCATAGCAGAGAGGGTAAAAGAGAAAAAAATGCCCTCCCCCTCTCACCCCGCATGTCGTCTGTTCCGCCGAGTGGGCTGTAGCTAGCGTCCGGCTGGCGTGCAAACTGTGTTTAAAATCGCGTCATTTTGGAACTTTTAAGCGCAGATGCGCAGATTTTGGTATGCCAGTTATCGTGTAATACTATGCTAGATAAAAAGACTCACAGGGTCCAATTTCGCTGTTAGTTGCGTGCAAATAAAAAAAAAAAAAATAGGGAAAAGTGTGTCAGATTGGCCGGTCTCTCTGGCGAAAAGTAAATCCGGTTGCTGTACCTTTTTTTACTATACAAAGTTTGTACTGGTGTAGGCCTTTAGCGACCATGAGTGGAAGTCTGAAATAATAAATAAAAACGTGCTCTCCTGCCGCTATACACGCAGTAGTTGAGGGTAGTACTGCCGGCTGACTCAACTACTATTTAAGTAACGGAAAAAAGATATGCTAGTTGATCATTTACAGAAATAGAACAACAGAGAGCTATAGGATGATTTTGGAGTAGACATAACTATTCTAAGAACGCGAACCACTTCACAACGGCAGCCACGAGCGAGAGTTCGATGTTCCGTACAGCCCGCCGATACAGCTCAAAGATGGAGAACGGCAACCTCCCGATTTGTCGTCTGCTAGCGGAGTCGGGTGCGTGCCCTATCTCTCGTTTTACCCCGCCGAACCCGCTGAATTTCCCGGATGTATGCAGAGGGCGCTGCTGTCGAACAAAATGGTGTCGCCCAGAGAGCGCTAAATGGAATGGTCTATAAAAAGCGCCCATTACCAGCGAATCATATAAAAGGGAATGTGGCAAATCGCGCGCATACCTCTCGGTCAAAATTGTTCTATGTGCTATTTTATTCCCACCGCAGTTATATCACGTAAAAATAAAAGAAAAAAGAACTCTGGGGATTGGGTCAGTTGCAAAGCTGAAAGAACTGTGGAACACATATTTGATCAAAACACGAAATCCCGCGAAGAACGACAGATACGGCAACATATATGATCAAGGATGAACTTCCGTCAGCTTAGTGCTTTGGAGACAATTGTCATATCTATGAAGAACACTAAAAGCTTGATAAAAATTTGGTTACCAAGTGTCGAAATTTTTAAAGCTTTAGTAATAGTAAGGAGAAACCTTTAGTTCGATAAGCCGCGCACTGACAACTATAGGGGCTCTCGATGTCCCCGACACTCTCAAGTGTGGCCGCCTTTTTACTGTGGCGGAACGGCGGTCCCCGCAATGTGATTAGATTTATTCACATAAACGGACGTGTTGGGGACATAACAAATATAGTAAATATATATTTGTATGCAATGGATTCTAATAACCTATCGTGAGTTTTTTTTTTTTTTTTTTTTTTTTCTCTTTGTGGCGTCACTGGACTAACATGGGCACTCTATTTTTCGAGACAATATTTTGACATTTTTACCCCGCCTTTCTCTCCCATCGCTCGTTTTTTTTTCTCCTCTCTTTGGCACCAGCAGCACGGAGTAGCCAACTAGGACTGGCGTTCAGTTTGACAATGCTGCCTTTCCTTGGCGTACTTCTATCTCTTCCTCTTTGTCGACCTTCCTTTTTACTAAAGAAGAAAGAATCGAGTAACGGGGCGACTACGTAAGGTTTTAAAATGTTTCGGTAAAATATGAATGGCCTGTAATTGTGGCGATAGTAAATAGTTTTTTTTAGTAACTCCTGTATTGTGCATAAGATGCATGCAATGTATCATTGTTTTGTTGTGCATGCCTCTAGTTTGGTGATAGCCACAGCTTTCCAGAGTAAAGTGCCAGCGCCTACTTATATTATTTTATCTTTCCTGTGTCAACGTTGCATCAAGTAATTAGCTTTTTAACCCAATAGATGATTTAATAGATAAGATGACGACGGATATATTAAGGTTGTTTATCTTCAATGCAGTCCGCGCATGTGACAGAACTGGAAGCACCTGGGCGTAGCTTACACAAAATATGTCTGTAATATACAAAAAAATAAAAATATTGGATCCATATTTTCATTTTCGCACATTAAATTCAGACGATATAATGTCTGCGTATTCGTCGCTCTCATTTGAACCATAGTCAATTAGAACCGCAGGTATTCGAATTTATACTATTAACGTGAGGCAATTTTGTGTCGATGCCAAAAAAAAAAAAAAGATAATTCTCAGCATGTAGCAAGTCAATTTATTGAAAGATAACAGCGTGTGTGTTCGTCCTTTTGTGTGTCGGTGGGTGTGATTGATATTGCGCTGTTAACCTTAGAATATGAAAGATAAGGGTCATTGCAAATTATTTCTGAACTGTTATCTACATGTACATATGCTGATCGCACATCAAACATACTGATCTTTAACTTCATTAGAACGCCGAAACACCCTATGAACTATTAATGTGGAAGACTTAGTGTAGATACCTTAATTTCTATCTAAGGCTTGGATATAAATGCTCTAGCCTTATTTAGTGAAGATTATTAGATATCGATTGTTCACGCTGCTCTTTATATGGTTCGTATTCAGGACACACTGCATGTTTAGTTCTTTTTAGCGTTCTTGTGTATGTGAAAGTGTATTAAATGTAATGTGTGTGCAAGTGAGAAAGGTCGTTTAAGGAGCGGCTTTATAGTGTTTTAGAAGACACATTTATCTAGGGAGTAGCTGCATCTACCAAATTTATCACTTTCTTTAAATACGAACAGCGAGGCTCGTGTCAAGACAGTTCAGTTTTTTTATTCTAGCATTCTTCGCCTCCGCACAGAAGTCGCAGTCATCCCTAACGAAGAGTGCGAGAAAGAGCTAAATGCGCATTTAAATAAAACGACATAAAGAAAAACGGCGAGGCAGTACGTCAACTGTCCCCGCTTTAATTGCCTCCATAAACAGGACGCAGAAATGTCCTCTGCGCATTAATACACGAAAAAGACAAGCCTAAACCCGCTTCATATGTGCCCGCCCCCCCTTTCCCCGATCTTCCCCCAGTTCCGCAACACGCCATCGTCGGGTTTAAATCACGTTCATACGGGACACAAAAATCCTACGTTTCTCACAAAAAAAAAAAGGAAAGAAAAGTAGGCAATAAACACGCCCAAAAGTGACGGCCCCTATCGTGCCGGGTACTATGAGAACGAAGGGGAACCGGCGTCGGTGTGTGTCGAGGGGGATGGTGGCAGGGGGCGACACGACAACTTACAAGCAAAATCCCCTAAAGTAAGATAGCGAATCGTTTCATAACCTCTAGATCCCTGCCCCCGGAAAAAAAGGGAATCCTGCACGCTGCATTAATATTACTCCCGTATCGGAAGCGTTCCAAATCCGGCGACAACATGCAAATGAGTTTTGTCTTTCTTCTTTTATTTTTCTATGTATATTTTCTTCGGTTCGGGTGTGCACGGTCGAATCTGTTCCCCATCTCGACGGCGAGAACGAGAGAGCTTCAAGCCGGATCATGGAAGCTCGTTTGGGACGCCCGCGCTCCCGAAAACCATGCCGCAGTTTGGGGAAGGAGGGAGGCGCGGGGGATGCCGCCGCCGCCAGATGAGGCGACATTGTTTTCGAGGGGAGGGGGTTGTTCGAAAGATGCCTGCAAGAAGGGCGAAGCGGCTGCCCCGACGCGGCCCGCTCCGTCTCGCTGCCGGTGCGCGTGCACCAGCGCAGCCTTAATCCTGGCCCGCTCATAATTTATACGTCAGGGCCGCTCGAGATAATGGCCTCGGTCCTCGTGCACGTGAGAGCGGGCTTTTCCCGATAAGCGTTGGGCACCCCGACGCCGTTCTCGGCGCATGCTTGCCATCGGATAGAATCGGTCACCGAAGTTCCTACCAAATATTCGTCTACGGTGCTCCCTTTACTGCATCTCTTTATTCCTTTTAGAAGAAAAAGAAGAAAACTGATAGTGTGCTTTAGCTTTTACACGTTAAACCCTCACTGTTAACAAATTTAAACTTTCATCATTAACGTGATTTCCCAAATGTCTAGTATGTTTCTTTTTCTTTTTTCAAACGATGCTTTTACAGTTCGAGAGAAGCAAACCCTAAAGCAAACCGTTTTCGTCGTTCTCTTCTTTATCACTCCTCGAGTGTTTTTTTTTTTTTTTTTTTTAGAAGTGCCACTTAACCCCGATCAGACAGACAGGCGGCAGTTGTAGAGTGTTCACCACCACCTCCGCGGCTCCGAGAGAAAGCGCCGGCCTACGAACCTCCAGTTGGCGGGTTCGAATCTCGGCTGAGGTACCCGCGACATGACGGAGGCTTATTGCGGGCCAGGCGCACTTCGTTCGTTTGGCATGTAAAAACACCAAATTTTGTTTGAAGGTATGAGCCAGCATCTGGTGCTACCGTGAGGTGCGCGCGCAATGCACGCCTCGAATAGCTCTTGACTGGTTTCCATTTTCTCCCGTGCTCTATCTTCTCATTATGCCTGTTATGTTCATCGTCACATTTCGGCTCTTTCGGCAAAATAAGTTTTGTCAGCTTTCCATCAAAGTGGTTTACTTAGCATTACAACGGAAAGCCGCCACCTGTACAAATCTTATTGGGACGATCTCACCGGTTTTTCACAATCTTTAACGTAACACTTTAGTGTTACGTTAAAGTAAATGGAAGCTTTCGCTGGGGTATACCTTAAATAGACTACTTCCATAAATCCGTCACCGCGCGAGTTGCATTCTAGGAACCGGTGTCCGAGAAGCGGAGCGCGTATGGGTTTTGCTTCCTACTGATTCCAACAGTGCATAACATGACATTATGCCTCGATGAGGCGCTTTAAGTTTTCAATAAGTCTACTGTATACATCTTGCCAGGGACCTTATTTTTTTTAAATCGCTTATCAAGTCTCCGTCGGTTTGGATATGGACAAGTATCGTGTAGGCATGCGGTCGCATAGTCACTACCGCGCAATGCACGTTGAATACCCCAGGTTAGCAGTCGTACTGCACTGGCCAAATCAGCTACCTACAGCAGAGACTCCGTGGAGGCTCCATACAGAAAATCTGCCTTTGTGACAGATGAGGGGAACGCTGTTAGCTAGGGAAGCGTGTACTACCGGACAAAACCACCCGCTACAAAAGGCTGACCGATTCAGCAGTTCCGCCATACTAACAAACAGAACCCCAGCGTACCCTTTCCTGCGTCGAGAAACGTCAATTCCAAAAATCCAACGCGGCACACCGGAGCGGAGAGCGCAACCCCTGCTCCGCGGGAGTCCACCCAGGATCGTCCGTCCGCGTCCCGGCGTCCGAACTCGGGGAATACCCCGTGTGTCTCGGAGGCCTCCGCGAAGGCAAGCAGCGAGGCAAGCACTTGTGTGAATCACCTAGCCCCTGAATCAACAGCAGCAATTCCGAGCCTCCCTCCTCTCCCCCTTCTTTCCCCGACTCCCGCTGTCCCCGAGCTCCCCTGGGGTTACGACCCCCGACCCCCGCGACCTGAACCGGGGGATTACGGCTACATAATAGCATAACTCGGTTCGCTAGATATGTAAATAATAAAACCCCAAGGGGGCGCCCCCGCGCCTGTCGTCCTCGGGGTCTCGACTGGCTCGCGCGTCGGGGACTCCTGCGCTTCTGGCCCGCGTAACCGAGTTTCCAAAGCGACGGGACACGGAATGAGATTGGGGGCCCTGTTATTATAACTTTATCAAACGACGCCCCTTAATGGAGATGGGCCTCCATCCGCTGGGCGCTACGGTCGGGGCTCGCCCGTCTTTTTCGCGCGCGCCCCGTGGCTCCAATTTTCGAGATTTGGACGACGAGTCAGCTACGCCATCTTGCGCGAACGCGGATGCAACTGGCGTGGCACTGTCGCTGTCCGGAGTTTCTGGTTTTCGTGTCTCTCGCTGTCTTCGTAGCTTGAGTGGGCCTATCGCTACGAGTGTATTTTGTTTTATTTCTTTGGCTTATATATATATATGTATATATATCAAATGTTAAATAGGACACGAACTTTAGAGAAAGCGAAACAGGGACAGCGTTGAAGTACATTAATCTGGAACATTATGGTCAGTCTCAAACAGCGTCATTTCTGCGCAGGAACCTCACGAATCTGCCGGGCTGTTTCTGTTTTTTTTTTTTTTTTATTTTCTCTAGTTCTGTTTCTTATGACATTGCTGGCACCAACACCTATAGAAACTTGAATATATAAATAACTTATTTATATTTACACTGATTTATTTTTTGGCATTTCCGCCTCTAGTATGGAGTTTAACGCACTATAGTGAACGTTTATTGAAGCGAACGCAATAAGACGCGCAAGAACCACTCTCTTATATGCGGTAATTAAAAAAAATGTCCTTGTTCACGGTTTAGTAAAAAGCAGCCCAGCCGATGTCGTACGCAAGACGATTCCCTTATGAGAAAAGGAATTGGAAAAGAAAGAAAAAATAATTGGTAACACCCACTACCCTTATTTATTTGACAATCCCTCTACAACCTTCGTTTATTTTCTTTATCTTTCTTTGTGATGAATAACATCTGGCTGTCGCTGTAACGATTGTAGTTCTGCCCTATCGCATAATGCCGAGCCTTTGGAATGTGCCTTCACGTTTAATTTAGGCATACTTCTACTTTACCCACAGATAATAAAACTACTCAGACTTGATCGATAAATCTTTATATCAAGATTTTAGCTTCCAATCCTTTTAGCCCCAATTCAACAATTTTTTTTTCAGGTTGACATTGCAGGTTTACGTTGTTTCTCCATTTAGTCAAACATTGTTGCAAGAAAAGGTCTAACGAATGTGTTTTGACTGAGTGGTCATTCAAAAAGGGGTTCGGAGCCAAGTGGTGCGGAGCTATTAGCGGCGAGATGTTTCGGTGGCGCCCTCGTATGGTTACCTTTCGTGACGTCATCACCTTACGAACAACAAGTTCGACGGTGTTTGTAATTAGCATGGCGGAAGCTTGAAATCATAGCGTTCATGAACCAACACTGTCAACACCGTCAAAATTGAAGTCCTCACGTTCCTCTTATTTCTGTCCATGAGAACTCCTTTGCTGACGTCATAGTCAGCACTCGGCCAATCGTGGAAGGCCGACCACCGCGACGCTTTTGATCGCGCACGTCGCCAATAGGAGTCGGAGTGAACCGTGCTTGCCAGTGCGCGAATATGTGGTCCTAAAAGACTATGTAAGAAGAACTGTAAGTCAGCAAGTATTCCCGACTCCAGCTCGTTGCTCGCTTTATCGTGGCAGGAACGAGAGACGGTATTGCGTGTGTCCCCCGGTTCTCCACCTTAGCAGGCGCGTCGGAACAGCTCATGATCATGTCTCGCCAATGGTCATTTCTGAAGGCATAAAACCCCCTTCACTATCTCAATGTAGTGTTACAGTCTATATGGGATTGAAGCTTACGGTTTCCCCGGTTTTTGAACGGTAACGAAACGTGCCGCAGTGAACAGACGGGCAAGCGAGTAGGCGTTTCTTCAAATTGGAAAGGCTAATGTTAACAAAACGACAAAACCTAAAATAAAAAAAAATAGCATGGTAAGTGTTGTAATTATAAAAACAACGTAATCCGCCTTTTTGTTTTACGGTGCATTTGGTACGGATGGATGAAAGGCGAATTCGAAAGTTTGCCGACTGTGAATTTTTATAAACAGCTCTTTCCTAAAACTATCGCCCATGTATTCTACTCTTAAATACCAAATCGACTGCTTTATTAATTTTAGACTGTTTTACTTCCTGACTCGTTCATTAAAAATGCTGCACTTGGCACCGGTGATGGTAATTTTCGATCCTTGGTTTCCCATAATAGCTATTCGCGTGTTTTAGATTAGATCATAAGCAGCAGATGTTGAAGTTTGAAAAACTACGTATGGAGATATTTAAAATTTATTACTAGTAATAAAAAGTGGGATAATTTTTGGCTCCCAATAAACGCCACAATCACAATCGCCACGGATTCCGTTTTTTTTTATTTGTTTGTTATCGTTGTCAAAACAACGTTTCTTAGATTATATGTTTGTGTTAATTTTCTAAACTCATCACCCGTGACGATATTGTGCAGAAGTTGGATTGCTTTTGTTATTCTTGTACTCAGAAGAACGCTAAAGCTATGAATCATCGAAACATCCAGAAACCCAGTGAAAGGGCCGCGGTTCATTATTTCACATAAAATTTTTCTATGTGAACAAGGACGCCAAGAACACACACACAAGGTATCAAATGCAGTGCCGATATTTTTTTAATATATATTTTATGCTATCTCTTCGGTGTAATAATAAAAAAAAATACTATGTCTTAGCTCTAAAAGGGAACTCTCTAACAAAGACCTATCTAAGTGTGCCTGGATAGAACAAATAAGTATCAAAATATCGTTTTCCCGAATGAAGGATTCATTGAGCTCAGTAATTTAGGTGTGAGACACATCTTGAGGAGTGAAACCAAAATTGGAGTCTGAATCGAGACGTTGATTTTAAAAATAAATTGCTTTCGGGTTTGCTCCTGTCTCCTGCAAAAAATAAAGTCAAATACCTTTTTTGGTTTGTTTAAAGAGCTGATCTGTGTGCATAAAAGTCCAACTTCCGCATATAAGCGGGAATGATTTCTATCGGCCAGTAAAGCCAGTACACCATGTCAGACCCAGCAACTGATATACCATCGCGTATAAAAAAAAAAAGTGGCTTGCTCTGTATGTTTATACAGCCTTGATCCGGAGATACGCCTCAACGGGTAATCGGTCTCTTAGATGAAAATGAGAAATTTAGCCAGTGTAGTCACAACCGCTAACCTGCGTTTTTTAACGTGCATCACGCAGTATTGATTACATTAACGCGTGCCGGTACGAAACTCATCCAGATCGAAACGGGCGGGGGCGGTCGAACCCAGGGGGTTTCCAGCGCAAGCTTTCGCTCCACGCTCCGAGCTGAGACGCGTTAGCCCACTCGGCCACTTCCTCCCCTTACCATCGCGTATCTCCGGATCTCACTATATATAAGCCATTTTGAAACACTAGTGGTGCCACCTATAGACAGTTGGAGTCGCGAATACCCTCAGAAGCCTCTGACTTTATGTTTGCGGCCGCGCGAAGCACGTTCAACACCAATTATTGATTCTCTTTAAATCGGTTTTACCTCATTCGTTTTTCCTCTCTTTTCTTTTTTCTTTAGAAGCTCCCTTTAAATTAAAAAAAAAATTACAGGAGGACTCTTAAGACTGCGCATTCCTAAAGCAGCGCGCCCCGCAGTCCTCCGCCGAAGCCGGCCGGGCGGCGCGACATGGCTGAAAGCAGAGCGTAGAACACGTGATACAGTAGTGCACAGGGAGAGGGAGCGGAAATTTTCTGCTAACCCCTCTCTCCCCCCCCCCCCCCCTCTTTTTCTGGCCACGTCTGACACGTGACCCGAGAGGGGGGACAGAGCGGGGGCCGAGCGCGCGCCACCTTTTCTCTTTTACCGGCGCGCGTGCCGCAGCGCCAGGAGAGGACTTCTCTTTGGGGTGGCGTTCCCTGGAACTATAACGCGTCGCAGCCAATGGGTCTTTATGTGCCGTTTCGCTCAGCCAACGGAAATGTGAATTTACGGCTCATTTCTCGCAGTTACAGATGCCGCCGGCTTCGCTCCATTTAATGCTTTCGCATTAAAAGGAAGACAGGTTGGGCGTCCTTTTACCGTTGAGACTGCAGTGCATTGCAGGGCAGCATATATCAAGGGGCTTCTAATGGTCATGTTTTTATTCGAGACTGAGAACGCAGCGATCAGTAGCGGGTACTGTTGTATTTCCAGTCACATAAAGACCAATAACACACAAACACACACGCGCTCGCTCGCGCACGCACACATACACACGCGCGCACACACGCACACCGAAAGGAAGATAGTAGAGGAGACAGAGAAAGAAAGCGAAACGGAATCGTTGCCGGTGGAGGAGATCCTCATGTTTTCTCTTTCAGCACTTCTCTTCGCATTTGCACAACGCGCGCTTTCAGCGCGGCATCCCTACGCCAGGCAGCGACAGGCCGCGCGCGTCACCCACTCGCATTCGGACGTCTAGAAATGCAGAGAACCACGAGAATCCTTGCAGCGACGTGGACCAACGATGCGTTCTGTCGCTGGGCCACGAAAGACGAAAACGCGACTCCCTCCCCTACATTTTACGATTCCTCCCTAAAACATATACACATTATATATACGCATATACGTATTTCTCTCTCTCTCTCTCTCTCTCTCTCTATATATATATATATATATATATATATATATATACATATATATATACTATACGCACGGGGGTTGAGGCGCGCCCTCTTTCTCGGGCCAGGGGCAGGCCGATGAATAATGCGGCCGTGACGGCGGGCCTTGGCGGCCGGGTCATGCATAAGCGCCGACAGGAACGAATCTCCATTTTTATGAGCACGGGCTGCAGTCGGAGTCCGCGAAAATGGTCCCGGTCCTTGTCGCATAATAGACGAATAATGTCCCTCTCCTGTCACCCAGCGCGCGCGTCTTGAGCGGGCGACGGTCCGACGACTCCCTTGTGCGCAAGTTCGGGACTCTGCTGCGTCCAAAAAGGCCGCCACGAACGTGTCCAATGGTGAGGCCTCTTTAACGTGAAGTCGTATTTCAGCGGATCCGTCTTGCGTGCTCGGCTTGTGTTTGCGCGCGCAGTGCCACTGACTACTTCGGTGTGAGTGATAGCCTTTTTGTTTGTTTTTTTCACCGGTGCTTGGATGTTTTAGATGCTTCCGTCTTTATTGACCATTCCAGTAATCGCCTTCTCAGCGCTGCCGTCTTTACCTGCAGGGCTGTGGAACGCATTTTTAATATGTGTAGTGACTCTTCTGCGGAACATTAGACGTCGCGCACGCGCACACAGCCCAGTAACCCGGCGCTTTCGCGGGGATAAAACAGATGGAAAAGTGTTTGCTGCCTCGCGATTTACTCAAGACGGAAAGAATTGGTTATTATTTGATCAGCTTTATCGCGTTGGAGAGTGTAATAAAAATTGCGCGTTCTCATTATGATGGCAAAGAGGCGTCCACACGTTTTGCCACTGTATAAACCGCGGACAATTTTGTCGTGGTATGTACACACCGATGGCTCTTCTCGCTTGTTGAGCTGATCACAGGAAAACCGAATTATGCTGTTCCGGTTAGTTGCTGTTTATGCCATAAAAACAAAGAGGTTAGTCTAGGCATTTGTATTGCATTCGTGTCTCGTTCATATTGACGCCTCCGTTCTCCAGAAAAATCTTCCATAGCGCGAGTCGTCTATAATGACCAATCAGTGTCAATACACGCACATGAACGAGCGTAGAAACAACCAAATTTTTCCCGTCATGGTCTTATCTGTACTCCGTTCCACCGTAACTTGGCAAAGACCGAGCGCTACTTTGTCCCCCCTGTCACTCAAAGCGTGTACGAAAGTTGCATTCTCCTCGCTCTTGCCCCGTGTCTTCGACAGCGCTGCGCGCACCTGGTGGGTCACGTGTCTCCCTCCGACGTACTGAGTGGCTCGATTGTACCGTATCCCTTCGCCGTTTGCAAAGTTACGCTGAAGCGGAGTATACGAGAAACTAGTTTCGAGGGTTCAGAGATTCTCTCCCGTTCCCCGAACAGTGACGAGTTTTACAGTGAGGTGACCTAGCTGCTTTAGGGTCCATTCTTCTTTGTTCCCGGTTGAAGGCCATCCACAATCTCGAGCAACAATGTGATGGCCATTTTACGTTAAAGACAAACATATTTTGGTGCGCAGTTCTTATCACAAGATCCGCAAGGAACGGCCGGGTGCTCACTGTGTCCTCTTGGATTCACTGATATATCAAATGAAGTTTGTGGGGGCGCTCGCGCGCTCAAGCGGAGTGGGAGCGCTGAAAACACCACGCCCCACGCCCCCCCCCCCCCCCCCCCCACACACTATATGAGTGGGGCCAACTCTGCCCAGCGGCAAGCCACCGCTGGAGAGCCGGCAGGTAATCAACACTTTTGTTGTTGAACTGGATTCCGGGTGTCGTACCTCCCTACGGGCAGCCGCAAGGCCAAACCGCTGCATCTGGCGCCCAACGTGGGGCTCTCGCCTTCTTTTCTTTTCTCTCTTGGGTTTCCGGGTCCTTCCGAATCAATTGAGCCCTACCGTTGCCCTCACTACGTTCGAGTCCTGCTATCCAATGTTCTCTTCACTTGCCAACAATACCATTGACATGCGTAGGACATGCCACACGACCGCCAACCGGGTTCTGGACGTTGTGGGGGCCACTGGTTTCCCTCCCCCGAGAAGGCGTAAGCCGCGAACGTTCCAGGCGAAGCCGTCTGACTTCGAGCCTGGTCGCTCCGTATCGTGTCGGAGAGACTACGTCGCCATGCTGACCTACTCTCTCGCCCTCCTCCGCGCGTCTCCCGTTTCGGGCGGACCAGGGAGATCGCGCCAGAGGGAGAGGGGGCCTGCCCTCCGAGTGGACGGCCGTGTGGTCAGCGAGTCCTGGATTGGACTCCGGGCAACGGGTCGAGTCGCGGCGCGAGCTCGTCCGACCGGCGATGACTCCACGCTAGCGATTCCCCTGGCTCTGACAGTCGGCGTCCCCACTACCTGTGGACGCCCGTCTGCCGAGAGCCCTGGCCCCGAACTCCTGCGACGACGGGTAGCGGCGTGAGCTCGTCCGACCGGCGATGACTCCGCTCGCAATTACCCCTTTGGCTCTCAGGTCGGCGGGCGCTGCGGGCACACTGTGTCCACGGCTCGCTTGACCACAGTGTCTTGTTGGGGACCCCTGGTACTCAATAAACACTGTTGGATACCGGGATCAACGTTGTTGGCATGGCGTTGGCAGAACCCGGCGCGGCGACCGCCCTCGCCGGTAGCCGTCGGCCGCGCGGTGGGACGGGCATCGGATTTCCCCTTTGAGCACCGGTCCCCAGACGTAAAGGTGCGTAATCCTGCCCTCCTTTATTCCCACAACGTCGAGACGTTCGCTCGTCGTGATTGGGACCCTACGCTCCGAGGGGCCGGTCTCCGTTTCGGGCACCATCGTACCGGTTCCAGCCCGCCCCGACGCGTCCCACAGAGCACATTGCCACGTGGACCGCTTTGGCCCCGAACGGCTCCACAGTCGGCCGGTGGTCGCGACTCGCATGGGACGACTAGCGCCACTGTATAGACCAACACGCGGCCCTGACGTCACGCAGCTGCGGTGGCGCTGTCGACGGCACTGCGCATGCGCAGAGGCCTCACTTCACCCGAATTCGGTTTCTGCGCACGCGCAGTGCCCACACCTGGTGTGGGCAAACGCGGGCTTGTTTGTAAACAGCGTGTCCATCTATATGCTCCCGTAGGGAGCAGAGTAACGCCAACCGTAGCGCCCCCACTCGGCGACTAGCGGCGAATGCCAAAAAGGTTCCAACTCTTGCATGGTGGACGTATCGGGTATAGAAGAAAGCGGGTGTTTTGTAATATCTGGGCCTTTCATCGTGTGAAAACTATTTTTAATGTCATAGGTGAGCACTTTAAAAGCGTTTCAGCAGTTGTTATAGTCTGAGCGAGCGAAGAAGTCTTGTTTTGAGCCCAAATCACCTTACGGTAGCAGACGACGCACCGGGCTCTGCGGAGAGTAGGCGGCAGTTCTGCGGCTCTACCGCGAACTTTTCGAGGAGTTTCCCCAGTTTTCAAAGGAAACCGTGTCAGTACAAAGGCGGGTTTATTCGGAATGTCGACGATCCTTTTTATTAGCGCGTTGTTTTACTGTTAATTTTAATGGAATCGTTAAATGCTGTCGAGCGGATTCGGTTATTGTTGAAGTGCAGGTCGTGTTGATAGCACAAATTGTCAAAGCACCTTGATACCACTACCAGTATTTTAAGGTGTTCCTACGGTAGATTATAATTTTATTTTACTTGCAATCCGAAGTGAGAAGCTGGCAAAAATAACGTCGTAGCATCGTCGACATTGGTCATATAACGTTAATTACGATCGTGTCCTCGCCGAATTTCGACGGGAGGGATTCTACAAACCTTCTTAGCGCTATTGAGTGCTGCTTGCTGCTTGGCGACATCTTTTGAACCAGTTCCATAGGCTCCAGAAAAGATATATGTAATGTGTGCCTTAGTTGTATTAATTACCCACTAACTCGCAGCATATCGCTGAATACCGAGTCTTATTCAGTGAAATTAACTTCCATTAATTAATAAATTACCTGTGAGTACACTGACGGGCAGGCTGGGGAACTTGCCGTCGCCTCCATGAGCAACTAAATGAAATTACATAGATTTTTAACAATATCAACACCACAATATCAAGTCGCAGATAATAATTGTTGCGTGTGCATATTCAGTATTTAGACAGCAAGAGGGTTGGCCAGTCACTGAAATGAAGTGAAGGGTCTCCGCATTGGATGAACAATATAGGCAGTGCAGGATGACTTCTAGCCAGAGGTCTGTAACGTGCATCACGCAGTAGTGATGCACGAAAGCGTGCCGGTACAATGCTCATCCAGATCGAAACAAAAAGAGGTGCATGATTCAGCACGGAATCTCTGGCTTCTGCAGCGCGAACTTTCATTTCATGTGCTCCAAGCTAAGACGCGCTAATGAAGTCACAGATGCAGAATAAAACCAGCGTATAGTCAATGTGTGACAAGCAATGCGGTATCGTATGTGCGCGTAGGAAACATGATACAGTAATCAGACGAGAGTTTCAAGGCGAGTTAGCGGCACGCTTGTACAGTAGCCGTCGATTGACGCGCACGTTTCAAATATTACGCATACAACACACCTTTTTCTCCGTTCCTCGTGAAAAAGGAGATCTCCGCAGCGGCTTCTTCGGCTTGTGAGCAAAGATCGAAGGCACGCAATCTCGTGCTAGCTTACGTTTGCCGTCGTTCCGGCACCCAGAAAACTGGTCCTCGGCAAAATGATCCTACGAACATCTCAGTTTGTGTTCATTCAGTTCTTCAAACTGTAGCATGAATTATCGCAATAATATAACTTACCTCGCACAGCCGAGTACAAGAAGTGGGAGTGAATCCATTTCTGCTGATCCGCGTCAGCCGCAAAAGTCGTCGTTTGCCATCTCTCTCGCCATCCGGGATACAAAACAGCTGTTTGCCAGCCTCATGCCGGTTACTGCCCCCAAAAGCGCAGCACCCAGGTATCTGGGTCCCTTTCAGCCGCTCAAAATGCTGCGAAAAAAACGACTGCCTACACAACAACAATGCTCCCTCCGCGAAGACTGGAACTTTTTGCGAAAGCGCGGGAAAAGGTTGCCCACGTGATCGCCGTGAGACAATAGGCGGAGTGTCGGCAGACTCGAACATCAATCAATGGCACTACTCGGGCTTCCTACGGGAGCCATATACAGTGACGCTAGGGACGACCAGCCCCAGGTCCCAATGGGAGCACCGGCCGGTAAAGTCCCGGAACCCTTTCGACGCCTGACCATCACCGATCGGCACCCCACGGAGCCCCGGGCACACTACGCCCCGGAGGAAAGGTCCCTGCTCTGCGAAGTGTGCGGGGTGCCGGAAATTCACTGGCCCACACATCGGGCCGGCCTGCTCCACCACGAGCGCGCACGAGCCGCCGAGGGGTCGGCACGCATGCAGGCACCAACCGCCCACTGCGCCGCTGGACGCGAACCTGGACGCGGCGCTGAACCTACTAGCTGCGCCCGCACCTCCTCCGGGAGTCGGACGACGTCATCTTCGAAGACGACGACGCTTAGTACGCGCGCTCCCAGAGGGGGTGAAAGTGTGGGGGCGCTTGCGCGCTCAAGTGGAGTGGGAGCGCTGAAAGCACCTCGCTCGCCACTATATGAGTGTGGCCAACTCTGCCCAGCGGCAAGTCGCCGCTGGGGAGTCGACAGGTAATAAACACTTTTGTTGTTGAACTGGATTCCGGGTGTCATACCTCCCTACGGGCTGCAGCAAGGCCAAACCGCTGCAAGTTTTGGAGCTTTAAAAAAAAAATTAATTTGGGATTCTGGCGTTCATAATAACGAGACAAGAATGCCCGTGATAACCAAATTCGTACCCAAAATAGCTGTCCATAATCCGGACTGGTTTTTTTTTTTGTATTAACTGGTCAAAATTACATAGCAAAAGATCGGTCGCCGAAAATTTCGTCCATCTTAACGAGACATGAGTGTAGCTGGTTGCTCAGTAGTGGCTTTGGGGGAGGAGCGGAAAAAGTTACTGTTAAGAAAACACAACGATTGTGATGCTAGCTGCAAAACATGGTGTACGTGATGTTAAATCTCACTCCCACGCACAAATATATTCCCGAACACGTGTTGAGAGTCCGGTGCTTGTAAGAAGCAATATCAGAGCCTCGCCTGCATTTCCAGATTGGTCCAGCATGCTCCGGGAGCAAAGGGCTTTGGAAACAGTGAAGGGCAGTGCGTCTATTTCTTTCGATGCGTTTTATTGAGCCATCCTCGTCAAAACTAACATGATCCCCGGAATTCCTACTGCCGATGAGGTGAAATATGGGGGTGCATGCCACCCTGCCGAAGAGGATGCAGGGGTGCTTTCTGTTGCATCGGGGGTCCAGATGGTGAGCAGAAAGTAAGGCGTGGATCCAAAGGTCCGATGTTTTGAGCGTTTAGGCATGCCTCTACGACAAAACAATGCTTCTGGCGTGTTCTCTTTTTTTTTTTTTTTCGGTGCGTCATTGACTCGTTTGAATACACCCAGGCATCGATCAAATTTTATGTTGCAGCTATACTTCATAAGAAATGGAACGTTTTGAATTTTTTTATATCTTTAGAGAGACCGTCTGTTTTTCCCGGAGGTGTGACGACACTGATTGAAAGCCCCCGAGTCTCGAGTCTGTTCCATATCTTTAAGCCGTGGCCTCCTTGTATACATAGTACAAAAACTCTGCAGAAACTAGAGAGTTTTAGGGGACCGTTTTTGCACCTCCGATATAATACAATGGGCCCTCCGGTACGCACGGCACATGTGCGAGTCTTTTGTGCTAGCGCATGCGCAGTTCTTATCGGAGGGCCTATCGTATTGCATCGGAAGTGCAAAAACGGTTCCCTAAAACTCCCTACTGAGGCACTGTTTCCTCCCTGTAAGACGATATGGTCACATTGTTCACATACAAATTGTCTGCAGACACGTTCTAAGCAAACGTACTTCTGAAGAAAACGTACTTGGAACGTGCTTGAGGTTGGTCCGCAGAGGGAAGTGCCCGTCATGCTTATCTGGATCACCTGCGAGTCTTTATGAGGACGTTCTGGTCTAAACTAGGGCTGAAACTTTCAGTTAAGGTTCTAGTCTTTTTTAGCTCTGATAATTTCAAAGATAATGGAGATTATGGAGAGCACGGTCGTTGCAAAAGGACAAATAGAGTGTCGCCGCTCGTATATAATTCGCAACGGTGCACATGGTCCCCTGCCGAGCAGCACGTTGCGCTTACGTCACATATACCTGTAATAGCTGCTGCCTTTCCTGTTTTCGGCCACGGAGCGATTCGATGCCGGGGAAGGTACGTGGTAGTGATAATCTGGCACATTTTTCACTAATGTCCGAATATGGAAACCCTGGGTTCTGCAGCGCGAGCTTTCGCTTCACGTCAGCCCACTCAATACCTTCTCGGTTATTGAGAAACGTCGCACTGCAGCCCACCCCGCCCGCGATTGAACGTAGAGCGCCAATCGAAGCAGCGATTTGCACGCGAGTCAAAGCCTATAGCGCCAACGCAGAATTCGTGTAGAATTTGTGGCCGTACTCGACCGTATTCTGAGAGCAACGAACTTGCAGAGGCCTTGCTCTTTTTGGGTGAGGTTAGCTCGGCGAGTTTGTTCCTCAACAGCGACAGACAAAACACACAAGACCAACAACTTCCCATAGCTGGAGGCTGAAGGAGCTAGTTCAGATTTTCTCGAGGAATTTTTATGTATGGATATGCACTGTGTCTTGTAACTTTTAATATTTTAAGCTTTTTTTTATATAGTGAAAGTAAAACGAAATAGGTGTCACAGGAAGGGAGTCATATACAACAAATACAAATCTAACAATACCAATTTACAGTTATCACATAAAAAGTACACCTTCCTACCGTCTAGGTATCGTTGGATTTCTATCGCGTTATCCGGGTTTCACGTCTTGAAACATCAACACAGAAAAATAAAATGTATTTAGTTCACCACCACTTCCCCTTAACCAGAGATCTATCTATAAAACAGACGTCTTTATATTTCCCGACGAAGTTGGCAGTGGCAGATTGTAAAAATACCTTTGCAAAAAAAAAAAAAAAAAAAAAACATGCCAAGAACTAAACTTTTACAATATCAAAGGTGTTAACATTTTTTTTTACTCTAAGTCAGTTTAATTAAGTAATTTTGCTATTACAACACCGTTCCCAAGCACGTAATCGATAAAAGTAATTTAATTACTTAATTGTAACCCGCAGCTCGTGCCGGTCTCAATATGCATCCGACAGTCTCACACCCGTTGCGGCTAGAAACAAAAAACACACACACACACATATACACAACAAAACAAAACCACCAGGCTTTCCAAACTGCCATAGAGGAAAAAAAAAAAAGGGGGGGGGGGGGGGGCTTTGAGAGCTTCGCGTGAGCGACACTCAGCTTCCCCGCCCTCTGAACCGCCTCTAAAAAAGCTTTTCCTTTGATCCCTAATGAAAAGTCTAAAGAAACCAAAAGGAGGGGGCGAACTCTTCGCAAAGTCCCGATCAAGGCGTCCGCCGGGGCAACTCCCGCGAACTTGTTGATCTCTGGCGGCGGTAAACAGAAGGGTTCGCCTAACCCGATTCGAGAGCGCCGCGAGCGCGCCCGCGTTAGGCTACGCCTCCGTACGTGCGCGCACCAGTGCAAAGCCGCCTCGCTCGCGCTTTCGTGCACGCGCCGCGCTGGCATCCGCGACTGCCAAGGCGCGCAGCGGCGGCAATTAGATTTTCTTACGTGGGCCTCTTATTTACATGTCTAAGTAGGCAACTTTCCTCCACTCGTAAACAAAGGCGCGCGTTTTTTGGTGGGGGGGACGCGAAGGCAGGACACGTCGTCGGCTTTTCCCGCAAAGAGAGCGACACGCTGACTTTGCGCAAACAGCTAATGTCGTTAGCCGGTCCTCGAGGTTTCGCGACGCGGTTCGTGACGCTACACTCTTGGAACTCGCGAGGCCAAACTCACCGGAACGTCGTAGGCCACCCGCCCTTGACGACGCTGCTCCGCGCACCGACTTTACTCCGCCCCCGCGAAACAAAACAGTTGGGTCAATAAGGAGCGCCAAATGCCCGCGCCACATTACGATATCGCCCTCTCCTCTTGCTTCATCCCTAGTTGTTTACTGGCCTTCGCCGCTGCCTTTCTCGAGAAACCTCTATGGCACTGCGCCACTCCTGTGCCGCAGAAAAAACAAAACAAAACGAGATACATTTCTTTTTTGTAGTGGCTTTCACTTTATTTGTACATGAACGGACCGATAAATGGGACGATTATAGCTGCCCGTTATAGCGCGCGGATAAGAAATTGAAATAAGGTAGTGCTAGTACAGTTCAACGACGTATGAATGCTTTAGTATTTGGTGTTTGCATTGCTGCTCTTAAGGGAACTGGTCCTTAATATCCCTCGCCGCAAAACTTAGCTCACTGAAAATGAATGACAACAAAAGCCAAACGTGCATTTTTCGCTAGAAATATTCAGAGTTGATGAATTCATAGCACTCAGTGTAGATTTCTCTAGCCTGGTGACTTTCCGCGGAGCACAATATTTGAATTCACCTTGATTTGAACTTACCGTACTTCGCATAAAGCCGATCCATGCAGGGCACGTCGTAGGCTCTTGTCGTTATTCCTAGCACATTATCCCAAAAAATAAACGGGCAATACAGGCGAAAGAAATTGAAGCAAGTAGACGCAAGCTCAATCAGTAACCTCCAGCAACTCGCTTTATACGAAGTATCGAGGTAAGTTAAACTCTTTTTGTGTGTGTGTGAAGACACCTATCTCTGTTATCATGCTTTCGTAACAAAAGTTCGTGACCTTCTAGGCTCGAAACAAATACCCATGACATGGGCGTACGCAGGGGGGTGCAAGGGGGGGGGGGCAGTGCGCCCCCCCTGCACCCCCCGGAAATTTCTTTTTTTTTTTTTTTTGGGGGGGGGGGGGAGCTGCGCCCGCACCAGTTAAAGGGTACTCCGGCGGTTTTTTTAGCTTCCCAAACCAATTACATTTCCTGAATACCATGGATTTAATGTTCAAATTCAAAATAGCTTTTGAGAAAACGGCAAGTTAAGGTGATGCCAAAACCAAAACCACCACATGGTGACGAACCGACCAATCGTGGCGAGGGGTATCGTGCGCTAAAGCAGTGGCTCTAGTTCGAGTTCCCGTTGAAACCAAAACGAAACCAAATCTAGTGTCACGTGAACTGTTTAAATAATGCAGTTGATGGTTGACAGACACAACGCATATTCTTATAGGACAACAAGATGTAGTACGCATTGCTTCGTCGTTGGGGTATAGAAACATTTGATAAAACAGTACTGATCAATTTATTTGGGAGAGACACATAGGGTAAGCCGCATTACCATCGGAAGCAAGCGTTTGTAGCCCCGAAGTGCCCGAAGTGGAAGCGTGCTGAAAATAGCCAACATCGCGAGGTAACAAGTCTTTTTGGTGTCTCCCACGAGATTCTTCCTGGCCGGCTTAACCTAGCGTGATTCTTGACATGGATATTCGACGCTTCTTCAAGCGGAAGCGGACGTGTGACGAACTGTTATCCGGGGACCCCCATCAAGAGCCTAGTGATACATGTTGCAACGCGGGCGCGCCTGACGGACATCAAACAAGCTCTCATCAGGACACGAAACCGGAGGTTATTGAAACCATGAAAGGTACTGCACCGACGGTGACGTCACACGGCGTGGTAAGTTGCGAAGCAACTCGCATGTCGACTGATTTGGATTTGGGAAACTTTCTGGATACAGACAGAACCGCTGGGATCCCGGATCATGTTAAGTTGCGTCACCTTAGCAACCCATGGACGCCAAGTGTTACGTACGACTTCAAGAAAGATGTGGTATCTGAGAAGAGATCTTTCCGCTACCAATGGCTGGCAGATTACTCACCTTGGCTTGCGTACTCAGCAACAGCTCAACGAGCTCTTTGCCGTTACTGCGTCACATTTCGTCCGAACGTTCACCGTGACACTCAAGGTAGTTTTATTGTGCGCGCTTTCACGAACTACAAAAAGATGCACGAGGCGTGCAGGGATCACATAAAGTCCGGATGGCACCAGGAGGCAGTCGAGGTTTCTCAAAACTTTATGAATGTGATGAAAAACAGGCAGCTACCTGTTGTTAACCAGTTGGACAGAAGACTGCAGGATCAGGTTCAGAGGAATCGCGTGAAACTGTATTCTATAGTTTCTACCGTTGTCTTTTGCGCGACGCATGACTTGCCGATTCGCGGGAAGCAGTCTGACAGTGGCGTCTTCCACGATCTTTTTGATCTTCGGGTGGAAGCTGGAGATGCTCCGCTTCGGGAACACTTTGCTTCCGCAGCTGGAAACGCCAAGTACACATCTGCCCGGGTCCAGAACGAGATAGTCAGCATCTGTGGCAACATGCTAAAAGAGGAAATAGTGTCCTAAGCTAACAGAGCTGTAGCATTCTCTGTCCTAGCGGACGAAACGGCTGACATTGGGGGGACAGAGCAGCTGTCCATCGGCGTTCGGTTCATAGACAAGGCTGGAGACGAGGCCTGCGTTCGTGAGCAGTTTATGGGATTCGTAGCGCTGGAGCAACTTAACTCCGCTTGTATTGCCGCTACAATCCTGCAATTTCTGAAGGATGCCGGACTCGTTCTTTCGAACTTCGTTGGTCAAGGATACGATGAATGCTCTACGATGGCTGGAAGAGAAGGGGGAGTGAACAGAAGAATACAGCAAGAGTTCCCAAAGGCGCAATTCTTTCACTGTGCAAGCCACAAGCTAAATCTCGTGATCAACGATCTGAATGAGGTCAGCGAAATCTGAAATACAATAGGGGTCATCAAACAAACCATAAACTTCTTCCGTGAAAGCGTCCTCCGTAGGAAACTGGTGCCCAACATTCCGATGCTGTGTGAAACAAGATGGTCTGCAAAATACAAATCAATTAGAATCTTCTCTCAGCATTACGTGGCCATAGTCGAGGCACTCGAAAATCTGGCATCGGCTGAATCCACCTCAAATGCTGCAACCAGACAACAAGCTCACATCTTCTACTGTGCGACGACGAGCTCATCTTTCATTGAGTGCTTGCACATTGTCGCCAAGTACAGCGCAAAGCTTGAACCTGTCACAAACGTGCTGCAAAGCGTATCCATGAATTTCCATTCTGTGCATGAGCACATCGCTGATCTCCGGAACATTTTTTCCAGTCACCGGACTAACGCAGAAGAACTGTTCTCGGGCATCATGAAGACAGCATGTGACACAGCTAATCGCCTCGGTGTGGTGATATCTGTCCCAAGGCAAGCTTCCCGTCAGACCCATCGAGAAAACTACGGGATTCGGTCGCCGGAGGAGTATTATCGTGTGGCAATATATGTGCCATACTTGGACTCACTCGCTGCATCTTTGACTCGCCGCTTTTCAGAAACTAACGCGAAAAGCTACAGACTTCTTCAGCTGCATCCAGCCAGAATGAAACACATGAGCCGCAATGAGTTTGCTGCTCTTGCCGAAGAAGTGCAGAACTTTTACTGCATCGATAACTTCAAGGAAGAGAGCGCCTCCTGGTACGAGATGTGGCGCAACAAAACCGGGGACTTTTCTAGTTTATCTTACCCCGAACTTTTACTTCGGGCTCAGACGTTCTATCCCGCTGTCGCAAAGGCCGTCGAGATAGCGCTTGCATTGCCGGTCACCACCTGCACTGTTGAACGCTCATTCAGCACACTCAGGAGAGTGAAAACATGGTTACGCTCAACTATGGGGAACGACAGGCTTGTTGGTCTTTGCATGATGAGTGTACACCGGGAGCGTGTAATGAAAGACAAGAACGACTTCATCACCCGGGTCATCGCAGAATTTGGCCAGAAAAACCCAAGACATCTGCAGCTGCCGTTCAAAGACTGATTGTGGTTTCATAGCGCAACTTCAAGACGGCGACATTCTCTATTTTGCTATTCTGTTCGCAGTAAACTTGTTGCTTCCGATTCCAGCTGGATTCCATTGTATTGTTTCTGTTCATTGAGGGCTTCTCGCTTTAGCGGAGACCGAGCGAATACCGTCTGTTCGTTTTTAGCTTTGTTTGATCTTTCCTGCAGGGGCGGTCGCGTGAAAGTGCCCTCCACGTTGCGAGGCGCCCGAGTACATGTGGAAGGAAGTAGCTGCACTATATAAACATATAATTTCATAGTCTCTTCTTTGTGGGATGGAGGAATGTGCCGTTTCTAGCTTTTCTTTTTTCACCGGGATGCTAAGGTGCAAATTCAAACGTGCTCAATATGTAGCACGGTAAAGGCAATGTTACGTTAGGAATACAAACAATTGTACTGCAATGACAATCTCATAACCATTGGTTTTAAAACAATGGGCAATATGTTTTGGTGCCGAAATAATTCACCGAAGTCATAAGTAACGAGAAGGGCAGCGTGTGTATAGGTTTCAAGTCATATTAGCTTTTCTAATTTCATGTTAACAAAATTGGAATGATGACTGCGAACTTGTATGTAATCTTGCAGGTTGTAATTTTATAAACATATTTTTATTACGTTGGATGTGGGACGAGGTTACTGGCAGAGAGGTGCTCTAACTTTCTGGACTATAATCGGGCCAAGCAGACGAAACGAACCTTGATGGTGGTGCCTCCAGGATATTCCATGGGGGGGGGGGGGGGGGGGCGGATAAGTTTGCCCCCTCTTGGAAAAAGTTCTGCGGACGCCCATGTCCATGAAGCACATTTTATGTTAATAATAGTTGTATATTTAATGACCCATGTGAACCAGACGGAGCATACCGAACATATAGATGCTTTAAACACGCGCCAAACTGAGCCTCCATGGTCGACCTCCTCTTGTCTTACCGAGGTGGCGAGCCACGGAAGCGTGCGTTGACAAGCCTCCACAAAGACCTACGCTGGGGCGAAGGAAACAGTAGCACCTGGAGGGGTGCAGACCTGTCCTGCTGTCGCAATGATGAAGTAAAGCGAACGGAATAAGGGGAAACAAAACCTGAAGGTCGGTTATGGCCGCGCCCATGCACAGCTGCCTGCAAGCGTCTATATTACATCTAACCACTTGATAATTTATGTCACCACAAACAGCGTGTTTTTTTTTTCCGGATAAATAGAGGGTTTTTAGATTCCTTCGTTAGATTGGGAGATTTGTTGGTATAACCTTTGTTCTTGAGAGACGCACGACAGTAAGGCATACATAATCTAGTTGTAAACCTCCATCCTAAAAAAGACCCCTTCTCGTCGCAGCAAAAGCGATGGCAATAGGTAATCCGATGCAACATCGAGCTAGATGAAATCGCAGCGCTGCCGTTTCTGGCACCGGAGCTGCATCGGCATTGTAACTCAAAAGCACAATGGGGAGTTGTCGTAGACCGCGTTTCCCTCTACGCTAAGACCTCCGCAACGAAGAAGCCGCTACTGCGCTTGCGCGCCCATGGCCTTGACTGTTGAGTTCCGGATATCGTAGCGGGTCGCGGAGTGCGTTGCGGGACAACAAAAAACGATCTACGAGAACTCCCTAAGGACCGGTGCGAAAGCTTGCTCCGGTGTGACGAGGGCCGTTGCGTATGACATCCCTACGACAACGGGACGGAGTAACAGTTCCTCTCTCGTTCTCGGCGGGCGAAGAAAAGCTTTTATCAGCTCAGTCCCGCGGTCATAGGAATGCTATAAGCAATGATCTGCGTCAGGCCGGAGAGAACGTTTGCGGAGATCTTGACGGTTTCAAATGCGTAATTAGCCGAATTAAGTGGCAAATTTGGAGTCGCATATCTCGATACACTAGCTGTTTACAAAATTCCATGAAAAAAAAAAAGATAGTCAGTTTCTTAATACGGCTACCTTACAGTTTTTAATACAAACATACACCCCAAGTACAGTAATCAAAACGTTAATGAATGAATTTAGGTACGAAATTAACAGCTACGACTATTCTCGCACCTAGGGTACTCCTGGGAGCATTACGTACATATTTGTAAAAGCGAATTTACGAAACATCCAGTAGCTTTTTTAATTTTTTAAAAATATGAGTAACACTTAATTTCGACCTCCTTGTCTATTATAAACATAATAAAGCCTCGCTGTTTTTTGTTTTGTTTTATAATAACATTTTCTTTTCTTTAACGGCCGCTGCTTTAAGGTACCGTCCGCGAGCGGACGCTAGACCGTGGTCCGAGTGCAAGCATGCTTTGCGTGAGTTCCACTCCTTTCTTTCTAGTAAAAAAAGAAAAAAAAAAACATAAGATGCGCGATAAAAAAGAAGAAGCGAACCGTTCTTAGCCAACCTCAACGCGAGCCGGTCGGCTCTCCTTATTGGTCACTCGCCACTTTCTCCCAAGAGGGTTCCAACCCTACGACTGCCCATTGGTCAGCCCTTGGACGGCGAGGAGAAGGCCCGACACTTGCCCCCCTTCCAACACACAAACATACTCTCCAAAGAACACGAGACGAAGGTATGGGAAAGGGAGCGCGGGAGCACGTTATGGGAATGTGAGAGATAACAAAAAAAAAAAAAAAAAGATATATATATAATTTTTTTTTCTTTTTCCAGTGGGCAGGAAGGCTACCACTTCCTTGCGTCGCCATATTTTTTTCTTGTAGTTCTGGCGCTCGCTTTTCTGTTCCGATGTCAAGAACAGACGTCCCGACGCGAGAAAGGGAACGAAAGCAAAAAAAAAAAAAGACCCTACACGAAAAAAAAAAAAGAAATCAGTCTTTTATTTTTAGTGCGTATTTCTGCGAGCTCCTTGCTTGTGTTTCATTGGCAGTAGCCGTTGTCCACTCCAACAACAACAATGGCCGCTGTCTTTTTCAAAGAGGGCCCCTTCTTTTTTTCTTTTTTCCCCCTCGGAATCAATCTCTCTGGAGACACTAAATAAATTGATAAGAGAGCAGCCGGAAAATTGGTCCTGCCCGTTCCCGCTGCTAATCTCGAAGGGAAAGGTCAATAATGGCTGACCTCCCTCCTCCCCCATCCCACTCTCCCCCTGCTCCGGTCTGGATGCAAGTTCCGGGGGCCGCGGGCATCACGGGCACACGCTTACACCTCCCCGCTTCATATTGCCGACGAGAAATAGGCTCAGCATTTACAAAAAATAAAACCGCCCGACGTGTTCCCCCTCCCATCCCCTTTCTACAAAGCGCGGGGCAAGGACCTTGAATGTGCCTTCCGAGATAACGCAGGTATTGCCTCGACAGTCATTGCCCAGTCATAGCGGCAACATGTTCCTGAGAGTCTGCTAGGGGAGGGGGAGCGAACAGCGACTTTTGTGAAACCACTTGGCGTGTCCATGTTATATTGTCGAGGTGCACCATCTTAGCGTGTCTCGGTAAGCCAACGGATCCTAGAATATCCAAAGCTGTGAAAAGCTCCACGTCACGTCATCACACTCGGACGGCATGACACCACCTCAGCGATTGGTCCCGAGCCCTACGTCAAGCGTCTTTCGACGCCATGATTAGACACGAGGCCCCCCCCCCCCCCCCGCCCCCCCCCCCCCTCCGATCGCTGACGCGGTCCTCGTGTGCAATCAGAGTCTCTGCTCGATCTCACCGTGATGACGTCACAATAGTTTTTTGGGGCGTTAGATTAACCACCGTGTCAGGTCTAAGCGTATGCGTGGGACCAAGCGGGCCTCACAGCGGGATTTGTATTTGGCAGATTCGCAGCCAGTAGGAGAACTTGTCGGAATGTCCAGCTCACCGATACTTATTTTTTTTCCTTGTTCTTGTTGGTATTTTTTTGTTTTTTGTTTGCATTGTTGAGCGCCGCGTTTTATCCCTTGCATTTCCACTTCTGAAAACTAAATAAATATGACGAAAATAATCCCTAGGAATGGGGAACAAGGGGGACAAAGGACAAACACAAATCTCCAAACACAGCTAGGTGACTGGTGCGCGAGCGAAAAAATCCGCCTGGTCCGGTTATCGAACCTGGGACCTACCAATGTCTAGTAAAGCGCTCTTCCAAGGGAGCTACCCAGGAGTTTGACGCCAGTAGAGCAAACGGGTTTTATCAGCTGCCACCAGTCACCCACAAGGGTGAACGGCCTGCATTTTAAGATCAAGATGATCATGCAATTAATGCAAAGTTGCAAGCGATCTGGACAAGTATTACGAAAATATTTCACGGAGAAGGGGAAAAAGGGGGTCAAAGGACAAACACGAATCTCCAGACAGAGCTAGGTGACGGTGCGCAACCGAAAATACCAGGATCAGGCAGATATTTTCGGTCACGCACCAGTCACCTAGCTGTGTTTGGAGATTTGTGTTTGTCCTTTGTCCCCATTGTTCCTCTTCTCCAGAGATTATTTTCGTCATTCTGGTCCAGCTCGCTTGCGCCTTTGCATTAACTGTATTATCAAAGATAAATATAATTGGACAAACAGTTGGAAAAAACTCTCAGCCCGTCTGAGGCTGGAATAGGTTTTCTAATGGCCCTAGCTAAAAGTGCTCAAAACCCACCACGGTTTCAAACGTGTGGATCCCTCCGGAGGGGTTACTCTGGCTCCCCGTGTTGTGTTGAATTGTTTAAACGCCCTTTTCGCTTCATTGAATATCACAGAAAACCCTGATATACCAGATCCGCCATCGGCATTGGAAGTAGAAAATTTCAACCGAGAGCGGAACTTTTTTAAAGCATGAAATGCTTTTGAACGCTAACTCCCGATCCCAATATTTTTTCCGTCTGCCCGCCCGTCTGTCCGTCCGCACATTTCCCGCTTAATTTAGCAGGGAAATTGATGTCACGCGATATAAACGAATTTTGTTTCCCCGCTACATAGAGCGGGAATTTTGATGTCACGTGACTCAGCGTCACGGGACCTACAGTCTAATTCAGTTTCTCCCTTAAGTTTAGTGGAAAATTTGACGTCGCATGACCTCTACACCAATTCAGTTTCCCGCTAGATTTGGCGGGGAAATGGATGTCACGTAACCTGGCGTCCCGTGAACTATACAGCAATGTAGTTTCCTCGTTAAATTTAGCGGGAAAATTGACGTGACGTGATTCCATGCCAACTGACCTTTACCTTTTATTTATATGTTGATGCCAAGTGACCTATACTATAAAGCGTGTATATGGTCTTCTAAACAGATTAAAATAATCACTTCTTAAATACTCAACTTGATGCATTATAAGACTTTTGAAAGCAAAGGTCACTGCCAATTTTTGAAATTTTCTTTTATTTCGAAGACAGATATATGCCACATTTTTCTGCATGTAAAAAGGGGGGGGGGGGGCGGTTTGTTAGGTGTATTGGAAGATCTGACCTTGCCGGTTCAAGTACGTTTTCGCCCCTTGAAAAAGTCGATAACTCAGCGGTTGCGTCCAATTTATGATTTGCACAGCCCACTCCAGTTTCGTTTACTTTTAACAAGGAGCAGAACAAGTCTTCTTTGGGTGACACCTTTACAATTATGACATTTTTTAAATGCAAGAAAATAATAAGGACTATATATGGTACAATACGTTTTATTAATATCATTGTAAAAATATTTAAAAAAAAATCTATATCGTACGCATTTTTAACGAAACAAGTTGAAAGTACTCGCACAATATATTTGGAGTTATCTGGCTCAAAAAACAATTCCCTTTAGATGATGCCTTGTAAGCCGACAGTACATATGCCCCCTTACGCCTTCGTCACAGTGCTAATACAACATACAAGGTACAGTTGGCGGGCAGTAGAGAGTGTTTTAGGGAACCGTGTTTGCACATCCGATACGGTACGATAGGCCCCCTCCTGAACAAACTGCGCACGCACCACCGCAGAAGACTCTCTCATATGCACACTTCGTACCGGACGGCGCATAGTATCCGATGTGCAAAAAGGGTTCCCTAAAACTTTCTAGCGTTTACGTATAAAACAAACATGCTTAGCACACACTTGAGGCATCTTCGCAGATGATTCTCTTATCACGTTTGGAGCGTACACCGTGATGTTTTTTTTTGTTGTTTTTTTTATGATGTACGCGAGCGGTACGACTGGGGTTTTAAAGAGACAAGGAAGTGCAAAGTTTGCATTCGAGGACGTCGGAGTCCAACGAAATGGGTCCAACCAACACGCCACAGCCGTCGACGCCCTCTAATAATGGTTAGTGGTTGTCGACTGATGTGGAGACACAGTCAAAATGGGAAAACTAAGTAAAGGAGAGCCTGCAGACGGGATTCCATCGAATGAACTGACACAATCTTGCAGTTTGAGAGGGTGTCTTGACCGCAGGTATACACCGTAATGACGTTTAAACTTCTTCCGCCCGGTGTGCCATCGCTACGAAGCTACAGGCCCACGCACGCTCGATGATTCGGAAAGCGTGCCAACCATGCGCTCTATTGGCACGGACGCTGAAAATGCCCCGTCGTGAAATCACGTCCTTCCTTGCACTTACGTGGCGAGCTAGTGCATCGAAATTTCGCAAAGAGGGATAGGCCAATCAAAGGACAGCGTAGAGAAAGTGCAGGGAACGCGCGATGACGAAGCAGCAAAGCGGGGGGCCGTCATCGGTTTGGGGTCGGGGAGACACGAAAGAACGTAGGATACCTTTGGCGGGTAAACAATTACGCGTGAGGTGAAAAAGGATTAGGGGAACTTTCACTTCGTATATAGGCCGGATAACGCTCAGCATCAATCACCCGACTGTTTCACCGCGGTTGAGGAATTATTTCGGAATCGGTGTACTACTAGTGAGGCAGAACGGAACAAAGCGAGGTTTCATTTCCCTGTGTAATATGGTATTTTAAAACTTATGTTTGACAAGTACGTATACAGGGATCCCGGGTCTAATCCCCAACTCTTCTTTTTTTTATCTGGATGAACGTCGTACCGACGTGCGAACGTGTACCAGTGTACAGGTTGATGCATGTTAAAGACCTCGGTGTATAGCAGTAGCACTCATTTGGCGAAACTTCCTCGGCTACAGCGGATACACTGCAGACGCCCATTGGAGCTGTCTCACTTCGTCCCGGCCTAAAGTATACACATAACGCAATTCACAGATGCGTATGAAATACATTCTCATCATTACCCTCCTCACCGTCGCAAAACACACTATTAGAAAAAGGTCCAAAATCCTATTTGATGTGCCGTACCCAAGTCTGTGGATGTGCCACAGCTCAAGGTATATAGTCGAAGTGTTAGTCTCTAGCTACAGTGCAAAACCCGGCTGAAGCGCCGAATTAGTAATCAGGAATTCCCAGAATGCAGATCGCCGTGTTCGTCTTTCTTGAGGCGCGTAGACGTGTCGGGCTCGAGGGAGACCGCCAGCACACCCGTGGCATGGTGACCCTGCAAAACAACGGAAGAAAAGAAAGTTTCATCTCTTCTTGTATCAGAGATCGACCTCAGTGAACTTTATAATTTAGGTGCTCACTTTAGGTGATCATATTTGTCAGTTACAAAATAATATTTGCATATATTTGCATATTTGCATACAACACTTTTTTGTTGTTTTTGCGTTTTGTTGCGAACTGGTTGGTAGGTGTGAGGAGGATATTCAATGCTTCCTTTCGCTCTCTCGTACAGAGAACTGTAACTGACCAAATTAGACGCAACCCCGGAGGTTACCTCGGTAGTGAAGCTATCTCTAATTTGCACGCGGTGTACACAAAAAATTTACAACTTATCACCAAAAAAAAAAAAGAAAAACCCAGAAATGAAACGAAGAGGAAGCACGGTGATTATTTTGTAACTTTCGATTGGCCTCACGGCATACTATCCGAAAACGTGGACTAAGCTGCAGTATGCGGCATCTACTGACTCCAAATACCAAATAATAGTCTTTCCAATGCGAGGATATAATTTTCATTTTATGAAGATTGGTCTGCGTCTGCTTTCCTGAAGAGCAGTTGTAAAATAGATACTTTCAATCTCTCAGGGTATTTTGAAAGTTAAAAAAAAAGACTTCATGTGAAAAAAGTAGTACACGTGATAAGGTAATTTTTATTCTGCAAAACAGTCTGGCCATTCGCCAAGCCCCTTTTGACACTGCAGAGATTCGCTATCAGAATGCTCCGCACAAACCTAGACGCGCGGCCATTTTGTGAGCGTCTTGCACTAGGTAATACGGCTGGAACAGTCAGGAAATGTCCACGTAGGTTCAATATAGCTGATCTTCAATTTAAATTTAGTTACTCCTATTGTTACTCATAAGCATAGTTTTATTCATCAACAAGACTAACAGTTACAAAAGTTTATTGTCTCATTCCTCTATGAGGCAATTCCATTGATAGTAGTCTCATACGGAACATATCCCAAAATCGAGAAAAGTCGGCTTCAAAAGTGCCAAAATAATCACTTATATTTTTTATTAATGTTTTTGGAGCGTTGTTCATGCTGACTGACTAAAGGGTGTAAATCATCTGCGTTCATGTAAAAAACAAGACGAAAACAAGTCATAACCAGCGGTTGTTAGGAATTGACCGCTTCCCTGTTGTGAGTGGGATTCCTTTGCTCGTTCAAAGCTCATAGATCGAGACCGAAACACCTTACAAAATGTGAGTAGAAAGCAGCGTTACTTCGGAAGGCACATTAACTGTTATAAATTCGACGTATTTGTTCTTACTATACGCACATTTTTAGTTAAGCGAACCTTGAGGAGCTGATGTCCGCCCAACCAGGCCTATGTTATGAGGCACCATTCGCGGGCTCTGAGGATGGGCTAGCTGTTGATGTGTGATTTTCCTCGGTATTCAAATTAATTTGAGAATCTCGACTGTCCGGCAGAATGATGCTTCGTACGCGTCCATCCTCCAGCGTACCATGGCGCTCTGGGCCGTGAGGGTGCTGGATCAAAGGGATGCCCCTTTCCCGTAAACCAGCCGGGGCGGAGGCTGACATTTCACTCGGCCGTCGGAGTCGGCGTGTCTTTCACTCTTTCCCCACGTCATGATTTTGCGTCATTTCTGAAATTGTCGTTATTATGCAGAGCACAGTTTGATTTATTGAGTTTTGAATATTTGTTGGAAACAACGTAAAACTGTCCCCATACGATGTTCGGCGGAGTTCTAGGAACGTTTACGTTCAATCGATTTAGACCATCTCATAATCTGTTATATATAAAAATTTTGAATTTGTTATCTCTATACTTTATAAATTTATTATTATAATATTTTTATAATGCCGTTCAGTTATTCAAACTAAACCTTTGAAACATGGTGCAGCTTTCGCATTAACTTTCTCAAAAGCGCTATATTAAATGTTTTGTTAATAAACCCTAGTTCCAAACTTTTTTTTGTAAATTTATATTTTTTATATATTCTTACTTTTATTCTGAGTTATTGTATAATGGCAAGTGTATAGAATCTAAAGAGGGTGACTTCTGTGCTTTCCACAGACAACAAGATCATTATTAAGCTTAGCTCGATCACATGCAAGCTCCTCGCAAACTTCACCAAATAGATTTTGACAGTTGCTTAGAATTATTATAAATGATGATAAATAACTTTCTTTCACAGCGCAAAAATAATTTATATTAGATAAACTTATTGAGTGAGAAGAGTGAAATTGATAAAAGTTTCAGCTCCGATCGCCAAAAGAAACGCCAGTTTCTGCCCAAGAATGAAATGTGCTACTTGCAAATTCGGTAACGGAGCAACGTACTCGTTACGTTGACAATACAGCAACGCATCACGTACTTACGTTACTTATTTCGAGTAACGTGTAATGCAGCTACGTTACTCCTTACCTCTTATTCCCAATGCACTAAAAAAAGTCTTACTTCAATTTTTTTTTTCTAGGCTCGAAGTTGTATTAATTCTTCCATTCTTATTATATACCTTCAAATTGTTTCCTCTTTTTTCCCCAAACAAACATTCCCAATTTAGAAAAACCCCAGCGCCCACACCCTTTGTCCCTGTGTCGAAAAAGGACGTCGTTTCACAAATATAAAGTAACCTACGTTACTTTTTATAAGGAGCGGTAACGACTTCATTTTATTTTGAAGTAACGTAAGTCGGTAACGCGTTCCTTTTCGTTGCAAATAACAACTAACGTTTTTTTTTTTTTCGCTAACGTTTATAGCATTGCTCGGAAGCAGCCTCCACCTGACCATGCTCGTGGTCAGGTGCCTGTTATATTCGACACCTCAACCACCTTCGTTGCTGGGATGTTTGCACACATTGTACAAAAATAAACAATAATAGATTGATTAATTTGTTCAGCTTCAGCTTTTTGCTCCAACCACCATCTTTCTCGATAAAAGAAAAACAAAAAAATTGATTTATTGTAAAACGGGGGCTCGAGTTCAAGAGACCTGCCCTTCTCTCACAGGGAATTGTAAAAAATATATAAACTGTTTACACTTTAAAAAAGACGGAAGATAACACTTCTTCTGATCGCTGGTCACGTAGCGAGGGCCTAAATATAATTATGTGTGATATATATGTCATTAAATGACGCCCCGATATTAACATCAATACGAAACTTTATGCCAAATTTTGCAAGTGTGCATGGCTGGTCGTGTCAGGACGTCACGCCAGGCATGGTAACGTCAAAGTCGAGGGCGTTGACTTATTCCCGGTTTTGATCAACATGGTTGATGGTGTGTACAAAGCTCATCGTCGAAGCACTGAGCTTCTCTCAATACCGTAATATCTTGTCTTTCTTAAAAAGAGGTTATTTTGCTGAGACAGAAGTCAAAAGCTTAGGTGGCTCTCCTTGCCTGATGTTACGTGAAAGCTTCCGCTGTTGCCAACGAAAACGCCGTGTGTTTTGCAGGTGCAATCTGAGCAGTTGGGCCCTGTTTAAAATTGAATTACTCGTGCGGCGGAGGTTTAAAAATTCAGATATTGTGCGGATGTTATTCCTAAAGCAATGACACGATAATTTAATTATTTTCTAAAAGACAAAGTTTTACCGGACAATCCAGTAACACGCTCATAGGTAACCGGGCTCGCGCATTAATGGTGAGGCACGAAAGTTGGCCCTTTATGCTGCCTGTTATGAGAAACTAAGTTTAGAGTTTAGGTCCACGGTCCAGCCTGGCACACAGTAATTTCTGTGTTTATTTTAAAAATTTTAGAGGAAGCTTTGTTTTCGTGAATCTTTTCTTGACTTTCTTTTACTATTATAAGAACTAGGAAAGCGTACAATTCCTAGTTACTCGGGGGTCTTCAGCGTGCCCCACACAGCACACATGTAACCACTCCCAAGGTGGTACGCGGGTAGGCGGTATAATGCAAAAGTTGGAATCCAACCCATGTTGCTAATCCTGTAACCAACAGATGAGATCACACGGTATTCTAAATGTGAAATAAATTCAACACCTATTTAGAACTAGTCGACATTCCCCACGAGTCAAAACGTCCTGTCGTAAGAACGTACGTATAAGACGGAAACCATGAATCCGCAGTGACACGTTCATTCATCTAGCAAAAGACACGATGTTCTCTCCAGACATGATGCGCAGATTTATCTGCGGACACTTTTCGAGCATGTTTGAAAGCATGTTTGCGTCATTCAAATGTATGTCCTTGGGACATGCCTGTACACAGTTTTTGTTTAACTAATATGTCAGAACCACCATTCAAGGAAGAAACCCGCCCAAGCAGTGTCTGCAGATTGTCTTTAGTATTAGCAGTGTATTAGCAGTGTGAACCCTGCCTAAGTGTGAAGTCCTTTCAACGTCGCTCCTGAAACATCGTCTTTTATTTCGAGGCCTTTCTTTCAGCCCGCAATCAATGTGCATCTACAACGGCAAAAAAAAAAAAAAAAAACAGCTTGGAACACGTGGAGCGAAAGCTAGCGGTGCAGAACCCAGGGATCCTGGGTTCAATCCCCACCCCTGCCCGTTTCCATCTGTATGAACATCGTATACCGGCGTGTGGTCGTGTATCACTACTACGTGGTGCACGTCCAAGACCCCAGGCTAACGGTTGTACCGCACTGGCTAAATTGTTCATCTACAGCTGAGAGACAAGTCGCCCGTTGAGGCAAACTAAGTTCAGGCTGCATAAACATACCCCCTCCCCCCAAGCCGGAATTTTATAGCGAGGAATACCTGCCCCCTCCATCCGACAGAGGTGAAGCACGACATGCAAGTGCCGCACATCTTCCGACGAGCGCAGCCACAAAGAGAAACCCCAACCCCTGCGGAACGCTCTCGCCTCGCATCATAACGACGTCCAGCGCTCGGGGTTTCGCCCAGAGCCCGGTCTCGTTACCGGCGCAGATACGGGAGTCGATGTTATTGAATAAGCGCGCGAGGCGGCTGCGTCGGCACGGGCGGCCACGACTCCGGCCGGTGCCCTTTCTGAGACCGCGGCTGCCGGTCCTCCCCTCCGGCGGGGGACGCCGCGTTCCCCCCGACGTGTCCCGCATCCATAAAAGACGCGCCCGAGGGCCGACGACAATCATTCCGTCCGCCCCGGCGACCGCTTCACCGCTGACCCGCGCAAATTCGGAAATTTACGTGCCTGCCATAAAAAGGAGTGAGTACCCCCCCCCCCTCCTTTCCCCCCTCTCTCTCCGGGTGCCCCCCCCCCCCCCCCCCCGGTTGGCGGGAGAGAAGGCGACGAATTAATCCCCCGCACACATGGGCCCCTTCCCAGGAACAGGACCCCCTCTTCAACCCATTCGAGGCGTATACGGAATAAAACGTAAATAAACGAGCGCCGTATATATTTGGCGAATCCTCCGGGTCCGGAAAGGACAGCCACAGCAGCGACAATGAAGGGGTTTGAACCGCGGACCTTACGGCGTCGTCCGCCTCGTGTTTTCGGTGGAGGGGCCGGGAGGTTGAAGCCCCGGGCGGGCTGGCGCGCGCGCGTGTGAGAGAAGATGGAACACAAACAGTGGCGAACGCGCGCGCGGGCACGGAGATCCCCCTTTGGTGTTCGGGCCCGCGGCGCGTGGGGATCTTTCTCGGACCGGAAATCGCCGCTAAGGACCTCGCACGTGACGCGCCACGTGACCTTAAAGGGGCCACCGGGGGGCGGGGGGGGGGGGTAGAACACGCACGCACGGAGGAGCAGGCTTACGCACGGATGCGAGTGGCTCCCCGAGCCAAAGGCAACCGGGAGCCGTCGGGAAGTCAGCAGCGTTTTTTTTTTTTTTTCCCGCTTATGTTTTCGTTTTTACGAGCGTGGAATGGGCTAAATCTTTGTTTTGATAAACGTGACGCAGATATGTTGAGCCTGAAAGGAAGTGATGCAATTGTGCGGTCGCCTATACTGGACTCCATGGAGCGGTAAAAGGGACGACATTCGGTGGGTAACGTTCGCGACAGACAAATGGTATACTTGCTTCGAGCGGAAAGAGAACGTGCCGCCGACCGAAGTTCGTCGGTTGTACGCCGCATATTCGAACCCTGGAGTTCAAATTTCAGTGTTGCGTATTGTGAATTGGTTAGTTTGCATTAATAAAATAGTGGTTGACAAAAAGTTGATTCGCTGCTTCGAAATGTGCCTTGAGAGCGAGCGCGGCGATTTTTGCGGGTAATACAGAAAACCGATTGAATCTTCCAGTTCATTCTAAAGGTTCTTGCTACAGAGGTTTGTCCGATTGACCTGCACCCGCCTACATGAGCGCAACATGTGCAGGTAATGTAACTCCTGGAACGTGTTCGTAGATCGAACGAGGCGGTTGTACACCCGGTGTACACGAGTGCAACAGGTAAATCGGACGAGACAACTCAACACCGTCTCACGATGATCACGCCGCATGACAGAGCACATTTTATGTGCGAAATGTAGTGTCGACTCCAATCCATTCAGCTCGACATTTTTTTTTTTTTTTAATCCTTGTTTATGCTTTTACGTTGGCAGCGCAAACGGATTTCGCTACTCGCGAGAAGCTCGAAGTGCGCCGATGTACCTATGGAGTATTCCCGGTCGTAAAAACAAATCCCTGTAAATAAACTAGTTAATATAGTGAAATCAAAATTTCACGAAGGTATTCTTATGTAGTGCATTTATTACAGTCAAATTTCTCATAAGTGTAGGTATCCGAAAAAAAAGAAAGAAAGAAGAGCTTGTTATTTATATACATATAAAGAAAAACGCAAAGAAACCACCTGGTTGGTGTTGCTGCTCAGAGATGATACCACAAGGAACAAAAGATTAAAAGCTTCTTCGAGATGAACACATGAAAGTTGATGCAGCAGATTAGAGCGGTTGTAGTGTATCTTATTTGGGCATGAGCATCGACCCGGCGGTTTGTTTCCACTTTCTGTCTTGAACATAGAAATAACACGTTTTACTTTTCTTGCATTTTTTTGCTACAGCCCCACGCTCACGGAATTCGAGCACGATAAATGGGCCTCCTAAAGACACACCTGTAAAAAGGTGTCATCGCACTATGGTTATTAGCTTACTTAAACGGCTTTTTTGTTACTAGTGAATATTCTTTGAAAACAACCTGTATATAGATGCTTACCTTCGACTGCGGAGCCCCTCACCAAAAGAAGGGAGCGTCTTTCGCTCAACGCCGGGTTAAGACGCCCCGAGTGACGCGGACATCGGATCTTGGGGCTCCCCGCGTCGAGGTAAAACAAGCGACAGGAGGCAGCGGCGAAGAGACAGCTGCCACAGGGCGGCAGGCAGGCAGCGTCCACTGGCGTCGGGCCCAATGCGAAGCCATTGTTTGCGACCCACTGGATAATTCAGCGCGGCAATCGGGTCGCCTGTCCCGCGCCATTACTATACAATGGACAGCCTCCCCGCTTTAATATGGATGCCTAACGAGGGATAATTAGACTTGCCTCTGTCGGCCGCCACCGTCCTGACTTTGCATCCGACGGCCGATGTCGCTTTTGCGACTCTTTTTATTTCCTCCGATCACTGGCAGCCGAAGAAACTCAGGGAAAAGCCGCGCTTGGCCTTTCTTAAGCAGTTGTTATAACAAAAATTGCATCATGGTGTAATACGCCAAAATAACACGGACGAAAAGGTAGGAGAACTGGACGAGACGCGGCGTAACTTTCAAACTGAATGGTTTATTTCGATGACATAATTTAAAAATATAAAAGCAGGGCACACTTGGCAGAACACAAAGATATGGTCTAAAAACACACACCTCTCAAATGCCAGCGTCATTGGTTCTTCAGATAGTAGAATTCTTTATCGGACCAGGACAAAGAGGGTGCATTTACACGAGAATTGTCGTGGTGGAACTTAATCAGGAAGGCTTCGTGAATTTCTCTGGCCGTTTTTGTTTTGTAATCGCCCCTGACACAGGCCTCACCAAATCTTCCTGATTAAGTCCCACCACGACAGCTCTTGTATAAGTGCACTCTCTTTGTCGTCGTCCTATAAAGAATTCGACTATCTGAAGAACCAATGACGCTGGCATTTGAGGGGTGTGTGTTTGTAGACCATATCTTTGTGTTTTCTCAAGTGTGGCTGCTTTTATATTTTTAAATTATGTCATCGAAATAAGCCATTCGGTTGAAACTTACGCCGCGTCCTGTCCAGTTCTCCCTTCGTTTTCGTCCGTGTTGTTTTGGCGTATTACACCATGATGCGAAACAAACTGGCCCAACTAGCGATACTTATCCAAAAATTATACGAGTCCACTTCAGACTGCTTACGGAAGGCGAAAGCCAGACAAGAACGACTTCTAGGACGACGTATAGGACGACTTCTAGGACGACGTATAGGACGACGTATAGGACGACTTCTAGGGTGACCTTAAGGACGAGGTCTAGGACGACGTCGAGAACGATGCCTAGAGAACGAAGTCAAGAACGACGCCTAGAGGACAACGTCAACGACGACCTCTAGGACGACGTCAAGAACGACGTCTAGAACGACTGTTAGGACGACCTCAAGGACGACCTTAAAGGCGACGTCTAGAACGACGTCGAGAACGACGCCTAGAGGGCGGCGTATTTGCGTGGGCGGCCACGTTTGCCTGCGGAAGCCGTCGTAGATGTAGACGCTGCTGCCGATGTCGAGGCCGTAGATGTAGACGCGGTCACCTCACACACAAAGCACACATCAAGCACAGACGAAGTCTGAAGGGCACCTTTTGCACACGGCGCTCCGGCGGTCACATCACGCTGATGACGTATGGTGACGCTTGATGACGTGTTTTTATGACCCTCTTTCGGGCACAACAACACCGACGCCGCTTGTTTTTCACGTAATGTGATGAGTGAGGTAGTCCTAGAGGTTTAGGACGACCGCAAGGACGACGCCAAGGTGATGGGACAAGTAGGGTCGCCCATTGAGCGGCGCGTGCCGCGCAATCACGTTTTGTTATCATTTACTCCGATTTTTCGCTTAATGTGACAGGTAAGGGTTTCGCCTTAATATATGTACGTGCAGTGCCTTCGAGTCGTCACTGATTATTTCATATTTCGTCGCATTTCATTAAAAAGAAAGCTACACGAGAACCGCGGTGTTGAGATGGCGCTCGTTACAAGAGGGTATACTGAAAAAAAAAAAAATAAATGTGATGGATGTACTGTTCAGACAACCTGAACGTCAGTCAGCCTCAATAGGCTTCTTAAAGGGACACTGAACCGAAGAATTTAGTGTCCATAATAAGTGGCGCACGTTTTTTCCACGAGCCAGCAGCCGCCGGTGTGCGCGAGCATACGCAACAAAAATGACGTCAAAGATCTCCATTCGCGCTTAAGAGGACAGTGAAATGCATGGGCTTCGGGCCAAAGGAGAATAAATACAGGCTTTTATCTCTACAAGTGAAAGCTACGTGCTTGTTAGACCAATTAATCGCTTACCTTTTAGACCAGACACCACTGTGTAGATGAAAAACTTGTCTTTATTCTCTTTTGGCCCGAAGCCCATATATTTCACTGTCATCTTAACCGCGAATGGGGGTCTTTGACGTCATTTTTGTTGTGTGTGCTCGCGCACACCGGCGGCTGCTGGCTCGTGGAAAGAACGTTCGCCACTTATTATGGGCACTAAATTCCTTGGTTCAGTATCCCTTTAAGGTGTCTCCGCTGCAGACGGAAAATTTAGCTGTAAGAACTTGAGATTGGGCGAGTTCGTTATTCATGCTTGTCGACGTAGCGCACTCGAAAAACTGTCACTCAAGCATCCACACACCCAAAGACCAGTGCAGAGCCACCCTGCTATAGCCTGGAGCGTCTTTGAAGCCGCAGTCACACTACTATAGTCATACAAAGGACTTCGCTATCGACGTGACGACAGAAAGTATCTACGTACACGGCTCAAACCTGTCCGAAGAATATGTTCGCTTCATTTATGCTTCGAAAATGTCTGCCGACAGCTTTTGCATGACCAATGTGACCGTCACCTGCCTCGGGCAGTAGAGAGTTTCAAGGAACCGTTTTTGCCCATCCGATACGGTATACGGTGGGCCCTCCGGTACTAACTGCGCATGCGCGAGTCTTCTGTGGTAGCGCATGTGCAGTTCGTACCGGAGGACGCACCGTATCGGTATCGGATGTGCAAGTTCCCTAAACCTCTCCAGTGTCTGCAGAAGGTCGTTTGTACGATGCATTAGGAGCGCTCTCTTGGCTTCACGTGCATCATGTCACGTACGACCTCACGCCGGTATACGATGCTTGTTCGGATCAAAACGGGCAGGGGCGGAGATTGAGGTATACTTTCTATCTGAGCGACGCATCAGGCAGTTTGACACGCGTGGAGATGCAAATGTAATTTAAATGAAACCTTTGTTTACGCCATTGCTCGGTTGTTTCTCACGCGACATAAGATGTGAAAGTTTGTTCAGTGTAGCGCCTAACGTATACCTTGGCCGCTAATTAGCGACGCTCCCCTTATACGACCAGTGCGTGAATGACCACGCACTGATGTTCGCTCATCTGTAAACGCGTCGACCCACTCGTACACTCTTCAATCGCCCGTGCATGCATCTCGATACTGTTCTAGCATTATTGTATAAATTTTATGAGGTTTCACGCCCTCCGACCACGGAAATGTGATGACTGTTCGCTTCTCCTCAACGGTGCAAAGGAGCTAAGGGCATTGTCATTTTGTATATGCCGCCCTTCCTATTCACAACTGTTCCCATTAAGCACGCCACGCCACCTGCTGGGCAATGTCAACATATTTTCTATGAATGTGAATTTTCCGTGCAGATGTTTGATGGGCCTGCGGTGATTGTTATCCGAGATATATACATTCAATTTGCTGTTACTTTTTTTAATCATTCTCGTACATTAGGGTTATAGGAAAGAGCACGGGCGTAGAGGTCTGCACGGGCCAATATTTAGAAGCCCGGCCTAGCCCGGCCCGCGGTCTCTTGGGCCCGGACCCGCCCGCGGCCCACTATCCATTTCGCGACGGGTTTGGACAAAAGACGGACGCAGTTATTAATTGCCCACCCCCACTGTGTACAAACAAAAAAGAAAAATATCACAATTTTTTGCAGTGGTTTGCAAAAAATTCTTTAGGAAAGGCACCCCCCAGGGGACCGTCTTCACTCATATTGTGGATGAACGGACTCGTACGTGCAGATGGTTTATGCCGGCGAGGGTGCGCATTGTGGAGGCGCGTATCTGTGCGTTTTTATGGGGACAAGCGATAGTACGACGGCGGCGCCGTAGGCGACGAAAAGGAACGCCGCGCTGCTAGCTGGAACAGCATTCGCTGCGCACACACCGAACCGTACAATAACATATACACGCACACACATGCTTTCAGCATTAGGGTTTGCCCCACTGTGGTTTCTCTCCCGACACCCCAAGCAAGCATCCAAAAACATTGCTGATATAAAAAAATATAAAAAATTCAGCCTTTTCACTCTAGTGAAGAAGGAAGACCAGCGGAGCTGTACAATAGAAAGTAATGGCCGGCCGCAAGTCGGCAAGCCAGACTGGAAAGGTTGCCGCCATCTATGAGCAACGGCAGCAACCAGATACGTGGCTTGCCGCCGTCGCTCAAAGATGGCGGTAGGTGTCCAGAGTTCGGTGTCTTCATTTCTTTGCGGGGGACACGATCCTGGGGAAACTAGCCCTTGAAAGCTCCGCTGTAAAAAAAGAGTAATGGCCGGCTTTGCCCACTTCGGCCCGCCTTGAAGATTCGAATGAAAGCTCCCCGTACCCGGCCCGGGCCTTTCATGAATGTACTGTGAAGCCCGAGCCCGGCCCGGTGGCCGGGCCGGCCCGTGGTGTGCGAGCTGGCCCGTACCCGTGCATATCTTTAGACGTGCGCCCAATGCCAACAAAGCGAACTCCCGCGGTGGGTTAAGGTCCACATAGGTTGAGGTAGAAACAAAATGAAGATTTTGACATACTACGTAAGTCTCGGGGCGCGTTTTGAACAAGAAAGAGAGAAAAAAGAGAAAAGTGAAAGAGAGAGGTGACGTTACATAAAAATTAATATAGCAAAAAAAAAAAATCTCTGTCACGTAGCCGTTATACTGAACATAGGTTCTGGATTCCCTGCCTTAGCTCCACTCGTTCCGAAGTGTTGTGCGCTAACACGCTCGGCCACCAATCTCCCAGGTATAGCGAAAAAAAAAAAAAGAAGAAGAGACGTCATGACAAAAAAGAAAAACGGCAGAAGCCACTACAATAGAAGTCTTGTAACCAACAAAATTTATTATTTCAGTAGCGATGGTGTAAATTTGTTTAAAATGCATTCAAGTCTCGTTTCGGGGAGTGAGCATCCTATTGTCCATTATTTGTTTTCACTCTCCATTAAAACATCCCATCCACCATAACAAGATGACCGGCATCTGTTAACTCTGAGGCATACCTCAACTTTGCATTTTACTTCTAGTTCAAACCATGAATCTCTAAACAACGGCAGGTACGCCAAAGAAGCATGGGCTGTTTCAGCTCGTATTGTCCGTGACAGTATATGAACGTACAAATGGCAGGGGGTAGAAAATTTAGTTTAGATTAATTCTATGTAGGGCTGGGCATCAATCAAAATATTTTAACCCGATTAATCGCTGCCCTTTAATCAATTAAGTAGATAGATCAATCGGTTGCGTTGACATTCGGCAAAAGATAAAAAAAAAAAGAGTGGAACTACATTAATTGCTTTACTACTCCTTCTTGCTATGCCATCAATGGCTCAATGGACAGCCTTATTTGAAATTTCACACTCTACCGCCCACAAGGAAAAAACACAAGCAAACGATAAAGTTATTTTTTTACATTTTTTCTAACTTTTATTTGCTCCAGACGCACAGGGAACGCTAAAGTGCTTTACCGTGGAATGCCAAGTAACAAGAATACAGTTATACCTACTCAAGTTTTATAGACCATTTTGCTGTCTACATACACAAGTAGTCTCTTGCCCGCAAAGGGCTTCCGGTGAATATATGTTTTGGCAAGCTTTTCGAGCCTTTTGATGTGAAAAAGTTCTGGGACAATGAAGTTCTACAGAAATCACGAAGTTGGCGATCTGGTGAGCTATTAAAAAATCCCCAACAATTTTCTCGCTAACCAGTCCTTTATCCAATCTCCTGGAGGGCTGATCACTAAATATTTCGTGAACGTTGCAAGAAGTGTTGCTATAGTGGGGGAATTGTTTTCCTCTCGTTTGACCGGAAGTTCACAGGGACGTCAATTACCAACGGCGCCTCATTCCTACGCTTACAATAAAAGGGTCTGTAGCTAAAAAAGCATGAGATTAACTGGTGAAAAAAAAAGGTTAATCTTGATGAACGCATTAATTGAATAATAGGAAGGTTGATCGATCAGCAGCCCTAACTCCATGCATTAAAATAGTAGAGAGTACTTAGCACAACCATTACGGCTGGGATCCATTGCACCACCTAAAAAGAAGAAAATAAGTTAGGTAGTTAAGAGAAGAAAACGACTCAAATTAAATGTTGTCACAAAATAAAGAGAAGAATGAAGTGGATGCTATACGCGCTAAGTAAGCACTGCTAACAGTAACCAAACATCACGTTTGCGTCATTTCCCCTGTGCCAATTTATAGAGCTTTGAAAGCACTCAGACTCCACAGTGTGCCAACCCTAAGCGCAAACCCGAGAAACCCCCGAAGCCACGTCACCCGCATTAAACGCTAAAGATTAAAAAAAAAAAAAAGCGAGCGTGCCTGTTATTTTTGGGATACAAAGAAAGAACAGAAACAACTTGATTGCGATTTGCATATTGAATATCTCGTGAATCCTGTTACACATTTCCAAAATAATTAAGTCTTTAAAGCGTCTATTTGATTTTTTTCAGTATCGACAATTGCTTATAGGTAGTTTTATTTCAAAATATCGTGATAAAAAAAAGATTAAAAGTTATGGTGTTGTTGCCAAATAATGAACAACTCACTCGTGACAGGCTGAGGAGTGGGCTTCCATGTCATAACATTAATAAACACTATATGCGAACAAATGTTAGAAATAGTGACTAATAGAAAACGCCATATTATAAATAAATCCTCACTATGGTCAGGCAAAAAATTAGTAAATATATCTTCGTGCGGAAAAATGCTATCAGATCAACGTCATAGACGCCTTGTAGCTCTCAGGAAATGTTTTGGCGCATTACTCGCGTTCAATTATGAAACCAATGCATTATCGTTACGATATTACTATTTGTGCCCTAAAATCTATAATTTAAATTCAGCCCTTTTGGACCAAGATGAAGTTGTAACGGTAATTGAATTACATTCAAAAAGTAATATACCCAAGCACGATAGAGGTTCGCACGTGTCTCCTGTCCGATCACCCTAGAGTGCACGCAGCAAATTTCTTTCGAGGACGCGCAAGTATAGCGCGCCAGGAACTTACTAACGAATCTGGCGATTCGCATATTCAAAGAGCAATTCATCATGACCCCTCTTTCTTTCTTCTGTTGTTCCGTTCCGGCCGTGCATAATAGGAGCTCTCTCCGTGCGTCCCCCGACTGCACTCCAGTCTCCGAGTGACGGCGGATAAAAAAGAAAACAACTGTCGACCGTCCTCCTGCCGCGCTGAGTTCGGGCACCGTTCGGAACAAAAAATAACTGAGGGAGCCGCGGGCTTCGTAACCCGCGGAGGGTTTGGGGCGGGTGTGGCCTCCCACCCCCCACCCTCCACCATTGTCGTGATCCCCTTCTTTTGTCTAGCACTTGGGGAGAAGAACACTCATTTCAATTTCAAATGGCGACCAAGACAGGCCCGGATATTATGAGCGCGCCCGAGGACACCGGGCGTCCGGTCCACGGACGCAAGGATCTAACTCCTCGGAGTCTCCCCCTTTTCTTGTGTTTTTCTTCTTTCCTTCTCCTGGAAAAATCCGCCTCTTCTCCGATGTCCCCGCGCCGTTGCTCGGGGCTATCCGGCATCTGCAGGGTGCTGAAATCTGCCTCTTCTTTTTCGCGCTATTATTTTGTGCCTGGGTGGTTTCGGAGGTTTCTGCTTTCTTCGCGTCGTTTCTTGGTTTGTGGCAAAGCATGCTCTCACGGAGAAGATGCGATATACAGTACCCTCCAATACGAAAGACCAATTCGACGACGCAGCTTTGGTTGGGTGCGCGGAATGCGTTTTTTGAGCAGGCGCATATTTCTTTGGGGTGAGGAAATAAATGAAGTTTTGTTATGTTCTGTCTGTCAAAAAAATTCTGACTAAATTGCACTTTAGCGACTTAACACCACCACTTAAACTGCCTCAGCAAATGCGTCCTTTATATTGCATGAGACTGTACTTAATAAAGATGCACGGTACTTCCTAACTTAATTTGTGATTCTCAAAAAAAAAAAAATAAGAGGGATAGATGGAGCGAAAATCGATAGGATTTACTTCGCACCCTGGCGAGAGCGACATATAAATAATAATTGTGCTGTGCGTATGTTTAGACAGCGGTACGTTAGCCTCATTGTACGTCTAGTGTCTCCGCTGTATATGAGAAATACAGCCAGTGCAGTAGGTATAACTGCTAGCTTGAGGTCTTTAACGCACATCACACCGTAGCGATACACCACCGCACGCCGGTACCATGCTCATCCGGATTGAAATGGGCAGGGCTAGGTATTAAACCCGGCATCCCTGAGGTCTGCAGCGCAAGCTTAGTATATGTGCTTCGAGCTGCGGTGCGTTTACACACCGTGGCACGGATCTCCCAAACCACAATATGGCCGAAGTGTCATCCCACTGAAGCGTGGCTTTTAGACTGTCTTTTGAGCTGGGATTCCAGACTGTGTGTGTGTGTGTAAAACGTTTATTGAGCCTGCAGCAGTAGCCCTAGACTACCGGACGCGGCCTCACGTCGTCGCTAGCACCCTCCGAGGACTTTGCCTCTCTAGGAGTGCCGCGATCTGCTGGACGGCCTGTAGTTGTACCTCGTAGTTGTCGCTTTCGGTGGCGTCTTTGAATTCCGGTGAAAGGTCCGCCTCTTGGCTTGCTTCCCGTCTTCTTTTGGTGCAGTCCCACGCGATATGCGCAAGCGTTGCCCTGTCGCTTTTACATAACTTACACATGTCGTCCTGGAATAGGTCTGGGAGAATATGCTTCCCTATTACTGGGGTGAACATGCATCTTGTTTGTAATTGTCGAAACACCACCGCCTCCTTCCTCGTGAGGTTGGGGTGGGGTGCCGGTAGTAGCTGCCTGTCTAGCCTGAATGTCCTAAGCATTTCTCCATACTCACGAGGTTCGTAATGTGATGACTGGCTGCCGGCTCGGGCTCCTAACGCGCGAGCCATGGCGTCCGCCACCGCATTTCCCTCCTCGTGAGCAGGGTACCATTTAAGTGTTACTTTCCCGCAACTCTTATTGTCCAGTGTCCTCGCTGCGGCCTGACTAATTCGTCCTGCCATGAAGTTTCTTAGCGCCCTCATAGAGTCACTGAGCACCACTTTCACTGTTGGCAGGGAGGCCGCCAGTGCGATGGCCACCTCCTCCGCTACGCGCACTTCTTGAGTTCTGATGCTTGCCGCTGTCACTAGTCCACCGTCCTTCGCACGCACCACTGCCGCCACGAAGTGGTCGCCGTGTCTTGCTGCGTCGACGTGGACCGTGCCGCTGTCTTCCCCGTGTTCCCTGGTGAGGGCCTGGGCCCTCGCCTTGCGTCTGCCTTCGTCGTGTACCGGATGCATGTGTCTCGGTATTGGCCGGATATCCAGCCTCCCCATCGCCGTTGAGTCCACCTGTCGATCTTCTGGGCCTGTTTGGGCCTCTATCTTCAGTTTTCTTAGCGTTTCCCTTCCCGTTCTCGTTTTTTCTAGCCTGGCGACCTGAGCCGTTCGCTGAGCCACGATGACCTCTTCCAGCCTGTTGTGAACCCCCAGCGATTCCATCTTCTCGGTGTTCGTGCTGGCGTAGAGCCCCAGTGCATTCTTGTAGGCCTTCCTGATCATGCAGTTCAATCTCTTCTTTTCGTTGTACTTCCAGTTGTGGAAGGCTGCGATGTAGGCCAAGTGGCTGATCACAAAGGACTGGACCATGCGCAGGAGACTATTCTCCCGCATGCCCCCCTTGCGATTCGCCACCCGCTTGACGAGCTGTATTGCCGCATTTGTCTTGTGTTCTAGCTTGTGTACCGTCTCCGTGTTCTTCCTGGTCTCGTCTACTATCAGGCCCAGGATCCTGATCTTCTTGACTCTGGGGATTACCTGTCCCGTTCCTGTTTGGACGGTTAGCTGGTTCCAGGTCTTTTTCTTCGGGTTGATCACGAGTAGCTCTGATTTGCTCGGAGAGCAGGCCAGGCCCGTGCCCTCCAGTTCTTCCTCGATGGATAACACCGCTTCTTGCAGCTCGTCTTGCGCTTGTTGTTCTTCGTCTCTCACGGACCACAGCGTGATGTCGTCGGCGTAGATCGTGTGGCGGACCGATTGGGTTTCGAGTCGCCTCGCAATCTTCGTCATGACCAGGTTGAAGAGGAGCGGAGAAATGACGGATCCCTGCGGCGTCCCCACACTCCCCAGCTCTCTCGCCTCGATGTCTAGCTCTCCGACTTGTAGCTTTGCCGTCCGGCCCGTCAGGAAGTCTCTGATGTATTCATAGCTTCGCCGGCCAAAGCCTAGCTCTTCTACCCTTTGGAGGATGGCCGAGTGCTTCACCTTGTCAAAAGCGCTCTGTAGGTCTAGGCCTAGCAGTGCTCGTCCCCTGTTCTTCGCATCGACCACCTCTTTCTTGATTAACGCCATCGCATCTTGCGTGCAGAGCATCTCCCTGAACCCATACATGGTGTTCGGGAAGAGCCAATCGTCTTTCAGGTATCGTTGCCATCTGTTCATGAACACGTGCTCTAGTACCTTGCCCACGCAAGACGTCAGCGAGATGGGTCTTAGGTGCTCGATGCCCGGTGGGTGGCTTCCCTGGCTTCGGAATCAGGATCATTTTTGCTGTTTTCCATTGCTTCGGAAGCTTCCCGGCTCTCCAGCACTCGTTGAAGTACTCTGTGAGAGCCTCCACCGCCTCATCGCTTAGGTTTCGGAGAGTCTTGTTGTTCACCTTGTCTTGTCCTGCCGCCGACTTGCCGTTCACCCTCTGGAGGGCATTTCGGACCTCCCAGGGCTCCAGATCTCTGTCTAGCCTCTCGTTCTCCGTTCCTGTGTAGTCCCCGTGTACCACTTTTTCGGTTTCTGGAAGGTATTTCTCTCGCAGCTTCTTCTTGGTTTCTTCCTCTCCCAGCTCCCTGATAGCTGTTTGGACGATGCCGGCCATTCTGTTATGTTGGTAACCCTTGGTCTTTGTTTCGTCGATCAGGTGCCTGAGCAGCCGCCACGTCGCCCCGTTGTGCATCTGCTTGTCCGCCTTGTGGCACATGTCGTCCCATTGCTGCGACGAGAGTTTCGTGCAGTGCTCTTGGATCTTCTTGTTGAGCTCCGCTATCTTCTTGCGAAGCCTTCTGTTGAGCCTCTGTTGCCGCCACCTGTTGGTGATGGACTGCTTGGCTTCGATCAGGTGTGCTAGCCTGCTGTCCATCTTCCCGTCGGTGTCTTCGGTTGTCTCTATTTCCCGCGTGGCTACCGTGGCCGCTCGCTGCAGTTTCTTCGTCCAGGCCTCGATGTCGGTGATTTCCCCCTTCGGTGCCGCCTCTCTGAATACCTCCCAGTCTGTAAAGGTTAGCTTCCTGGGGGTTCTCGCTTTGCCTTTCAGCGGGATCTGGATCTCCACGATGAAGTGGTCGCTTCCTAGGTCTTCTTTCGTGTTGGTCCAGGTGGTTTCCCCCTCGTTGGTGAAGACCAGGTCGGGCGTAGTGTCTCGGTCCGTCGACTTCCTTCCCATTAGGGTCGGTTGCCGAGGGTCCGTGATCAGTTGTAGGTCCACTTCGGTCGCGTCTTGCAGCAGGTTCCTTCCCTTCACTGTTACCGCTTTGTGGCCCCAGTACGTGTGCGGGGCGTTGAAGTCCCCTGCTACTACCAGGGTGCTTTCCTCGGCCCGTCTCAAGTTCTCGTGGAATAGGTGCTTGAAACTTTGCCTGTTCTGCTTCGGGTTGCTGTAGACGTTCGCCAGGAATATGCTTTCTTTCCCGACGATTATCTCCACCGTCTGCTTCTCGAGCTTGGGATTCCCTTTGCAGTCGTGCTCCAGCGAGTTTACGCCCCTCCTCACGAAGGTGCATATGCCTCGCTGGCCTTGCTCCGGACCCTTGGCGTGGACCCGGTACCCCGACAGCTTCGGCTCTTGGTTAATGGTTTCTTGCACCATGATGACGTCTGGCTTGCGGGTCTGGTTGCGGACGTATTGTTGCAGCGTCGATTTCTTGTTTCCTAGGCCCCTGCAGTTCCATATCCACACCTTTAGCGTGGCTGCCATTGTTGGGCCGGTATGAGACTTGCTAGGGTGTCCAGTCGTTCTGTGATCTTGGTGAACATGGCCATGAACTGGTTCTCCATGGACGTGAGGCGATTGTCTAGGCTATCCACTTTCTCTTCAAGTCTGTCTACCCGCGCTGACAGGGACTTGAACTCTTGCCTAGGGTCTTGGTTTTCTTCCAGTCTTCGGAATCTGCTCCCATCCGGGATTTTTCGCTTAGCCGGTGGTTCTTCGACCATTTCCACGGAAACCTCGTCCTCCTTTGCCGGGGCCTTTTCTACCGTCTTCTGTTTTCTTTCCTTCATCGCCGCCATATCTGCCGCCATTCTCTTTATTGCTTCTTCGAGCTCGGCGATCTTCCTCGCCTGCTGCTTGTTCGCCTCCTTGAGCGCTTTCATTTCCTTGCTCCCCGACTGCTCGGCCACCTGTGCCCATGACGTCTTCGCCTTGCCGCCTGCGCTCCTGCTCCTCGAGCGAAACGCGGTTCGCTTCGGCGTCCGCGATCGCGAGTCTCGGAGGCGCAGCTGCGGGAAGTCTTCCGCCGTCTTCTTCGGAGGGGGATTCCCCGTTCCCGCCTTTTCGGCCGTTAGGTCTAGTTCCTTGCGTTCCCATTGTCTTCGTTTCACGATGTACGGCGTTTTGAACTTGTTCCTGCATTCCTTGTCCCCGGTAACGTGTGGACCCCCGCATAGCTTACATTTCGGCGTACACTGGTGGTCCCGGTCCGTCTTTTCTCCGCACCCGATGCACACCTTGGTCTCCGGCGTCGGGCAAACATCTACCCGGTGTCCGACCTTTCCGCAGCCCCTGCAGACCTCATAGTGCTTGCGGTTTAGAGTACACCTGAGCAGTCCGCCTCCGTAGTACACGTAGTTCGGCACCTTCGGACCCTCGAAGACCACGATGATGGTAGTCGATGACCCGATTCTCTGCGCCGCTCTTGCCTTGGGATTTCTTGCGTTCAGAATGTTGTCCTTTATCATCTCCGCCGAGTCTTCCACGGGGATTCCCCTCACGACGCCCTTCACGGCTCCGTCTGGTGCGGCCGCGTAGGCACTCACATCGTAGGTTCGGTCTTCGATCTTGATTTCCTTCACCCCGGCATATTTCCTTGCTCGCAAGTCGTCGGGCGTACTGATTACCATGATGTTTTGCTGTACGTTCGGGCATTGGGTGTCGTACATGGTCTCGGCTCGCGTGAGGCTCGCCGCCGTTCTAATTGCCGTCATGACGGTAATAGCCGACGTCTTGGCGAGGTTTAGGCCCCCGCGAGGCCTGACGATAATCTTGTTCTCCTCCTTCGGTAATATCCCCGGCATCCTGGCCGCCCTAGTCGACGCCACCATTGTTCGCCGGACGGCTCTCGTGTTAGCCTTAGCTTCCTGAACCTCGTTTTTCTTGCCGATTTTAACATGCAGCCATCCTGCGCACTCTTCAGGCTCGACATCCATGCCGGGAACCTCCACGATAGTGTTTCCGGAACTTGTACTCACGTTGACGACCATCTTCCGACGTCCAAGTCCCCCCGTCGGCGGGCCCGGTCGGTTAGGCTTAGCGGCCCTCGGCCGCCTCCAGAAGCAAAGTCCTCACAAAATCAAAAATTCTGGGTTCACACCTACAAATTTGGTATCCACAGGTTCCTCGCGTCACCCCCGAAACGTTGGCACCAAAATTCGGAAGAATTAGGCAAATGAGACGCTAATTAGGACACTTCGAAGCGGGAGCCGATGTGAGACACTTCTGCCTCTTCCGACGACCGCAGCGCCTCCATCGATTCCAGACTCGGGGTAAACTTGTGACATCTCAAAAGTGTAGAGTATGCGTGCACAGTTTTGATCGGCGCAGCCTTCTTCCAACTTTATCGAGGGCAAAACCCCCTCGATAAAGGCGCTTTTTACAAGTACTGCCAACCATTGTTGTTTGAAACGCGCAAGACACGTGCAACGAGCCGGTGCACCGGTATACCATTCGCTTCCAAGGGCCGCTCGAGACACGTGCCTCGTGCACTGGCGCATTTGACCCATAGAGTTATTATAATGTACGCTAAAAGTTCAACTGGCGCTAGTGTCTATGCTACTTCCGTGACACAAATTGAAGCCGACAGCAACCAGTCTACTTTTGCGGTGCTCCTGTGCATTCCTATGGGAAAACGCCCGTGCATTTTGTCTCTTCGCCGTAAAATAACACGAAACACTTTGGTTATTTGGGTCGTACCGAATAGTATGTACCTTGATTAACATTGTAAAAGTGTAATTACTTCAGTTAGCGCATTTTTTTAGATGCGGAGCATCTCTTGCTCGGGTCTATGTCCCGCGGCGTCGTAGTCCGCACTCACACTACGCATGCGCAACCCTCCTCCTTCCCTCTCTCCAACAGCTGCGCGTTACTCTCTCCGCTCTCTCTCTCTACCAGCTGCGTGCACTTCGCTTGCGTTCGCTTCTACTCACACCGCGCGCGCATGCGCAACTCTCCTCCTCTAGTCTCCTCTCCTTCAAGTGTGAATATAAGCAGCGGTAGCGCGCTGCGCGCGTTCAGTTCAGCGCTGTTGACTCCACTTCACTCCGTTCTTCCGATGAAGTGTGATGGAAGCAACAGTCCCGTCAGTTAGTGGGTTGGCGCAAGCAAGCGTCAGCACCAGCCCACAAACTAACAGCAACGCTACGTCCACTGAAGACAAAACAAAATTACACCATCTTCGCGAGGGGAACCATGGGGTGATGCGGAGCATTGCGGAGTTTCCAACAACGTTCACGCGATGTGTGGTAACCAACGCAAGTTAACAACGTAATAATACGCAAGTTAACAAAGTTACTAACAACGTTACTAACACCGTTAATAACACCGTTAATAACCATCCGCGATGCTCCGCATCACCCCATGGTTCCCCTCGGGAAGATGGTGTAATTTTTTTCATAGTGAACCGATGTTTAACTTCGTTACATTTCAATCCCAAACGTGTGCTCCGCAGAGTGTGTTCAAGGCTCGCCAGCATTCCGGTGACGCTTATATATTGCTAATATGCCAGCCCTGTCACTAAATGAAAATGACCCCGTCGTGCATGAGCGGATGAAAACAGTCAAAACGTAAGTAATAAAGCACGTGAGATATGAAAGATGTCTCTTCGTATTGCTTTCTCTGCCGGGCATCTTTTATCGGGCACTTGTTCTCTAAGATTTCGATCGTGCTGGTGATATTTTGAACGTAGACGTTCGCACAGAGCAGAAAGAATAAAGCGGTATTTACTTATCTAAAATCGGAATATATTACGTGGCCTTCAATTTATTTTGATCGTACATACGCGGGTAGTTACTGATCCAGTGTGACTGCGTAATTCTTGCCGTATTCCTTAATTTCCAGACGTCCTTCGTTCGTTTGGCACGTATATCCCTCATGCTGAAAAGCGCCGACGTCGTGTTCGCGCTAAGAATGTCCGGTACTGCACATAAATACACGTACGAAGCCGCTTTAGCACCATTTTTAATGCGATTATTTTGAAAAAAAAAACGCCGTAACTGACCATTTATTTCGTCGGCCTGACAGAGAAATGTTCCAAGCTACCTTGTACGTACGAAATATTCGGGATATTTTCTCTTATGATCGAGCGCAGGGAGAAAATGCACTCACTTTTTCCCATAGAAATGCATTACCGGAAGTAAATTTTCGACTAGTTGCTGTCTGCTTCAATTTGCGTCAGCACACTAGCGCCACTTGAACCTCTAGCGTACATTATAATAACTCTATGATTTGACCTACTTTCAAGACAAACGAAAACACATCGAGGTGCTTAGACGCTCAAGGTGCTGAGCGCTCGTGCGCCCATATCAAGGTGCTGAGCGCGAGCGGTGAGTAAAGCATCTCATATTTTGTCATGAGCAACCCTTTTGTCGGTGCTAAGGCAACCTGGCGAATGATCGCTGTCGGGCACGCGCTTAAGTTTGGCGACAAGTGCGACCAAAAGCGTCTCTGGGGTCGGCATTCCGCCAACGCTTTAGTGTGATTAGTTTTGCTTTCATCGATGAAAACAAGAGTGATGTCAGACTGTAAACTACAACTGTCTTCGTCAAAGAATCCGGTGACTTCAAGTTAACACAGTGTTTTTAGAGCGCAGCTCTTAGGCGCCCGTTTCCGGCGTGAGAGGCGTCGGCGTAACCGCGAGCCCCCTCCCTCCCTCCCCCCCCCCCCCCCCCCGAGGACCTCAAGAGGACCTCGTGTTCCTTCGGAAGGACCTCGGGGATGGGGGGGGGGGGTCACGTGCCCCCCCCCCCTCCCCGAGGTCACAAGACCCCCCCCCCCCCCCTTCAGTACCCTTCCGTCCTCCTCCTCAAGATCTGCGCTCTAATTCGGCGTTACAGGGAGTTGTAAACGGCTTTCATTTTTTTTTTTTCAAATACCACCAAGCTTGCCGTTCGCAGCTGATGATAACGATCACTACTCCTGACACCCCGGAGAGACAATTCCGGGTTATGACGACACGGATGAAACTATTAGAGGACACAGAATCATGTAGGCGTTAATAGGTAACGCGAGCTACAAGCGGGTTGGGAAACGTTTACACCTTATTGTCGCGTCACCATCATCATCATAATCATCATCAACAACAAAGACACTAACGTCGTGGCACCACTGGAGCCCTCCTGCGGGCACCGATTCCTGGAGCCGTGGATCGAAAGACCAGCGCGTACACACATCTATCAGAAATGGGCCAAGTGCCCACGCGACGTATTTTCGGGGCCGGGGGAGGGGCGAGCAAAATGGACCGTGTCCGTGGGAGCCCGTAGTCGTTTGTTTGCGATGTCCGGATAATGAACAGCGCTTGGAGTGTCCGCGCGCTGCCGCTATCGGGGGAACGCCACGCGGTGGGCCCTTGGACAACATTATTTATAATCGCAATTAAAGGAGCGGCTCATTAGACGGGGAACTCGTTTGTACGCTCCGATCGTTTTCCTCCTTGGGCCCTCGGTCCGGGCCTCGAGTCCTCTTTGTTGGGAGGCCTTTTTTCGCGGGCCCATTGTTGGTGCGCCACTCTGGTCGGACGGAGTGGCGCGTGACACGCGCGGGGGAAGGCCGGGGCCGATTGCAGAGAGGCCGCTTCTCGCTTCGCTGTATTTACCCGCGTCTCGGGCTCTCCTGCAGTTCCTGGCCGCCGTGAGATACGCCGACAGAAGAAAAGGCCCGCGTCGCAATTCTCGGCCTCTTATCTGTGTACTTTATTGGGAGCGCTCATGACGTGTACAGGCGGTGGTAATAAGAGATGCCATGCGGGGAGCCCCAAGTGCATTATAGGCAGTTAAGCGGGAAGTAAAAGTGGATCGCCACATTCGCATATTTGCAGTATACACCGGTGTCCGAAATCCTAGCCCCCAGCGATAAAAATGGGAAATAATAATCTTAAACGGAAGCTCTTGTGAAGAGAGGGGCCGCGCATAAAACAATATTTTACAACACTCTTGTCGTCGGTGTTGTTCTTGGAGCTTTGCGACTATGCTTTTCTGACATTCTTTCACTACGATATGTGCAAAGGTTCCTAAAAAAACGGAGTCTTGCAAAAAGCGTAGCCCCCCTACTGTGTCATGGCGTCAGCATAAACAAACATGGTCGAGCCCATGGAACCGAGCAGACACTGGTCTATAGGGAGTATTCACTGGCAGCCATAGCTGTGTACGCAACTGATGAGCCGTGCTGACAGCGAGCTTCCACAGTTGTTTTACAACGTGTATTCAGCACCATCAAGGTAGCCGGTCTTAGCAGCTTATTAAAGGGATACTGAACCATAGAATTTAGTGTCCATAATAAGTGGCGCACGTTCTTTCCACGAGCCAGCAGCCGCCGGTGTGCGCGAGCACACGCAACAAAAATGACGTCAAAGATCTCCATTCGCGGTTAAGATGGCAGTGAAATGCATGGGCTTCGGGCCAAAGGAGAATAAAGACAAGTTTTTCATCTATACAGAGGTGTCTGGTGTAAAAGGTAAGCGATTAATTGGTCTAACAAGCATGTAGCTTTCACTTGTTGAGATGAAAAGCCTGTCTTTATTCTCCTTTGGCCCGAAGCCCATGCATTTCACTGTCCTCAAGCGCGAATGGAGGTCTTTGACGTCATTTTCGTTGCGAGTGCTCGCGCACACCGGCGGCTGCTGGCTCGTGGAAAGAACGTGCGCCACTTATTATGGACACTAAATTCTATGGTTCAGTATCCCTTTAATGTGAGCTCATTCTGGGCATGCGCTCTCAACATCGCCCTCAAATACGCCGTCCATTGAATACAATCTATATAGGTTTCACGCAGGGTTATAGCGATACAAATGCATCGCGCTAGTATCTTAGATATACTTTCGCGTATCAGTATCTCTGTATTGAGATACATCTGTGGTGGTGTCAAACTTTATTATACATTAATTATGTATCGCTTGCATCGCGATACTTTGCCACGCTTAGGTATCTCATTACATTTGCTGTTGAAAATTAAATTTCATAATTTTACGACGATTTCAAAACCTCCGTTTTTAACGCCTGAATCGAAAGCCAGATATGTTGCAAACAGTAACTAAAACACAATTTGCATTCGTCACAGCCGTTCTCTCCGCACCTCCATGGTAAGGGAAAAATATATTTCTTTAAATATCTCTATCTATCTGGGACACTTTGTTTTTTGCTACTTGTCCAGAGGTATCTCAGGGACGTCCCGCTACATGAAAGACGAATGTACCGTATATTTGTATTTTTTTCACTAAAATATATGTATTTCAGTGTTATTCCGAAATAGTTTTCCGGGTATCTCTGCCCAGTTATGGTTGTCTTAGTGTCAGGGAAGAACCCCGTGCGACATTTTACAGCCTTCAGCTGCTACTGGGTCGTGTCAGCTCATAATACCGCCAACTGTACGTTCTCTATCTTGTAGTAGAGAGATTAATTCGCTTAGATACTTCACATAAACCTCACATTCCAATTTAGACACACGCTTATGACACTGCAGCTACTCTATGTTGAAGCTTATTTTTATTATATAGTATACATGGTGCGACCGTGAGTACTAACACATTTGGCACATTTTGTAAAATTCGAATTTCTAACGAACACACCTGAAACGGGCGCGCAAACGTAGTTTCGTAAAAAAGGTTTTGTGCATTTTTTTTTGGAGGTGAGGTCAGAAGTCGTAAAATATTAAAATAAAGCCAATGTGGCCTCTGTGAATTTCCTATGCCCTATTCGGGATATACGTAGTTTGCACACTGGTTTGTGATCTTGCTCCCAGGTGGTCATTGTTTATATATTTCGGTTGAACTATTCATTATCTCGATTATCTTGCTCATCGCCAGCCTCTGCTATTGGGTTTTAGGTTGTTTTTTTTTGCATTCAGCAAGTCATCCGGGAACGTGCTCATAAACCAGTGTGCTGACAACAAACAGGCTGGCATGGGACATAGGAAATTACACGTTCCCCGATTTTGATTCATTTTTAAAATTTTGCTACCTCAGAATTAAGCCTTAAAAAAAAATAGACGTAACACTTCCCGCGAAACTCTGTTCGAGTACCCAATTTCAGGTATGAATAGATATGCAATTAAAAATTTGCAAGACGCACCAATTGCGTTAGTCCTCACGGCTGCACCCTGTACTTTTGAGTGAAGTAACTCCGCGTACAGTTAGATGGCTGCCAGCATATCACCTTATTTATTTCCATCCGTATCTGTAATTGCTGTTTTCGTCCTCATCATTATATCATTCAACATTTCTTAGACTGGAAATTGTATTGCAACAAATGGCATGGTCGCTTAATAAAGCAGGCCCATCAAAAAAAAAAAAAAAAACGTTTCTAAAATAGATTTTTATTTCTTTTTTCTCGTTTTATAAACTTGTATTTTTACAAGGGCCACGATTATTGTTTTTTCCGGCACGAGAATGCCGGCCACATTATGAGGCACACCGGGGGATTGCAATGCATGCAGTGATTTCCCTACACACACCTAGGGGGGGGGGGGGGGGGGGTTGGAGTACACCCCCCCCCCCCCCTTGTTTCTCTGAAGGCACGTTCTTAATTCGCAACGACTCCTCTATCCTCAAGTGCCCCCTCCCCCCTAAAAGTTTAGACACCCCCCTAATTTCAATTCCTGGGGAAACCCCTGAATGCATGTTACAATCATGGTCCGAGAAAGAGAAGCCTTTAGGATAAAGTAATCGTACCGTTGTCAGCTCGCGAATTTCAATCCAAATCTTATTGTGGAAACACAGCCTCACCTCGCACGCGGTGTCTAAAGCAGCTGCCACGCCGTTCATACGTCATACAAAAGAAAAAGCACATTATTCGCTGCATACATGACGACAACGTTATCTGCGTACCCGCCTTACGCATGTTCCAAACATGTTTGCTTCACATATGTGTATGCTTTGAACATTCCTGCAGACAGTTCTTGCATGACCAATATGACAGGACCAACGAAGAAGAAACACGCCTCTAAAAATGTTTGTCGACGGTCTTTCGTATGATGTATGAACAGCAGTGACCGTGGCCCGAGAGTCTGCAGTTTTAAGGAAGCTTCAGTACGCGGCGGCCATCGTCATACGTATTACAACTAAAGAAGCTCCAGCACATATACAGGGTGTCCCAAAAGAAAATTTACAGGGTTTTTCTAACCGCGAAAATAAACTTGGCATCGCCGAACGCTCATTCTCCGCCCAAAGGTAGGGCTAGAGGTCACAACCAGATGCCAAAGTTTCAGCCCGATCCGATACCTTAATCGAAAGTTATAAGTGATTTCTGAACATTTCAATGGGAAAATGGCTAATTAAAGACTTGAGCGTGTTGGTGATCTACATTGACTGAAAACGAAAGAAACACAAGAGGCGGCCGACGAAGTTTTCGAATACACAGCAGTGTTGCGGAATGGGCACCCCCATTTCATTCCAATTCCATTCCGGGGAATTAGAGTTTTCGATAATTCCATTCCTTTTAACTGCTAGGAATGGGGACACTGGGCCCATTCCCACTCCTGGAATGGCTGAATCGTTCCATTCCATTCCTCTAATTCCTAAACGTAAAAAAAAGGCACTTGACAGCTACATTGTGTAGCAGGGTTGGGCAGAAATACTAAAAAATGTATTTGGAAATACAAATACTGGGACAGATGAAAATAGTAGCTAAAATACTGATATTCGAACATATCTGTAAAGATGCATCGCGATACGTATCGGAAATACATTTTTAAAGAAAGGCAAAAACTCTTTGGAAATACAAGTACATGAATACATTTTAGGGAGGGCAGAAATACAAATACTGATAATGCAATACAATTTTCAAATTTCTTTGAGACGCCAACTGAGATGAGGCTTTAACTATGAAGTGGAAGTTTTTATCCCAAAATTACTATCCCGCAGGCTTGGCACTTCGCCTTGGAGGTAGTGGTTCCGGACGGAGAGGAGTCTTCAATGGGTTCAAAAAAAAAAAAAAACGTTCCCAAGAATTGACCACGGTCCCTTCCCTGGCATCCTGTCTTTCTGACGAGTGATGCGAAAAGACTTCGACATCTAAATACATTCCATCATAACGTCACCACGCCCCTGTCCAATCAGGGCACCTCTGTCAACACTGATCACATGACGTCACGGTGGAATGTTCTTGTATCTGTAGGTGTTGCCTTGAATATGAAACTTTTCCCACGCTGCTGTATGAAAGGACAATACGTACTTTCGTTGTAGGTGACCTCGTTGAATATCATGTAGGCAGTTGCATTTGGAAGTTTCGAAAATAGTGGACCACTTGAAGCATCCTGGAATCACATGTCTTATCTTTTGTTACGGTTGAAAAATCGATACGGTGGCATCCCTGTTGTGACAGTCCTTCCTGCCGACCCTCCGCCTCCAACGCATGAATGGCAGCCCTCAAGTTTTGCCTAGCATCATCCAAACAGAGACCTTGTGGATTGCGACCTGAGATGGCCTGCACAAGTGCGAGCTCTCCGAGAAACAGTGCGCTCGAGACGAGTCACAGGTGTACGAAGTCTGGGTCGGCACTGCGAGGCCACGTCTGGCCTCCTTCCTGGGTTTCGGATCACCAGAGCAGCGGGTCGCGTTCACGTCGTCTGATGACGTACCCTTGAGCAGTACAATATTACGGGCGCTGACGCATTCAAATATGTGTTGAATTTCACTGCTTCAGTCATCCTACTATTTCAAGTCAACCACCGCCAGACTCGTGTTGCAGCGGACTGTGACTCAGCTACTCGGCCACAGGCCAAGCAACACTTGCTTTGATTTTCTATTTCTCAAGACTCTAACTAACTAGAAGCGGGCATTGAATGCCAGTAAACAATGACTCATGAAATCCGTACCTAGGGACCTGCGGTAGAAGATGCTCCGACTCAACTCCTGGTGCGCTACCTGTTTGGAGTCCGGACTACGCAACATTTCTCAGAAGAAAAAAATAATTTGTAAAATCGGAAGGAACCTTGCTCAGCATAGTAAAATGCACCAATATCTCCTTGACCCTAATGCCCTCAGAAATGAAAAAGCAACGAAACAAAAGGCGTTCCGACTTGTATTTTCTTCTTCGGGGGGGAGGGGGGGGGGGGATATTTCTCAAGAAATGTAACGAAATACATTTCGTCCTGATTTTATCGCGATAAAAAGAAAAATTCCACATGTATTTGATACAGGAATAGAGATACTGATGAACAAATGTATTGCGATAGAGAAATACAGATACAAAATGTATTGCTGAAATACGATACTGCGCAACCCTGTTGTGTTGCCGGCATAAGCAGTTGAAAGCTGACATTATCAAACACATAGACAATTGCAAAAAAATGCTAAATGCCTAAAAAAAGCCCTGATTTTACTAAGCTCGCGGTGCTGGATTGCCTGGGGTGACTCGTAGCGTCCGCAGATGTCCATCGCAAGGTGAAACAAAGTACGCAGAGACCAAAGTCAAAGGAAATGAACGGGAATCCGCTAGCTTGCGTGTAACCCTAAAGGCCCGTTCACACACATGCGTCCGTAGCAACCGGAACGACTGGAACAACCAAAACGACCGTTGCAAGGGTCTCCAACCGTCAGTTGCCATAGCGACGGAGGGACGCTCGCACGTGTTGTTCACGACGCAAGGAGTTGGAGCGAGCCCAACTTTCCCCGCTGCGTTGGAAACAACCGCAACGACAGACCAATCACAGGTCGAGGAGAACTGATCGCGCGCGTTGCATGCCGGTCGCGGGCCGGCCGGCCGGCTCCTGCAAACATGGCGTCGGTGGTGATGGTGACCGTCGACGTGGACGGCGTGGTGGAAGCTCATCGTTCCGCGTAAAAGCGCTACCCTTGACTGTGAATTTTCATCGTGTGTCGCTATGATAACCCAGCACGTACTAGAAGGGAAGATCCACCTACTCGTGCGGCGATGTCGTGGCGACACTCTCAAGACAGCAGAAACGCCCGTGCCGTCGTGTTTTGTTTACTTCGACTACAGGGGTGCTTTCTAAGCATTTGTGTCCTCGAACATCGCCCGGATTTCTTATTTGGCGCATTTCATGCGTGTGCTCAAGTTCAAGGTATTACTGGCGCGTACCGTATAAAGGATGCCAATTTTCACGCGTTTTCATTACCGGAGAAAAGTGATTAGTGTTAGCAATCCTGAACGCTCGCAACGTCTATCTGGTCACAAAATCATTATTTTTACGTTGCTATATTGCTGCTAAGATTACATCGTCTATTATAATCGTAAAAAAGGCGTGTGGCGAGATTTGTACTATTGGCAAAGTCGTGTATTAGAGTTTTGATCGTCCAAGACGGCGTACTGCATATTTTTTTTTTCTTTTTTTTCATCCACTGTACCCTGCAAGCCTATCGTGAAAACATAATAAAGCTTTAGGCTATAGAAAACTGTCTGTCTATATTCTGTTACGGCATTGAGTGGCAGTGCGTCCCCTTTTTAGAGGCACCGCTGAAACAGCTGACGGCGGCGTAGAAGCGGTCGCCGTGCTGACGACCCGCTGCGCTTGTTGCACTGGTTGCAGGTGTGTGTACGCGGGGCGCAGAGCGGTCGTTCCGGTCGCTACGGTTGCAACAGTCGCAGTCGCATGCAACCGACGTGTGTGAACGAGCCTTAACCCACCTGAGTGTAAAAAATATAACACAGAAAACAAGCATCGGAACTAAGACCACGTAAAAGGCGGACTTACACGTAAAAATGCAGTATAAAAAACAAGCGTCGGAGCAAAGCGTAAGAGAAGAGAGAAGTGAATCTCGGTTTGTTTTAATGCCGAAGCAAACCCAGATTTCTCACTTCAAAGGAGTGCGCGCGAATGAACATGGAAGGCAGCAGGGTTGGCCACCTGCTAAACAACGCTCCTCGAACTATAAGAAAACAATAACTGATCATCTTTCGGTGGCGCGGAGTCAACGAGTTATCAGAGCTCTGCGAGTTATGAGTCGCCCCCTGCTCCCAGATCTGTCTTTGCGCGCGCGTGCTTTCTCCATGCCGTCGCAAAAAAAAAAAAGCAAGACAAGAAGGACGATGAGGAGCCGTGCATGGCGGTTTCTTTCTATGCCGCACCCTTCGTTTTTTCGCTTGGTGCTTGGTTTCTTGTTACGCTCTCGTGTAAGTGTAACACCTGTGAAGCCCGTCTCCAGCGCGTCCGTGAAAGGCGCCACCGCCGACTCCCCCCCCCCCCTTCTGCCCCCTCTCCTCTTTGTTTTGACGCTTGTTTTTTGTATTCATTTTATTTCTGAACAACTTACTCACTGACTGGCTCGGTATAGCTGAACGTAACCCCCTTCCCCTCAAAAAAATAAATAAAAAATAAATATATATACCGGGTGGCTCAAGGAGACGGCAGGCTCTTTAAATCGACCGCAAAATTCGGTTTCTTAACCTATCGCGCTACGACTTTGTGCAGCGCTGCCCACAGATGGTGCATTTTTTTTGTAAAATTTGCAAAGAGCAAACTTACCTGAGGAAAAAGTAAAGAAAGAAAAAAGCTTAGCTCCTATGGAAACGCAGCGACGCCACCGGTCTGCAAACAACACGGCGCCGTTTCGCACAGGAGACAAGAGAGGGCGCAAGCGGTCACGACGCCAACTGCTGCCAACAAACGGGCAGACGACGCCGAGAGCCGGCGTATTTAGCAGACAAGGAACTGCAGTTGCTTGTTGTTACCGCGCCTGTAATTGTTTCTGCGACTGTCCCCGCCTGCGGAACGCGCGCTGCTTTTGAGTCGAAAAGATTGTCTGCTAAAGACGCTGGCTCTCGACGCCGTATGCTCGTTCGTTGGCGGCGTTCGTTGCGCCATCTCTTGTGTCCCGTGCGAAACGGCGCCGTGCTCTTTGAAGACCGGTGGCGTCGCTGCGTTTCCATAGGAGCTAAGCCTTTTTCTTTCTTTACTTTTTCCTCAGGTAAGTTTGCTCTCTGCAAATTTTACAAAAAAATGCACCATCTGTGGGCAGCGCTGCACAAAGTCGTAGCGCGATAGGTTAAGAAACCGAATTTTGCGGTCGATTTAAAGAGCCTGCCGTCTCCTTGAGCCACCCGGTATAAATAAATAAATAATAAAAAAATAAAAATATATATAAAGAACCGGGTCCATTCCATTCCCATTCCATTCCGGGCGAAAGGCATCTCATTCCATTCCCGTTCCATTCCCCTCAACGTCGCCGCCATTCCATTCCCATTCCATTCCGGGGTCGCGAAAATGCGGAATGATTCCGGAATCATTCCAACTCCGGAGTGGCAACTCCGCAACACTGATACACGGGGCTCTATGGCACCAGAAACCGAAAACGGGCAAAGATGGACTCCATTTTCCCATTGAAATTTTCAGAAAATCATTCATAACTTTTGAATAAGGTATCGGAGCGGGCTGAAACTTTGGCATCTGGTTCTGGCCTCTAGCGCTATCTTTGGGCGGAAAATGAGCGTTCGGCGATGCCTAGTTCATTTTTGCGGTAAAAAACATGTAAACTTGTTTTTGTGACACCTTGTACTTTAAATTTGATTGATATAAACAGTGATCTGTCGATGATTTTTTTTATTGCTTAGTTTCAGCTACAAAAAAAACGTCGGGTTGTTGCGGGGATTTAATGGTATTTATGTAATAGCTTCGAGAAAAGTCAGCTCCGTACCATCTATACCGAATAATGCTTACACTCTAAGAAATGCCTGCGCGCCAGTACCCGCAAAACACTAGAACAGCCAATATCTGTGATCTAAGAAATCAGCTCAGCGAATGATGAGGCGGAACATCCGTTTAGGCCTAAAAATGAAGTCCGCGCTGTGGCATTACGCAATGCAAAGCGTCATGCTTGCATTGCGTAATGCCACAGCGCAGACTTCATTTTGAGGTCTAAACGGATGTTCCGCCTCATCATTAGCTGAGCTGATTTCGATCGCAGAGATTGGCTGTTTGAGTGTTTTGTGGGTAATTAGACACGCAGGCATTTCTTACAGCGTACTTACAGTTGCCAAAAAGAGCCACTTTTAAGTTGCATAGTACAGCTATTTGTAATAGTTGAGAAAAAAAGCAGCTTTAACAAAGTATTGACCCTTGTACCGCTTATCAGTTGGAGAAAAATGCTGAGTCACTGAACTGTGGATGCATTCGCAGCGTCCGATATAGCGCACAGCAGATCAACAGCGCATGTTCAGAAAGCAATAACGAGTTCTATACTCTCGTTACCTTCCGCAACGGCTGCCAAAGAGATAATATTTTTGGCGGCTCCGTATAAAGGAACCTTTATTATCACGTGAATCGGGTATAAGACATAGTGTTCCACTGAGGTAAGGGGGAAACTCCCCGTATATTATTAAAAAGTACGTTTCCCCCTCAAAGTTCAGAGGAAAAAAAAAATAGCGGAGCCTTCTTACGAAGTGGGCCCGGGCTTGGGCCCTCTTCAGGCAGGGCAACATTCTCGGCAATTGTATTGTTGCTGGTGAGTTGTTCCCTGGCTTTAACTAGATTTTAACTGAAGTTGCTGAGAGAAATCACCATTTCTGAAGCGGACCTTATAATGCACGAGTGATATACACCATTTAATGCGCAGTATCTTTCGTTCGCGTACGTAACTAAGACCTGAAACTATGTATTCTCGGGTTCTAGTTACATCTAAGTCTTCGTCTTGGGTCGTAGTTTTAGCTTATCCTCTTCGCTACCCTGGTACTCAAACGAGTACCTTCGTTTTTGACGCGTCCTGTGAAATAAATAGAATTTCTGTGCTACACAACGGAGGTACTCAATCGGGGAAAGACTGGTTCACAAACGCACGTAATAGATGGCGCCACAGGTCCAGCGTAAACATAAATGACAACACTCTGCAAATGGCGTCCACGAGCGGCGAGGTTTCGAGTCGTCGTCCTGGTAAGTAAGAGTGAATGATGCGAACATTTTTCAGTTTATCATAATATTTGTTTTTGTATTAATGCCAGACATACCGGTGCATTAACTGACAGCAAATTTAGCCAGGAATGGAGTAATACCTTTAACAAAATGCTGTTTTTTTAATGGGGTACTCAATTGAGTACCTTCGTTGTCAATATGTGTTTTGGTATGTTACAGTAAGGTACCTAACGGACGAAGAACTGGAGTGCCTCCTCAACAATAGCGACGGAGACCTCTCAGATGTTGAAGAAGAGTATACAGTGCCTCAGGGTGACGTTGAAGACTCAGACGCAAGCTCTGACGAGGAGCCTGCACCTAAAAAAGTTCGTGCAACTGAAAACACCAACAGACCGCCATGCTGTAAAAAAAAAGAAAAATGCAGTGGCACAGAACATCGTGAGTAAAATGTATTTACCTCGTTAATTGCATAGATTCTGAGTATATATTTTTCTTTGGGTTTTCAGGTGTCACAGTTGAAGAACATGAACAACAAGAAGAGTTTGAGACTCCACGGCGCCGACTTCTCACCAACTACGAGTACTTCGAGAAGTATTTCCCTGAAGACTTCTGGGTCGAATGTGCACTGCAGACGAACCTATAGACGCTTTACACACGCGCCAGATTGAGCCGCCATAGCCGCCCTTCTCTTGTCTTACCGAGATGCCGAGCCACTGAAGCGAGCGTTGACGAGTCTCCACAACGGCCTATGCTGGGGGGAAGGACACAGTAACACTTAAAATGTCAATATCCTGTCCTGCTGTGGAAATGATGAAGTCAAGCGAACGAAATAAGAGGGAACAAAAACTGAAGGTCAGTTATAGCGGCGCCCATGCACAGCTGCTGTAAAGCGTCTATACTCTATTCAAAAACGAAACCACCGCTCTGTGAAGACGACACCAGCGGAAGTGAAAAAACTAGCTGGCATTCACATGCTGATGGGAGTGATGCACGTGCCGCAAGTTCACTTGTACTGGTCGAGAGCCTGTAGCATACCTCTGGTGTCAGAATCTATGACCAGGAACAGGTTTTATGAACTTCGAAATCATCTGCACTTTGTAAATTCGGCTGCACCGACGGACGAACAGAAACAGGACAAGCTCTTCTTAGTAAGACCAATCCTAAGCGCCTTCAGTTCCGCGTGTCTCGCATTGCCACGAACGCGCAAGCTTGCTGTCGACGAGCAGATGATTCCGTTTAGTGGCAGGTGTGAGGCAATATCTGCCCTCAAAACCAAATCCATTAGGGCTCAAAAATTTTGTTCCATACTTCGTCTCACCTTAGCATGGACTATTGTTAGCCGCGCATGCTAAAAGCGCGAGCTATAGTTGCTTCGGATGAAGCCTCGGCGGCTGCACGGGCACTCGTGCAGCGAGTGCTCCAGTCAAGGGAGTCAAGGCTGGCCGCTCGCGCTTGCACAGCCTTCGCAGTTAGTCCATGCTAAGGTGAGACGAAGTATAGCTGCTCCTGATGGTCTTGTGCTGGACTATGTTATTTACACAGGAGAAAACACCGTTCCCGAGGAAGACGTAAAGACGTATGGTCTTGGAGGAGCTGTGGTAAAAAGGCTGGTTAAGTCATTCATTGAGCATCTGTCTGAAAAGAACATCTTTCTAAATGGGACAGTTGTCGCAAATCGCACGGATGGTGCTGCGCTCACATTCCCCAAAGACAAGGAGATGAGCAGAGGGACTTCTGTGCAGAAAGTAAGAGAAGACGAGAAACTATGCTTGGTAAAGTGGAAGGACAACAAGTCCGTCTTGATGATGTCCTCAGCTTTTGGAATTCACCCAGAAGGCACTTGTAAAAGGTGGTCAAAGGAGGAGCACAAGAAAGTCGACGTTGCCCGACCTGCCGTTGTTGCTCAATACAATATCAACATGGGAGGCATCGACCTCATGAACAGGTACATTTCGTACTACCGGATATCGCTTCGCACTAAGAAATGGACAATCCGACTTTTCGCCCGTTTCTTGGACATGGCAGTATGCAATGCGTGGGTACAGTACCTGAGAGACTTTGAATTGGAGGACAGGGAGGGAAAGAAGCTCAGCTTAATTGATTTTAAAGTTGACGTTGCAGAAACTCTCATAAGAGCAAACATCTCCCGTGAAGTTCGTGCTGAAAGGGCCTCGAGCTCTGCTACAGATGGTCAAAGAAAGACCACAAAACCTGTTCCAATACCGAACAATGACGTCAGGCTGGATGGGTACCACCATTTTCAGACCATATGAAGCTAGAAAATCTGATGAAATGCAGAAACGTCGGCAGTGCGGGCAAGACCAGGGTCAGGTGCACGAAGTGCAACGTTTTTCTGTGCCTTCAAAACAAAAATTGTTTTCTCAACTTTCATACGAAGTGACTACTCAGGGACTCAATTGAGTACCATCATTTTTATAGTTAATGACTTTCAATATGTTGTGTTTAAAATTATTTTTGTGATCAGTGGATATGTCTTAATAAAGGAACACTGTTTGCTTTGCAATCATATGGCCATTTTTGCCTCGGTAGTGAAGAGGTTAGTATTTTTAATCTTTGTTTCCAGGGGCTAAAACCGTAACCGTAACCCAAACCAAAAACCATTTAGGATCGAATTTCCCTTCCTTACTGTAACCGAAACCAAACTGATATTTTAATTTGATGTTAACCATAACCGTAATCGGTAACCGTATATCTTAACAGGTAACCAATATATTATATCGGGTCTACATTTTCGTTTTCTACAATAATACACGGAACATTAAGATGATTTTGAAATGCCATCGGCATTTGCAGACAGCACACCGTCTCCACTTTGCTAACTTTCTTTGAGAAAGCAGCCTGAAAAAGGAGCGGGAGAGCGAAAACTAAAGCATCGGCGCGCCGGGGCAGGTGGCGGGTCCGTGTTCCAGACGGTGGAAGGGCTGGAACGGCGCCGCTGTGAACGGAGGCGCCGGAGGCATGCTTCATTTGCTACGCTTCATTTTAGCTTAACCTGGTAAACGCTGGACCCTACAGGGCTGGTGGGCCAAGAAGAGAGCCGGAGCGGGTCACGTGACAATGCACTACAAAATCAGAAACTCGCGTGGAGCGCCGCCACCTATTTCGCTTCGATACTGTTGTTGGCGTTCATAAAACCATATATGGAAACTTTTGCTTATCTAAGGCTCACGGTGACAGTTCTGCTGTGGCCAGAGGTCTATGTGGCCGCGACGATTTCCACCAAACAAGAGAATCTTTTCAATACGTGCCTTTTGGCAGCCGATAGATGCCGTTGACGCCGTTCTGGTGTCGACAACGAAGAGCTAACAAAACGGCTAGCCGGACGTTGTTGGGCGCCAGAGTTAATTTCTGTCATGTGTGCAACTGGCAAGTGAAAGCTTAGTGGCTCTCGGTTGTTCCATGGCCGTATATAGAGAGAGTACATGGTCAATGGGAGGGGCCGCCGGCAGTCGGGGTGCAGCGGCGGAAGCGGAGGTGCCGCCAGCGCCGCATATTCCCCCCCCCCCCCCCCCCCCCCCCCCCTTGATGAACTTGCGAAGTAAGAATGTGCTGAGATGACCTTGAAGGATTCGCGTAGCGCGGCGCAGGTATTTTTTTGTTTTGTTTCTAGATGATGCTTAAAGTACAATAAAGTATAATTGTAAGGTATTGGTGGAAAAGGGTAGTTTCAAAACGCTGAGTGCGTTTTTTGAGCTAGGAAAGATGACATTGACGAGAAAAAATTTCTGAAACATGAGGTGCAATTGCGAATGTGAGGTGCGCGTTCGGGATTTGGTCGAAACTTTCACAGAGCCGAATCCGCATTTTTTTATCGTCCACTCTGTCGTGGCTGCGGCAGCGGATGCCGCCGCGAGTGCAGTCAAAAGAGAGATGAGTGCTTTCTGAATGTCGCCGGGACGACAACGTCACGTGGGCTGTCCTTTCAGTTACGAAATGTCACAAATTTCAACTCTAGCGTGCTAAAATGCAATACTTGAATGCATCCTTAGCTAGAAATTGTGATTGGAGGACATCTGTAAAGCTCATTGCTTCCGCTATGGGGAATATTTGTGGCTTGTGGTTGGTAAAAAAGCTTTCAATCATCGCGCCCAAGGTCAGTGAACAAATTTCAGCCAATGAGGTACCCTTATTTTCACCCTATACATACCAATTAATCACCACACTCTGTACATATGCGGCTCTGGGTTGTTTCATTCTTTCATAGTTTGTGCCCTTCCTATTTCCTAAAAATTTTATTAAGAGAGAATACACGAACATATGAAATGCCCGGCTATTTTGGTGGCGAGGCACTCACTTGGTGAATGAAGCTTTCAGCAAGCGAAACCTCGTACACAATGTTTAATCAAATCACGGTGCTCATTTGAACGAATGCGGTCCCTCGGTCGGCCAGGTGACATTAGTTCATTTCAATGAACTCAGTTTAAACGGTTGATTCCCATATCGTAAAATGTCATTTATTTCTCGTGGTATTATCTCCTGCGAACAAACATTATTGTGAACTTTATTTAATGAAAACATCACGGCGTTAAACGTTCAAATATATTTATTTTAGGCATGATGACACGCATAACTTGCTCGCGAATAGAATAGTTTAATCGCGACTCCGGTGTAATGAGGAGCGTCTATGGACGTTATGGTAACAGAGCTAGAAGAAACAGCTCGACTGAAATGGTTGTTTAGGGAAGAAATAAGCATTCAGAAAAAAAAAAAAAAACTTGCAGTGCAGCAGATACTACTCCCTCAAATAGAAGCCCGCTTTCCAGCATTAAACGCTTCCAAGGCGCTATCGTAGAGGTGATATGCGACCAAACTGAAACGACAAAGAGAAGTCGGCTTATTTTGAGCGAAAGTTAGTTAACGGTTTTCTTGTATGCAGGTCATATATTACTCAACGTTTTCCGACGGAAGTGAGTCCAAGTCAGTGCAAATATGCTAGGAGTGCTAAAAAAATAAACAGATAGAGATTTAGCTTTTTTTATGCGCAATGTAGAGAATATCTGATAAATAAGTTTTACCTCCTGATTAATGCCTGAAGGTAGAAAATATTGTTTATATTTCCACAGACTTCAATTATCGATTCATGTATTTTTAATTTTTAATAAATAATCAGAAAGTGTGCTTATTTGTAAATATTTATGAATATGTCTCCAAAATGTGTTTGTAGAATGTCCTGACCAATCCTAAGTAGTAAAGAGATTTCGGAATGCTTCTCAGTGTGGATTGTTTCGATCTGGATGAGCGGATGTGCTGGGGGTGCGATCGTGCATGACTACTGCGTAAGGAACTTCAAAAGCCCAGGCTAGCCGTTCTGCATTATCTAAATTTCTCATCTACAGCGTGTAGACATATCGCCTCTGAATGGTTGGCAAGTATCACTCTATGTAAACACACACACACACATCGCACATTTTTATGACTCCGATAACTTTGGCCCCGCTGGCCCGCTGAAGAATATTAGAAATTACTTCAAGCCGTTTTTTAAAGAACTGTTGTCAAACGTAAAAGGAAGATTAGCCGTAGGCAGAATGCCTACGGCTAATCTTCATTAGCCTTGCTACGATTTTTCTATATCTCCTGCACTACAGCAGAAAAGTGTAAGGGAAGTGTTTTTCCGGTATGCGCATTGAGATACGACTGCAAGTACTTCGCCCTACAATTTTCTGCACCGGTGCAGTAGATACAGGTAAATAAAATGAAGCTAAAATTTGTTTGTAAAAAAAAAATGTTTTTAGGTGCGGTTATCCGGTACTGAAATGGTTAAAACCGTAACCCCAAGAAACCCAAACGGGATCAATTTGAAGAAAAAACAATAACCGTAACCATAAACGAACCGTTATATTTATCGGTTTCCGTTCCTAGTTTTAAGTGTACGTTTGCACTCGTTTAATACCCGTGCCACACGGGCAACATAAGTGCCATTTACAACGAATGACATTTGTGTGATCGGCGAATCAGCTCGCAATCTGTCGCGCGAGGAATGCGTTACGCCAGGAGTGTCGCGCGCTGATTGGCCGAACGCTCAAATGTCATTCGTTGTAAATGGCATTCGAGTTGCTTGTGTGGCACGGGTATTAGAAATATGTTTCTAATTGCTCTACACTAAAATTTCTTTTTCGCGTAAAAATATTGCAAAAAATGCAAAAGGACGACAGAAGGTGGACAATACAAGGTTCATCCTTGTTTTGAGGTGAAGCCCGCTTTGACCGTTGACTTCCCACAACGAACCTGTTTGTCAAGACTGGGTGAGACTATAAGGCCAATGAAGTGTACTAAGTCTGCCTACCGCATGAACTTGAGTTATGACAGCATGTAAACATTACTGCAGACACCACACATGTCCAATAGTCGCATTATAATAGGAAAGAAAGGACGCGAATGAAGAGGTCACGAAAACGATTAATCGCGAAGGTGGCACACGATCTGTGCTGAATCATGGCCTCGGACAACGTTGCCATTCCCAGTTTCGCCGGAAGGACGCCATCTTTGTTCCGTGATTGGTCAGGTTTCCCTTGTCGATCGCGATGGCTGGCTAACCGCGAGCTTCGTGAGAAAGCGAACGCGGAGGCTTGGTCACAGCGTAGCTCGGTTCACAATGAGTGCGTCTGTTTCTCGAGCCATTACTCAGTGCTGCTTCTCAGTGTCCAAACAATCAACACCGAGGGGATCCACTGGGAACTCAACGGGCAATCGGTGGTTCCAGATCGATTGAGCAATCGGCCAGCTCGGGCAACCAATCTAGCAAACTTTACCACTGCAGGTTCACGAGACCGCGTGGGGACCGTTTTAATGACCCAGCACACCGACGCCACAGAAGAGCAGCTGAGCGACTAGATGCGCCGGCGAGTCGACCCGAGGCTACGCCACGCATAGCCCTGCTTTGATGCCCAAACCCGTTACTCCGAGTTCATCTGCGCGGCCCCAAAGACCCCTTTATCTGAATCCTTTCGCCCAAGGCGGAGCGGCACGGACAACGCCGGTAGTTGAGGCGCCTTATCTGGACGCTCGCTGTTTACGGGCTCCGCAAGCGCGGCGCCGTACGTCTCTCCCTTCTTCTTCGTGGGCTTCAGACACGGGAGGCGACCCCGGAGATACCTTCGGGGGAGTACGCTGCCCACCCACATCGCGGGGCGGCTGTAATTGCCACCGAGAGGTCCCTATTCCGACCGTCGGCGTAAGAGCTCACGGCCGGCGGCGGCGCGCCCTGACCCCTTCGCCTTGTTTTCCCCCGAGCGCGAAGAGGGGGTGCCGAGGGGTCAGCAGTCGTCCCGAACGCGGACTCGAAGCGGAGCCAGAGCCCCGCAGTTCCAGCCGCGAAGAAGAAGACCCTCCGGAGTCCCCAACGAGCGTCATCAGTCGTTGAGGCCGGATCGATGTCCAAGCCTCGCCTCGTTGCGGCCATTATCAAAAAGCAAAGCCCCCCCTTTTTCCTTTCCACCCCCCGCGCACCTAACGATTCGCCGCGTAGAAAACGGGGTTTGCGTCGAGGAAAAGCCCGGTGTCTCTTCCTCCCCCTGTTTTATGATAAGTTTTGCCGGCAATTGGTCTCTGGGGCTATACGGGGTGGAAGGGGGACCCGGCGCAACTTTTAATGGAGCTCGGTAATTAACTTTTTGTCTGCCCGCGAGATGGAGCGCCGTTCTTTCGCCCCCCTCGAGCGAGTGGCAGAGGGGGGCATCGCGCTTCTAATTGGACGACCCGGTTGGTGGGCGGGACCGGCCGCAAATGAACAGCTTCCCCCCCTTTTCCTCTCAGGGCCTATCTTTTTCCCCCTTTCCCCCTCGCGTGGGGAAGGGCGCGAGGAGAGAAGCGTTTTTTTTTTTTTCTTCCCCTCGGTCCGCCGTGATGAAAGGGCCTGAGGATGGAGAGCAATCTCTCCGATGCGCTCGAACACGACCCGCAAGAACCAGGCGGAGAACCGCCGGCAGGCACCGCCGGACACAACGGCGCGGAGCCACTGATAACGAGAAGGAAAAAAAACGAATAGATAAACTAAAGGCGAAAAAATAAAAAAAGTCTTTGTTTCCGGACCGCAGTCACTCGCTCAAGTTTCGGCGGCCCAACCGAGGAGATGGTGGCGGACCGCGTACGCTCGATTGAAGGAGTCCAAAACACTCCGCTGCTATATACAGGTCGCGACCCGCAATACGAGCACCAATGAACGTTTGCACAGTCGGGAGCATAGATCCGGGGTCACATTACTCCTACCTCATACAAAAGACAGACCGCAAACACAAGTAACCGCAATATTCCTGGTTCGGTGCCGCGTGCCAAGTTCCTCCTTGTATACTTATTGCCATGCGGCATCCGAAGCGCGGATCTCGCAGTGACTCGCGTTGGAATCTGTATGCCGACTGTCGTTTGTACGATGTACAAGCAATATGATCGCGGCAGTATGTATGCGCATCTTATGGGCGAAAGAAATACTGCGAATAAAGTTTTTCGCATTGTTTTTCTTTTTTTTTTTTTGAATGACGTTCATATGGCTGGTGGTTGAATCTGAATAACAAATCCACGTGAGTCAACGTTTCCCCAGAACATTCGGAGATCCAATCGCTAGAATATTCGGAAGGAGCTCCGCAAATAACCGAGGAAATAAAAATAAATACTTTTCGATAAAAAATAGCAGTCTGCGCTATGACACCGGCCAGGAGTCAGCCTGTGAAACGTCATATACACTGCTACGCACAAAGGAGACTTCCATTTTAGTTCCACGCATTTGTTTTCGGCCTTGTTATTCGCCATCTTCCTTCGTAAGACCCAGTGCATGCGCTAGCGTAACGAGAGTGTTGCGGGAATGTAGGATAAATTCACAGGCGTAGCGAAATGAAAATTCGCTACGCCTGTGAATTGGATAGCCGTCGCTCAAGAACGAGAGTTTTCACAGCCCATTGATTTGTGGTGACGGACAGGATTTGTAGAGAAATATATGACGAATTACGAGGTTACCGTTCACGCCTTTTACACTGCGCGACACCTTTAGCGCGGACATATCATCGGCGCTATTTTGTACATTATGTCGAAGGGATCATTTTAGCGGGTACAACATTCTACAATTTAGATGAATGCCCCGAATGCGCACTTTCCACCGCACCAGTAGTTTTGATGATTGCCTATTGCTTCTAAAAAAAAAAATGTATATTTGTTGTGTATATTAGTTGTGCCGCGCTGCGCGCAAGTAAGTGTAGTGTGTGGATGTTTATACAGCCGGACGTTAGTCAGCCTCAATGTGCATGTGCTGTCTCAGCTTTAAATGAGCAATTTAGCCAGTGCTGTACAACCTAAAATCTAGAGTCTTTAACGTGCACCACGCAGTAGTGATACACGACTGCAAGCCGGTACGATGGTCATCCAGACCGAAACGGGCAGGGGTAAAATTGAACCCAGGATCCTTAGGTTCTGCTGCGGAAACTCTCGCTCCACGTGTGCTAAGAGCTGGTGCGCGCCAGCCCCCTCGGCCACCTATCCCCCTTGCACAAGTCTGCGAGTTAGCAGCTACTACAGTCATAAAGAAAAGAAAACTCCTCGCTGGAACAAATGCCGGGCCCGGGGAGCGTGTGTGTGTGTGTGGGATGGGGAAGGGGGGGAAAGAGGTGCATTACAAGTATTCTTGGGGGGGGGGGGGAGGCGAGTGGGGGGGAGTGGGGGGGGGGGACGCCAGGCGCTCGTCACGACGAAGCAGTCACGTACGTCCAAGCCAGACGCAAGCCACGGAACATCCCGATTGCGCAACGCGCACGTCGACGCGACAAATTCCAAAGCGCCATGTGCGCAGCGCTTGCGCTAGCCTCCCATGGCGAGGTACCCCCAGAAGCGAAACAAAACCGCTCGCGTCCGCCGCCCGTTACGGTCCATCGATTTCACTGCGCCAGTCGCCAGTGCACCCCGATGTGCAAGAGCGACGAGAGCGAGAGTACACCCAGACAGCTTTAGAAAGTGAAAGAGACAGTTATTATTACACTCATCAAAGCTATTAAATAATAATGACATACAACATCTAGAAATCAGGAGCACTGCGTAAGAAAATTTTTTTTCTTGCACGCAGAAAGTAGATATCGCCGCACACGTCGTGGTAAAAGGAAAAAAAAAAAAAAGAAACCCGCGAGGACAGTGTTCTCTGTCAAACAAAACTCATATCGTAATATGTGAAAGCAAAATGTATGTACCAAAACAATAAAACAAGAAATATAATTAAAGCGATCAAGACACATCATACAATATTGTTGTGAGCACGCTAATATATTTATATGACCATGTATTCCCGCTAAGAACCTTGAAAAAACATAAGAATTCAAGAAAGCCTTGGGTGACTCCTACGCTAAATAAGAGAATAAAATATCAAGACTCCCTAAACGATAAATTTATCAAGCTAAGAGATAAAGATATCATTGTCAAATTAAAAAAAAAAGCTCGAAACAAACTAAATTTGGACCTAAAAAAGGCACGACGCGAATATTATATATATATAAATCTATGACCACCCTAAGTGACCCCAAGAAAATCTGGAGCACTGTAGGAACTTTGATATCGAGGCCTAGTCATCCACCTCCTACTGAACTGAAAATTGACGGCAAAAGCTATGGACGTGAACAGCTCTCAGACATGTTTAATGTTCATTTTCTAACATCAGGAGCATCCTCGTCTCCCCCAACCAATGCAGCTAATGTCATTTCATATATACGTAATAACGTAACTAGCTCAATTTTCTTTTCTCCTGCGGACGAGGAAGAAGTAATACCTTGATTGCTTGCCTTAAAAACAGTACAGCCCTGGGTAAAGACGGTCTCAAAGCTGAGCCAATTAAATTCATTTCCAGTCTAATATTAACTCCGCTAACACACATATGCAACACGTCATTGTTAACTGGTCGCTTCCGAGACAGAATGAAAGTGTAACGCGTTTGCGTTGTAGATAAGGGTGGTGCACGGAATGACCTCAGTAATTACAGGCCGATTTCTGTACTTCCCATCTTTTCGAAAATTTTAGAACAAATAATAATCGCCTGACGAGAAAAATGACACTCGTAAATATTAAACATAAAATTATTACAAACATTGAAAATAAACAGTTTACCATTCGGAATATTTCTTGACTTCCGAAAAGCCTTTGATTCAATCAAACATCAAATAATACTAACAAAGCTAAGCATGTATAGTGTAAGGGGCATAGCGAACGAATTAATTAATAGGCACTTGAGTTCTTGATTACAATTCACCATTTATAACGGCGTAAAATCAGATATCCATCAAATAGCGTATGGCGTCCTGCAAGGATCACTTTTAGGACCATTACTGTTTCTTATTTACATCAATGATATTTTTAATATTTCGCATCGCTCAGAAATGATATTATTCGCATACGACTCGAATGTAATTTGTTTTTTCAGATAGTAACCTCCAGTATCTTGAAAGCACAGCTAATGATTGGTTAAATGATTTATCACTGTGGCTAGTTGCAAACGAGCTTGAATTGAATATTTTAAAAACTAAATGTATTGTTTTAGGGCACGAAATAAGAAGCTTAACTACGACATAGATATAAAGTTTAACTCCTACAAATTGGAGAAGGTTGAATCCTTAAAGTTCCTGGGTTTGTGGTTTCATGAACACCTGTACTGGACAACTCATGTGTCCAAGTTGTCCATAACACTCTCCAGATCAATTGGCACAATACACAAATTAAGATATTTATTACCAACATGGCTTAAGTGCCAAATATACTATGCACTTGTTCACTCTTAGTTACATTATTGCTCATTGGTTTGGAGTACGACAACTAAAAATAACCTTGAAAAACTACTGGTGATCCAGAAAAAAAGCGATCCGATTTGTCGAGTGTTTAAGTTATAACGATCACACATTTGCTTATTTAAAAACAAAACAAAGAAACATCGCTTATACAAGAGTTAATAATGTTCCACCTTACAAAGATCATCTTTCATTATCTCAAAACTGGCACGGAGTCGTTTCACACCCAATTTCCCTTAAGAGAAACTCATTACAACTTAAGACGTGTTGATTATGCTCGAGGTCAAACACGTACGAGCTATGGCGAACAAACATTCACACAGCAAATTCCCCAACTTCTAAACATGCATCCTGAAATTCTGGAAATAGCTGCAGGAGTAAATTCAATAGATACGTTCAGAAAACGAATAAAGGATTATATTTTGAAGCATGAATATTATATTGCATAAAAATGTGTGAACAACCTTGTTTTTTTCTCTTTTTTTTGTTTTTATTGCTTTTATTTGTGTTGCCGCTCCAAAACCTGTATGGGGCTCGGGCAATACCAACTAGAAGACAAGACCTGCGCATGACGTTTCGTTAATAGATCGCCGATCCGCCCCAAGTGGCGAATACCCCGAAGTTTGACGAGAGATAGGGGCCGCGTCAGAAATGCGTCGCATTCACTCGCGGCCAGAGCTGTGTGCGCGACTGCTGAGCGCGAGCTGATAGCGAGCTTCCAGTTCATTTGCAACGTGCATGCGAACACTCCCTCGGCCAGGAGTGCGAGCCAGCACGCGCTCCTGGCTTTGAGACGTGCATTTCTAGCCCGCGCGCTCGTTCTGCGGAAGAACGCTTTGAAGCATCGACGTCGATCTCTCGTGCTCGTGGCCTTGGCTATTAGCGGCGAGAAGTTTTGGTGGCGCCCTCCTGTGGTTCCCCTTTGTGACGTCATTACCTTGCAAACAACAAGTTAGATGGTGTTTGTTATTAGCATGGTGGAAGCTTGAAATCATTGCGCTCTTAAAGGAACACTGCCAACACCGTCAAAATTAAAGTTCTTTCATTCCTCTTATTTCCGTCGATGAAAATCCCCTTTCCGACGTCATAGTCAGCGTTCGGCCAATCGTGGAAGGCCGACCACAGCGACGCTTTCGGTCGCGCACGGGGCTAATAAACGTAATATAAACAGCGCCCTCAAAAATGGCCTCCAGTGCCAGCGTTCAGCGTCCATCGAAGGGCTTTGCAGCCCTTCGCTTATCAGTAAGGCATTTTCATTCATGCATTTGACGCTCCACGTGAACGTCGAACTTCATCGTATGCAATAGCAACAGACACTCGGCGTGAGCATCTGTTTCTTTATCTGCTGCACAAACCACTGAACCAGGCGATGGAGCAGACGATGTCGCAGACGATGTAGCGGTCGATAGTGCTTATCCGGGCTACCTAGGGGGCGCTGAGGGGATCTGCTAGTTAGGGTGCCTACATGTCTGTCTGTCTCAGGGTGAAGACATCCATTGTTGCCCTGAATCTGCCAGGGCGTGACGCTCTGGCGCACTCGGTGCGTGACTTGGACGGTAAAATGGCGTCTATGCAATAGCCAAAGCTAAGCGCTCGAGCTGAGTGACACCGGATTGCGAGCACTTCAAAATGCATAAAAAAAACGTTTGGGCGGAAAAATGGCTGAAATGTCACCACTCAAGCAAAAGCGCGCGTGTGTATGAAGGCGCTCTACTGATAGTGATGACATTTAGAGGAGGAAATGCGCAGGCTTTGCGTTCAAGGTGGTATTGGCTCGGGACCTTGGTCAGGTGCTATGAAGTACCTTTTGTCCCTGCCACCCCACTTCAAAATGGCTAATAAATGAAATGAAATGGTCTGTGTCCGCTGCGGTACATGCGCTGGAAATGACCATATCGGCCGCAGCCGCTGCACGTCTTTACTCGGGCAGGACATTTGTCGTAGCTCTGACAGCGGTCGACACCAAACGTACCACCGACCCTGAAAAGCTCAGTCGGCATAGCACTTGGCTCACAATCTCAAGGTCGTGGGTTCTACGGCGGGACTGAAGTACTTGTACATGGTTTCCTGTGGGCGTCACGCTTCTTAGTTTTGGATTTTTGTTACAGTCGACTGTTATAGCCAAATATTACAAAGCTCGATGAACATCGGCGGATAAAACACATTCCGTGTTAAAAATGCGGGGGTGTCCGAAGGCAGCTCTTCCGAAAAACAATCCGCGATGACCCACGAGTTCTCATTTAAAGCCGCGTTTCACCCAACAAATAAATCGAAGCAAAAAAAAAAAAAAAAACAGCGAGGACGGCTTTGAAGCGGGACAAGCGCCGAGTGCGTCGCCTCTGCCGAGAGCGGAAAAAGAGAGGCGAGGGGGCGGCACAGGGCTAGGTTCGGCTCCGCCGTCGCGCTACAACGACGCCGGAAATGAAAAATCTTGACTCGCGGGACAAGCTCACCCGGGATCAAAATACACGAGTCAAAAACGCTATTTTAGCTGTCTCTTTTCTCGATCTCCTGTTATATCCCTTTAAACTTCATACTCTTTTCTTTTTTTTTTTTCTAATCTTGTATTGTTGTCTGCTGAACTCCTTTAGATTTCTCGGGAAGGTGCGTTTTAAAATGGTCGACACTTTTTTTCTTTTGTTTTGCTTTTATAAATAGAATTGGCCAATACGCTCAATTTTCCAGGTTTTTGGGATGAAGACTGTTATCGTTTTAGTTACTTTCAGCGCGGTGAACGTATTTTTTACGGTGCTGTAGTATATAGATTTGTAGACACCCTTTCCGGTTTGCTGGAAATTGCGTCTTATACCCCATTCATAAATTGTTTTTATTTATTTATTTGAAATACTGTGGACCTGTCGGCATAAACAGGAGGGGAAAAAACACAACACACAGAAATAAGGAACTCAGTCATGCACTCACAGTGTGAAGTGAGCGCAGGAACGTTGTAGCTACTTACGCATGCTCAAGACGTACATTTCCACATGCAAAACTTAACTAAACAATTCATACAGCTGTGCTTTAAATAATTCAGGACTACAACAATTGACAACTTCCTCCAGCACAATGTTCCACTAAATAATAGTTCGAGGAAAGAAAGAATATTTAAAGACATCATTTCTGTACTGGTAGGGTGCAATTGCATTAGTATTAGGGCTGGGCAATTGATCGATTAACCTTCCGATTAATCGATTAAGGCTTTAATCGCGATCAAATTTTTTTAACCGGTTAACCGGTTTTTTAATCGGTACTCAAAAAGAAGTCAACTGGACGCACTCATGGCTCTATCCTGGACGACCTGCCCGAACTAGAAGTGACTCATGCACCCCCCCACCACCCCTTGAGGAAGACGCTGCATGGCGTGTATCCGGTCGTTCTCTCCCGAACAGTTTTCCGTTCCCAGCCAGGTGCTGTGAGCAAGGTTCAACTCTCGCGCTCGCGAATCGTCACGTGTTCGAGGATATAGACCTTTTCTTTAACGAAGCCGCCATCTTGAGAATTGTGGCTCCGACGACGCCGTCTAGCGGCTTAGAAAAAGAAATACCGGCTAGTTCTGGCAGCACAGCTATCTGGGTAGGCAACGGTGTGGGTATGGGGGGAACTTGGCTAGACTTGGCTATGGTGGGCTGCAATAACTTGGTTGGAGCTTGTCCGGTTGAATCCAGCTGGCTACTCACAGACCATCACCTTGCCTCCTCGAGAGAACGACGACGAAGACGGTGGGGTGTTTTGATTGAGTTTCCACAGCGAAGTATATATGAGCAGTTTAATGTAGTCTATGCAGGTAAGCTCTCGGCATTTGATAGCTCCATCTTGAGTGGTGGAATGTAGACTTTTTCATACCTTTCACATACCATGGGGCTTGCAGTGACAACCTAATGGACCACCTGCACCGGGAATTACAATCGGTCCTCTTGTCGTAGACGAAGTGGTCGTGAGCTTAAACGTGACGTTGAGTCTGATACGAATCTCTCGCGAATCAAGCTCGCAATCGACTGACTCCATAAATAAGGATTCTTGGGAAAAATGCGAAGCTCGATAACATTGCAGCCACACTCGCGCTGCAGCTTCTTGTGCTCATGACACACTTTCTGCTATCGCTCTTATGCTTTTTAAAATTATTTATCCATTCGACGATCACGCAGTGGTAGCCAGACAACCGTAGATTTTCGGAAATTGCAGCACGGTAAAAAGGAGCACTCGGAACTAACTCATGCATGACGTCCGTTTTTAAGCCTTTTCGCCCATACCCTTGGCGGTTGCATACCCTGTGTCAGCGGGCAATCCAAAAATGCACCAGGTCGAGGGTACGTCAGTTACTGGCTGGTTTGAGGTTATGCGAAAAAGGTCTATACATTACAGTTCTGCCGAGGCCGGACGAACAAGCCGGGCTCGCAATTGATCCCCGCGCGACCGCGAAACTTTACGTGCTGAGGATCTATTACACGTCCTGCCCAGGCAAGACAAACAAGCAGAAGAACAAGCTGGAAAGCTAACAACCCCATTGCTACTTGTTCCAGTATTCGGCCCGTAAAAATGGACAAGTTCAAGAGTATGAAAGGCAATTTCGCTGGAACGTTTGGGTTTAAAGTAAACTCCAGCGGTGAAATTTTTAACTCGAAGGAAGTCCACTGCATCATCTGCAAAAAGCCGCTTTCGTACAGTGGAAGCGTAAGTTCGCTCCAGTATCACCTACGAGCGAAGCACCCATGTACGCCACTGCAGCAAGGACCATCCGCCAAAACGCAGACAACAATCAACGCCTTCTCATGTAGGCCCCTTTCTCTGAAAAAAGAAGAAAGCATCGCCCAAGCCCTCACTTTTTGTCTTCCTGTCGGAGAATGTGGACAAACGTCTTTGTCTTCTGAGCTGGAGCAAAAATATATTAGTCTTTGAATCGTTGAACTATATGTATCCTCAATTCTAAATGTCCTTTGCGCCGTGTAACAGAGAGTAAAATAAGTCTTCCAAGGCAAGACGAGTTGTTGCATTATTTTAATATATTATTTATAAAAATCAACGCAACCGATTAATCTATTAATTAATCGATTAAAGGGTGGCGATTAATCGGGTTAAAATTTTTAATCGACGCCCAGCCCTAATTAGTATTGATCGTTCTTTTGGAGTGTGACGTTGAAGGTAAAATACCTTTAGCTAAGGAACCTTTATGGTCGGCGACGAATCAGTTCGCGATCCTCCGAGCGTGGCATGGGCTCACATCATGTCACTGCCCAAGATCGCTGGCTGATTCGCCGATCGCAAAGGGGCCTATATTAAAGGAACCTTCATACTGGCCGTGTGAATGGAGTGTTAGCTAATACTCTGTGAAGGAAAGCGCTCTCAAAAGGTAAGGCACGAACAATGTGGCATGTGAAGTTGAGTCTCAAGCGGTCGCACGCCCAACGCTTGGTAAGTTTTCATTCACACAGTTCGACGGAGACGCTGTTTCTTGCAAGTTCCCGGCTTTCTAAAAACAGTATGTAGCTCAGACAGTGTGAAAGAAGGCCTGCCAAGCCTGGGGCGTGCGAGCGCTAGAGTCTCGACTTCAAGTGCCACTTTGATCATTTGTGCGCTAGCTTTGGTAGGGCTTTACGTCACGCAGTCTTAGCAAAGACTGTTTCTAGCTAACCAGCTGTTTTCTCAAACTTACGTTTTGGGAGCATTTAGTGCCAGAAGGGGTGTTAACGCTTGGAAGCGGGATCTCCCACTCATATTCAGTTCTGGTAGGTATGGCTACGACATCACTTTCGTGCCTTGACGCGTAAACTTGGCAGAAGGTCAAGAGCCACAGCCGCTCGAGTTCTCTGCGCGCTGCACATCCACGGGGCAGCTTTAATCGTCAGCTCGCTGTGGCCAAACGATGAACCTTTGTCCTGTACGCTTTCCCCTGATCGTCACCCTTAACGCACCAATAATGTACGACGATGCTGCTGCTGCGTTCGCCCCAGAAGCTGATAATGATGATGATGATAGCTTCGATCCGACCACGATCGTGCACCTCACCAATGGAACCTCCAGTGGGCGTCCCCGACGTGCAGCGTAGTTCTACCCCGCTCCGTGAGCGAGTCGGCGGCATCCTCAGCCATCGGATCTCTGCGGCCCCCGGGGCCGGGGCCTCGTTAAGCTCGTCAGCGGCACAACTTTTAATTATTCTTCAATTAGCCTAACGAGTCCGCTGCTCATCGGCGCCGATGGCACGGAGGGAGACAAAACCCGAAACTAGCTGGGCCCTCCCCCGAAGCCCCAAGTTTTGATACCCGCAGCAGAAACCCCCGAGGCGGGGTGACCTCCTCTCCCGCTCGTCGCACGTCTACCGCGGGCCACCCCGTGCACTCAGTTGGGCTTCAATTAAAAGGAGAAATTGAATTAGAGCGACGCCAATCGCTGGCCTTCGCCGGAGGGCTGCTCGCTTCGCCCGTCCCTTCTTCCGTTGTTTTTGGTTGCCGCCTGGCTTCGCCACCGAACATACTTCCCTACATACGGTTAGATCATCCGCGCACCATAGCTATCTTGGCGCGATGTGGCCCCTCGTAAAAACTACCTATGGTACCAACGTTAGTAGAACAATTCGGTTGCGGAACTTCCCACACACTCTGTAGAACGGAGCGCTTTCGAAGCAGGATCGTGGCAGTGTTTGACTTTTTGTTGCGACGTAGCACCACCGGCACACCAGGCCTATGTACTGCGACATCTGTAAGCTTTGGACAATGCCACATATTATCGATCCTGATTCTTCCAAATACAATAAAACTCGTAATATGTTTTTTTTTATTCTTTTTGCTGGCGAACCGGCTGCGTATACGCATCTGCGTACGTAAGTGCGGTATGAAGTCAATACCACCTAGAGCACGAGGCTTCGTCTTTCGTCTCCTGACGTAATAAAAAGTGAATCCACGCCGCACCACTTAGATTGCGTCCGCATAGCCGCCAGCTCGTCTTGCCGCGTCCTAAAACGAGCGCTGTGCTAAGGCATGGCGACGCCAATATTCACGCATCTGCCGTTTTGCAGGGTGTAAACTCTCGTCAAGCTTTAGCATGCGTATGGCGCGTTGGGTGGGTCGGTTTTCCACCTTCTACCACTAACAATGGTGTAATGCTTTGTCTTCCATATAACATTGCGGGAGCTATGGAGTTTGTGGCAGGTTAAGAGTTCAGGGGAGGTTCCCCCCACCCCTTTCCACTATAGCAGAGCGAACGCTAGAGAGGGGGCGACTTCCTCTCCAGCATTCGCTCTTAAGTGGAAACACGTGGGAGGAGCTGGCCCTGAATTTTTAACCTGTCACCAACTATAGGTGGCTCTGCAAAATTAACTAGGGGTGGAGTCAGAGGTGCAAAGGTCAAGCCTAAGATATCTCAGAGTTTTTTTGTTTTTTTTTTAGGATGAAGCCACTCACTATTAGTAGTACCCGACGCCGGCAGCACGTGCTTACGAGAAAAATACCCAGAAATAGCCGGATGCAAAATACTGCTTATAACAGTACATAGGAGGCCATTTGCTGCCATAGCACCATCAGAGCTCCGGTGGCTAGAAGGGGGAGATGTCAGCATCGCGCGGCTTGCTCGGTGTGCTGCGGGACGACGACGATGGGTGGTGCGCTCATCGACCCTATGATGTCAATTGCAGACGCGGCGCCGGGGAAGGCTCCTTCGCGTCGCTAGAAGTGCTCGTTTGTGGTGCTATTCCGAAAAGATGGCTCCGTGCGTCGAGACTACCGCGATGGCAAAATCCAAACACGCTGCTTTGCTCCCGGATGCACCATGGGGTACGTCTATGCGGGAAAGAGAAGAAAGCCTCCTCCTTTGCCGTTCCCGACGATGACGACGACAAACGCATCGGCAGGTTTATTCTTGCGTTACGTTAGCCACATGTCCAAAATCAGCGTAGTTAAACTTTCAAAAGTATCTTAAGGAGCGCATATCACACGCGGTACTTACTCGCGGAGCAAGAGAGCACTCGAATCGCAGCAGAGGCGAGCGGACGACGCATCTCAGTGTCGACAGCAGCGCCACCGCTGCATCCTGACCGGCTGCTTGTTCTCCCTCGCGCCGATTTTGACGCCTTTCTTTCTCTAGCTACCATATCAGTGCTAAAAACTCGTGCCAGGAGACGCGCTTCCACGTGCTTCTGATCAAAAAAGAGAATCAAAAGCGTTGCGACAAAAGTAGTTTGATGTCACTCCTTAAAGGAGCTGTGCAACGATATTCAATTGGAATGTTTTTCACTTTACACGAGCTTACTGGCACTAGTGGGACTCAAGGATACTCGCACGCAATGCCACTGGCCAAGAAACTTCTTTGTTGCGGTGTAATTTCAAGGACAAAAGCGATCATTTTCATTCAATCTCTCCCTTGCAAAATTCGATGACGTAACGCGGGGATCGCAGTGCACCCGTATGACGATATTTGAATGCGGTTCATAGATTGGACCCGAGCATTGCGTGGGCACTCGATTTAGGCTCGTGATAATTGAAAGCTCGAGAAGCATTCGAGTAGTGGCCCGTGTCCAATCGCTGCAACGACGACAATAGCCGAGCCATAACAATGTCTGGAACTCAGCGCGTGTCCTGTGCTTTGCCAACCCCAGCGCGTGGCTATGATCAACATTGGCGGCATATAATCGGGTCCAGATCACGTGGCCGCTTGTTCTGGCTTCGAGTTGAGGGCGTGAACGCTGCTCGTTGTTTTTTAATTTTTTTCTGGGACTTCTAATGCGTCGGGTGAAAAACGAAGGCGTGTTTCATAGGTCATTAACGTCAGGGATCCGTTCTAAGCGGTATTTGCGCAAAGTAAAAAAATTGTTGCATAGCCCCTTTAAGGCTAAACTTCATGAGACGAATGTGCTGCGAAAAATCGACGAATTTTGCCCGGCGGCTTTTGCTCTGCGCGTGGAATCAGCACAGTTGCTGCTACGTCGCGCGCAAAGCGAGCGTGACGTCGGGCCAAGTTCGTCAGTTATTCGTCGCATAATTCGCTCCATGGAGTTCAGCCTTTACGCAAAGGAAAACGCACACGAAGGCAGCACGTGTCATACTTATCTCGTGTACTGAAAGACATTTTTCTGTGGCATTTGAAAGAAGTAGCGAATAATGGGTGTGCAGTTTTGATCGGCTTTCAATTTTCCAGGGCGCACAGGCGCGCATGGCCTCTTTTTATCTTTGTCATCAAAGTTGACCTTAAGTATAGGTGGCTTCTTCCCCGCAAGGCAACGCTCAGGGTAAGCTCAGGCAATGGTGTGTAAGGCACAGTCACGAGTGAAATAGTCGTATACGATTTGCGTTCCTTTAGCGCACAGGGCTTCACGGCACTACACGCACGGATTGCGTTGAGCCGACGCTCTGAAAGCAACGCAAACTTGTCTCTTACTCCAGTCCGTAAGACGGCCTAAGAGACCAATCTCACCAGCCTGTTGCGTTACGCCACCGCTTCCGGCATGCATCGTGGGGACTGTAATGGGGGGATCGGGGGCCGAGTGGGCTAGCGCACACTAGCTCGGAGCCAATGGAGCGAAAGCTCGCGCTGCAGAACCCAGGATCCTGTGTTCAATCCCCACACATGCCCGTTTCGATCTGGATGAGCATCGTACCGGCCTTCGGTCGTGTATCACTATGCCGCGTGGTGCACGTTAAAAACCCCAAGCTAGCGGTTGTATTGCACTGGCTAAATTTCTCATCTACAGCTGGGAGCCATGTCAGCCGTCGAGGCAGACTAAGTTCTTGGCTGTATAAACATACACACACACCCCAATTTGTTTTTTTCGGTAGGGGGAGGGGGGGGGGGGGGACGGTAATGCAGTCTTTCTACACGCGCGACAGCCCTGTTGCGGGACGGCATGAGTAGAGCACGAGACGGCACGAGCTGCTTTGAGCACTTGGCCTGCCTTGTGTAAACTACAATTATGGCGGCGTCACGCATGCGTGGAACGCGCTTAGTGAGATCGGTTTGTTCGACCATACCACGAGCTGAACAAACGTCGTACTTTCTCGTCACAACCAAAATAGACCCTTCCTTCCTTTCCGAAATTCCGTCTGGCCACTTTGATAACTATTATCACCTATACGAATCGCGGCCTTTTGGTGGATGCTGAAGAAATACTTTGAAGACGGGCACCTTTGCGCAGCTTGAACATTCCAGACGTTAGTTCGTTAGATTGTTGTTCGTTGTCACCGTGACGAGACTTATAAGCTTCTGATCGCTACGCATTTGAGGGTGTCATGAAAGTTCTTGGAACGCTTGGATTCGGTACGCCCTAGGCAGCTCATGCTCATGGCAATAAATTGTGGTGAACGTTATGAAGAGTTTTATCAATCCAAACGCCTCGTACAAAGTGGTAGTTTCTTGGCACCGTCGAAAATGAAACGAATAGAGAAACCTATGTATACAGCGAACAATACTGAAAAATTCGTACGTCTGCCGCTGATGAATAAATACTAGATCTTAACCGCCATGAGCATACAAAAATGTGGACAGATATTTGAACCCCTAGATATTTGTGAAAGGTTCTATTGCCTATATTCAAAGAACGTGAGTCTCCGCGATAAGCTTTAAAATGGCGGCGAACTTTCCAAGATGGTACGATAGATGAATATTTTTAGGAGAAATCGATTCCGGATTCTATACAAATACCGGTTGGGGACGAATAGTCTACTACCAATGAACAATGCAAAAGTAGCCGCTATCCCGGGGATTGTCCTTGCACAGAACTATGAATGAAGTAGCGCTAATTGTTTGCGCCCACCCATCGCACATTTAAACTAGTAGGTTAGACACTGATAGGATGTGGCCACGGTGGATGTGGCGCAGCGCCTGTGAGAAACAGGTGGCTCCGAGGGGTCGATTCATATGAAGGTTCTTGAAAACACTGATGTGGCGGCGCGTTTTAGAGCATTCAATTTCAAGGTAATCAGAAGTGAGAACAAATCGCCAAATTAACTGTAGAGTGTGATGGTAAAGTTGGCTTGACAGAGAAATGACAGAACAAAGTTCGGAACCAGGAACGACGAGCGTATCTTTCAAATCGCAACAAAATGAAGCATTCGTGTGGTTGTGAGTTGAAAAATACGTTCGTCGTTCCTTGTCCCGAGTTTGTTTAGTTTTTTGTGGGTCAAGTAGATTTGAGAGCACTACATAGGGCAGTTGTTCAACATATTTGTGTAAATATTTACAGCAGAAATAAATGTTTGAGAAAGAGAAAAAGAGGGAGAGAAAAAGAGAGCGGGATGAAGGGAAAGAAAGAAAATAAGAATTTGTTTTAAAGAGAAAGAAAAACTTTTGAGGGCATCGCTTAATAGCGCTGCCAGGCAGTCCAGTCGCCGAACCAACCTCAAGTCACGCGCTGTTCTGTATTCACACTTATCTCTCGTGCCAACATACTTCGCCAGTGTTGGCGCTTTAACACAAACGTTAGAATTGGTTCGTGAGGTGATAATCTGACGCATGCTTGTTGAGCTCAAAAACACTGAGCGAAGCCCCTTTGTGCGCTGCACAGAGCTCATGTGTGCGAGCGAATTTTGAGAGATTGCCTCTTTGTAAAGATATGCGGCAGTTGGCGTCTCTACTGGTCTCGTAATGCGCGACCACGTCAGGGGACCACGTTTGCTCTACTACTGGAGCTCGAGCTTAAGCTCGAGGAGGACATTTCCAAAAAAGAGACGAAACTGCAATGGACCTTTTGTAGAAATACGCGGTGCGCATGCGCGGAGTATTTCATGCGCCTGGGTTCAAGAGTATCTAGTTACAAACAATCCGCCATCTTGCATTTCTCGCCTTTGAGCGGTTTCGTTGTGTCGACCTCGGGGCGGAAGATTACGCACGATGGGGACAAAGGTGAGCTTGGGGGAGCCGTATCTAGGTCACATCGCCTCAATGGGTGAACAGGATGTAGCTGACATTTTGGGTGTGGAACGGGTGGGAGAGGCCTTGGGCGCGCGTTGTTTTCGAATCACCTAGTCTCGAACCAATTCGCGTGTCTAGGTGGCAGCACATATTCGCCAAGAGGTCCATTACGAGAAAAACGCGCACGAACCCAAGAGCCAGAACGCATGTGCAAGAAAACCACAAAAAAGACTGCACAAAAAATTAAAAAAAGCAATGTAGCACACCATATTTTAAAGAGAAAAAGTATACCAACCACATGCAGAGATGTACACTTTGCCCAGTAAAATCAACTGAATACCGTTACTCGTTACTAGATCAAAAAGTAACTAAATGTGTTACTCGTTACCGATTTTCAGAACGAACGCGTTACGTTACCTCCAAAATAACGAGTCACCTTTCTCTTTATATTGAAGGCCAAATACACAACTGATTTTGTTTCATGGTTTTATTGTCCTCTTTTCTGTAGTCGTTGCACTTAAAAGGGCTGTGCAACGATGTTGGCTAGGAACGTTCCTCACTTTACACCAACTTACTTGCACTAGTGGGACCTAAGAATACAGCTCTAAGGATGAAAGCGGATCTCTTCTTTAAGTATCTCCTTCATAAAACTTGATGACGGAAGCTGTGGGGACAATATCAACAATGCAATCCCCCAGGAGGGCGTCATCCACCTTTGCGATAACCGTTGTGACGATATTTAAATGCTGCTAACACACTGGAGACGAAGACTGCGTAGGCATTCGATTTGGTCTCGTGGCAATGAATGCCTCGACACGCCTTCGGATAGTGGCTCGTGCCCTATCGCTGGGATGGCGGGAACAGCCGAACGCGTGGCTACCTATGTTAAAAACATTGGCGGCATAAAATTGGCTTCAGATCACGTGACTGCCTTTTCTGGCTGCGAGTTGAGGGGGTGAAGGGTGTTCGATTTTCTCAGATTTTTTCTTCAACTGCCATTGCGAAGAGAGAAAAAAAAGTGTTTCATGCATCATAAATTTCACGGTATAATGTTAAGATGTATTTACTAAAAGTAGAAAAAATGTTGCTTTGCCCCCTTAACCAGTAGGTGCATCGCAAATTTTTCATCAGTTATGTTTCCCCGTTTGCCTGAGACGCTGAAGAGTCGTTCTACTTACGCGCTCGAAAGAACGGCAGTGCTGTGCTTCAGGAAGAGCTGGTGAATCTGGGATTCCCCTTTCTGTTTTGTTCTCTCTGTTTCTAAAATTTCAATTTGACAATAGGTTTTGCGTCTTCCCGTGTTGGCAAGCTGCGGGTTTCCATCCGGTCTGTACACGATTCCGGAAGGTTCGACCAACGAACCTTATTGTGTTCGCTGGGTGAAGAACATTCCCAGTTGTAGAGTTCGACTGACGTGTTCAGCGATTAACGTTGCTATGCTCTCATACTGTTTGGCTGTTTTTCGGGTTGCCCATCTGCCTTTGTCGGCATAGACGCATGCTTAGGTTAGACTTAAAACGAGGCTGTATAAACGGTGTTGTGTCCTCCTCAAATCTTACGAAATACCGTTATTCGTTACTACGTCTTACAAGTAAAGAGGTACGTGACTCCTTCTTTTTCTAAAAAAAGTAACTGAATACAATACGGGTTACCGAAAAAAGGAACTAGGTTGGTTGAAGTAACTCGTTACGTACATGTCTTACCACATGTGAATGTTTGAGGTGTCTAAATTACAATTACGCTTGTAACAATACTTTATTAGGAATTTGTTAGCAATAAATGGGTTTATCGAATTTCTCCTGAAACGACTCGTGCATATTCAGTTTTTTTTGTGCACTTCTTAGTTGGCTTTCACGAACGCGCGTACGGTCCTTCAAACAGGAATGCTACGTTCGCGTAAAGGAGCGTCTGTAAAGTACACTACAACAATGAATTTGTTCAAGCAAACCTGGGTATCGGATAACGGCAGAACCCTTTGTCCCAATTTATTTTTCTCGTACGCTTTCCTGGCAGAGCGCGCGTACCAAACAAACAAAACTTTCTCACTCAACAAGCGGACGAAGAAGGCAGAATGTGCCGATAAAGATAAACCCCGCAGACCGAAACACCGCCAGCAAAGCGCTGCCTAGGAAGAGAAATCCCGACAGCGCTCAAAGCCCCGCGCTAACCTCCCCGCAGAGGGCCCCGATCTTCGGCCCGAGCACCGTGGCCACAAAAATCCCCATCCGTCATCGGCCTCGTAAGAGGCTGAGGAGGTTTTATCGGCAACCGAGGCGGAGCTCACTCATAACCTTCCCGTGGGGGAAAAAAAAGAGAAGAAAGTAGCGCCGCAGACAGCGACGTTATGTCTCCTTTTCACTCACTGGGTTCTCGGAGAAGTGCGGACGCTTACACCATTGGCTTCTCGCAGCTCACGTGACCCGCAAAGAGCCAATCGGCGACAGCAGCGCCATATCGGCGATTAATAAAGGCGGCCTCTTCGCCCGCGCACGCGAGCGAGCGCGAGCGAGAAAATGGGAGAGAGGGAGAGCGAGATGAAAGGAGAGAGCGGCGCATCAGATAAAGCGCGATGAAGATGAGAAGGGATCCTACCTTCGCCGTCCGGAGCAGCATCTTCCGTCCCCTCGCTTCGCATCCTCCCGGAGAAGCCGCCTATCGGGGTGATAGCACGCTCGGCAAATTTTCTTTCGAAGCCGTCGCATCTGGCTGCAGTCGACGGTAGCGATTCGCTTCACTCTCTTTTCACTTCTCGTCATAGGTGAACACGCCAGGCTCGGAGCGCACACACAGACTGCTATTCGAGCGGCGAAGACATCTCTCCGGACGAAGAACAAAGTTTGGGCCGCCGGCGTCGTTTTGTTTCTTCGAAACTCGGCGTACTAATGTCAGTCAGCTCTCACGAAAGTGCGCGTTCCGAATAGGTACAGTGGGCGCGCGATTCTTTGCCGCGCCGATTCCAGCCCTCCGCGACCGGCTCTGAGCGCGTCGTCGTCGGAGAGACCCCGAGCCCCGGAGGGGGAAACTGGGCTCCGCCGGAGAGTTTTAAAACGAACCCGAGCCGGCGCCTGACTGAAAGCGGGCCCCTTGGAGGCCCGGGTAAGCTGACCGGTACGCTTTTAAGTGGGCGAGGGTGAAGACACACGGGGGTCGCCGCGTGCTCCTCGCCCTCTCCTGGACACCTCCCTCTCCTCTCTTCCCCCCGGCTCTTTTTCACCAAAGCAGTCTTTTGGTGGTTGTTGTACACTTATCTTCTTTTGGGATTTTTGTTTTGTATTCTTTTTTTCCTAGGAGTTCTCGCTAGTAGACGTTCTCGGACTCGTTTGTTGTTGCCTTTTTTTTCAGGTCTTTGTTCGGGTTTCGGTGGGCGAGCGGCTCTGTCGGGTTAGAACTCCGTGTCACCCCCCCCCCCCCCCCCCCTCCGTAGGAGAGGGCAGAGGTCGCCTTTAGAGTATACAAATTAAATTGGATCATAAAGAAATATCGTTAGAAAGTCTCCATCTAGATTCAAGAAGTGGAGCTGTATACTTTAAATCTGTCTACTCTTACTGTTACTCATAGGGGAAGATTGTTAATCATAAACAATTAAGAGCTCCCTTTACGAACTTTTTTTTTTTTCATTCTTCCTAAAACAAATTTATTATAGTTTAGACTCAAACCCCCCCCCCCCCCAACCCTCGCCACCCGATTCGCTTAGATCGCTAGGGGAAAGGAAATTGAACCAACTTTGTTTGGCCTAAGAGGGCTTGTCCTGATTTGCTGATTAAAAAAAAAAAAAGAACTGGGAGAGGAGCTCCAGCAAAAAGCAAGATATAAAAAGGGGGAACCTTGTCGCGCAAAGGAAGACAAAGTACCATCGCAAAAGGTGCACCAATGAAAAACTTCATTCGCTCGAGGGAAGTCCGTAGGAGAGGGCAGAGTGCCTAAGAAGGCTTGTCCTGATTTGCTGATTAAAAAAAAAAAAAGAACTGGGAGAGGAGCTCAGCAAAAGCAAGATATAAAAAGGGGGAACCTTGTCGCGCAAAGGAAGACAAAGTACCATCGCAAAAGGTGCACCAATGAAAAACTTAATTCGCTCGAGGGAAGTCCGTAGGAGAGGGCAGAGGTCGCCTTTAGAGTATACAAATTAAATTGGATCATAAAGAAATATCGTTAGAAAGTCTCCATCTAGATTCAAGAAGTGGAGCTGTACTTTAAATCTGTCTACTCTTACTGTTACTCATAGGGGAAGATTGTTAATCATAAACAATTAAGAGCTACCTTTACGAACTTTTTTTTTTTACATTCTTCCTAAAACAAATTTATTGATAGTTTAGACTCAAACCCCCCGAGTCAGCAAGAAACGTAGGTCTTATGAGTAACTATTATCGAGACAAGTCTAAATTTACTCAGGAGAGAGTCTGGGATCTTCCGTGCTGCTACCCCTCTCGGAAAAGGGAAGAAAGAGCCCCCGCGCATACATCTGCGCCGGCCTTTTATCAATGACGGAGCGTCGCTCGCGGGGCCGATTACGCTTCGCCACCTCGCGGTAGAAATTACGAATGACAATCTAACATGCGGGCAACCCTGGTCAAAAGCTTTGGATCGCCAGGTTGCCCGCAGGAGTTTGCTTTATTAATAATTTTTCACGTGTTATGTTGCTTGCGAAGGTGTGCGTCTGGCGCGTCGCGATCTTAGTGTTCTCGTTTTTGCGAGGAGCGCCATCTGCCATCGGAAGTAATCGCGAGGGGGAAGAAGTTTATCGCGCCCGAAACGCTATCTATTAACTCCTTTGCGAATACGTCACGTCGTATACGGCAGCTGCATTATTCATTGGTGCGTCGAGATTCCCCAGACCTATACGTAACACGTAACGGGTAAGACGTTACTTGCTCCCAGTAAAGAGTTTTTTCCGGAACAAAGAAACTACCTAGTTACATTTAAGAAGGGCAACTGAAGCGGTTCTGTATTTGAGGATAAAAACTAAAATTTTCCTCATTTAGCCTCAAGGATCACGAATATCATAATTCTATTTCAGATTTATGCGCCGAGTAGCCACAATAGCGCTTCCGAAATAGCGGGGAATCCCCCCTTCCCGGCTCGTTTGGTAGAAGGAAAGAATCGTTGCCGCATTATGCAGGAATCTCAAAATTTCTGCGCCTTCCGTTAGCACGCGTTCCCTCACAAGTGGCAAGCGGAAGGCAGGGGAAACCTCTGGGTATGGCGTCATACCCAGCGGTTAGTTTCTCGGTTTTTCTCGCGTCTATCGATACGTTCGGGTCAAATGCTCCTGATATTCAAATTCACGGGACAAATATACATTATAATTCGTATTTGACTCGCTTTTTTTTCCAGAACCTCTTTAGGTTCCCTTTGAGCGAACGAGCGAGTAGCGCATTATTGTTACTCTTTGATGAAGCAACAAGTAACGGTATTCAATTATTTCTGGAGGGGAACGTGTACGACACAAGTACCCAACTTAGTTCTCTCCCCAGTTCGCGCCTGTAAATTGCCGCACGAGAACACGCTAGATAGACCATAAAAACATGTGCACAAGGTATGTGAGTGTAGCCACAGTTATTTCTGAGCGAATGCGTTAAACAAAACAAGAAAGTAATTAACAACGAAAAACATTGGAAGCAGCTACGGCATGCTTTATAAAAAACGCCACAATCAGAATAAGGAGAAAACAACGTGTTAAGCCTGGTTCACACATTTGCAACAGTTGCGTTCGCATGCAACCGAAACGACCGTAACGACAAAGTCACCGGGACAAGTGTTTGCCGTACACAGCATGGCAAGCGATGCAAGGGGTAGCTTCGCGAAGCGATTCATGAGTCAGGGTTATTGCGGTGTTTTGGTCGTTACGGTCGTTTTGGTTGCATGCGAACGCAACTGTTGCAAATGTGTGAACCAGGCTTTACTCTCAAGCTGAGGTAACGTGTACTTTTTCAATCGCCGTAATCAATAACTATTTTTTATTTTTTAGCGACGAACGAAAAACGGTATTTAGTTACTTTATTTTATACTTCGTTTCACCTTATCTGCGAGCGAAGCCAAAGCTGGAAGCGCGAGACCAGCGCTTTTTTCGTTTCTGCCCAGCACGGAGCTTTCGTGCTCGCGCTTCCAGCTTTGCCTTCGCTCGCACATAAGGTGAAACGAAGTAGCAACCTGTATGCGCCTGGAATCCGCAGTCACGCGGGGAGCTTCGTCGTTGGCAAGTCAACAGCCAGCGCCGACGGCCGCTGAGGATACCGCAGGCTCCCGTAAAGCCCGGTTCACACAGTTCCGTTTGACTGCGTTTGACTGCGTTGCGGCTGCGAGACACCAGGACATCCGAGCTGCTTATATCGCATGCCAAGAAGATTCCTTGAATTGGATTCCACGCTTCATACGAAGCACAGATGTGCCGGTGACTCGCTTTCGGTTCTCGCCGCAACGCAGTCAAACGCACTCAAATGCAAGTGTCTGAACCAGCCTTTAGTCATGCTTAGTCCAGTTGCTTGCGCACACTTTCACCTCTTTCTTCTGTGCGGAGCAAAGGTGTCGGGCTGTGGATTCCACAGTCCGGAGTGCGATTTCTAACGAGTTGGTACGTAAATCTTCCTTATTACAATTAGTTCTTTCTGGTTATAATTACTTGCATATAATTAAATATAACAAGCTATGCCTTCTGTAAGCTCCTATGTGCCTGCTATGAACTGTGTATGATTTATATTGCCTTGACCTGCGAGCAACACATTTTCATCAAACCTAGGCGTAAAGATGTTCGCATGAAATCCAGACTATTAACACAGTTTGTGTTAAAACATGGAAAATCCTCGACTCTAAGGCGGTGATTTGTTCCGTATTTAATCGTCTGTTGGTGCTCCCAATTTAATAAAGAAAAGAAAGAGCGAAAAAGAGAGAGAGGGGGCGATTAAAAGCCAGAAAGGTTAGCCTCAGCGCATGGCTCTAGCAGGCTACTCTACGCTTGGGGGAAAAGGATTGGGAGGAAAAGATGAGAGATATTAAACCAGATGAGGAAAGTTATATGGACGAGATGAGGTAATCAGGGCGACATTCCCTCTCAGTTTAGAAGGGCAGTGCCAGTCCTGTATGTCGTAACAATGTAATCAATGCTTTTGCTGCTTTTTCCGGAGCATTGAATCGAGTCCTAGCTGCCAAGCACTTTCTCGGCGGTGATTGGCCTATCATATATGCTTCACAGCGTCATCTCAAGTGCCGGTCATTCGGTAGCGTGAAGAGTGCGTGCCGCGGGGTGGTGTTGTCTGGTGTCAGGAGTGGAGCACGCTGGACAGATTGAGCTGGTCATGGCTTTCTTAATTCTATGAAAAAAAAAAAACACTTTCTTGTGAAAGCCACTTCAAGACTCTGTGGCTGGTGGTTTCAGTTCGACGAGGGAGACCGGATTCCAAATAAAACATTGTACTTTGAAGGAGGGAGTCTAGGCATGCATGAAAGAAATCGAAATCGGAGGAACTGACATCGGATATGGGGGGTACATATCCGATGCCAATACCTTGTGCTTGATGAAATGCCGATGCAGCATCTGTTAGGAAATAGGGGATCACAACGCTTGCAAAGTTTTCGTGAGCGCTTCTGGCGGCGTTGTTAGCGCTCTTTTTACCGATGATATCAGTGACGAGGAATCTGCTGAAATAAAAGAACATGACCGATTGGCCTGGTTTGTCCGCTAGTTTGATTTCCGCAATTTGACTTGTCGGTCTTGTTTGTAGTGCCGTCGGTGTTTGAAGTAGATGCTCGGCTTTCTAGTGGTGGAAAATATTTCGTGTCTTCCGGCACAGGTAGCGAATTCTCTTGAGGAGATGCGCATAGAGAGTCTTTTAGCTGTGATCGTTTACCTACGGCATAGCCTCCTCTATACTCACAAAGCATGGCAGTTCGACGACGAAGCCATAGAGTGCCCGGTTGCAGATTTGGAGCGCGAGGATCTGATAGCAGAAAGCATTTCTGGTATTCAGCGCACAGCTTCTGCAGTGGCGATTACCCGAAACATGGTTTTCAAACCCGACGAGAAAAGAAGCGGTAGCGCGAAGAACGCGAGGAGCACGAGCGGACATTCCATCGCTCGGGACAAGTGTGTTTCGGCGTCTCGTCGCAGCGGGGCGCCCGTTAGAAGCCTCTCCTAGGGTGCCTACATGTCTGTCTGCCTCAGGGCGGCTCTGCCTCAGGGTGAAGACATCCATTGTTGCCCTGAATGTGCCAGCGCGTGACGCTCTCGCGCACTTGGTGCGTGGCTTGGCGGTAAAATGGCGTCTATGCATTAGCCAGAGCTACGCACTCGAGCTGAGTGACACCGGATCGCGCGCACTTCCAAATGCATAAAAAAACGATTGGGCGGAAAAATGGCTGAGATGTCACCACTCAAGCAAAAGCGGGCGTGTGTATGAAGGCACTCTAGCCTCTCCTCTCATCCGTTGTCTGCTGCACTACCTTTTCACTTTTGGCGGCCGCGTCTCATGGCGATCTGCCAGGCTTTGTCAGTATAGAGGCGGATATGCCTACGGGGTCTTTTCTTCGAAGAAGCACACACTTCGTAAGTGCTTGTTCATCATAAGTCCGGGACGATTTCATAACCGCGTTTCTTGCTCTAGAGCAGTCGGTGTTGTGCTGGCTTCGGAATTGAACTACGGCATTTTCTTCTTGCCATCTGGGGCGTTGTCGGGAAGTGGAGGCGTGATCTTTTTCACAGTTGATACGCTTGAAATTGTTTGAAGAACGAGTTCCGTGGTATTGTTGCTCGCAACAACACGTTGTAATCGTTTGCCCAGTGCACAGTTTCTTTCTTATGTATAATGATGTATGCAGTGTTTTCTGGCTGCCTGGACCCACACGCAAGCATTTCTGCTTTTGTGGGCCAGTATGCTATCTTTTGTGAATTTTTCCTTTCTGTGAATGAAATATAATAATTATTATAGAAAAAAAAACTTCAGCAGAGGTCGTAGACACGGCATGTATAAGCTACATGTCCAAGACATTCGCACTGCTGCTTACATTGCTTGGGCTTGACAACATGTAGGTACACTTTATGTACACGGCATCTGGTAGTGTTCCGGGTGAAAATTTGATAGCACCGGAGTATGTTGAGCCCATTCTTCGAAGGCGCAGCACAGTATGTGATGACACAATTTCCTGCAGAACATCAGCTTCAGTGATATCGTTGGTCAGACCAAGGATAACACCCACAAGGCATGCCAGAAGTTTGACGTTCGTATGCGGCAACTTTAATACCACAGAGTGACGTCGTACTAAGAAGTGTGACAGTTGTCCCAAGGTTTCTGGTGTCCAATGCGAGAAGGTTAAGCCTCTCATTTGGGCAAATGGCGACAATGCCATCAGCGTTGTTGGCCTGAATGGCCTGCGAGGGCCCGATGGTGTTGAACTGTTCTATCTTAATAGGTGGATCAGTGCGGGCACAAATATCACCGTAAGACTGTTTACCGAGCGCCTAGCGTTTCGTATGTCGACAAATGGCGGGACGCTCGGGGGGAAACGCTGCTTGCGTTTCTTCCATTTGTAGGTCAGGAACGGGCCATCGTTCATGTCCTCTATTGAGCATGGGCTTTAGAGTCTGATTTTAGAATGTCGACGACAGAGTCTAGTGCTCCTACGCGTATTTACGTTGATTGATCTGAATAAGACGACAACGGGGTTGCGGCCGATTTTCGAAGCAGTTGGACTTGCCGTTACCTGTCTTTTAGAGCCTGCTGTAAAGCTCCTTATGCTGCATTGTCTTGGCGTTTTCTGGGTCACCAGATGACGAAGCAGGCTTGGCAATGGCTTTGTTTGATCTTGTAGTTTCTGATGGACGAGGTCAGCAAGGGCCCCCCATCATGCAATGTACCAGGAAATTGCTGTAGACGAGAAATTCGTCTTTTTGTGCGTTTTGTAGTTGCGGATTGGTCAGCTTAAAAGTCTCAGAGACGTGGAAAAAAGCCGGGATACCTAAATAAATAACAAAAAGCCTTAAATGTTGCAAAATGAGGCAAGTCTAGGTGTGGAACAAACATATGCTCCTCATTCTTTCAGGAGGTGATAATTAATCCTGTGACACGAGATGATATCTGCCCATGTGTGTGATAAGTAACCCAGACATCGGTATTCCGGTAGGGTCATTATAATGTTTAGAGCAACGGGCGACATTTAAACATTTAAGACCCGTGCAGATCAAGATCGGAATACATCGTTGGTGTGTCGTTGGCATAGAATAAGTGTAGATAAACTCAAGGGGTTTGCATACATCTTCCATCGAAATTCTCCAAACTATATAAGACTACGTACAGATTGCGACATAAGGAAGTTTCAATAATGGTTCCGATAAACCCGCTAACAATACGATGGATATGCAAAGGCGCAAAAGGAGTATCGGGTATCGTTATCGTTATCATCGGAACGACCTACTTAAACTCAAAATGACCAGTTACACGCATTCAACTCCGTCTCGCAAGGAAAGCATGGAAGAATCTAGCCCCACCACATCTCATACTGGACTTGACTAGACAGCCAAAGCCACGGGCCGCCGGGTCCAATCACGTGCCAGTTAGAGATCACGAGGCATATTGCTCCGACTTGGGTATCGGCAGTTTCTAGACGCACGCCCTGGTACAAACGTCGAAGTTTCTATTCAGGTTTGTGATTGGATGGCGGCGTGTAGTTTTGGCTGTACTCCATCGGAGGGTAAGACGAAGGAGCGGAGCGGCTGCTGTGTGGTAGGTGAACTCTGCGGACATTATCAGCTCCGTTGCCTCCTCCCGTCCTCACCGGAAAGATTGTGAGGCCGCTCCAGACTGGAGTGCGATTCCCGAGGGGCTATCGGTCGATCGCCATTTCGAACTCCTGTTCTAGCCACACGAAAAAACTGTAGGCATCTCCTCCCCTCGTTTGGATATGTAACCCGCTTCAAAAGGAGCCGCACTTTTGTTTTCGACACTTTTATTGAAGATGTTTTCACGACTTCGCGTTTCCACCAACAGGTGCTGTGAATATTAAAGTACAAAGGACGTCAAATAAATATTGGGACTGGCTTAAGTTCTAGCCAGATATAAAAAAAAATTTAAATTAGCTGTGCTACTCTTAGTCTCTCCCGATCTGTAAGGATATTTTTCCTCCCATCTGGCTACGATTTTTTGTTTTCCAGAATCCTAGAGCTACGTATGGTTGTCCCTAAACCATTGCAGACCTGTCAAATCACTTCGTCAACCGTTTTAAACCTTTGTCCCCTGAGAGGCTCCTCAAAAGGACCGAAAGGTGGAAATCACTCGGACTAGAATCAGGACTGTCATGCGAATGTGGCAGTACGTTCCATTGGAATTAGTCAATAACGGCCAGAGTTTGGCGGCCTCATCGAGTCTCGCGTTCTTGTGTTGCAAAATCACACCTTCATTGGATGATCCTGTACATTTCTTGTGAATAGCCTTCCGAACTTTATCAGAGAATAATGTAAAGTAGTACACCTCCTTTACAGCTTTCACTATTAAAAAAATCACATCCACAATACCCGTGTGGTCTCACACATCGTTGCAATAACCGTACCCGCGGATAATTTTGTGTGAAATTTCTTGGAGGTGGGCGGGGTGCGAATCTACTTGCTTTATGTTTTTATTACATTGACGCCTCCCTTTGTCTTGGGCATGTGGTTGTGTACCCATGACTCATCTATTGTAACGATTTTGTTTTCGCGTCGAAGGCAGTGTGAACCGTGGCGCAGTTCTGCGTTTTCCCGCAACACCCGTGACTGCCAAATATCGCTGTGAGTAACACAATTTCAAGATAAATAAGCAAACGTCCCGTCTCAAAAATACCTTAAAAACAAAAAAAAAGATAAGGGAGGGACATTGCCACTCACATTAAACGAAATAATCAATAATATAAAGATCCCGAGCTCCTTTCCGAGCGTCCGCCGACGCAAACATGACCCGGGTCACAAGCCTGGCTCCGGCTCACTCTCTCCAGCCGTCATGCCGCATACTGCGGCCACGCGATGATATCATGTTGTAATGTTAATCATGTAAGCAAAGTAAGGACGGCAGCTTGTTAACAAAAAGCGAGGACGAGTTGACATTGGTTGTGACCCTTTTTTGAGCCGTTGCTCTTTTTGTTGTTTAGCCTGGGCTAGCTAGCTAGCCCAATGCACGCACGAGGAGCCCTTTGATATATATATATATATATAATTTCTTTTTAATTATCGGCTACTTGCGTAGCATTTATTGCGAGCTTGGGTTATCAAAATGGGGAAGCTCTGGATACAGTGGATACAGTGGCGTCCCTGTGGTCAGTCTTCCGTGATTTGTCAAGAGCCCACTGTGACGTTTTCAATAGAATACTTCGCAATTTTATTGACAGAAATAAGACAAATCTTTGATCGATCGTAATTTAAGTGACATCATTTCAGTTGTAACAGAAAAAAACAGGCGATTACATTTTTGTGCTACCGTTAACTGCGTTTCGCGCCCTTGGCACTTTGCCACACGCTAGACGCGACCACTACATCCATCATTTTTTGTAGTTTACTTATAGAGATTAGTGGCGAACAACACATTTTACCGCCTATGTTGGGGCTATGCATATCCTTCTGTTTCAGCAGTTTTGGGGAAATTCCTTAGCTAAGAATAAGAAGGGAGGAGAACACGTGTTCCTGCTAACTGTGTCGCACTCTGTGCATATGTGCGAACACATGCACAAGCACTTACGAAAACACAGCGCGGGCGCAGGCACAGAAATACGCGTGTATCTTCACATCTATGCAGATCTATGCACACACGCAGGCACAGTAATACGTTCACATGACCGGAGACAGGAAGGAAATGAAAGCCGCATAAAAAAAAGGGACAATGCACAACGTATCGGGGACGTTGCGTGTTGCCTTCTTTTCTTTTATGTGCCTTTCTTTTCCTTTCTTATCTCCGGTTAAGTTATGTCAAATTTTCACCAGCTCGCCCGCGCACTCATCCTTCGTTATACACATGGATGTACACATCTATGTACATCCCTGAACCCATGCACAGTTAGTTGTCAAATACATCTTTTTACCAGGCCTTTACTTTGGTCCCTAAGATTGTTTTTATGTTAAAAATTAAGAAATGAGGATTGCGAGAAAGGCGAGAGAAGAAGATGGCCGTCTCGGAAGGGTGGCATAATTCGCATCAGAAGACATGAGCAGCCCGGCGCGCCTGGCCATCCATCACATCTTAAGGCGGCTTGGTGGGCTGACGGCTTTCCCGCCTTCCCCTAACAATGATTAATGGCTTCGGGCACACCGAAGTGACGCGCCCAGAGCCCATGGCGAGCGACGAGGTCGCGGCCGGGGACCCCGATCGAGGCCTCAACCGGAGCTGCCTCGGAGCTCCGACACCATTCCGAAAACGTAATGTACCACTCCTTGTGACTGTATTATCCCATACATTAGGAGTAGAGCAGCGTAACAAAACTGGTCTTGCCTTAATTTGTAAGAGCTGCAAGAAACCGTTTTTTTTTCTTCTTTTTGCTCACAAACTCCTTGTATTATACTCCATCTCCCCTTAAATTGGCAGGGCAACGATTTTTGCACCTTCAGTACTGACGGCTTGAAATTCATCCTTGTCTTTCATAACCAACGAAACACGCGTTAGTTCTAAATGTGACAGCATTTCTAGACTCACAGAACCGTGAGACTGTGTGCATGCGTCCGTCGCGAGTGGGTATTCAAATATAGCGAAGAAACCTGAATTGGTGCATAATTATACACCAATTCAATTTAGGAAGTATTGTCGCGGATGAAAAAGTATAAACAAATGCAGAACTAAAATTGAAAACTTAATCGGCAAACTTGTACAAGAAAAAAAAAAAGAAAAATAACGAGTGTCGAGAAAGCAGCAGCGAGCATCGAGGTGTTGGCGTGACAGCTGACTAGCGCGAGAGTGAGCCGGTAAGGCCACGCTGGGCTTCCTATCTACTTCACTCGGTATGACGAACATTCGGCCTAGCATATTCGAGCGTCGCGCATTTTGGGAAAGAGTAAACACGAATCTTTTAGAACTTTGGAGTATGATGTAGTGTTACTTCTCGCCCATGCATGCGGCAGTATTAGTGGAAAAGCGGTGCCGCGCTGAGGTAGATAGAGAGCGGTACGCTAGAGAAACGTCTGAAGAGGTGCACTGTATCCCAAATGCTTTCGCATTACATCATTTTTTTTTTGGCAGCAACCATAGAAAAGGCGTAGTTTCTTTTTTGTCCACGCGATGGCAGTTACGAAAAATAAAGGATGATCCAGTGGGTGCATCCCTTGGGAATGCGTTAGCATGACCCTTGGAAAACGCCACACACGTCCCCGCTTTAAGAAACGCTAACGCTAAACCCTTCAATTTTCTGTTTCGGTTTTCTCTTTAGGCTTTCTCTTCCGCTTCCTCTACTTTCTTGCAGCCTCTTTTTGGCTTCTTCACGGGGTCAGTGTTGGCGTTTCCTAAGGCGTGCAGCGTTTCCGAAGGGTCATGCTAAGGCATTTCTTAAGGATCCATCAATGAATCTTCTTTTAATTTTTTTTGCGGCGAAGTGGGCTCGCCGCGCCAGCTTCGTTCCAGCCTCTGTCGCACGCCAACCCGCGTCGGCTTGTCGCTTCTTGCGCCGCATATCGGCAAGCCGAGCTAGGCGCTGCTTCCGCTCCCCTGTCTCGTTCACCTGCCATGCACCCTTAAGCCCGGTTCACACAGTTGCGTTTGACTGCGTTTGACTGCGTTGCGGCAGCGAGACACCAGGACATCCCAGCTGCTTATATCGCGTGCTAAGAAGATTCCTTGAATTGGATTCCACGCTTCATACGAAGCACTGATGTGCCGGTGGCTCGCTTTCGATTCTCGACGCAACGCAGTCAAACGCACTCAAACGCAAGTGTCTGAACCGGCCTTTAGCAGCGGCATCCACTGTCTGACACTGCTGCAAGCTCAGACTCTCCCCAGCATCCGCGCGCGCATCGGCTTCTGCCCCGTGACGTCGCCACCCTGTCGCCTTTGTCCTTCACTACTCTCCCCCTCTCTACGCGGCGCGCTTCCCTTTTCACTGTTTTGTCCACAGACGGACGCCGTCAGCTTTTAGCAGCGTTTATATCTTTGTCTGCAGCCAGAACATGTGGTCCCTCCGAGGCATCGGCCACGCGATTGCACTCGTTATAAGATTGGCCAGGATCGGCAACCCACCGTCATAATAGCGCATGGCAGCAGCTCCGACAGAGCGCGGGTTGCGCACCAGCACTACAGTACACTGAGAAGTGGATCCTCAGACCAGAACCCACACCACTATACTCGTTGGCACCTCATGACAAAAAAAAAAGAAAAAGGACGGTTTGCGCATTATTTTTGCACTGTGTGAATCATTTCTTACACGATTTGAGTGCTGCAGGAAGAAACGACTCTTTTTTTAACGTGTACGTGTTGATAAAATAACACAAAGCTAACCTAAGGTGCACCTACATTTATCTTAATTCTACACATAAAGGAGCAAGTAGTAGCGTTCCACCAGGAGCTGGTTCTTTTTTTTTTTTACTACTGTTTTTGAGGATAAAATGACTATCGATTGATATGCAGCGTTCTCTTTCCCTCCTTCCGGTTCGCCGGAATGGAGACACTCCTACAAAACCGCTGCATGAACGTCAGGCACAGTGTCACTAGGGTACCCGGAACGCGTCTTAGACTTTACTTCGTTTCAGCTTAGGCCCGAGCGCGGCCGATGTTATGAGCCGAAGGGCCAATCAAACAGCGAAGGAGGCACAACGTCATGGCCTGCTCTCTGCAGTTGATAGAACCAGCCGGTATTCGCCGTCTCTCTGCGCGTGCTCCTCCGTCGGCTAGTCTTATCAAGCGCAGAGACCACGCCATGACGCTGCGCTTTTTGCGGTGTTTGATTGGCCCTTCGGCTCATAACATCGGCCGCGCTCGGACCGAAGCTGAAACGAAGTATAGCGTAGCGTCTTTAGCGTCGTGCCCACTCATCGAAAGTGGTCCCGAAGTAGCTGTACTTCTTAGATAAGAGGTTCCTGCAAGTAACGACATTCCTCGACGCGCCGACTGCGAGACGACGCAGATTTTAGGAAGCGAATGGCGGCGCACGGCAGGAGAGTGAACTGAATGATACCATTTTGTTAATAGGAAATATGCTTCGTCATTCGTTTAGTTGTCGTTACTTGTAAAAAAGAAGCATCGAGGGACTTTAGAAGTAGCAACAAATAGTGTCACAGGAGCCGGGGCGTCATGATGTCGGATGCCGTGATTCTGGCGATTGGTCGTAGAAATCGCGCTTGAAAAAAAAAAAACGCAAGGGTCGCTGTCGTCGCGGTGTCCTATATCGCGCCTGCTCTCGTTTCCATTGACTGTCTGGCTGCAGAGCGACCTGCAGTAGTAGTACGGGAGTCTGCCGCATCCATTACTGCTGCTGCGCCACCGCCAGGATCGCGACAGGCAATCACGTGACTCTTCTATGACGTCATTAGGCGGGAATGCTGTAATCACCTTTGAAGATGCGGTAAACACACTTCTCTTTTTTCCAAAGCATACGTTTAGCCTTGTCATTCGCCGAATTTACTCCGTAGATTGCGTTGATTGACTATAAAAAGTGTTTTGCGGGAAAGTAGACGCATCAGATTCCTTTTAGAGTGCTCAATGTGTTGAAGATGGAACCTTTGTCTTCATAGCTGATGTTTTGTATTTTATTGGTATCCTCTTCGGGTTTCAACAGTCCTCGAAATACAGCAGTATAGACGTACTCCATGTAGTCTATTCACCAGTCGGGCCAAAACAATTGTACAGCTCAAATAAGGTATTCACAGAATTGGCACCGTTCTTGTTTTGTTTTCACTCGTCGCCTAGGAATTTTCGAAAATGTGACTCACTAAATCTTGAATGTTTCTCCTTCTGCAGTCTACGTATTTGACCAAAATAACCTTCGCGCGGGGCCTTTTGATGAGCACTGTCCCAGTTCGAATTTCATCGCGTAATTATGCGTTCACTTACCCCGCGAAGTGTTCAACTCCCCCCCCCCCCCCTCCCCTCCCTTTACTCCTTCCTGACGCTTTCTACTGAAAAATAGCTTTCCATTCGAGAATGCCCAGCGGCGGTAATTCCCTTCGTGGCGCGGTATCCGGAATGTGAGACCGTCGCCAACTTCACGCACCACTTGATATCACGTGCCGTCAATACCCGGACCTGAGGTCAGAAAAAGGAACGGGAACGTCCTCAAATTCATCTTCCGAAAGAAATAAAATAAAAGACACCCTCAGGAATAGGAAACTTCTTTCCACTGGATAAATTCCGGTGAATTCCACAGGCGTTTGCGATTGATATTCTTTTATTTTTTGTCGACTTTGGGTCAAATCATTCCGGAGAGTTTTGCGCGTTACTTTTAGCTGAGTTTTCTCGAAATTTTATTTCCTCGCTCACCTTCCGAGTAGCAGTGCACGCCACCGATTTTCGACTTCATCCTGAGGCGGATAATTGCCCGCTGACGGCGGCATTTCTACGAGGTCTGCACCGACTCGGTGAGGCTGGGCTAAAGTATGCCCGCGACCGACAGTATTTTTCTTGCTGCTGACGCAGCGCCCAAAAAATGCATTTTACATATTTGTTCTCTATTTGAAGTTTGTTTTATATATCCCTTAATTTACGACATCTTTTTTCCACGAGGAGAAGAAACAATAAAGTCAGATACTAAAAGCGAGTTTACCTCGAGTTCGTGGAAAGAATCTTATTGAACCTTCGAGTGTGCATCTCCGCCTTTAAAGCTTGTTATCATCTTTCTATCTCTATTAAACTGATTCTCGTGTCTATTTGTAACGCTTATTCTCATATCGTTCTCTTTATTGATCTCTCTCTCTCTCTCTCTGTCACACATATTTCTATTTGATTTCATTGACGCACGTGCTGACCTCTCTCAGTAAAACTTGTTTTCACCCTTTCCTGTTAAGGCTATTATCCTTCACCTTCACTGTCACGCTTATTATCATCATTTTTCTACGCTTATTTATAATTTATTGAGTACCTTTTGGCACCTTTTTGTGTCCCCTTTCCTTTGTTTTATAACGGTTATTATTATTTACTGCGTAAGCTGTATCATGCTCCCTTTCTATCTTTAAATTTTTTTCTCGCATCTCTCTGTAAGGCATATTCTCAACTCTTTATCTGATGCTCGCGGTCATGTCTTTCTCTAACGTTTGTTTGAATTCCTTTTTTTAGAATGCCTATTTTTATCTTCCTCAATTTCTTCCTGCAATCCTTGGTACCATGTTTCCATGTAACACCTATTTCCATCTCTCTTATGTAGCACTCGTTCGCATTTTCTTCCTCTCTGTTACGCTTATTCTCATGCGTTATCTGTAATATATTTTCTTCCTTTCTCTTACTTGACTTCCCTGTGCAACGTTTACATTGTTTAGGTTTTCTTTCATTCTTCCCTCTCTTTCTTTCTCTTCTATCTGTAACTCCTATTTTTATTTTTATTTTATATAATTCTTTTTCTGATGTTTGTGCGTAACGTAAATCATCATTTGTTTTTCTCCTCCCGCTCACGGCCCAATATATTTCTTTAAAATACTTATTTTCATCTCAGTCTATCTGTAAGCAACATTCTCATCTCTCTGCACGGTTTATTCTAGTTTCTCTATTTCCTCCTTTCACGTTTTCTCACACACTTTATTTTTCAAACTTTCTCAGTCCTCTCTCTGAAATCCGGATTGTTACCTTTTTCTGTAACTGTGAATCGAATCTACTTTTCTTCCTTTCCACCCTTTTTCTCACTTTCCCTTTAATAGTTATTCTGACTGCTGTCTGCCTTTAATAGTTATTCTGTAGCGCTTATTTTCATTTCTTTTTCTTTCAGGCCAAGGATCTACCTCTCCCATGAGTGTAAAACTAGGGGAGGGCGGCGTCCCTGACGCTGTTACACGGCCACGGATGTTCCTGTGACGGTTATTTCCAGGTCACTAGAAAATACAAATGCGTGCCTCGCGAATTTCGAAACTATGCTTCGTGGGACATTATGTGTGCGTATTTCGTCAAATATAGAAATCTTATTTATTTATTAACTAAAGGCGACGAATTAGCTCCTGGCTGTATGTAGGTATTCAAAACCATAAACAACAAAATGGCTTATATATTGCTAAAGAATAAACACAGGGACAGACACGACGACACATTTTTCCTTGTGTCCCCGTCGTTGTGTTTATCCTTTCAGTAACATATAATTTCAACAGCGTGCTCACCTTCCAAATTATTTGTTTTTAATTTAGCATCATCAGCAAGGTTTTTTTCATCGAGACGGGAACTGATTCGTGGATTTTCTTAAGCGATTCGCAAATTGCAGATGCTCCGGGAAGGTAGGCAAACTTTTTCCCTCGTAGCACGGTCACCTTCATCGAGACGGTAACTGATTTCTGGATTTTCGTAAGCAATTCGAAAATCGTAGGTGCTCAGGGAGGGGAGGCAAACGTTTCCCCTCATTACCGATTTCGTAAAACCAGTCATCACTGACGTCAAGTATGCTCGAGCGCGTCTGTACGACAATGAAGCTCTCGGCGACAGAAAACCAATCGCGCCTGCATCAACGCCCCCCTTTATTCGGTGCCTCGTGTATCGTACCACACGGCGGAGGTCGTCGTAACACCCGATGCCCGCGTGCATTCGTCATTCAAGCCCGAGAAATGTCTCGTCAATTATTGCGCCGCCCGGCCCGGTCACCCGATCCGCTCCATCGATCTGGTCAGAGCTCTGCCGCCGAGGCGGACACTGGAGCCGTCCCCCGGCTGGCCCCGACACCGGACCTTCTCCGAAACGACCATCTTACGAAACTTGGCCCATCGCCGCGGGGACCGATGCTCGGACCTATAACCTATTGCGTTTCCACAGTCCCCGCCGAGCCCCCAGCGATCCCGGGGTTGCGAAACGAAATACCCGATCCGCGCCATATAATAATAACCCGTGACTTCCTCCCTTCAGCATCGCCCACTTGTTTTCCCTTTCTGGTTTTCGGCCATTCGGTGTGGACAGTCTGAACAGAATGATCGAAGAAGGGGCATGTCTACACTCCGTCTCACCTTACGACAGACTGCGGAGGAGGCCAATGAAATGCCATGTGAGTGTCACGTGACCTTCAAGTGGGACGCAGCGACGCGCGTTGCGCGCGGTCACGTGATATGTTCGCGGTAGGGGCTGCGGTGCGCAACGCCGCAGCTGCGAAACTCCGAGTGAAATTGCACCGTGTGAATCAAGTCCGATACACATGGTGCGAATTTGCTTGCAAAGTTACAGCTGCAACGTCGGGCACCGCAACTTCCCCCAGGTCTTTTCTTTTTGTTTTTCTGGCACACGAGCGATGTCGCAATTGCCGAATCGCAAGTAAAATAGCGCCATGTGAACTTGAGTTTGTGCAAGATTTACACACCGAGCACCTTTCGTCAAGATAGATATTTTTTTTTAAATAGACAAAATGGTTTAAAAAAAAAACCTCTTCTAAGCTTTCTTATTTTTAAACAATCGAAAAACAAACAAACTAACCAAAAACGACTTGTACCGTGCTCATATTTGGGTGTCTATGAAAAGAGTCACGTGGTTTCAGCTGCAAATGCAGGTGAAATGATCTGGCATATGAAATATCATTTTCTGAGCATGGAATTCACACCTGCAGAGAAAGAAATTCCCTCGTCGTTTATTACATACAAAAAACAAGGCAATCCTGGAAATTGCCGAATGCACAAATTTCTTTACAAAGAAAAAAGAAAAGAAACAAAAACCCTTTGTTTCCCGATTTTGCGTTCAAACGTCAAACTATGATTTATCGTTTTTGCCTTAAACGTCTTTTTTACCCTTTACCCTATAGTTAAAAAAAAAAAAAAAAACCTAGAAGGACGAACACTTTCGCTGACAGAATCCGCTGCTCGAAGAGAAACGCCCCTCTACAGCTGTGAAGTGAAGCGGAGGAGCGGGGACCTGCCGCCTTCTACTCAACCGTGCAGCAAAAAAAAAAAAAAAAGAAAAGACTGGCCTGATTTGGCGACCGATTTGGGAAACAAAGCAAAGGGTATTGAATCCACGAGGTTGGTGTTGAAAATACCTAGAACACGGCAATTCGATGCTCATTTGAGACGGCCACGAGGACGCCGTTGAACATAGATGTTCCAGTTGACACGATGGCACAAAGCACTCTTGTTACATATGTGAAAAAAAAAGGTGGAGTCCCTATAGACCTTTTCCGCTTACTCTCGCCCCCGACCGCCAAGTAGGCATATCCGGTATGGGCGACGAAAAAATGTTAAAACGTTTCAACCTGCAAATAGTAAAAAAATAGATGGGAGAGAAAACGAGAACGGGTGACGGTTACGCTTTTCTCCTAAATGCATTCTATTGGCGTGGCGACGGCTAAACAATGTTTTCGCCCATACTGGAAGTGACGACAATTCAAGATGGCGGCGCCCTTGAAGAAAGGGTCTAGTCACTTGGAAGGTGTGATCCTTTAAGCCGCATTCGCACAGCTCATGCATCACACAAGAAACACGGTGTTCGCTGGATACACGATGCAGAGTTATCTGCGGACACGTTTTTACACTCCCCTGGCGTGTCCGCAGAACTCTTTTGTTCCCGAAACGTAACTCTTTTCGGAAACAAAATGATAGCCACGGCGGACGTGAGGGATTACCAAAAGAACATACTAATTATCAGAATGATCACCTAAATGTTACTTATCAACTGATTAATTGGTGAAAATATACGCATGGTTCCAATTAAACACTGGCTGAGTTTCACAAAAAAAAAAAACCTACATCGGCGAATTTTAGGACGACTTGAAGCATGCGGGAAGCGCGAGGGTGTCCTACTAAAGTTACCACTTGTACAGATGGAATAATAGGGTCGGCGATGGAAAAATGCCGACGATGAGAATATTACCATCCTACTGCACGAGTGGCAACATTAGCGCACCCCCGCACCCTTCCCGTGCTTCGAGTCTTCCTAAAATTCACTGATCTTGGGCTTTTGGATGACGCTCAGCAAGTTTCTACTCATGCGTTCATTTTCACAAACTATAAAGCACATTAGTATATTTTACGTGCTTATTATGCTAATTAATGTGTGTGTGTGTGTGTGTTTTTGGTGCAACCCCTGACGTCCTGACAAAATTGCCAGCTTGTTACCGAAACAAATTTTGTTTTTGTTTTCCCTTAAAATTTTTTTTTCAAGGAATGTCTGAAAGTTTTCGCAAAAACACCCAGTGTATGTATGCTCGGAATCCCTGACGTGGCTGCCAGCTTATTCCCGAAACGAGTTTCTTTTTTTCCCCTTAAAAACCCATTTTCAATAGGATGTCTAAAGGTTTTCGCAAAAACACTCAGTATATATATGATTGGAATCCCTTACGTGGCTGCCAACTCGTTCCCGAAACTAGTTTCTTTTTTTTTTTGTTCTCCCTAAAAAACCCCTTTCAAGAGATGTCTGAAAGTTTTCGCAAAAACACCCACTATATGTATGCTCCGAACACGACTAAAGAAAGTGTTTTTATGACACATGTGACAAAACCGTTATATTAGGAAAAAACTCTCCTCACAGAGTGTCTGCAGATTGTCCTTTTGTATCATGTACAAGCAGTGAGATCGCGACTTCGTACACCACTGTTGAGTCGGCGCGCATTTGAGCGTCAAGCGTTTCGATAAGATGATAAAAACTCCTCGTATTTGCGCGATATCATCTCGGGCATCCTCACCGAGCTTTGAAAATCCAGAATATGCGGCTCTAAAGGTGCGTTTGCGCTCCACTGCGCGTTGATTTTTGCACTTTCATCGAGAAACATCTTGATTGCAAGCAGACGTAGTACAGAAAGTTCCCGAGAAATGAGAACCGTGTTTTTCGCACCGGATAAACAAACTATGTACATTGTAGAAGGCTCGAACTCCGCGAGAATGGGAAGCTAGCGGTTGGGACAGAAAGCGAAAGTTTGAGAACATGACGTTGCCGGGATGAAAAGATAATTGAGCAAAAACGAAATATTTTCGTAAGCCGACGTCCACCCAAGCCCGATATGGTCAAAACAATAAATTATATTGTAAATGCTTGGGGGATTTATAGCAGTGAAAAACACTTGTCAGCAAAGAAAGACAATATTGTTTTCTTTCTTGCTGACAAGTTCGTTTCATCAAACAGGCGCCCACAATATCACTCTTTTTCTTCTTTTTTTGATGAAATGAGGTTTATGTGGACGTCGGTACATAGAGAAAGTTCGCTTCTCTCAATTATCTTTTGATTCAGGTAGTCCTGTTCTGAAACTTTCGCATTCTACCCCATCCGCTAGTTTAACCTCCTCACTGAGTTTGAGCATTCTGCCTTGCATAGTTCATTTACCCGGGCCGAAAAACACTGGTCTCTTCTCTCGGGAACTTCCTGTACTTCAAAAGTGGCGTTAGTGTTTCTTGCCGTCCGCGAACTGTCGGTGTTCGTAATCGTCTCTTCATTTCGGTACACTCAATATCGAAGGACTTTGGCTGAATGCGATTTGGGGCCGACATAACTCCTCCCCGGTTGAGCTCGTATCTCTCTCGTCCAGCCAGAGCCCGCGGCGGAAGACTTTGAAGCGGTAACAAGCTCGGACGGCTCCGCGGACGAAGGCTCTTCGTGCACCCCGCGAACAAATCCAATCGTGTCCGCAGTCCGCACTGCCAAACCACCGGACTCCCAAATCTGTGGACGCCGGGGGCAATTGGGACTGACGGCGGCCTTCTATTGCGGGCCCCAGAAGCGACGGAAAACTTCCCAGGCCTTCGGTGAACGCAGCCGTCCTTGTTATGCAAATTAGAAGTTGGGCGCGGAAGGTCGGGGCAAATGTAAAACAATAAATAAATAAAAAAATTAAAACATTCGAACGTACTTTTTTTTATGATTCGGTGGACAAAGCCAACGTGATCTGGTACAATAGGCATTGAAAAAAAAAAAAAAAAACATCTACTCGTATAATCGATACATTGTTCGTTAAGCGTGTTGGTTGCCACTACTCGTGAAATGCCGTGCGCCCAATTAAGAGGCTGGAAAGTGCGAATAGATCTATAACGTCATTTTACAGTCTTCTTTAAGCCGGGGTCCCACTGCTGTACATCATACAAACGACAGTGTGCGTACAGATTCGAACGCGAGTCACTGCGAGATCCGTATGGAATGCCGCGTGGCAATGAGTTTAAAAAGAAACTTGGCACGCGGCATTCGAACCACGGAGTATTGCGGTGACTCGTGCTTGCAGACTGTCGTTCGTATGACGTACGGGCAGTGAGACCCCGGCTTTAGGCCGGTTCACACATTTGCGTTTAACGGCCGGTTCACACAGCAGCGTCTGCTTACGTTAGGTTAGGTTATGGCAGCTTACGTCTGCTTATGTCGAGAGTGATCGGAACATCCGCGCTTCCTGTGAAGCGTAACACTCAGTTGCAAGAGTTGCCTTGCACGCGACTTTTGAGGCACGGATGTTCCGGTGTCCTTTTTTTTCTGTATTTGTGTTTTCGGAATATTTTTCCGAAGACGGGAGTGGTCTAGCATTCAGCCAAAGACCTTGGATAGTGAGTGTACCTAGGGTGCCTTCATGTGCGCTTTGCTTAGTGTGGAGACATGTGGCCACTTTGTCCCACACTTTTTTTTTTTTTTTTGTTCAGAAGCGCGTGAAAGAGCGCGTCCCTTCACGCGTTTGTGGCCCTGACTGTGCTATGGCGACATTTTGTTTTCGTAGGTTTCTTTGTATTTTACCCGTGAGCGCGTGCTGTCGGCATCGGGTACTACAAAGGCTGGCATCATCCTAAACAGAAGGACATTGAGGCACCCTAAGTGTACCAAAATGAAGAGACGAACACCGACAGCCCGTGGACGTCAAGCAACGATACTATACCACTTTTTGCAGTAGAGATTTTGTTCGATAACAGGGCCAAAATCAACGCCCAGCAGAACGTTCAGGGGTGCATATTCTATACTCTGTTTCATACTTAGCGTGCAACGCTGTCAAAGCTACTAGCGCGAGCGCGTGGCTTCATCTATGGTTGTGTTTGCGCGAGAACGCGTGCAAATGATCAACGAGATCAAGCCCCACGCTCGCGCCAGTAGCTTTGACAGCGTTGCACGCTAAGTATGAAACAGAGTATAGATTTTCAAAGCCCAGTGAGCATTCCCGAAATTATCATTGCGCAAATACGAGCATTTGTTTAAAGCGATTATTTTTGCGCGCGACAATATGCAGAGATTCCGACCTCGTCCGCTCTCGTCGTCGTTGCGGAAAAACCCCTAGCTCCGCTATTGGCGCGAGGCCCGGGAAATCGGGTTTTCTCGTCGGCCGCGCAGCGCAGAGATGGGGTTCCCCGACATCCCGCCTGTAAGGACGCGACGAAAGGACAGACTTCCGTGTCGTCTGCTTGAAAGACGTGTTCTCAAACATTACTCGCGTTATGTCAAATCTCACTTTGGCAATATCCAGTTGCTATATGCCTAATGTTGGGTGGTTTTAGAGACATCCACCGCGCTTACCCCCTTACATCACGGTTCCTCGAGATCTGGTGGCGGTCGTCCGTGGCATCTATACGTCGCCAACCACGGCGGCTATGAGAGTTAACCACGTCGCACCTCTGTCCCCAAGTACGTGACGGCGCCATTCCACCCGTATTGCGCGACCGTGCTACAGCTATCGCTTTCGTTCCTTTGCGCATTGGGGGCGAAAGATACGACTTCTTAAGGCCGAACCGCATGTAAGCGGTTTAGCGAGCTACGAGACGACCGGCGGCGACACCGACGAGAGTCAGCGATGAGCGACGAGATTTCTCACTGCAATTTGTCACGTCGCTCGGTTTTTGCATTTCTAGAAAACGTCGCTCATCGTCTTGGTTGTTTGCTCCCGTCACTTTTATGCGGTGTGCCTCGTCGCCCGACTGACCGAGCGACAGCGAAGAGGGTCGCCGTCACTTGTCTGGTCGCTCGCCAAATCGTTTGCATGCGGTTTATAATTTGTCGCTATATAAGAATGTTTCTCGCCCAAATTTGCGCCGACTCAACAGTGTATAAAGCCACTGCTTATACAACGTAACGCATAAAAACGTAAACAAACGCTACTGTTTTAATGGGCCTTAAATGTGGTCGAACGCGTTACGACGGCCAAATATCGCTTACGTTAGAAAATAGCTCGACACACTGGCGCCATCTATCAGGAATACCTTAGAACAGAGTTCTGATACGCGTATAAGTATAGATTGAAGGTGTTGCTGTAGTTGTGGGATCAAATGTACGTGCTATCTGTGAGAGATGGTTTTATAGCGTCATAATTTTTAGCAGGATTTAAAAAGTAACGCTTAAGCTATACGCAGGTCGGACATGTTCCAGAGCGACCCGTAGACGGCGTCAGTGTGGTCTCTCATAGTAAGCGGTCATGCGCGGCTGCGGCAGCACGAAGCCAGATCCCATTACACGGTGGCTGACCGGTAGATGAAGCGCCAGTTCATAGAAAGTTCGATGCGGTGTGTGGTGCATGCTACAGACTGTGGTGTCTGGTGAACGTAAGCAAAGGTGTTCTAAACGTTAGGCACTTGTCTTTGGTGAATCGCCAAAGAGGCGGCAAATTGTTCTTCTTAGTGTATGCGTTGCCAACGTTTTAATGCAAAAGCATTAACTGTCCCATAAAGCGAGCCGACGTCATCAGCTTTGAAGCCGCGCCATACGGCAGCTAAATTTCCTTCTCTCAATGGAGGGAACTGAAGCCGCGATCTGAAGGCTCCCAGCTTTGAAGCCGTGCCAAAAGCCGCGCCAAACGGCAGCTAAATTGCCCTCTCAAGATGAAGCGAAGTGAAGCCGCGATCTGAAGCCTCCCTGCTTTGAAGCCGCGCAAAAAGCCACGCAAAACGGCAGCTAAATTCATCTCACCAAAAGGAGCGAAATGAAGCTGAAATTTGATGGGTAGGCTCGCATTGGCTCGCACGCGTCATAGTTTCAAGGAACAAAGCTCCCATTGGCCGGCGCGTGTCAGTTTCAAGGAACGCCACCCCATGGCCCTGCGGGCCCACGCCGCAGCGCCCCGGTAAAAGGAAACGGCTGGCTGTGGGGCCGAGGCCTTCCAGAGCCCGCTCGGGCAGACTTCGGAGCGGCTGCACGGCCGATGTCAGGGCGGCGCGACCACTTCACGAGAGCGCGCGCAAGAACGACATTCATGAGTTTCACATTCACAACTCATAAGAGGTGCTTAGGTGTACCTCGAGTCCTTTTCTTGTCTGTTTTGTTAATCCGCATTTTTAAGAATTGGAGCAATGCTAAGTATTAACGTCGACATCCCAAAAAAGGAAAAGCTGTGAGCTTTTGTACTGCGGAGCTGCGCCGCTGCGATTTGCCGACAAGCATCGGAGCAAAGCCGAGATCCTGCGGTGCGGTGATAATACACAGTTATCATCTGAACACTATCTGAATTTATAGCATGAAATTCTTTTTAACGCTACACTTTTTTTAGAGCGCAGCTCTTAGGTGCCCGTTTCCGGCTTGAGCGGCGTCGGCGTCGCCGTCGCCGTCGGCGTAATCGCGCGCCGCATTAGGGGAAACGTCCCATATAACGCACCGCGGCGACGCGCTCGTTGCCTTATGGGACGTTTCCTATAATGCACCGCGCGGGAGGGAGAAGGAGGAGGAGGGAGGAGAAAGAGTAATTAGGAAGAGGAGGAAGGAGGAGGAGGGAGGAGGAGGGGGAGAAAGAGGAAATAGGAAGAGGAGGAAGGAGGAGGAGGGAGGAGAAAGACGAATTAGGAAGAGGAGGAAGGAGGAGGAGGAAGGAGGAGGAGGGAGGAGGAGGAGGAAGAGGTGGAGGAGGCTAGGAGCACGGGAGGAGTAGATGAGGAGGGAGGAGGAGAGGATACGGGATGAGGAGGAGGGGCATATCATCACTTCCGTACCCTCCTCTTCTCCTCCTCAAGAGCTGCGCTCTAATACGGCATTACAGGAAGTTGTAAACGTCTTTCATTTTTTTTAAAAAAGCTAGTAGTATTTACTAGGTAAAGGCTAGTAACCGCTTGTCACATATGTTACTAGGTACCTAGTAACCGTAGGTAGTAACTGTCAAGCCAGTAACGGTTACTAGGTCAAGAAGCTAGTAACGGTTACTAATTAACCTAGTATATTTTACCATTAGCTAGAAACTGGCACTAGCTCCCACAACAGTCGGGTGGTGCCAGTCAACTTCCAATTCAAAATTGGCAAACGTTATTGCCGCTGAGATCGATTTTTTCCACGCTGCTTACATTCACATTAGCAGGGCATTTATTCCCGATTTGCACACGTATTATACATTTAACACAGGCAAGCAATTTGTCGCTGCCCGCAATGGCTATTAATGCGTCTTTGATAATGACCATTTCAAAGAGGTATGTTGGTCAATGACCACCACGTCCGTAAATGACGTAACAAATATGGTGCCTCGTTCGCACAAATATTGTTCTCCAATATTGTTCCTAAACTTTTCAAGAAATATATTTCTTAATAAGAAGTCACGGTACACACAGTAATTATTTGCGTCGGTCTATAAAACAGCGTCTCAATAAGTTCCCAGCAACCATGTTCTCACTGCCCTGCACACGCGTCTCCGTGGCAACAGCATCGTTTCTACACAGTATCTTCGTGTTGCGTGACAGAGATGCATGAAAACTTAATACCGCATGCTGCTTGCATCTTAAAAATACATGTAAAAAAAGTTTTGCCTTTTTTTCATTTGGGAAAAAATTTTTTGCACAATTTACATTGTTATTCTTTTCTTAGAAACTCATATTTCGGGCTGAGAAAAACCTTTTTCTGGAAGCAATAAGCGGATGGCTAAGCTCCCTTTTGGGATACGCTCCTGTTTATCAATAAATATTTTAACAAAAAAATTCAAAAACAGATTTAAAAGTATGTTTTAGAATGAGAGACATCTTTAAAATTATCTGGCACATATTCAGTAGCACTTTTTAACCATAATAATCCCGAGAGGCTGCGCACGTTTTTTCCACGTGTGTACTTTCCAGCGCCCATGTCTTTGACCGACAAAATAGAGACATTGGTGGTAGCATGGTACGAGCCAATATTTTGAACTACTGTGGGTTGAATCCTGGGTGGAACACCATCAAGTGGCTGAGGGAAGTTGTCTGCACTCGAATCTACCTAGCGGACCAAGCGACCCGACAGGTCACAAGAGAGGCCCGTCAAGCAAGGAGATAAGCCCAAAAGCGAAGATGTGTCTCTAATACCCAATTCACAAGGCAGCGTAAAGGTACCTTTCGCAGAGGTACCTGTAGTAAAGGGAGCTGGAGATCGTAATCACACGGCGCATGAAGGTCCCTTTCGCTAAGGGAGGTCCTGTGTTAAACGGAGCTCGTCAAACTCCCTTTACTGCTACAGGGAGTAGCCTCGGACCCACGAACTCAAAATAAATATCACAGATATATAAATATATATTGTTTAATGCGTTATAACAAATTGAATATATATAAGTAGCAAATTATGAAATGATTGTAAACACAAATGTGATGGAATAATACATTAACGAGGAACGCATACTCCAGCTAGCAGGTAGCAGCGGCGGCACGTGGAAAACTATGTCTGCTACGAACCCGAACGCGATGGACCACTGCGAGCTCTTTTTCAAGGTTGTAGACGAGTCGTACGACTCTCCCGCCCAGGAGCTTTTATCCTTGTTGTCGTCCATCCCTTTCGATGGCGTGACTGGCGTAACCGTGAGACTCCGACGTGGCTCGTTTCTGCCGGGCACTATTTAGGTACTTCAGTGAGAACTTTGCGGGAAAATGGAACTGCTAAAGAGAATAAGGTCGCCTACTTCGCAATGGAAACTCGTAAACGCAGATGATTTATGGCCAGTGTGACCAAACGAGTTGAACGTTTTGAGGCAAGACTCATTTAAGTGCGTTTCTAGACTTAGAAGGAAAAAGACAAGGTATCATAAAAGGAAACACAAATAATATTTAGGTTTTATATGTTATATATCACACACAATAATTAAAAACTGCGCGTCAAACCAATTTCGAGGAATAATTGTTTATCACGTGCTCCTTTGGCGGTTTAGCAGGAATGCAGCCGACATCAACTTAAAGTACTTTGTTTATTCATTGTGAGTTCAAGAACGCCGTTTACTACAGGTAAATTCAGCTAAGGGACCTAAGCTAAAGGTACATTTTACCTGCCGTGTGAATTGGGTATAACTGGCGGCTATTAAAGAAATGATTCTAAGGGTGTTGGTGGCAATACAAATTTGTTATTCACCTGGCTTTGCTTTACTCTAAACTCAATTATCTCGAAACAATGTTTTTCAGTGAATAGGTACTATTATTTCCTTAACCTGTCATTGTAGTAGGTTGATTGTTTTAGTCCTGCCACGCAGTGGCGTCACAAAGGGGGGGGGGGGGCGGACCGCCCCGGGTGCAGGGCTCAGGGGGGTGTCGCGGCGGGCGACGAGAGCGGGGGGGGGGGGGGGAGGGGGGGGGGGGGGAGTCGCGGCGGGCCGCGCGAAAGCGGGGGGGGGGGGGGAGTCGCGGTGGGCCAGGCGAGAGCGGGAAAGGGGGGGGGGGGGGGGGTGGTGTCGCGGCGGGCTACCGCCCCGGGTGCCGCTGACCCTCGCGACGCCACTGCTGCCACGTAAGTACATAGGTGTTGAAACGTACTGAACTAGGATTAAAATATGTACTTAACAGTGTTGTGTTACCCATTTTTTAATACACTAAGAAAGCAAAAATTTGAGTACTAAGCGGAAACTATTTATAAAAAGTAATTTTCAATTGGTTTAATTAATTCTAGTTTAGAATAAAAATAAGAGATAAGATGTATATATATATATATATATATATATATAGTGACGTGTATACTTCACGATGTCCCCTTCATCGTCTTTCAGCATGGTGGCCGAGGAGGACGAGGCCCGCTTGCGCTTGAACGGGATGCGCGGGCAGAGGCGCGCGGAACGCTTAAAAGTGCTGACATAAAAACGGTCGTCGATTCTTGGTCTTCGTCTCTCTCTCTCTCTCTCTCTCTCTCTCTCTCTCTCTCTCTCTCTATATATATATATATATATATATATATATATATATATATATATATATATATATATATATATATGACGGTAGACTCCTAATGTTTACAGAGATAAATGTTCCTCAACATAGCCTAAAATGCATGGGTAATATAGGACTTACCCTGTTACCTTAACTTGTGTGTAGTCTACTGACGAATGCTCGCATTTCTGGTGAAGGTATAAGCAAATTCAGAAAGACTTGTAGAATGCAAAAACATTTTTTTCACTAGTCCTAAAGCTAGCAACACTATTTATGACGCACATCAACGGTCGAGACTGTGCAGTGTGCACTGTCACGACCGAAGACAGCTCCATGAGAAGCATCCAACCACCGTACACACACATACCGTGAAGACGACGTTCACAGTGTCAAGTAGGAGCGAAGCAGCGAATATTCTTGGACAGCGAAAGCCTTGCCTCTGAACCGGCCGAACGATCGCCGTCGAGCGACAGACCCGGTGACGAGCGAACGCTCGTCACCAACTCGTTAGGCCAATCCTCGGAGCAGTCGACGTCCACACACACACTCGCCCAGTCGAGTTCACGAACGTTAACTATGCACATCAAAACGGGAACACGAGAACACCAAACAACACACGGCAACAACGGCAGGTTCGGACCGCAGTAATGAGCGTCTTGCAAAGTCCGACTGGTCCTAACGTGCTTGTCGTACAATGTTGCCAAGCGTCTGTTGCGAAAGAGAAACATATGTTAAGAAACACGAAAATTAAAGATTGTATTTTTCGTCCACATTATGCGAAGAAACGAAAGCGATGGCTATAGCACGGTCGCAAAATGCGGGTGGAATGGCGCTGTCACGTACCTGAGGACTAAGGTGCGACGTAATTAATTCTCATAGCCGTCGTGGTTGGCGTCGTGGATGCCACTGACGGCCGCCACCAGTGCTCGGTGATCTGTGAAGTAAGTAGGTAAGCGCAGCGGAAGTTTTTAAAACCATCCAACATACACGTAGCAACTGGATATTTCCAAAATGGGATTTCGCATAACGCGAGTAGTAGCTTCGTTCGATTTACATGCACCTCGTGCACCGGTGCAGAAAGGTGTACGGCGGTGTACTTGCGGTCGTATCTTCATACACATTCTGGAAGTATACTGCCCTACACTTTCTGCATTGGTGCGGGAGGTGCATGCAAGTAAATCGAACGAATCTACCATTTGAAAACAAGACTTTCAAGGAGACGACACGGAAAACTCTCCTCTCGTCGCGTCGTTACTGGCGGAATTCCGGGTCGGCCGAAGGGAAAACACGACTTCCCTGGCCTCGCGCCAAGAGCAGAGATAAGGCTTTTTTTCCGTAGCGGCGTCAACAGGATACGAGGCCGATATTTCTGCAAAGTGTCGCCCATAGAGCTATCGCTTTAAAAGATAATGAACCTTTCTTGTCTTTGGAAACTTTTTTAGCACGTGCTACGTGGCTATTTTCATCCCAGTTTAAACCAAAACGAAAATATAAATGCGTCCAAAAGAATACAAACGGGAGGGAAGATCAGAAGTCGCATGGCCATTGCATCAACGATGGTGGCGCTCGCGGCAGCGCTTGCTCCCACGACGTGCTGGAATGGAGGCTGCGATCGTTATAAAGCCATCTCCAACCTTTAAACATACCATATTTGATGCTACGCTTGTGTGTGGAGACCTCCCCCTGAGTTCCGAAGCAGTAAGCGCTTCGCTCACGCTGGCCAGTGGCGATGCAGCAGACGCCGCCATCTTGTCCGCGCGTTTCGAGTAGTAAGTAGCTAGTAAAAAGGTAGTAACGGTCAGAAAAAGGTAGTAACTGCTGCAGTTACTAGCTTTTTAGTAGCTTTTTTTTAACAGTTCACCCGCCAATCCCAAAATTTTGTCCGTTCGATCGTCCGTGCATTTCCCGCTAAATGTAGCTGGAAAGTTGAAATCACGAGGCCTATACTCGAATTCAGTTGCTCAGCTAAATTCAGCGGGAAAATTAATGTCACGTGAGCTGACGTCACTGAACATACAGACCAATTCAGGTTCCCCACTAAATATAGCGGACAAATTGACGTCACGCGACTAATACACTCATTTAATTACCCGCTAAATTTAGCGGACAAATTAGTCTTGTGACCTAGACACCAATCCAGTTTCCCCGCTGAATTTAGCGGGGGAAATCGACGTAGTGTGACCCGACGTCAAGTGAGCTATACAGCCATCCAGTTTTCCCGCTAAATTTAGTGAGAAAATATACGTCACGTGACACACCAATTCTCTATAAAGCATTCAATTTCTCTTAGCAACTTGATGTCGCACTAGCAGCAACACTGGCACCCCACGTTCAAACGCAGGAATCAATTGCTGCTAGCGACCATCATCATTATTACATTTTATTTTTCCTGCACTATTTCGACACAGATTTACGCGCTATAAACGTGTTATTTGTTTACTTTTAAATGGCGTTGAGAATGCTAACTTATTTCTCTGAAACGGTCAATTTCCAAAAACGATCAATTTAAAACCAGAATCTAGTCTTTAGTTGTCATCATCATCGGCACAGGGTATGACGGGAAAACATCGCTTCCCTGATTGGCTGCTGCCGCTTCAAACGACTTCAAGTTGCTCCGAGTTGCTCGCATGTTTCGAGCCGGACCTGACCTCAGCAATTCGTGTCGATCTAGGGAAAGCTAGGGAACAACCCTCCAGCAACTCCTAAATTTGCTGAGAAAGTTGCCCCGTCTGAAGCATGCCTTAGACTGCAAAGGTAAAGGTTGCTGCCAATGTTTTCGTTTTACGGTTGCGAGCACCAATAGACCGATGTCTCCAAGCGAACTGCGGAGGCACGCGCATTCCGGAACTGCTGCCGCCGCCAGGCTACTTGTAGTCCTCGCTTTCCGGCTGCATAGGGATGATGTGCGCGTATTCATAATCGTATATCATCGTTTGGGACGCCCCGGTAATAACTTGGATTCTCCTGCGCACTTTTTAAGATTGTGTTTTTTCGTGATGCCTTAGTTTGTCAGCAAGCGCAGAAGAACAGTTCAGTCGTCTTATCGATTTAGGATCGTTGTCGTCTGTTTCGTCATTGTCCGCTTATTCGTCTTCATGAACACGGAAACCGACTACCTTCATGCAATAATACCAGTGCAGCAGCAAAAAAAAAAAAAAAAAACACACACACACACACACACACACAAAAAAAAAAAAAAAAAAAAAAACGACGTTATTATTTGAGCATTTTGACTGCTCGAACATTTCAATGAGCTTGGAAACAAGTGAACATCTAGATCAGCGGCGAAGGACACGGAAATTCGAGGGCTACCGGCTCTGTGTAGCACCGTGGATTTGCATCAAATCTGTCGGTGGAAAACTGAGCTTGGTAGTGCTCAGGCTTGTGCATAACGTTTAATCGACAGTGAAGTAAGAATAGCTAAATAAACTTTCTCGGGGAAAGATCGTTTTCTAAAAGTCGTTCTATTCTGGTTGACAGCCTGTGTGGACTGGGTACAGATGAACTGCGGGGAGAAGCCTGCACACAAAAACAAACGATCTACGGAAACACAATGCCTGACGCGCCGTAACAACTCGCATCTGTCAAAAAGAAGTAACCATGCCAGATACCTGAACACTCTGGGTTAGGATGAGTGTTCGTGAAGTTTCTATTCAGTTTTATTTTGTTTGCGCAGGCTCTGAACGCTAACAGTCACCCGACGGTGGAAGGTTTTTTTCTGCGGTCTCGATTGGTGTTAACGCAGAATGGATCAGTAACGATACACACGGGGGTGAGGTTCGTTTTCTACCCTTTTGGCGGTAAGTGTTGCACTTCTAAATTGCATTATGCTGAGTTTTCACGTTTTGTTTGAAAATAATGAAGACGGCTCTCGAACAAAGTCGTTTTATTTCAAGCGATGCATATCGGGAATCGCTGCTCTTATGTTAGTGATTGTCCTGATCCTTTGACGCAGAGTTGTGCTTCAAACATCTCGCAATAACAGTTATAAATAGCAAAATACATCCAGGAAAAAGTAATAAAAACGACCACCGCAAAACAGTGCGGAGGTCCCCGATCGAGATACACCACTTTATTGACAGCTACGGAGCGAGTGTTCGGGGAGATTCCAACGTACGGAACACGTCGGCACGCCTTACTATGTCTCGTGCCCTGTAATTTTACAGCCTCCAGCTAATGTTTCAAGAGATGGATATAAATTATGAAGCAAATCGCGAAACAAATCGAAGAACGCTCTTTGTCCTGCCGCTCTGCCCGGCTCGGTTTATTTTTCTTATGGTGAATTCCACTCGTAGATCCGGAGCGCTTTCCAAAATCCACGAGGGAGGCGAAATTCCGCTCCGTGGGACCCACTCCGAATCGACGAGGGGAAGATAAACTTGCATTTTTGGAGCGACCTCCCCCACACCCCTCCCCACCGCTTCCCCCTCCGCCGTTCAAAGTGGCCGCTGCTCGAACTTGACAAGCCCACCAATGCCTCAGCCGACTGATCTTTCCGACGATCAGTGACAACTGTCACTGCTTAGCTGCAGAAATAATACGCGACACAGGCCGGGCGAAATTATACGTACCACGGCGTCCATGTCACAAACAACGAAGACGTCCGCGTTCGGCACCGTCACACACCTTTCGGCCGCCTCGAAGCGGCGGGGCACGGACAGCGATTGCCAGCGGTGGAGTTCAAATTTCTGGTACGACTTTAATAAATACAGAGGTAACAAACCATTACTTGCACGGTCGTTGCCTAATATCTTCTTGCTTTATTGCACGGGAAAACGCCGGCGGAATGCCGGGTAAAAAGGTAAACAATCATTGGCTGCAGAATGAACAGGCCTAACCTTGCGTCTGCCTCCGGCTTTTCTGTCGTTCTTTTTATCGTTCTTCCTCTCACGATCACAGATGTCAGCGCTTACGATTTACCATGCTCCACAGTCCCGGCTTTGAATCCTTGATCTACGCAAGGTAGAAGCGTTCGAGCCGTCACAATCCCGCGTAAACAACTGACGCACCCGAACAAATCCAACTCGACGACCCAACCGTGGCCCGACCGGCCCGCCGACCTCTCCAGCCTCGCCGCGCATGCGCACTGCCGATTTAGAAAGAAATCACGTGGGCCGCTCTGTCAACTTCCGGAAAGATCTGTGAAATCCCGCAGAGCAAGTTCGGCGGGGTTTGGGGCGCTCCGTGGAGCGGGCGTTGCCAGAGATCTACGAGCGGAAGATGACCAGCTCGAGCCAAATCTGCGAGCGGAATATGCGCGCTCCAAATGGAGCGCTTTTGGAGCGCTCGAGATCTGCGAGCGGAATTCACCATTAGCCACTTTTTTTGGCGTCGGCTTTCTTATGGGAAGACCTATAATTCTATGCCTTTTTTGCCTGATGCTGTTATTGTAGCACCCTGGCATACAACAGGTGAAGCCACCATTGAAACCCATGAGTAAACACCCTATTAAGAGTACCGTGCTAACCCGAAAGTTTCCAAAACGCCGGGCGAACAACGCTCATTGACGCGGCCGGAAAATTGGGGAGAACTACAGATGCCAGAAGGCACCGCGGCAGCGGTGGCGTCGCGGAACTCCTGGTGAGATCGGTATATCGAAACTCGTTTCAAATTCGTAATGCAATTACGTCAGTAAATATTTAGACATAATGAATGTTTCGAACTTCGTTCCTACCATAAAAATACATTGACCAACAATATATAAAAATATATATATATATATATATCACGAGAATTGAGGAAAACAGAGGTAACCTTTACAAACGAGGGAGAAGGCCCACCGCGTTTACCTTATTAAAGTTTTACATACGGCAGTCGGGCTACTGAACCGTCAGCACGCTCCGCGGGGATCCTCCGGTCAGATAAAAATGCAGACCGAAATAATGCAGAAGTCTACACGCAAATATCAATGCCAAAAAAAAATGGCAGCGCAGTAGCGAGGCACACGATTCCCCGTCGATCATGACAAAACTGGGAGGGGAGGATCGTGCGAGCTCCCGGCTCCAGACGGCACAAGCTAGGCGCCGTACGGGACGGCGCACATGCAGGCGCCGTCGGGGGGTCTGTCACGGCGTCCCCGAGGGGGAGAACCCGGCACCGCGCCAGGGTCCCGGGCTGATCGAGAGATTGAATCTCTGCCGCCGCCGCGCAGATGGGATGAACCGGCCCGGCGGGGAGGGAAGCGAGGTTAAGTAGGGTTAAATGCGATCAGTACCATGAAATGGGGCCGACGCGCCCACGTGACCGATGCGCATTTGCATGTGGCCACGTGACCGCTGCCGGAGTGTGCTCCTCCTTGTGGCGTGGAACCGCAGCGAGCTCGAAGCGTTGCATTTGACGTTTATTTTTCTCTCTCTTCCGTCTCCTTTTTTTAAAATGTATATATGGCTTGCACCTACGTCACATGATGACGTCGAACACCGGCAACAACCATGCTGGTGGTTGAATCGACGGCCATTCCCAGCGAGAGCCATAGTGATCTGCGCCACGTTCGGCTGTATAAGTTGCAGCGCATACTGGCGATTGTTTCATCGGCATGACCCGCACAATTGGGCCTATCTTAAATTCTCTACTGAAGAAAATATATTTAAAATACTCTTGGTAGTATTTTTCTATCTTGCAAATACATTTAGTATACACTCTTTAAAAAAAGCTGGTAGTATCTACTAAGCAGAGGCTAGAAACTGCTTGTTACAAATGTAATAGTAATTCTTATCAGCCTCAAAGTAGAACCCGTATATTTCACTATCTCTAATTAATAGCTCGCGCTACCCCCCGACGGAAGACCGGAAACGAAAGGAGTCACGTGATTTCCGGCGAAAGAAAAAAGGCGTGTTGTTAAACCAGTTGTTAGACCAGATGTCAGGTGTTAAAAAATGAAATCTGGAAATTAGTTATCTAGGTGGTGCTAGTCACCGTCCAATTAAAAGTATAAAAAAAAGAAATCAATTATATATAATTAATTTCAACGCTTCCACATATGCAACTAGAAACATATCTAGATACACATTTGCAACTAGATACACAAAAACATTTTCACCAGACAATCGATACAATGCTTTAAACACACATCACATACAAATACGTCGAACACACGTGACACGCTTACTCTAATCACTCTAATTGATAACACCCTTGACTGCCCATGACTCTTTTTACTGGCCATTTCACTACACAAACTTGTCGTCCTGTATCACCCCGTCAGTAAATAATATTGCCAATATAGTGCTCGTTTCGCATCAATATCCTTCCTCGAGAAAGTTTTTAAACGATTCAAGGCTTCTATCTCCTAGTGGAAGGCAAAGGTAAACACGGAAATTATTTACAACAGTCGATAGAACAACCATCCCCCACTGCCTCAGCATCCGTGTCTTCGCTTCCCCGCATAGCAGCCGCGAACTAGCTTTCTCGTCGCTTACGTTAATCGAGAATTAAAACGAATGCGGTCTCCGTCGGTGAGAGATTGCTTTCTTGTCGTTACCCACGGCGAACGAAGGCTGTCACTGGCGGTGAGTACGACGGCAGCTGCACTCCTTTCGCGCGTTGCGTGACAGAAATGAATGAAAAAGTAATAACGCATGCAGCTCGCGTCTTAACTTGTGTGTAGTCCTCTGACGAATGCTCGCGTTTCTGGTTAAAATATAAGCAAATTCAGAAAGACTCCTAGAATGCCGAAACATTTCTTTTTGTTAGTCCTAAAGCTAGATACACTATTTACGACGCACATCAACGGTCGTGACATTGCACTCTCACGACCAAGACAGCTCAATCAGAATCATACAGCTACACAGCACACACAGACCGTGAAGACGACGTTCTCAGTGTCAAGTAGGAGCGAAGCAGCGAAGCCTCTTGGACGGCGAAACCCGTGCCACTGAACCGACCGAACGATCGCCGTTGAGTGGCGGATGTGGCGGATCCGGTGACGACCTGCAACGGCTCGTTAGAACTACCCTCGGAGCAGTCCACGTCCACGCACACACTCGCCCATTCGAGCGCGCGAACGTGCACTCCACCACGAGATCACGAGAACAGCTCACGATACACGGCAAACAACGGCAGGTTCGGATCGCAAAAATGAGCGTCTCGGAAACTCCGACCAGTGTCTCCTATATAAGATACACTATGCCTGTCAGCTCCGAGCACTGGCAAGCGGAAGGGAGAGGGCAAATAGTATGTGTGGTTGCCGTGCGGTGGAGCCACCTAAGCGTACAAACCTGCCGTGTAGTGAAGTCAACCATCTCTTCCGTAGGAGGTTCAATGATGTCGCCCCAGCAGCACCGACAGCCAGAAATCTAAATGTTTTTGACTGACAGCTCGGGACCAGCTCGCTGTTTTCCAACAAAATATTACTTCTTATTTTTCTACTTTTTCACCCACACACAACCCGGCGCCAACTATTTCTATGTGCGCGATTCAAGGAGACCGCAAAAGCCCCAAACTGCCGCCAAAGCAGACGGTCAAGCGGCCAAGAGTTCTCCGCGTTCGCGCTGCAAAAGCGAAGCCTGGCCGTGCTTGTTTCGTAGTTTCGAATTTTGTCTCAGCGAAATTCGTTTGAATCAGGGCGGTCACATCCAGAACAGTGTTCCACATGTTGTTAAAAAAACATGTATATGAGATATCTTCAATAATAATGTAAATACAACATGCTATAAAAATCGAAAAAAAAGCGAACATCCCCCAGGTGGCGCTACCTAGCCGTACGTGCGTGTTGTGAGGTGAAACATCGGGCCTGGACACCTTTTGGAGAGAAGCTGACAGGCATAGTGTAACTTACATAGCAGCAAGGAGGTTATAAGTACTAGGAGGGCGCACGTTTCAATATGTGTGAAGCCTAGTCATAAAAAGTTTAAACGATGTTGTGCCCAACGTGACCCTTAGATCTCTCTGGCAATTGGTGCGCGTGACATGTCACGTGCAAGATTGATGATTAATTGTAGTAGGATTCCTTGCCGGCTTGCGCGCGCTCCACCCGGTAGGTTTCATCAGAACGAGAGCTAGACGTGAAGCAAGCAGCTCCGTCTGGTAGGTCACGTCATGGGCCGATAAGTGAGGAGGGTAAGGAGAAAAATGAGAAAGAGGCAAGGCGTCAAGGGAGCTTGGCTTGTGGAGGCCACACGGCTGACGTCATGCCCCCTCCTACCCTTTCCATCTCCTTGTATAGGAGGCACTGCTCCGACTGGTCCCAGGTCCCAACCTGCTTGTCGTGCAATGTTGTCAAACGTCTCTTGCGAAAGAGAAACATTAATTTTAAAGAATACAAGAATAATAAAAAAAAACAGAATGAACTTTTTGGTTTTTTTAAACGTTCTGTAGCACGTGCTAAGTGGCTATTTTTATCCCAGTTAAAACCAAAATGAAAACATAAACCCTCCCAAAAGAATGCGAACGGGAAAGAAAGTCGGAAGCTGCATGCCCATTGCATCAACAATGGCTGCGCCTGCCTGCGCTCGCGGCAGCGTTGGCTTCCACGATAGGCTGGAACGGAGGCTGACTGTGATCGCTATAAAGTCAGCTCCAATCCTTAAACATGACCCCTCCTAGAATATTTGATGCTACGATAGTGTAGATACCTCTGCCTGAGTTCCGAAACAGTAAGTGCGTCGCTAACGCTTGCCATCGGCGATGCAGCGGACGGCGCCACCTTGTCCGCGCCTTTGGGGTAGTAAATTAGCAGTAAAAAGATAGTCGCTGCTGCACCTAACTCCCAGTGTTGGAACTAACGCGTTGCAAGTAACGATGTTACAGGTAACGCGTTAGTTGTTTTACTAATGTAGATTTTTACTAACGTAAATTCGGGAGTCTACCTCGTTAGAACCCCAAATGACAAACGAGTAAAGTAATGTCGTTTTATTTTACGGTATCGCCTATCAAATTACGTTACCCGTTACTCGTTACTTCTGATTAAAAATGGCTGCATGATTGTTTAAAAAACAAATGATTTTTGTTCTGCACACTACGTAAAAGTGGCAAAGAAACCTCAACAAAGCTATGTATAAGCGGCGTCATTTGAAACTTCTTCGGAAGACACTTTTATCGTTCCCACGACCGCGCCTAAAGACACGAGATTATTCTCTGCGCGGAACCCCTAAGTGTCCTTAGTGCAGTCTTCGTATAGAAGCTGCTAAGATAACCGTCGCGTACCCTGAACAGCCGTCTCGCTGGTAAGATACATCCGTTCAGAAGGCAACAGTCTGCCGCCACTCGAAGGATTTTGCCTCAGCGTCCCTAGCTACCCAGCTGGTCACATCCTTCTCTTCAAGACAAATTAATTCTCGTTTTGTCAGCAACAGAAGCGTTGACGTTCCTACGCTTTGAACCAAAACAAGTGTGTCAGCGGTGGCCGGGGGCTGACGTGTCATTAATTGGAAATGCGATGTTGGTTTGTGAAGGAATACAATAACGGTTATTTTACCTCATTAACTTTGATTATATGAAGAGGTATATTTTGCGTCCATTAACTGGCGTGCCATCCGGGCGTTCTTTTCAGGGCGGTTTCTTCTTCCCAGGAAAGTGCAATGGGCAAGGTTCAGTTCTCCGAATCGCGCTTGTGAAGCGTCACGTGTCTGAGGATATTCATCACACATCCTGCCGGGAGTGAATCGTTTATGAACCTGATCATTGCAATTTGAATTTTCTTGTTAGTATTTTTGGCGTTATTGAAATTTCATTACTGTTTGCTGTTTTGAATTGCTTTATTATATTATTGCGCTTGTGTGTTGTGCATGCTCCTTTTCTCTGTCCTTGTCTTTTTGTGTGCTGTTCTGTTCACCGTTGTATTCTTGGTTGCTCCATGGCTTGTGCTGTTTTTTGTGAACTTCCAACGTATGAATGTGATCTGTACCCAACTCCTCTGCTGTAATGCTTCGGCGCTGGGGAATACCTCTATGAACTTCGTAGCCGAAGTTCATAGAGGCGGTTTATTATAAACAGCTGCCATACACTAACAGTGAAACACAAAGTAACGGCAAACTGACGTAAACGTTATCGCGGACTCGAATGACACGCAGACGAGCAGCGTTCCGGCCGGCAGGTGAAGTTACTTTATTCAGCCGAGCGATAATATAGGCAAGAAACGAAAGGAGGCAAAGAGTGAAAGGGCGCCACTTGCGGCCTTTGCATCTTCCCTCCAGGGAAAAGACACAAACTTGTCGTCTTCATAAATTAAGTCTCACGGGCGTCTTGAAGCGCTTCCCGAAGCGAGGAACTCTGTCCGGTTTCTGAGGGCCCACTGGTGTCTGCGGCGAAGGCACCCCCTGGCGTTCTGATGCTCTGCCAAGCAACGGAGATTCCGCCCGAGACCACTGAAACCCAGTGGAGTGCTGTAGGGGTTGCGGAGGCGGCGAGGTAGCAGGACGAGGCACTGGAGGCAAGATTGATGCAGCTGGAGTGTCAGAGACCGGCGACCCAGCAGACTCCAGACTCCACTGCAGGCTGAGATGGTGTGAATGGAATCAAATGACGACAGTACCGCTCAAGTACACCTGTTGGCGTCTGTACAACGTACGAGCGAGGTCGTCTTGCTGGCCTCGGGACACGCGCAGCTCCAGGAACATCCGCGAACCAAGCATCTTCGCCCGGAGACAGCGGACGGAGTGTGCGAGCGTCGTGGCGCCTGTCGTAGTCCTGCACCTGTCGGCGTCGGGCTGACGAGTCTCGCCGGTGGAAGAGCGTCCTCGGAGGCGACTGAGGGATCAGAGCCTCCTCGAGCTTCGGCACTGTGATCTGCAGCCTTCTCCCCATAAAAAGTTGCGCTGGGCTCCATCCACTTACTCCCGGGGTGTCGCGATAGACGAGCAGGGCCAGGTAGGAATCCTTTGTCTTAGCCTGCAGGTCTTTTACTGTCCGCACCATGCGTTCAGCCTCTCCGTTTGCCTGCAGGTGAGGGGCTGCTGGTTACAAGGTGGAAGCCATAGGCCGTAGCCAGGGAGGCGAAGTTCCTTGAGGAGAACTGTGCCCCGTTGTCAAAGACGACAACAGTGGGAATGCCAAAGCGTGCGAAAATACTCTTTATCGCCGTTATAACAGCCAAGGAGGACGTCGACGACAGGGTAATTCCCTCTGGGTAGCGCGAGTAGTAATCTACCATCAGGAGGTAGTGGCGTCCACCTTGCTCAAACAGATCAGCCCCCACCCGGAACCAGGGCCGGCTTGGAGTCTGAAAGCCCATGAGCGGCTCGTGGCGCTGTATTCGTGTCTGTGGACAGGTCTTGCAGCCAGCCACCAGTTGTTCCAGTTCTGAGTTGAGGGTCGGCCACCACACAGACTCGCGCGCCCGTGCCTTGAACGGTCAATCCCCTGGTGGCCCTCGTGCAGTCTGGCCAGCATGTCAAGTCGGAGCACAGCAGGAATCAATCAGGATCCGGCTGTTGTAGAGCAGCAGCCCCTCGCAGACTGTGATGTTGCCCCTCGTGCTCCAAAACCAGCGGAGGACGAGCAGGAACTTGCGACGCTCGCCGTGGCCACCCACGCTCGGAAAGGCGAGCCAGATCCATACAGGTTCCGTCTTCTTCCTGGTGTTTGCGCAGTTACTCAAAACCCGGAGCATTGAGGTCTTGCCATCCCTTCAAGATGTTGTTCACGAAACGCTCTACATCGAGGGAGTCGACTTGCAAACTGGCAACCTGCGTAGTAGCTGGAGCCCGGGAGAGGGTATAGGCGGTGGCAATAAGCTTCCCAGAGACGAAGAGCACCCGGAATTGGAAACAAAGGAGCCTCATTCGTAGCCGTTGAATTCTTGGAGGGACGAGGTCTAACTCGGCGTTGCCCAGTAGTGTGACTAGAGGTCGGTGATCAGTCTGGACGTCGAACTGGATACCTCGCACAAACTGTTCGAATCGTTCAACCGCCCATGCCACGGCAAGTGCCTCCTTTTCGGTCTGGCTGTATACCTGGACTCCGTCGGAGTTAGTGAATGACTTGCAAACGCCACCACACGTTGCTCTCCGGAGGGTTGTTGCTGCAGGAGAACCGCTCCAAGGTCGTAGGAACTGGCGTCGGCGGACACAGTCGTGGGCTAGGTAGGGTCATACCGGGCCATGCAGGCGTTGGAGCTGAGCAGCCCTTTCAGTTTGTGGAAAGCTTGCTGCTGTGCAGGACCCCAAACCCATGTACTGGTCTTCTGAAGAAGAGCCCGGAGGGGCGCTGTCGTGTCCGACAAGTGGGGAAGAAAACGTCCCAAGTGGTTGGCCATGCCCAGCAGTCGTCGCACTCCACTCACGTCGGAGGGAGCCTCGAGATCTGCGAGCGCTTTGATCTTCTCCGGGTCGGGACTGACGCCTCTGTCGCTGACCATGACGCCCAGGAACTTGACTTCACGCGGCGAAAAGCACGCACTTGGAGCGGTTCAGCTTGACTCTGGCTGCCTGGAGACGCTGCAAGACATTGTTCAAGCGACGGTCGTGCTCAGCCTGAGTGCTGCCGAAGACCAAGACGTCGTCGATCATGTTTACCACACCCACGAGGCCTTCCAGGACGCGGCTCATCTGTCGCTGGAAGTATTCTGGTGCCGAGTAGATGCCAAAGGAGAGGCGTCGGAAACAGAACCGCCCGAAAGGGGTGATGAACGTAGTCAGTCCTTGGCAGCTTTGTGCAAGCTTCACCTGAGTGAAGCTCGCCGTAGCGTCGAGTTTAGAGAAGACTTGAGCTTGTCCAAGTCTTCTCCAAACTGACTGCTTGACGGAGGGGAGTATGTGTCGCTTTCGCAAGACAACCTGGTTGATGCGTGTCAGGTAGACGCATATTCGGTAGTCGCCAAACTGCTTCGGAACGACGACGATACCGGAGCACCACTCCGTGGGGCGGTCAACACGGCGAATGACCCCGTCGGCTTCAAGTTTCGAGAGCTCGCGCCGGACAGCGTCATGGAGTGGAAGGGAACCCTTCTTGGCGTGCTCAACAAAAAGGGCTGTGTCCCGGGGTTGGAGACGGACGACGTACTCCTCTCGCAGTTCGCCCAACACGTCGAAGATGTCTCGAGAAAAAGACGTGCGCTGTTGTGGCCCTTCTGAGCTGGTGACAGCATCTGCGAACCGGATGACACCCAGGGCCTGGATTGCGGGGAAGCCAAGTAATGCTGTGGTCGATGCTTGCAGCACGTAGATTCGCGGGACTGTGGTCGTTCTCTTCCACGTCAGAGTGGCGTCGAACGTGCCCAAAACGGTCAACAAGTTGTTTCCAGGTCCCGTGAGTTGGCCTTCTGCCAGTGTAAGCTGCAGAGGGAGGCCTGGAAACGTTTCGGGTACGGCATTGATTTCGGCGCTGGTGTCGATCTTGAAGTTAACGGAGCGACCGTCAACGAAGACTTGCGTGAACTTGGCTAGAGGCGCGGCGTCACCGCGTGGAGCTGAAGAGAGCCAAGTCGGTCCCTGCGAAGTGGTCCCTACGAACTGCTGCGAAGTGACCTTTCCGCTTGCAGCGGCTGCATATGGCGTCCCGTGCCGGGACGCCATATGCGGACGCAGCGGTGCGGCCGCAGTAACGGCAAGGGTTGTCGCCGTCGTGCTTGCCAGTGTGTGTGCTTTTGCGCTGTTGGTTTTTCCCAGAGCGCTGTCGACCCTGGGAGTCATTCTTTCGCGTCTTAGTGACCACGTGACCGGGAACAGACTCGGCGAAGAGCGTGTCATGTGCACGCCCGGCGTCCTCGTGGACACGAGCCTAGAGGCGGGCTTCGTCCAGCGATAGTTTGGGACTTTGGCAAAGTTTGTCGACGAGTGCCTTGTCGCAAAGCCCCACGACGAAGCGGCCCCTGACGAGTCGATCTTCAACTGCCGTCGACGCGTAACCGCATTTATGGACGAGCGACCGGAGCCCCGTGAAAAACGCGTCCACGCTTCGACGGGTTCTTGTATGCGACGGTGAAACACAACGCTTGCGTATACCTCGTTGGTATGATGCACGAAGTGGCGTGTGAAGACCACTTTGACGGCGTCGAAAGACAGTAGCGCTTCCGAAGATAGGCCGAATGTCTCAAGTACGCGCCGAGCCTCGTGGGAGCCCATGAGGTAGAGAAGAGTCCGTACCTGGACTTTGTCGGCGGCGTGATGTAGTCCCGAAGCAAAGCGAAAGTCTTCGAAGACCGTAATTCATGGTTCCCAGGTTTTGGGGTTCGCAAGTCGAACGCAGGCGGTGACGGTAGGGACGTGTGGGGACTGTCGAGCGGCTGTCCAATGCTAAGCCTTGTCTCCTGCTGCGTAGCTGGCTTAGCCATGCCGGCCCTGTCGAGCGAGCGGGCGAGCGTCACGCCGCTGCTATTGCCGCGAGCGCAGCTGACTAAGTAGGCAGCGCGCTCGTGGCCTAACGGTTATCGCGCGTGCCTTCCACGCAGAAAGCCAGGGTTCGATTCCTGGCCGCGGGTACGCATATTTGTCGACTCTAATGTACTGTCTGGTGAATTCGAGAACCGTGTTGCTGATTCGAGGTTAGAATGTTCTACACGCCGAACCTACCGCGCCGATTGTTCCAGAAGCCCACGCGTGTACAAAATAAGCTCCGCGTAGCCAGCCGGACTCAGTCTCGCCTCAGCGTACGATCCTGCTGTTACGCCGTCATCGACGCCCGCGACGCTCTACTATAATCATCTGTCCCCTTTTTGTTTTGGGCGCAAGTTCGCCCCGTTAAACGTTTAGTTTCTTCAGTTATCATCACCTCATCAATTTTCATCCGTGACACTATCGTGACCGCTTCTGGCACCATGTCACGGACGCGAATGACACGCAGACGCGCAGCGTTCCAACCGGCAAGTGAAGTTACTTTATTCATCCGAGCGATAATATAGGCAAGGAACGAAAGGAGGCAAGGAGTGAAAGGGCGCCACTTGCGACTTCTACAAAAGTAACGTCCGTTAGTCATGGCAAGTAACGACACCGGTATTTTGTTACATCTGCAAAATGGTAACGGAGTTCTGTAACACGTTAGCTTCTTTCTAAACTAATGAGTAACGCTCTTTCGTTACTTGTTTTTGGTAACGGGCACAGCACTGCTTTTTACTGCCTATCGCGTGTTTGAGCTAGTAAATAGGTCAAGGTAGTAAGAATAAAAAAAAAGTACACTCTAAAAAAAAGGTATCACGTTACACCCTTTTATCCCATATAATGCACCCCAAAATTTTAGTTCGACGTACAGCGCACTATAGTCGAACAGAGGGCCCCAAATTTTACGAGGGACTTGATAGCGGTGCGATATAACTTATTAGATAGCTAAAGTACGTATCAAATACCACAGAAAAAAAAATTACACCATCTTCCCGAAAGGAACCATGGGGTGATGCGGAGCATCGTGTTGGTTCCGAGGAAAGAGTCAGTTGCGTGCTGACGTCGAGAGATGGCGCCACCGACTGCCCTAGCGTTACCCCCTACGCGAGCCTTCGTCGCGGCTCGCGGCAGAGAAACTTGGAACGCTCGCCGCTCGCCGTTTATTTTTTTCACACTTGAAGGAGAGGAGACTAGAGGAGGAGAGTTGCGTGTGCGCGCGCGGTGTGAGGAGAAGCGAACGCACGCGCAGTGCTTGCAGCTGGTAGAGAGAGAGAGCGCAGAGAGTAACGCGCAGCTGTTGGAGAGAGGGAAGGAGGAGAGTTGCGCGTGCGTAGTTCGAGTGCCGACTACAACGCCGACGCCGCGGGACATAGACCCGAGCAAGAGATGCTCCGCATCTAAAAAACACTGAGGTTTTGAAGTAGAGCTCAGAAAACCCCGATTGTTTTTCGTAGTCAGTAACACGTACATTAACTATTTTAATAAGTTGTACCACTACGGCTATCAAGCCTCTCGTGAAAGTTAAGGCCCGTTCACACTCTTGCGACCTCTTAAACCTGGGTTCCTTAAAACTTCTTAAACCAGAGGACACACTGGCGCCATCTATTGGGTAGCAGTGTAAACTGGGCGGTCCGGCATATATTTTTATTTCTCTCGCGCATTATCCTTTCTTTCTTGGCTCGAAAAACGTTTGTAAATGTTATAAACGAGCCTTTCTATGGGTATTACGCACATTTGACCTCGGAAATCCCGCAAAACCTTCGCTCTTGTGAAATGCAGTTCCAGGGTTACCGCATAGATGGCGCCACAATGCCAGTGTGTTCCCTCGTTCTAAAAAAACTTAAGAAGTTTTAAGAGATCTCGTCTCTCTCAGTCGTACTCGGTCGCAAGAGTGTGAACGGGCCTTTAGTAGCGTCAGATCGATGTCAGTGCACTGTACGTCGAACTGATGTTTTGGGGTGTATTATATGGGACAAAGGGTGTAATAATACACCCTTTTTTAGAGTGTAGCAACTGCTGCCGTTACTAGCGTTTTACAAGCTTTTCTTATGAGTGTAGAGTATTTGCTACTCTATCGTAATTACATTTCTCGCTATCTTGTACTCAATATCTGAAATACATTTTGCAACCCTGGAAAAAAATTTCGCTGGAACGATCTACGTAACTAGGATCGTCAGACTCCAGGGCAAAGCTGAATCGATTACAAACTCGGAAATCACCGGTTCAGGCGGCTCCAGTATGAAAATGCGCAAAAACGTTTTCATGTGAGCACGGGAACTCCCTCGGCCAAAGAAATTAGATGCTGCGGCTTTATTCAGCTGCAGTGACCTAGATTGGGCTTCCCCAAATCTCTCTGTGTGCCTATTTCGGCTTAACTTTTGCTTCGAAGCTCGTTCAAAAGTGTTTCTTTCATTTCGTTCAAATGCGCGCATTGTTTCGTTTTTAAAATCTTGGAAACCAGTTTTCCGTCAAGTGGAGGCAATTTATAAACGTGTGGCTCCCATTTCAACCTTTCCGTTTGCCCATTCCCGTTTCAACCCGACCCAAAAGAACCTTTCCACCTCCACTTTTATCACTTCTCCCTTTAGCCAAACAAGCTTCACGCATCGACCATTGTCATCTGCCCTTGGCGGGATGCTCTCAGTTGAGTCAGCTCAAACATCATCCAGCACCCTTGGTGATCTAACATACGCGTGCACAAGCGATCAAAAGAAACGCATGTTTTTGGTATCTATTAAAATACGCTAAAAATACATCTCGAAATTCTTTAAACACGAAAGCTGTTAAGACGTCAGGTAGAGTTCTGAAGACTAAGAAAATGGAATGATATGTACAGGGCCTTTCGGGAATGGGTGGTAACGGGATGGGTACCAATTTTAAACGAAAGGGAGTTTTAGGAATAGGCTGTAACGGGATGGGTTCAAATGCATAGGGCGTTTTGGTACGTCACGGGTTCAAACGGGAATGGGTTGTTTCGGGCTACACTCTCAAAAAAAGGGCTTCTGGCCGGTACCATTTTCAGCGTTCGTGTACATAGCAAGTGATTAGCACGCTTCCAGAAACAAAGAAGATGCGCATGGTGGGCTGCGGAAATCCCACGCCGGGCTGTGGATTTCTAAAGGTTAAAATGGGGTATGCCAGGGGTCGGCATTGGCTGCAGCAGGCGCAATTGAAAATTGGAGATGAAGTGGACCAGATCAGAAACCGGAAGTGGGAAAGGAGGGCGGGGGGGGGGGGGGGGGGCAAATCATATAAAATATTTGTTTTCTTGGTTTAGGGGCTCATAATCTAAAATATTTGAGGTTTTGTGTGTAATATATTGCTTGCCTAGATGCAAACAATCCCATTAAAGCTACTAAGTCGTGAAGCTTTTTCGAGGGGCTCTCTGTCATTCACAAACGCATGTATGACTTTATGGTCTGCTTAAAAGAATACGTTTGCCGGTGCCGATATTATAAATAACACTGAAATCAAAGCTGCTGTGAGCTTTCGTAGGTTCGAAAACTTTGATTCAGGAACGCAAGAGTGAAACTTAACAAAATCGTTAGCTGGAAATGCATTCCGCAATATATTGTTGCGTTTGCTGATGAGCTGAGCAGTGAAATTTATTTCGTAAATCTCCTAAACTTGGCCGAGGTCTGTCTTGAATAAATCCTGAAAAATATGAATGTCGCATTTGTATTTCGCAATATGAGGGAGTCCAACTTCCTCTCCGCATATGCGATGTTTTGTTTTTGTTTTTGTTATATGTTGTTTACGCACCAACTAGCTGAATTATCTATATTACAACAGCTCCGATCCTGTTTGGATCACGCACAGCGCACCGGTACTTTCTTAAACGATCACTGTGCTGATTCGTCGTAAAGATTTATTGCAAAAAAGGTTGCAAAGATTCTTTTCTGATAGAAGTTCCTGGTGTTGAGAGAGCCCGATCATCAGCTCGAGGTCTCCCACCCACAATGTCTAACCGAACGTTTTATCGGTTCGATTTGGGTTCGGGTTCACGACTTTCGGTTCAGTTCCGGTTCAATCGCAGGGGGCAGAAATAAAGGTTCAGACCGGTTCGAACCAGTTTGAGCCACTAATTTGAGAATATATTTCTCGCGTTGTTTTGGAAATATGCACTATTTCCGCCGTGAAACAAGTAACTATATATTTTTTTTATTTTTTTAACGTTAGTGCTTTTCATTCTTATTTTCAGGCACCAAAACGAAAAAAAAACAATACGTTATTTAATTTTGACACAACAGTAAAAGAAAATCTAGATTAACATGAAACCCTCGTGTTTATACGCCCCAACATCCATCTATTTACCTCAATCAGATATATTTTACCTCAATCGAAAGGTTGTCACGAAGTGTAGTAGATCACCTAATATACACGCGACTGGTACAACTTTGCGTCACAGTATTATAAGTTAAATCATTGCTGTCCTCTTGAACTAAGTTTTTAATTACAATGCATAAAATCCTGAAATGGCACCTCGTCTCCATATCCATCGTGAAATATTGTTTACGAATTACGTTTAACAATATATTTGATGACGAGGCAGCTGAGCTAAAAGCAATGATGTATTCAAAATGTCACGGAAGTTTTAGGACAAGCTTTTTCGGTCTTCATTTTATACGAACACTGAGCGGCAATAAAAACGCTTGTTTTTCTAAGCAGCATTGTTTACATTCAGCACCTTGATGCAGAAAGGAACGATAAAAATTGTTCACTCTACTCTATACGCACCTTTGTACTCAGGTCGAACCTGGCCTAAAATAACGCGCACCCAAGTAAACATTTTCTTATACATAATAAACTGGCATAGCCCGGCTGTCAAGGTTCGTTCTTGACAAGATGCCAAAGAGAGCGTAAGGGCGCTAGTCTATACTGTACATTTTGAAGCAACCAGAGACCGAAAAAATACGAAAGTTGACACAGAGAGAAGAGAAGGAGAACGTCTCCTTCTCTTCTCTTGGAGTCAACTTTCGTATTTTTTTAGCCTCGGGTTGCTTCAAAGATACCGCTCAATTTAATTTGCAAATAAGCGTCATCCTTGCTAATAGACCGCTTGCTAAATCCCCCAAGCGCCCCAGCACACACTCGATGAATCATTGAAACGGTGTTCCTTCAGTACCTTAGTGATCGGTAATTTGGACCAATTCCATACTTACGCACTTTTAACTGTAATCCTGAGTCGTCCTGAATATGGGTCGTGTAGAGTCCAAAGACCTGTCATATCACTTATACAATTTCACGTCAATGTCAGCGTTTTTGATATTGTGCATGACATCCACCCTTCAAGCTGGCCGAGCTGTGTGGAGGACATACCTCAATATCTTTGTTGCGCTAACGTAATACCTGCATAAATAGTTATTTATAAAGTTTTACTTGCATTTTTTAATCTTATAACGACTCTCACTTATTTTCACCTTCATCATATGCTGTCTGGATGAAAGCGATGTCACTCACCATGCCTTAGGCAAAAGTGTAAAGGTACTAAGGCATGCCTGGCATAACATTCAATAACCACTCCGTATGCAAGGCAAATGACCGATGAGCTAGAGCGGGATACAAGAACCAGCATTGAACGTGCTAAGCTGCTTATTAATTACTTTCGTACCGTCCACTTTCTAATGTTGCGTAATTTGCATAAGAGTGTGTTTATTAGGTGGTGCATACCACGGTTGAATGTTCGCAACGAGTGAATTGGATAATTTTAGTGAGACATCAAGGCTGCAGGCAGACTTCATTTAAAATAAATGTTTGAGATCCCCCCGCTCTCCCTTCTGAGCTATTCATAAGAACTCTTTAGTTTGCTTTTTGGAAGTATTAAAACCATTGAGCAATTCACAAATTTAAAAACTTTAGACATAAAACAAATTCTGTGATACTTTTTACTTTCTTTCCAAATTTTATCGGAAGTAAGACTTAAATCGCCAAAGATTGTTTTGTAACTTGAATTACATTAAGCTTCACATTTAAATATTAGCCTTTTTTCTATGCACATCTTGCCATTGTTTTCTGATGACGCATCTAATGCACAGCTGCTTCAAGCGGTATGTGTGCCGAGGCATTACACAGTTACCAAGCAATGAGTCCGATTTATGTAACAAGGTTCCATATCGGCGCCATACTTTTGCATCTCTCTTTAGTTCCCCAATTATCTGCTCTGTGTACACTGTGGTTTTATAATTTCCATATCTGGTATTCTGAACCCAGTTTGACAGGGGCTGAGATACAATGTGATTAATTTTCATCGAAGCAGATTATAGCAATTGAGTTACTTGTTCAGGCGGACACTTCGTACAGCCAAGAGGGCAGATAAAAGTGGTCTTCTTACCTGAAATCAATTAATTAACTTGTGAATTACTGGTTGTACGGCACCAGTACATATTGCGAAACAGGAGGGAGTCACCTAGACCAGCACATTTTTTGAAAACCCTGAAATGACCACGTAGCCTCAGAAAAATTATTGGGAAAAAGATTCTTGCATACAAAACGGATTCTGAAATACAATACAACCGGAGCGCCGCTGTCTTCGGTTAAATGCTCTTCCTTCTTTTTCTGTGTGTAACTATGTGCTCGTTTCTGAATTTCTAAAAAGGGCTAGTCTAAGACGGTGACTGCTTCCATTCGCAATATCTACTGCCGTCAATCCCGTACTTAGAAAAAGTGAACAACTTTAGGTAATTAGTCCACTTTTAGTGCCATCTTGCCTGCAGAGAGTGTAGCCATGGCAAAGTTACTCGTTCGTAATGAGCTCATGTGTCTAAATAACATAAGTTTTGTTTTACAAAAGTCTATTTCGACTAGAACAAATTATCCTGTACCTGAGCACTCATTAACACTGCCGTCGGCACCTTTAGTTTGGGATGCATTGCACCGCGCACCCTACTTTGCGTCACACCCCTATAGGTTGCTCTGGCACAGGGGTGCTCGTTCTGGGACAATTGCGTTACACCCCTAAGAGGTGTGAAATTTTAGTGTGAAGTAATGTGCTGGGGTTGGCAAAGCATAAATCATGGGCTAAGCTTCGGACATTGTCAGAGTTCGGCTATTCTTATCTTTGATTAAACACGAGCCATTACCGGAAAGTATGGCGATAATGATTGCCATGAACACGAGCACATGATTCGTGCTCATGACAATCGGGTACGTCACAGTGTCTCGTGACTACCGGTGCGAAGTCGTGATGTCGTGCGACGTCACGGTGTCAACAACGCTAATAAATCTTATGACGTTCTCAATTCAGACCGATTTGACGAAGTGAGTCACGTGACGACGTCACGTGACGTCACGCGTAAACGTGACGGGAAATTACTTAGCAGCACGTCTCGGCACCACGACGTCAAGCGCGCGACCATGTGACACATGACTGATCATAGCGCCAATACCAACAACCAATAATACAAACGCGCCACGAAACCCCCAATTTCTCATACATTACAATTCTACATATGACGACTTTATTAGTACGTAGAAATACAGTTGTAATTTTTTCTTTATTCTTGAATAGTCAATTTCAATACTAGCAAAAAAAATTAACGCGAACCTTTTTGAACCGGTCACCGTTATATTATTTTCCGGTTCAGTGCCGGTTCAGTTCCTGTTCATTTCCAAGACGGTGGCAAATATTTCGGTTCGATTCAGTTCCGGCTCGGCTAAGTATAGACCAACTCAACTTGCTGACGTCATACGACCGCGGTGGCGCTGCTGTCGGTACTGCGCATGCGCTAATGCTTCATTCCTCCCAAATTTGGCTTCTGCGCATGCGCAGTGCCCACACCTGTTGTGGGCAAAGCGGGCTTGTTTGTAAACAGTGTTTTGGTTTATAACGGTTCGGTTCTTGTTTTTACTTGGGTTCGGTTCCGGTTTGACAGTTCTTCCAACACCAGAAAGAGCCGGTGACGGCAAGCCCCCAAAACAACGTGCGCCGTGACAATGCACTTTTTACGCTGCCTGATTGGCTCGGTCCGATCGTAGCATCGGCTGCGTTCGAACCTAAACTGAAACAGTATACACAACTGATTCCAGGCCTTTTGGAACCGTTTACGACCGTTAGCACCACGTCAGTCACAAGAGGCTTACAAGCCGGTTGTAGCGTAGTCGGTCCTAGTAATCGACTAGATAGACTGCTTCCGAGCAGAAAGACCTGAGCTCAGCTTCCTTTCTTTTCAGGTTCTTCCCATCCTGTTCTGGTTGTTCCTTTGTGTGTCTCGGTGTCTTGTGTTCTAGGAAAGGGCGAGTTGTGTGGTTGGCGACCTTGTGGCTGTTCGTATATGTAAGAAGTGGGACTGAATACATCTTTTAGCTGCCTTCGAGACGTCTCTTCTTCCCTGTTTCTTTCCCTTCTTTGTTTAAGTTTCTATTTCATATCCCAGTCTCCGGTTAAGTTGCAGCATGGTAAACACCTTTTTGATTTGTTTGGTGTTTCTTTTTACCAGATATAGATTGGTTACGATGAATTCACAACTATCGTACCTCTCTTTTACGGTTTTAAACTGTGAGATATATTTTTGGTTCAATATTAAAATATGTTACTCGAGAGATCCGTTACACGTACCGCCTGCTTTTGCCTTGGGGTAACAAAATTTCCGAGGATTCCCCCGACATCGTAGACATGCAAGCCGAATAACGTGATTTTCGTCGTTCCCTTCGTGATTAAAGAAAACGCTCGCTTTCGGTAGCGAGATTCTTGTCGCTGCCCGTGGGCAGGACAGATGAGTTTTCGTGTCCTGACAGGACACGATGAGACTCCGCCCCGCTGGCACCCCTCCTGTCCTTCCCTCCTCCCCCGGATAGTGTGCACCCTTACACCCCCCGCCGAACGGAAACAATCGAGCCACCCCATGAGGGCGGAACGGGTGGGGGAGGAAGACGACACGCCGAGAAAAATGGCGGGGACAGCTAAGCCTACTTCCGCACGCCAGCCGTGGACATGGACAGTATAGGCAACGCTGCAACTTCGGGCTTCGGAGATCCCCCCCAAAAAAAAGAACAAATGCCGTATATGGGAGCGAACCAATTCACGGAGGGGCCTAATGAATTTATAGGGAGTGGCGTTGTTGGCGAGAAGACAGATATAATGAATACACGTGGGCGAGGGAGGGTTGGAGAAGAGAAGTTAGGCTAAGGCCGCGACGGCGGTGGCGTTAAGGGCGAAACATGGCGCCCATGCGTTCTCATTGCGAATCGCAGCGCGTTTTCATTGAAGGGGAAGAGGAGGATCGTCGTTTCGCGGGAAGCCTCCTCCCTTGAAGTTTGTCGTCGTCGGCGCGAGATTTGCTAGGTTGGTCGGACAGTCTCGTGGACTGGCTGGGTTCGAGACCGGGAGAGGGAGAGGGCGGTAGTAGTGCAACTTAAGAAAGAAGCGATTCGGCCGCATCGAACCGACATTATACGCCGTGGGACATCGAACGGTTATCTCGCATCCCCCGCTTTCGTCCACCGCAGCTGCTGTTGTCTTTGCCGTCGCGGACATGGTGGTTTATGGACGAAGACCCGGCCACCCCCCCTCACACACACACACACTTTTGCCTAAGAAAAAAAAGGGGGGGGGGGCAAAGAAACAAAAATTAAGACACTGGCCACATCTCCTAATTAGGACACGGTTACGAGCGAGACGAACGAGGCGACCCGGCCAACGGGCGCCAGCACGGCCCGCGAAGAGCGCGCACGCGAAGCAGGCCGAACGACGGGACCGCCAATAGCAGACCGCGACTCGTAAAGGGGCCGAGAGCGGCGACCGACCGTCGGCGCTAAAACGGCGCCTAAAATCCCGGGCAAGAATCCGGAATATACGACGGAACCCTTTATTTGCGCGAATGTTTTACGGGCATCTAGCGCGCAGAGGGTGGCCATATTCAGCCTCCTCTAATTGGGGCATTTAACTGGACGTCGGATGATATGCGTTTACCGGTTTTGTTTTATCTTTCGAAATAACGTCAGCGACGAAAGCGTTTACATGACTAGGCATAGTCACGCATACATGTCAGATGGAGCTTGTTAGCAACGCGTTTTACCACGGCCGCTTGATTTGACGCTTAAATGTCACCGGCTCTGTTGCCACTTATAAGAGAATAATCGCAGGGCGCCTTTTTCAGATATCCAGGCTCCAGTACACACCCGTTGCCCTCGGTCATGCTTCGGTTGCGAGTGCACGCTCGAAGCTCACGTGACACTAGAGTGTTATTGAAGGAAGCTCGCGTGGAGGTGGGAGAACTGGAACACCTTCAGTCGGTTTTTATCACTGATGTCTATTGTGGTAGGTTGGATCGCGGATCTAGGCTTGATTTTGCTGGGGCCGAGTGACACCACCGGCGGCCATTGCTTGACACGAGCAAATGCATTGAACCCTACGGGAAACACGTGAAAAAGTGAAACTTCTCTCATTAGTACGATATTTTGGACGACCAAACTTCGACGAAGCTTTTGGTTATAAATTTTTATGTTGTGACGTCAATGCTTAATACTCGAAAGTTTTAGGGGGAAAATTATTCTTCTATCCTCTGTTGACTTCCTCCACGGACCCCACGAGCAACGAGTGAGAGTCACGCCGTCATGCAAGCGGCCAGAAAGGTTTGCTTCGATGTTTATTTTTGTATTTTTATTTACGAAGGGTTGTAGACTGCGTTTGAGGCATCAATTTTGTCTCCAAATCGAAGCAGACGATGTGCAATGACAAATATACTCTCGCTTGCTAAAGTAACTCCACCTTTTAAAACATTCTCATAAGAAACTGTTCGTGTTGCGAGTATTTTAAGCAAAGGCGGGGTTTTTGAAGCATGATGACACGATTCTGAGCAGTAGAGTAGACGCATTACGTTGATGGCAGCAGACGACCGAGATGGGCACGCTGTTTGTGTCATTTAATAACCTTCTCAGCAGTTACTGAATACTACAAACTTGGTCGAACTATTTCTGCGAAATCTCCTAAACGGTCATTTACAAGACACTTCACACAAGCTACAAAAAGTTAATTTTTATTTATTCTTCCCACATAGTATAAACCCTTTTCGCATAACTTCATACCAGCGCTTAACTGACGTATCCTGGCGCCGGTGCATTTTTTAATTGCCCGCTGACATAGGGTATGCAACCGACAAGGGTATGAGCGAAAATGCTTAGAAATGGACGTCGTGCGTGAGTTAGATTAGAGTGCTTCTTTTTGCCGTGTCACAATGTTCAAAATCTGCGGTTGTCTGCTTATCACTGCGTCGTCGTCGTCTGCACGAATAATTTTAATAAGAATAAGAACAATCGCGGAAAATGTGCGATGAGCCCAAGAAGCTGCAGCACGAGTATGGTTGCAATGTTACTGAACTTCACACGTTCTACAAGGATCCTTATTTATGATTTATGATTGCGAGCATGAATCACGAGGGCTTTGTATCAGACTCATCGTCACGTTTATGCTCACGGCTACTTCGTCGACGGCAAGAGGACCCATTCCAACCCGGTGCAGGTACTCCGATTAAGTTATCACTGCAAGGGGTGCTATTGCTTTATGGCATGTGGAGGATATGAAAATGTCTACATGCCATTAATCAGTATGCAGTATGCAGCTATCAAATGCCGAGAGCATACCAGCATAGACTACATTAAACTGCTCATATATGCCTTCGTTGTGGATTCTAAATCAAAGCACCTTACCTTCATCGTTTTCGTTCTTTCGAAGAGGCATGGTGGTGACCTGACATCAGCCAGCTCGATTCGACCGGCCAAGTTCCGGCCAAGTTATTGCAGCCCACCGTTGCTAAGTCTAGCCAAGTACCCTCCCCCCCCCCCCCCCCTTTCCCGCACCGTTGCCTACCCAGACAGCTGAGCGGTCAGGACAATCCGGTATTTCAAGCTTTAAGCCGCTGGACGGCGTCATCGGCGCCGCAATTTTCAAGATGGCGGCGTCTTTAAACAAATGGCCTTTAGACTTGCACGTATTGCCTGGTGTCAAGCAATGGACGCCGGTGGTGTCACCGTCGGGCTCCCGATCCGCGATGCAGCCTACTATACAATAGAGATAAGCGTTTCTTATTCACCAACTCAACTCTAATGACGTCACGCAACTGCGGTGGCGCTTCTGTCGGCACTGCGCATGCGCAGACACTTTGTCTCCAGCGAAGCAGGTTTCTGGGCATGCGCAGTGCCCACACCTGGTGTGGGCAAACACGGGCTTGTTTGTAAACATCGTGTTGGTCTATACGCAACTCCAACGCCCTATAGATGGCGGTGCGGTAGACGCGAGATGGCGAAAGAGACGGGGATAGATTCTTCAGAATATTCTGTGTACCTGCTCTTTGAAGGTGGTCAGTGTGCTAAAATTAATTAATTTTGATACAAATACGAAGTGGTCAGGGCAGGCACAGATAACAGGTAACGAAGATGTTGACGTGCGACTAAAAAACAAAGAATGTTGATTTTTATGTTGAACAAAACAATTCCTACTTTAACGCACTCTCTTTGTTTTCGCTAAAACTGCATGACGCACGAACACGCCGACGAGAACCACGCGGTAACAGCAGCACCAAGGCCGACAATCCCTTCCACCTTCTCCACCGCCGTTCCCGCTCCTCTGGTTTTTCGCTCGTCCGCGAGAGGGCGAGTCACGCGCTGAAGTTGCGAATACCAGGGGTGGCCAGAGTGGCATGGGGTATGAGACGCAAACAAAAACTACAAAAGTTCCGAGAGCCGCAGGAAAGAAAAAAAAGGGGAGAAGGGGGGGGGTATTTTTAACAAGAAAGGATACTGAAGGAACAGTCCTTCCCAATGGGGCAATATAATTTTCGACTAGAAGTAACAACAGGCAGAAGAACGTTTCTTCAACCGCTAAGTAAAAATAATACAGGGTTCGCGAGCCAGCCACTGGCCCTGACGCCCGTCACGCGAAAACGGTTCATAATTCTTTCTATAACAATAAACGAAACAGGGCCATTGGACAGACCTATGCGTCAAAAAGCAGTTCAACTGTATGCACGTAGTATAGTACAAAGGTGCCAAGACTGTGAGCTTTTTTTTTTTTTTTTTTATTCAGGAACATTTTTTGTTTTGGGGCACAGGAGGGGAAGAAGGCACGCTTAGCAGTAGAGTCCAGCGCAGATAACAGTTGGATCAACCACTTCTGGCCCGCATCCAAACGACATCCGCAAATTCGGAATTGCATCGGACCCTCAAAACGCGCATTCATTTTACATGACGAAATCAAGCATACAAAAACATTTAAGAGAGCATTTGGATGGCATCCTAGAAGCCGTCCGCGTACCTTTGTACAAATAACTCTTCGTGTCAAATACGGTTAAAGCCATTTTATCGTATTCTCTTTTATCGTATTTATATAAGAAGCGATCATCCTTTCAGAGACACTTCGCACCGCTGGAAAGATGATCGCAGTCATGAGATCGTCTTAAAAGTTCGTGTCACTCTGTCCAGAAGATGTGCCCAAAAGGAAAACAAAATTTAATATTTTTTTTCTTTCTATTTTGTAAAATTTATCTTAAGCAGACGCATATTTTCTAAACATAAAGATCAACAAAAACAGACTAATTCCATTCTGTCCTTGTATTTAGGCCAAACAAGAAAAGGTGCGAGAGGAAAGGCAGTCACTTACCGCAGCAAAGTACTCGTGTGTATGTGTTAAGGCGGAAGCACACTACAGAGAAAATATCCCAATATTCAATAATTGCAACACCTCCTGTCGGTTTAAGTTTTAAACACGAACCCCCACTTTATGAACGGAATCTTTAAAAACAGCTTGTCAACTGCCTAGATAAAAAAAAATAAAAAAGAAAACTCACTCACACGCAACGTTTTACTTGTCGAGGTTTCTAGAAAAAAAAAAAAACAGGATTTCGTCGACATAGACGAATTCAGACTGGTTCGTCTCTCTTAAATTAATACACCCTAATGAGAAGTCTCTCTCTGTTGGTACACTTGATGCTCAGATGGCATGCACGAACTGCGCTGCAAGAGTGGGGTACGCAAACTCGCGCTGGCGCAAGTTCCACCATGCCGGAGGATCGAACGCAGTCTCCTCTATCTACACTTGTAGGCGAAGAAGCCCTTGTAGGCTTCTTCTGCTTTCTCCTGGCTTGTGCGTTTTGAGTCTTTTTTCCCAAAGAACGTTTTCTGCTCTTTTACTGCCAGACAAGAACACACTTTTCCTGCCAAACAAGAAGGCACTTTCCGGGGACGACTGATGCTCCAGCATTATTTACTGTTTCTAGGGACAGCATTTCTGAGGAGATAGAACGTTCTAAAGCGATCTTTGGTGAGAATCAAATTTTTCAAAACTTTTTTAACGTAAAAAAAAAATGTCTTCTCCACTGGCACCTTTTATCTAGGCGAGTAGTTGGCTCCAGCAACACATTTGGTGATGCACTGCATAGTATCACTCACTTATTCACTCTAAATTGTGCGGTCGCACACGTTTATGGGCCGCCTCTGCAAAAATGGAGATCGGCCCCCGCGGATATCCGCATCCGCTCCGCATCCGCACGCCCTGGCATCCGCATCCGATCGGCAATCTGCCAAATCTGATTTATTTTTATCCGCCTTTGCCAGTTTACTGCGGATACTGTACTGCCGCGGACGATCCGCGGGTAATCAGATCAGATCAGATTTATTTTCCTCAAAGGTATCCCAATTGAGATACATTACATGAGGGGGGGGGGGGATAAATACAACATTCAATGTACAATATTAAAAGGTAAACACCAAACACACAAAAAAAAAACATTCATTGATCACACTTTACAAATGAGAATTGCAAATATCGCGAAATTTATTAGTATTAGTTTCATGGACAATGTGAGCGGGTAAGGGATTCCAGTCGGCAATAGCAAGTAAAAGGGGGGAATTTTGAAATTTGTTAGTTCTGGAGAAGAGAGGCTGATTTTTTAGTGGATGATCGCAGCGCTTTGAAATGTAAGATTGATCTTGGAGATAGAGGCTGTGAATTTCCGATGATGAGTAGTAGATGCCATGAATGAAAGCAAGACGGGCTAGTTTGGTTCTAACGGTTAGAGGTTTCAACTCCATGTTGATTATTACAAATTAGGTCATGGTCAGATAAGTAGCTAATGACATGGGAATATATGACATGCTCCAAATTTTGCATGGAACATTTTTTAATGAAATTGGTCTATAATTAGAGACATGTTTTTTATCACCAGATTTAAAAATTGGTAGCACTTTCTCAAATCTCCAATCTGCCGGAAGGTACATCAGCTCTACAGATTGCTTGAAAATGAGATATAGTACATGACAAGATATGGTTCGTGTTACCTTCAAAACTTTGGAACATATATCGTCTTCGCCAGGTGCAGAGATTGGGGAGAGTAGATCAAAAATTGCCAAAATGCCTTCTTGTGTAAAGGTGACAGGTTCACATGATATGGTTGGGGATACACTAATTGGATCACATGGCAAAGGAAACTGTTCCTCGGTGAAAACAGATACAAAATACTCATTAAAAACGGTTCCTGAATCATGGTTGGAGAGCTCCTGTCCTTGCTCATTATAAATCTTATGGCGAATTCCACTGGTCGTTTTGGAGCGCGCCGGGTCGCTTCGGATTAGCTCCCGCTCCAGATTTCGATCTGGATCCGAGAAAAATCCCTCCGACGATTTTGACGGATTCAACCGGAAGCCAGCCGGGCCAGCCCTCGGCGCACACACGTGACTTCCTTTCTCGTGGGGCATCTCACCTGGGGTGCTATTCTGGTCGCAAACGGGTACTTTCGAGTTGTGACGTATCGAGAAAGAAGGGGCGGAGCCTCAAACTAAAATGATTCTTGTTTGAGGCTCCACCCCAACGTTCGGGTTCACGCACGCGCTCAGCTAGAATTTGACGATCCCCTACGTCGCGATGACGTGTTCACGCAGTTGGGGCGCAGAAATCCCTGCATTTCCCCCTGTTCTTTTTGTTATCTTCTTTCTTTCCTCCGGGAGTTAGAACGAGCGAATAACAGAGAAAAGGATACCTTCCGGAAAATAGAAGGAAACAGAGAAAAATAATATTATCCTTTTATAAAATACGGAAGATTATTTCAATAATTATGACGTAAAGAAAATTTAGCTAAGATATCTCAACTTGTTTTCTCGAAGTCTTTCGCTACGGTCTTTCAAAACAAACATGGCGAAAACCGCTGTAACGACCTTGTGGTGTTTGTGTCTCGTTTGCGTCGTTGCTTTTCCTGTTTGTGCACGATGCGGATCGTATTACGAGAAGAAAATGCTATCTCAAGGTACGCTGCGACACCGATCATCCTTTGTGAAGCCTCCGTGAACATAAGCTGAAAATGAAATTTCCTGTTCGCCTGTGAATGAGACTCCAAATGGGTACAGAGCTGACGACGACTCTGTGGTAATATATGACAAGTGATGAGATTGACGCAGAGTGCACCGGTTGTGAACATGCTGTGGATGATGCAGGAAAGTTTCTTCGGACAGTTTTAATAATGCTTTGCTTCCTTTGCTCACTGCAGTGATTACGACGGCAGTCCCCATAAGCCATGCTCTTTGCTTTCCGCGCTGAAGAAATGGACGCGACCGCATAATTTCGGGCAGTCTTTTTACTTACTTTTTATTTACAGAAAAGCTCGTGCAAAAAAAAAAAAGAAAAAAAAAGGCTATTACACGTTCCTACATAGGTACCTCGCTATCCCATTGGCTTCATTGCGCGTGACGATTCAACGCTCTTTGCCATGGGAACGTTCGTGAAACTAGAAAGCCTCTGTTTGCCGCTAACAGTCGCTTTTCGAGTTCGGGTTGTGACGACAAAATGACGTAAGAACAAGAATGCACGAGAGTATTTGCATTGTTTTAACTCGACAACCGTACCCTTGGCGTGATAAACTCGAAAGAACATGGCCGCGATGCTCGTCGGATCGACCGCGGCTGGGGTTTGACATGCGATCGGTAACTTGATCAACGCGCACACGAATGCTTTCGTGCTGTTAGATGAGCCCATTCAACGGCAGGATCGGATTGAAGAGCACGGTGAGCTGGCGTTCAACGTCTCCGGTATAACACTTGGCGAGATGCAAGACTTGGCTTCTATTTGTGCCGGTGTTATGAAGCTTAAAAGTTGTGGTGTTGTTGTGGCTCGTAATGGCAGCCTTGCTGAGATTATGAAGACGGTAAGATACCTTCATTCAGCTTTGCCATGCGTCAAGATTCAAAACCTCATCTTGTCACAAAGTGACCAACGCTTCTGCGAGCACGGAGGCAGCAGCCAACGATCTGAGAAAGAATTGTGCCGCCGCCACGACCGCCAGTGATCGCCCCAACGGCAAGAAAACAAACGACAAGCTCATTGAGGTTTGTGTAGCGCTGACTGCTGATTCATCGGACGACAAAGGTGAATTATGTAAAACCAATGTAAGTTTGCCAGCGTTTTGCAAAAAAAGTGGCAATTCATTGTATGATAACAGGATGAATGTTAAGTTGACACAGCTTGTACAACAAGCGTTGATGAGGTACGGAGTCGAAGGCTTTGGCAAAATCAATAAATATGGCATCAGTAGGTCTGGAAGGGTGAACGTTTTCGTGCAAATTAGTAACAAATTCAAAAAGTTGCGTTTCACACGAAACACTTTTTCTGAATCCATGTTGATTATTACAAATTAGGTCATGGTCAGATAAGTAGCTAATGACATGGGAATATATGACATGCTCCATAATTTTGCATGGTACATTTTTTAATGAAATTGGTCTATAATTAGAGACATGTTTTTTATCACCAGATTTAAAAATTGGTAGCACTTTCTCAAATCTCCAATCCGCCGGAAGGTACATCAGCTCTACAGATTGCTTGAAAATGAGATATAGTACATGACAAGATATGGTTCGTGTTACCTTCAAAAGTTTGGAAAATATATCGTCTTCGCCAGGTGCAGAGATTGGGTAGAAAGGTAGAATATCTAATTGATACAATAAAATGCCATCAGCAGCCCACCCAGATTTTATTGCGCGAATGACAGTAGCTACAAACCGCAATAAACGGTCAACTGTAGACATAGCCACTAAGCGTGCACTAACTTCGAAGCGGTAGAAACCCTGAAGTTTTAACGTACTTACCACCATGTCGTTAATGGCAAAGTGATGTTTGCGGCAAAGTGTAGGAGGCCTTCAGAACGGTGAGGGTCTCCTGCAGACCGATGATGACGGTAACGAAGGTTCAGTTAGATTCTAGGTTCCGTCAACGCAACCCACGACGTCGGTGTGCTCGTCATTTTGGCGACGAAAGCCTTCTTTCGCACATGCCTCAGCTTCCTTGGTCCAGGGTTTTGTCGACCCAGCCGCCTCTTCCCAGCCGGTTGACAGCGACACTCGCGACGGCTGTCACGACTCTGGTCACCATCGACTGGGCATTAGCTATGAGATCATCGTTGGCAACCGCGCCCTTGCAGCTTCCCGTTGCGCAAAATCTCAGTGCGATTCGATTGGTAGCTGCTGCTCGACGGTCATAATCTCTCATCGTCTCCGTCTCTCGGCGCGCAGCTGGTCACACTGCGATTGGATGGTGCTTTTCGACAAGCGGTACTGTCGTCAGAAACAGTCGTCGTGCATAGCGAAGGCAACCGGGTGCTCGCAGAAAACCCGTTATTGTACGCGTTGGTCGAGCCATCGTTGAGCAACAAGCATCGTCGCCATTTTCTACGCTCTAGAGTCCTGCCAAAAGCTTTTTCCTCTTCGTGCAATAGAAACAGAAGTTAAAAGCACGAGCACATCCCCCCGAACCACATGCCCCGAACGATGCTTGCGCGAGCGTTGGCTTGCACTGCGCAAGCGCGCCTGCTCGACAGGGACGTTGAAAGCCCGGAACACGTTCTTGTAGCTCCTATAGACGCTTTAAACACGCGCCCGATACGCGCTAGTGTGAGCCGCCATTGCCGACCTTCTCCTGTCTTACCGAGATTCCTAGCCACTGAAGCGGGCGTTGACGAGCCTCCACAAAGGCGTATGCTGGGGAGAAGGACGCAGTAGCAGCTAAAGTGGCAATAACCTGTCCTGCTGTGGTAATGATGATGTGAAGCGAACGGAATAGGAGGAAACAAAAACTGAAGGTCGGTTATGGCGGCGCCCATGCACAGCTGCCTGAAAGCGTCTATACTCGCACTAGCTCGCACTCATAGTGAAACAGAGATTAGGGCGTGTCGAGTAGTACCGCAGTTAATCTAATTACGTGACTTCCGCTATGTGCTACGTAGGTCGGACGTGGTCATACGTCACTTTGTCGTCACGGTCCGAACTCGAAGGGCTCATTCACACTGGAAGCGGATCCGCGTTCGCAAAGCGGTTGCGAACGCGGTTGTATAAGGATTCAGTACATTTGCACGCGCATTTGATGACATCAAATGCACGTGCAATTGTACTAGATCTTTATACAACCGCGTTCGCAACCGCTTCGCGAACGCGGATCCGCTTCCAGTGTGAATGGGGGGGGGGAAGAGCGGCACTTACGGCAAACGGTTGCTTTCGTGTTTCGCGAACGTTCCCATGGGAACCGCGTGGAATTATCACGCGCGCTGTGGCCAATAGGAGCGCGCGGTTCGTAGGGGGGAGGAGTTTTCGAGAAACATTTCGCAACTTTCAGCGATGGTGGTACCGCGGTGTGAGAATAGCGCTCCCTAGCTCCTGGATGATTGGCCTCATAATAAATGGGCTTGCCTACACCTTCCTGGCGTGACAAAATAAAGTAAGGCTCTAACACTGCGCGTACACAGCAAAACTAGAATTACTTACGCGTCGCAGACCCAGCCTCGTACCGCTGTTCTACGACGATCATCCAGATGACAGCCATTTTGATAGGCACCGGTGCGCCCCCTATAGGTCGTGAAAGTTGCGAATAGCACCCCAGATCTCGCCCATCTCGCCTCAGAAGAATTCGTAATGGCCGCTTGCTTACCCCTTGGCTCGACAGCCGGTTCGTTTTCCAAGAAGAAGGTTTTGCCACGCTACGGGCATTCCGGCAATCTTTGCTAGAAGCTCCTGAGCCATTCCTGCCGCTCGTGCGTCGAACACGTGTTAGCGCCGTAATTGCGAAAACGTCTTCGAAACGACCGCGGCGGCCGCGGAAAGGAGATTCCCGGGCAGTTGAATGACGGGAAGGCATCCGCCGATCCCGGAGCAGTGGTCATGTTCACTGGGGATCCGTAGGCGGCGCGACCCCGTTCTGATCGTGTGCTACATTCTGGATCTGGTCAACTGATCCCGGCGCGCTCCAAAACGCCCAGTGGAATTCGCCATTAGGCAAAGTTCGCTCCTGCTTAGGACCGATGGTCTTCCAAAATGTTTCACGAATCCGCGAATATGCAGGGCCCTAGATACCAGGGAACCGCGAGCCGCACATGAACCCGCGTAGAGTCGCATGCGGCTCGTGAGTCGCAGTTTGGCAACCCCGGCTCTAAAACCAAGTAAAAGAAAAGATAAAAGAGACGGGGATAGTCTCGCAGCGCACCTACAGAGAGTCTTCAAACTCCGTCTCTAACTTTATCTTCGCCAGTTCTTCTTGGGCTCGATGCGAAAGGTGTTCACATTACTCTCGTATCTCGGGGCAACAAAGTCAGCGCAGGTTCGAACCGAATCCCCCAGCCCTCATCGCAATCCCGATCCTAATATGAAAAGCTCGATGGATCTATTCTCTTTCCCGCATTGACCTCCATGCAGCAACCCTTTCTCTTCCGCGCGCGGTCATGGAGACCGGCGTTCTCCTTGTGCGGGGGCAGTTCGAACGAGTTAGCAGAAGTTTCAACCCTTTCCTTCCCGGCCTAATCCCCGAGGGTAGGAAGGAATTCCTGCGGCTTTCCCGGACCAAACCCCGATTCCACTGAAGCCCTCGAGGCGCTGGAGGGCCGGCACTCGCGTCGACCGCCGGAGTAATTGGGGGTGTCGACGGTTCCACCTCTGCTGCTCTGGCCGCGGCCGCCGCAAGCTGCCCAACTAATCCGTCGAATTAAAAGCACCACGCCTGGCCACCGCTGTCCTCGCCACATTCTCGCCCCCCCCCCCCCCCTTTCTTATACTCTATAAGACCCTGCGCTTGTTGTTCTCTTTTTTTTTGTTGTTGTTGTTTGTTAGGTTTTCGCGTCACCTAGCAACGGCCTGCCCGCTACTATACGCTAGTATAGAACGTTGCAGGCACCGTGGCTGTAAGCTTCGCCGGTCACTCGGCGCGCCAAGAGTCTCGACCCAGTACGACAAACGCCGTACACGGCTCAGAGACGTGTTAAGCGGGCTATGCAACAATTTTTTTACTATGCGAAAATACCGCTTAGAACGGATCCCTGACGTTAATGACCTATGAAACACGCGTTCGTTTTTCACCCCACGTAATAGAAGTCCCAGAAAAAAATTAAAGAAAAACGAGCAGCGTTCACGCCCTCAACTCGCAGCCAGAACAAGCGGCCACGTGATCTGGAGCCGATTATATGCCGCCAATGTTGATCATAGCAACGCGCTGGGGTTGGAAAAGCACAGGACACACGCTGAGTTCCAGGCATTGTTATGGCTCGGCTATTGTCGTCGTTGCAGCGATTGGACACGGGCCACTACCCGAATGCTTCTCGAGCTATCAATTATCACGACCCCAAATCGAGTGCCCACGCAATGCTCGGGTCCAATCTATGAACCGCATTCAAATATCGTCATATGGGTGTACTGCGATCCCCGCGTTACGTCATCGAATTTTGCAAAGGAGAGATTGAATGAAAATGATCGCTTTTGTCCTTGAAATTACACCGCAACAAAGGAGCTTCTTGGCCAGTGGCATTGCATGCGAGTATCCTTGAGTCCCACTAGTGCCAGTAAGCTCGTGTAACGTGAAAAACATTCCAGTTGAATATCGTTGCACAGCTCCTTGTGTCTTGTTAGCAATCTTTTTGTAGGCTTCGGCGTCACCAACAGGTGCCGAAAGTACAAGACTCTGCATGAGCGAGGGACGGGGATCACCAAAGTTGCTCGAAAATACGCATTCGTTGTGCCAGGAGAGCAAGAACCAATGGGGCGTCACTCCACTGGAGTGATAATCTACGACTGCTTGCGGACACGTGAAGCATCGCTTTGGCAAACTTTGTTTTTGGCTTGAGCATTACCAATTGACCTTAATATAACGTACCCTATGTTTCCGAATAGGCGCAAGATTGCATGGGTCACTAAAAGCAAATTTCGTGAGGACAACGGACATAAACCGATGTCAGTTGTTTTGGTGGAACGCCGGTCTTATAAAGCTCGCAGGAAAGATTGGCTTAAAGGGCCTCTGACACCCCGAAAAAATTCAAAGTGCCCGCCAGTGCCCTGTGACGTAACAATGTACCGCAAGGTGTCGGGGCGGTCAGGAGGGAGGCATATATATCGACCTACGTCACTAAAAGTGGAAATCGCCGGAAGTCACGTGAGTTTCACTCCTCGTACTCTCCACGACCGTGCCAAAGATTTTTTTTTCTGGTTTTCACACGAGTGATTGCAAAAAATAAAGTTTCAGTTCCACTAAATTTTTATCGCTGCACCGTTGGTTAGTTTTCGTGCTGTTAAAGTTGAGGACGAAGAGTCAGTGGATCAACGTTATGGAGGTCAATGATGAAAGCGTTGCGAGTACAAGCCAGTGTACGAGTGCATGCCATCAGTCCGATGGTAAAAAGCCATATTGAGCACAAAACAAGCTATCCAGTTTTGAAAAAAAAATTTTAGAACGCTCGCAGAAATTAGGATTGCTAGCATGCGACACGCCCCATCGCATTGCTGAAGGTACAGACACCGAGGTCGTCTGATCATCGGATACTCTCCAGGCTGAAGATGCCTACCGTCTAAAGAATACGAACTAGTGAGTGGAGCAAGTACAACTAAACGTCGAGCATAAAGTACGTGCTTTGTCTAGAACACGAGTAGAAATTGTTTTCTAGATTCACTGACTCCTCTTCTTCTACCTTTACAGCAACATTAGGCGATGAAAAGCAAATAAAAGAAACCTTGACTGCTTGAATTGCCCGCGTAGGTGCGAAGAATAACAAAAATATTTAAAAAAGAATACTACAGGCGGTTGCGGTATGCCAACACCTCCTAGACAGCAAAGCCTTCGCGTTACGTTACATGACGTCACGTCCGGGGGTCCGGCATAGGCGCTGATTGGATGCGAGTGCCGCGTCTACGTTCGCGTGGGGCTCGTTTCCTATCATAGTCCCACGCGAACGGTGACGCGACACTCGCATCCAATCAGCGCCCGTCCGGTACCAGGCTTTAAAGCTGTCTAGGAGGTGTTGGGTAAGCACGAGGAGTGATACAACTCACGTGACTTCCGGCGATACCTCCCTTCTGACCGCCCCGGCATCTTGCGGAATATTGTTACGTTACAGGGCACTGGCGAGCACTTTGAATTGGGCTTCGTATTACTATTTTTTATAAAAAAAAACTACGCAACTCTGAAGTTAAACAATTTTTTGGTGATGTCCTGGTACACCATTTTACCGCATAGCATGAATTTTTTTTGTTTTTTGGCGTGTCAGAGGCTTTTAATCTTTAGTTGTGCTGTACAAGCTCAAGTTTACGGGGATCTTTAGCTCCCGCAAAACAGGTATTTAACGCATTACTTCCTTGAACGAGTAGAAAGACATTTAGTTTGCGTTCCAGCATAGATAGACACAGATATCAAGATAATTTTCAATTAGGTGGGCGGAGCTTGCAGAAGATCAGTTTCAAAGTACCGCTGAAGGAGCGTTACGTCATAAAATAGTTTTCCGAATCTCCGCTCCCGCGCATCTTCAGCGCCTATCTAAGCTATGCGCTCTCGACTGGTGTCAGAGCGGGGGAATGTACTTACCTGGAATTGACCCTTTTCGAAAAGTCCATCAAGCAATATTGGCGATCACCATTGCTAGCTCGCGAAGCGCGTAACAGACCCTTTGTTATTGGCGACGTGAGCGATCGAAAGCGTCGCTGCGATCGGCCTTCCACGATTGGCCCACAGCTGGCTATGACGTCAGCAAAGGTTTTCTCGTTGGCAGAAATAAGACTAATATAAGAACTTCAATTTCGACGCTGTTGGTAGTGTTGGTTTCAGAGGGAAATAATTTCAAGCATTCACCATGCTAATTACAAACACCATCGAACTTGATTTTCGCTAGGTAATGACGTCACGAGAGGGAACCATAGGAGGGTGCCTCCAAAATATCTCGCAGCTAATATTACCCAAGCATCAAGGAGAATGCACGGATTGGTGTTCCACGCGCCACACGCGCACGCCTTCCCCGTATAAAAGATTCGAAGTAAATAACCAAAATAAGGCGTTGACGAACGCGCGTGCAAGATGCAATTTGTTTTATGCATTTGCTTTAGAAAAGTTAGTACTGCTGAGGCCAGCACATGCGGCGCGTGGAACACCGATCCCTGCTTTCTCCTTGATGCTTCTGTAATATAGCAATAGACGCTTTACAGCAGCTGTGAATGGGCGCCGCCATAACTGACCTTCAGTTTTTGTTCCCTCTTATTCCGTTCGCTTGACTTCATCATTTTCACAGCAGGACAGGTTATTGCCATTTTAAGTGTTACTGTGTCCTTCCCCCCAGCATAGGCCGTCGTGGAGACTCGTCAACGCCCGCTTCAGGGTCTCGGCATCTCGGTAAGACAAGAGAAGGGCGGCTATGGCGGCTCAATCTGGCGCGTGTGTAAAGCGTCTATAGGTCTATAAGGAGTATTCACTGGGCGCCATATTTGTGGGTGCTGTCTAGAGCGCATGCTCGGAACGAGCCTACATTAATAGGTTGCTAAGGCGGGCAATCTTGATGGTGCAGAATGCACGTTTCAAAAGAACTGTGGAAGCTCGCCGCCTGCACGCGCTCAGCAGCCGCGCACACAGCTATGGCCGCCAGTGAATACTCCCTATAGACCTATTGCTATATTACCCAAGCATCAAAGAGTATGCAGGGATTGGTGTTCCACGCGCCGTACGTGCTGGCCTCAGCAGTAGTAAAGTTTCTAAAGCAAAAACCTAAAACAAATAGCATCTTGCACGCGCGTTCGTCAACGCTTTATTTTGGTTATTTACTTCGAATCTTTTATACGCGAAGGCGTGCGCGTATGGCGCGTGGAACACCAATCCCTGCATTCTCCTTGATACTTGGGTAATATAGCAAATGGTCTATAGACCTTTCCAAAAAAGGACACTTGGCAGGTTCCATTTTCAGTGTTCGTGCGTATGGCGCGTGACTTGCTCGCTTTCCGAAGCGACGAACGTGCGCGTTCTGGACTGTGATTTAACACGTGTGGACTGTGATTTTTGTAAACAGTGGAAACGTCTATTGGATCCGAGCTCAGAGTAGGTGAGCAAGCAATGGCGGACTGGCGTTGACTAGGGTGCCTTCATGTGCGCTTTGCTTAGGGTGGAGACATCTGGCCATTTTCTCCCACACGTTTATTTTTATTTTTTGTTCAGAAGCGCGTGAAAGAGCGTGTCCCTGCACGCGTTTGTGGCGCTGACTGTGCAATGGCGACATTTTGTTTTCGTCGATTTCTTTGTATTTTCCCCGGGAGCGCGTGCTGTCGGCATCGGGTACTACAAAGGGTGGCGTCACCCTAAACAGAAAGACAATAGAGAGTTTTAGTAGATCGTTCCTATAACGATACGATAACCATACGATACCGATACACAGAACAGGTGCGCATTCCTGTTCTGTGTATCGGCATCGTATGGTTATCGTATCGTTATAGGAACGATCTACTAAAACTCTCTATTGAGGCACCCTAGCGTTGACACGGAATTTTAAGAATGGGTCTATTGCACGCGCTGCTTACATGAGCGACACGCGCTTGGCGGCTGAAAGATTCTTTTATGACGTAACGAGTGGTCGTTTTTTTTTCTCTTCGTGATTTCTCGCGTTTTGTTGGATTCTTCAGGGAAAACGAACGTGATATTCAGATTCACGGGATAGTAATACTCTAGAATTCACCACTAACTCGCTTTCTTCAAGAACCTCTCCGGCGCTTACGCTTCAGCCACCATCGCTTTATGCCACGGGCGTAACGCGACCTTGAGCTTCAACCACAGGCGTTACGTGACCTTGAGGACAGGACCTTGAGTGTGGTTGGTCCTATAAAGCTACCGCTTTAAGAAAATACATGCGTGATCGTGCTGGAGATACTAGCTGACGTAAGCACGAAATATGTAATAGCTAGGTCTTACACTTATCGGTGCTCGTTTGCGGGTGAAGTTTCTTCCTGCTGCTTCTGCCGTCTCATCTGTTCTCGATAAGTTGGCATGCGGTCTGCAGTCGTGTGCTCCGTAGGAACCAGGGATAGACAAAATGCTTTTAAAAGTGTATTCAAATAGATATACAAAGTACTTCGACAAATGTGCATTTTAATTACAAATTAAATTACACTTTAAAAAAGTATTTAAATACAAGATACAAATTCAATCAGCGTATTTTAAATACTTAAAAAACCTTTTTCAAGCACATTCTGTTTCAAATAAAATGTGAAGTTTATACATACCAAGAATGAATTGCTTACAAAGAACTTTGCAGCTCTGAAGAACAATGTAGTTTGTCATAGCTTCATGGGCGGATACAACAAATGGAAAAACAATGCATTAAGTTTAACATTAATTTAAAAAGCTGGGTTCACACATCAAAGCCTTTTCAAAAAACATGTTCTTAATTCGACTTGCTTGAAAACATTAGATCACCCATCAAAAAGGCAATAATTTTACTAGTTTAATTAACTTCCTGTTCAACTGCTCCTTTTTTAATGTTTATTCTGCACACAGCGGAGCTAGATTTATGCTTTTTGTACGCACAGCGCAAAAAGATTTATGTCCTTCGCGAACAGTGTCCACTATCACATTCGATTGCGAAAAGCAGCGACCAAAATAGTTTTTGTCTGTATCAGGAAAAAACAACAAAACATGTATTTAAAGAACTCAATTTTAAGGATTTAAGTACAGTTGACGAATACATTCCAGAATATGTTATGAAATACGAAAAGCAAAATATTCAAAGTATTTTAAATACGCATTTCAAATACTTGTATTAGGAATACTGCCCAACCCTGGTAGGAGCCACGGCCACTGTGGAAGAAGAGAGGGGTCTGAAGGGCGCCACCCTGCCACGGAGCCAGTGTGTCGAAAATGTGCCCCCACTTCCTGACAAACGCCGTGAGATGGCTCAGCATATGAGAGGAGCCCGAGGAACCGTCCTTATTTGCCCACGCGTTTTCAAGACCGCGAGGCGCGCGACCGCGACCGCGCGATGGACGTGTGGCACGCCGAGCCGCAAGTGCCACGCCGAGAGATGCACGAGTGTGTTTGCTCTCGTATGCGAGGACAAACACCTTTTTCTCGATAGTTGAGTCGGTTAAGCATTTGTCTCTTCAAATCCTGCCGGAAGCTTTCCTCTTTCGAGCTCTTCATGTGGTACTAAATGGACATTTCAGTATACTTTGCATATATATTTTGTAGTCTACCTGACGCTTTTCAGTGTCGGTTTTTGCTTACAGTCAAACCTTCTTGGTTTAAGACAGCGCGACGAAACAAAGAGAAAGTAAAGACGAAACAGACACAGTCGTCTGTCTCGCCTTTACTTTGTCCTTGTTTTGTGACGCTGCTTTAAATTAAGATGTTCATCAACCAGCTGGCACAAACAGACCTTTTAGTGAACCTTACACATTTTCATAAAATTTGACTCATCAAACACATTTCACATGAAAAATATTATCGATTGCGCATCAGCTATATGTCATACTTATACCTTGATTCGGAAACTCGTATTGATCAAAACGTATGGGGTGTTTAAGTTTACATTCGAACATATTATTAAAAAAAAAATAGGACGAGAGCTAGACGAGTGCCGTTTTCACCATGAATTTATTTAAGGCTCGGTGGACTATAGTAAGAGAATAATCTTCGTGCTAAGTTGACTAATTAACTAGAATTTATTAATTAACTTTTTTTTAATATTGGTTTAATTAGCGGTCATGTTGAAATTGCAGTATTCACGGAAATCACTGTTAGAGGCCAGATCAATTTGAAGAATGTGCGAAACGGTAATGGCCTTTTAAATTTAATTCGATAAATTTTCGCGTTCTTTTACGTCCCACTTAAATATTGGGCGCAAAGAGTACACATCCGGCCCTGCCTACCATGGCTCTTGTAAGAACGACGCAGTCGTTTAGGTCACGTCGTCGCTCGTGTAGTCAGCGCAACCCCCAAGGGCACGCGCTGCGGAAATACTGGCGACACGATTGAAACGACAACACTCTTTTAAGTGTCATTGTGTTCAGGGAATGCGGCGCTCTTTTTAGCGAAATGTTTCAATCCGGCGAGAAAACGCGAATATTGATCAATTACTATCCTATAAACCATTATATTTTCGAAATTCTCTTTTTAATTGGACTAGCCTCTAATAGTAATTGCCATCAATACTGCAATTCCAACACGACCCCTAAGACCAATAATGTGGAAAATATTTAGGATCATTTTGTTAATTAGTTAACGTGTTGTGACGATTATTCTCTCATTGAACGTCCTCCGAGCCTGATAAATACACGGTGAAAATTAAACTCGTCAAATAGACTTTCCCGGAAAATTCCAGGAGACCTTGCAACGAGGAGAATTGTGGGGCTGTTTGGATGTACGCTCGTGCAAGCCCGAACGCTTCGTATATCCTGGTAGCGGCACGATTCATTCTTTCTTATTGTTAGGAAATCAGAACCGACAAATGAATTAAGCGAGCGGAAGAAAAGGTTATCACATACTCTGTTTTGCTTTCCTTCCGCCTTCTCTGAGTTCTGAAATCACGAACTATTAAACCAACGTCAGCTTCATCCTCGCTTTTTTGGATAATTTCACGTGCCGTACATCTGAACATCCCAATTCGTAAAGCACACACTGGCGGCACCATATATTTTCGGAAGAATCTATTCTCACCTCCTATTAAAAAAATAAAAAAAAAGATCAGTGCAAATAAAAAACAAACCCCTGTATATATTGTTTTTCGAAAGCGACAATATATTTAGGCTTGCTTTACACCACTGTTGCTTTTTAGAAACGGAACTCACCGTCATGTAGTTGTCTTAGTCATGTGGCGCAATCATGGTAAAACATAAATAAATATGGGTCTTTCCCCCGAAACTTGGCTGACACTGCTAAAAATATGTAATAGTGTGAATAGTACGATGATTTTTATGGTATACATCAACTCCTGTTTCTGAAATAACATGAAAGAGCGGAGGTAATGGATTTCGAACGAGGCATGCGTACACACTTTGCATTAACAAAAAAACAAAAGGCTACCGCGCGCATTTGCTGTGTCATCTCTACCTCCCGGCCAACGAGCTGTTTAAAAAATCGTGTTTAAATACCACGACATGAGCAGAAGGCCTGTTATGAACACTTTGTAATCTCAACTTTTAAAAACGAAAATATTCAATAAAGCAATTTATGCTAAAACAAAAACGGGCACAGAGCGAAGGTTTGGAACAAATATTGTTTATTTTCGTTTATACGCAACGACTAGTTTGAGTCACGTTCGAAACTAGAAGCAACTTTCAACGACTCCATAGTTCGTAAGTTTCCGAAGCAACTAAAAAAATAACTGTGAATTTTGAAAAAAAAAAAAGAGAAAAAAATCATTGAATTTCGATTTCACACACGACCACGACACCGGTGGCGAACTCGCCCGGCTGGAATCGGCGACGATAGTATTATTTGGTCGACCGCAGCGAGCCCTCGGTTTATATATAATAGTCTCGAAAAACCATGTCCGACCTAACAGCATGGTGTCGACCGCTCAAACTTTCGATCGTTGATCGCCAATGTTACACAAATGCAACGTTGTTGATTGTATAAGAATGTTCTACCTTGCACAGGTGCAACGGGTCTTCATACCACAGAAAATATATGCGAACGTTGTTATTTGGTAAATACTTTTGTATGCTTGTAGCTGTAATTGTGCTATGTGCATATCTAAACGGGGGAAGTTTGTCTGCCCGTCTGGCTTCTCCGCTGTAGATGAGGAATTTATGCCACTGCTAGAGTAAGGTCTTCAACGTGCATCACGCAGTAGCAATACACGACTGCACGCCATTACGATGCTGTTCCACATCGAAAGAAAAAGCAAGGGAGGGGATTGAACACTGGATCCCTGGGTTCTGCAGCACCAACTTTAGCTCCACGTGCTCTAAGCTGCACATTCGGTTACCGACACTCCAACATCCCAATAGTTTAGTCAAATGCGTACTAACTTTAAAACAAGCGAGGATTTTTTTAAATATTTATTTGATGTGGAAAGAAGTAATTGGGAATACGGTTAAGAGAAACGAAAAAATACAAAATAAGCTACTTCTCGTTCGGGTTCATTTCTGAGCCAGATAGCTTCAGGACTAAACATTATATATAGTATATTTTCCCATGCATCTTTTACATCTCTCACTTCCCTTCCACCGAATGTTATCCCCGCGGTGCTATAAACAGACGGGCACAAAGAGACGTCGAGACCTCGTGTCCGCACTGAGCGTGCCAGCAGTCCATAAACAGCGACCCAGCCGCGTCGTGTTCCTCCCCGGCCCACGAGTCCGCGTCGATGGCGAAGAGAGATCAAGCGGCTCGTCACGTGATCGACGGACCTTAACAGCGAACCGAAGGGTCAAGCCGGAGCCCAAACACCCTCCCCCCCCCCCCCCCCCTTTCCGTGGCGTCGAGGGAAGGCGAGGCGGCGGCCCAGCCTTGATGCTGTTTCCATGTCCGGCGGCGTGAGGAGATGCCTCAGAGCGCAGACGTCCCAATTGGCACAAGTGCTCGCGACTCCCGGGGGACCGGCACCGTCCGCCAACCTGCCAGCTCGTCAGCGACAACCGGCCAGGAGGGGGAAGGGGACCGGAAGGAGGCCCTACGTGTCCAGAGGGTCACGTGACGGTCGTCGAAACGACGTTCGTGGACCCTGCCGGATGGACACTGTAGTGTGGGGCATCGCTGCTTAAGCTGTTCTGCCGACGACATTCTTGAATACTTTGGGCCGGACATACGCACACCACGGTACAAAAGAAAAGTATATCTACCTCTTGTCACAAAAAACAGCCAGCAGAAACAACCGTGCAAATCTCCTTAAAGATTTGGTTATCATAGAAAATAATATTTCTATTTTGCAATTTAAAAGTACACGGTTTGATAACGCGAAGGCCCGTTCACACACTAGCGCTTGCTTACGACTTGCTTCTTCAAATCTCTTACAACGACAGAACACAGCTGGCACGCTGGCGTTGTCTATATGGTGGCCCTGGAATTGCATTTCACTGGAGCGAGTATTTTGCAATATTTGCAATATCAGATTTATGTACTTCATATGAGAAATTGTCGTTTATAGTTAGGGCTCCGTGTTTTTGGATAAATCCTAAAAACTCCGAAAACACCCTCCGTTAAAACTTTTGTCAATTCGGATTTATCCGATAAACTCCGAATTGTCATGGATCAATGGTTATGGGAAATGACACCATAATTATCTTTCAAGCCTCGGTCCGTTGTCAAAAGGGGTCTTACGGCTTGTCTCGTCAAGGTTGGTTCGGGGAAACAGGTCATCGTACCATTCGTGTCACGACAAAAGCCCCTCTTTTGGTTTCCAGTTTGGACCATGGGATTTGGGATTTAGAGAAAGGCGCGGGTATGTTTCCGGGGGCAACAGTGAAAGTTATGGACCATAGAGATTGTATACAATACGGAAGAAGGGCAGTTGAAACTTCTCTATTACATCCTTAACCACTCCATCTCGCGCGGACGCGGGATAGATTGATGGGATGACTTCGAGCCTCCTTGCGGCTACCTCCGGCAGTTTATTGATATTAAGGTATCGACGTTTATCGAAGCCACACTTGTGCGCGACTTTTGTCGTGGGAAAAATTAGTATTGCCAATGACACCAAGCCCAAATTCAACTGAAGAAATCTTAATTGATACAAGCGCGTTTTAGTTTTTATCTGGCATACGCTTGCATCCGCTTATTATTTATTATGTTTTAATATTAAACACTGCGAAATTAATCTCAGAATTTCGGAGAATTGAAAATTTAAGAAAAATAAACTCCGAAAACACGAAGCCTTATTTATAACACTGTCAAAAGTTTTAAAGTCAAGAAAGAAATAATGACGCAGGGCAAAGTTGAAAATATACAGAAATGACGAGTGTTCCACGACTAACCGATTGATGGCGCCAGCGTACTCTCTCGTCAGGACCTCCAGGGGCCTACACAGGCTTGCTGAGAGACCGTCAGAAGAAGACTAGATGATTTCTAGGAAGAAGATTCACCGGATGGAGCATTAAGGACCCAGGCTTGGGCACGAACCCAGTTTGAGCCCGCCCGTTTCAAAGCAAAATAGCCGTAAACATATCATCATCGTCATCGTCGTGGTCGTCGTCGTCGTAATCGAGTCGTAAGAGATCTAAATAGGGTTTAACACGCTTTCTTGTAAGGTGTCGCAATCGTGTGAGCCAGTCTTAAGAACGAAATAATCTCTAATTCCTTTATTTTAACTCACGACACTAAGGCACTCCCTCCGTAGCCAAACATTTCTAACAGGGTTTTTCAGTCGAGAACCAGTAGAGGTGCCTCTGCTTGTTACTGGCTAAAATATCCAAGACCCCGAGCGCGATCTGGGACATTTTAGCGCCGTCTCTCAGCCTTTATGGCCGAGAGACGGCGCGAAGGCCGTTTCTCGGCCTTAGCGCCGTCTCTCGGACTATGTGACTATTAAATCCACCCGATCAAAATATAGTAACGCAAATATTTTTCCGGTATTATTGAAATAACTGCCATGTATAGGTACAAAATAAATTTCAGTTTAATATTGTAATTTCTTACGTTCCTATACTTTGTTTCAGCTTAAATCCATGACGCCGTCAACGCTACGAGCTAATGGCAACGATGAAGCAGCGTCAAAGGGGCAAGTCGCTGGGACGTTTTGTTTATGATTGGTTCAATGACGACAGAACACGTGCAGTAACACGAGGAACGCTCTCTGATTGGTCTCATCAGCTAGTAGCGCCGGCTGCGTCTAGACCTATGGTAAAATGGAATATGAGAAGCAAAATTTCTTTCTTGCGTGCACTCCTTCGAAAATTGTTCCTTTTTATGTCGCTATTTTCAGTAAGTTTACAAAACATGATGATTTTCTATTTTAAAGATTACCCTGGGGATATATCCTACACGTTGTACTTTACAAGAAACATTCGTAGTATTAATCATATAACGTTTGCAGGTTCCCAGAAATAAATATGTAACTTCTTCGACTCCTTCCCTGTCTGTTAGTCTTCCCCTCATCAAGATAGCTCCTACAGGGAAGGAACCTTTACGGGTTCGTGTATACGTTTGGGCATCATTTTTCTAGATTAGCTGGAGTCTCAGTAAGGTTATACATTGCACATAAAGAACATGTATACATGTTTCGTACGAAAGGTTGCATGTAATACATTGGTTGTCTGTACGTTTGAATTTTCATTTAGAAGAAGCCCAGTCTTCGATTTTACAAACGTCTTATAGTTGTGAGTTTTCATAGGTGTAAGTCCTGAAGAGCACCGACAACCCTGAGATCCTTAGTGTGTATCGCCTCAAACGCTTGAAGATGATTTAACATTAAAAAAAAATGCAACGTGCAAAAAGTATTTTTTTTAGAGGTCGAACGCGGATTTCGTGCCATATAGATGCTTTGCAGCAGCTGTGCATGGGTGCCGTCGAAACCGACCTTCAGTTTTTGTTTCATCTTATTTTGATCACTTCTCTTCATCATCACCACAACAGGACATGTTATTGCCATTTTAGATCCGACTGTGTCCTTCTCCCCAGCATTGGCTTCCGTGAAGGCTCTTCAAAGACCGCTTCAGTGCCTTGGTATCTCGGTAATACAACAAAAGGTCAGCAATGGCGACTGTAATCTGGTGCGTGTGAAACTCGTCTAGAGATGGGATAAACTAAAGGCCTGTTCACACAGCCCAGTTTTCTTCCGTTTTCTTAGGTTACGTATAAGTCACCGAAACATTTGTGTTTAGAATATCGCGTGTCAGGCTATTTCCTTAAACTGGTAGCCACTTATAATAAAAAACAACAACAGAGATGTCCCGGTGGCTTGTGGCGTAAACTGACGTAAGCTTACGTAACGTAACGTAACGCAACGCAACGTACCATAACGTAACGTCAGGAGGCTGTGTGAACTAGGCTTAGTACCCTGCTTTTACTGCGCTACCTGGAACGCGTCTCCGACTGTCGAAGTTAAGCGTCCTATTCAGCACATGTATCCGAAGCGGTCCTGAAGTGCCAACCAATGACATCACAGAAGGCGAAGCTTCATGCTGTCGGATGTCGCGATCCTGGCGGTTGGGCGCTGACGTCGCTGTCGTCGCGGTGTCATAACTTTCAGCTGCTGAAGCTTCCGTGTACTGTCGAGCTGCAGAGTGACCTGCAGCAAAAACAGGCGTCCGCCAAGTCCACTGCCGCTGTTATATGACGCCGCCAAGATCGCGGCCGTCGACAACGTGAGACCTCTACGACGTCTTCCGACGGAAATCGAAGGACCACTTTTTAGGACGCGGTAAGCACAGCGGGCACCGTGGATTTACGGGTGCCTTAAAGGCCTTGGGGACGAACCCATTTAAAAGAATCGGCAAGTCAGCATACGCCAACGAGCACGTGCACATAGCCGAGATCGCGAGCTTATTTGCCGATTTTTCGAGGGAGTTGGTTCTGTAGCCCAGTACGGTGACATTGCCAATACGCCATGCAAACGACAGTGGAAAGACACTTTATGGGGGCGTCTTTTCTCCTTGTTTGATGGATCTGTCGCATTGGTCATGCAAAAACTGTCGACAGACATGTCGGAAGCATGCAGATGCATGAAGCAAACATGCCTCAAAATATGCTTAAGGAGTGTCGCAGACAATTCCGTTATTAAATCTGCAGAGAACACCGAGTGTTTTGGCCGTGCATAAAAAGCCGATAACGATGTTGGGTAAAAGTTTTTTTTTTTTTTTTAAACTTTACGCAAGGTTTCTGGCACTAGTAGGACCCAGGTATAGCCGCTGGCAACGCCACTGACCAAGTAATTTCTCTGTCGCCACGTAATTTTAATGATCAAAGCGGAGGTTTTCCTTCTGTATATCCTTCGCAAACCTTGTTGACGGAGTTGTGGGCAGTTGTTGTGCCGACGATTTCGCCTAGCTTGTCTTCAAGTGGAGTCTATCTAGTCCTGCACTTATAATTAAAAAAAATTCCCTTGACATTTCTTTTTTTGCGCAACTTTTTAAGTATAAGCAACTGACCTGGTTTTAGGAATGATACGGCGAGCTGTTTTCCCCCCTCGTTAGCTTTCAATTTTCCGAGTAGTCAGCGGCTTGGGTGGTGCGGGGAATCTGTTGTTCTAAGCCGATCGTGGTTTCGTTGGTGGCGAGCTCGCCTCTGGTCACACGACGATGGGGTTTGTTGTTTGTTTGTCATAAAGAGAAGCTGAAGCGGTTTTGTGTTCGAGTAAAAACACCTAAATTGTCTTCATTTGGCCTCCAGGATCACGAATATTGATTATTTTTCAATTTGGTGCAGGGAGGCTGCATTATTTAATTTCCAAAGTACAACTGAAGGTTCCCTTCCCGGAGCGTGGCGTCGTAAAAAGAGTTTTTGAAGTCTCCGCTCTCGCGCATCTTCAGCGCCTATCAAAGCTATGCACGTACACCATTGCTATTTTCATAAAAGTAAAAAAAAAGAGAGAAAGTCACGGCTGGTGTCGGTGCGAGAAAATATAAAACTTTCTATACTTAGTTCACCCTTAAGCTGAAACTAGAAGCTCTTACTTCAGCGCGAGTTTTCCGCCCTTGCCAACACAAGTGTAAACGCGCAGACACGCGCGACCAAAACCATCTGGAAGCAAGCGAGGTCGCTCTGAAGGCGGAGCTTCTAGTCTTAAAGGTGAAAATTGTATAAAAAAAGAACTCCTGGCTGGTTCCATTTTCAGTGTTCGCGCGTATGGCGCGTGATTTTCTCGCTTTCCAGATCGGCGAACATGCGCGTGCTGGGCCGAGGAGATCGCACGCTGGGCTGAGGGCCTGCAAATATTGCACACGCTGCTCACACAAGCGCCTCGCGTTTGGCGGCCGAAAGATCCTTTTATGACGTGACGACTGGTCGGAAGTTTTTCCTGTTTTTTCGCGTATAGTTACATCTTCGCAAAAAACGAAAGACATATTCAGTTTCATGGGATAAAAATTATCTAAACTTTACCTTTAGCTCGTTTTCGTTTTAAAGAATGTATTCAGCTTTCATTTTCGATTGGGGTGTCCCTATCGAAAAAGGAAATAAATTTAAGTTCCTGGGCGGTTTTATTACCGATTCTCTTTCTTGGCAGGATCATATTAACTATGTTGTGGGCAAGGCAAGTCATTCCTTGGAGTTTTTTAGACGCAAACTGTTTTTATCATCTACCGAAACTCGTCTGCTAGCTTTTAAATCTTTTGTCAGGCCGGAACTAGAGTATGCTAGCATTATATGGGCTCCTCATCAGGATTATGTGAAAAACAAAATTATAGAGCATTCAAAACAATTTTTTTATGACTATTCACCTTATACGAGCGTTTTGGCACAGAAACAATACGCACATTTACTTCAATTAGAAACCAGGCGTAGGGTCTCCCGTCTCACGTTCCTTCACGACATGTATTACTATAATGATTCTCTCAAAGGACGTTTATTACTTCCAGCCTATCGCATTTTTCATAGGAACGATTATGCTCACAAACTTGGCTCACCTCACTGTAGAACTAACCAATTCGCAACTCCCCGTTACAGCTTGCCATTTCAGAATGTAACTCTACCTCAGTGTATAACTGAACTACCAGATAGAGCAAATTTCAAATCGTCATGTAAAATATTATTCCACATTATTCCGGAATGAATATTGTGTGCGAAGTATTTTTTGTTTGTTGTTTTTTCTTATCGCTACAGATGTGTAAGTTGTTATAATAATTAATTGTGGTATACATCTGTAGATTCCCTATGACTTATGTATCATATGTGTTATTCTGTCTTGTATTGTCTCCACCTTTTTAACTTCCCCATCCTACAATGTCCGAAAGGTCGCTTTAAGGTTTAATGAATAAATAAATAAATAGATAAATACATGCCGTGTGTATTAGTTGGACAAGTTTTTGTACGTACACTTTTTTTATTTAGTAGGTGTATTTTATTCGAACATTTTGGAGGTAGAACTATCAGAGGTCCAGGCGCAGCAGCTTTCGCGTGATCTCCGGCAGCTTTGCGGTGGTGTTGGCAGTCCTATCATGCTGCCGACGTCTACATCAGCCTTGTGTTTCACCCTCTTGGCACCGACATGCTTCGATGACGCCCCCTTACGTTTCCTATCACTGACGACACGACCGAGATAATTAGTAGGGAGCGACACGTTCGATGGTGCTTAAAACGTGCGGTGGAAGCTTGGTCATCACATTCCTAAATCAACACCGTCAAAGTGGAGAGTCTGAGTTTGCTCCTAATTCTGTCGACGAGAGCAGAACGTATCCTACTAAACACGTCATAGTGAGCGTTCGATCCATCGTGAAAGGCCGATGACAGCGACGCTTCTGGTCGCGCACGTCGCCAATAGAGGAGGCTATGAAACCTCCTTACGCGACTGCCGAGGCGGAAACAAAAACTGCCACTTCGGCCATTGGATGGATATTCCGAGCTCAGCGGGCAATGATGAGCAAGGGAACTCGACGATGGGCTTTATCTCCCCGGTTAGCAAGCTAGCTTGCTTATCCGAGCTAAACCATTATTCTCGCAGCGGATTTAAATAACAGCCGTGAACATCACGTTTCGTTGTTGAATCTGCTGCTGCAAATGCAGCCTCACCAGTGACGGGCGCCATAAAGTGTTCCAAAATATGACTTTGGCGCATCGGAGCGCAAGGAGTGGCACGCCAATCAAAGGACAATGCAAAGAACACGACCGGAAAGCGCGATGACGAAGCCAAGCGCGCGCCGTTATTGATTGAGGTCGGGGGAGAAACAAAAATTGAAAGACGTTTAGAGATCTCTGTAATGCGAAATTAGAGCGCAGCTCTTCAGGTGTTCTGATTTCCCGGTATTCCGTGACGGGAGGGTACGCAGGAGGAGGAGGGGAGGGTACGAAGAAGGAGGAGGAGAGGGTACGGAGGAGGACGGGAGGTTATGGGGAAGGAGAGGAGGAGGAGGGGAGAGAAGGAGAGGAGAAGGAGGAGGAGAAGAGGGTACGGAGGACCCTCTCCTCCTCCTTTTCTCCTCCTCTCCCGTCCTCCTTCTCGTTCCCTCCTCCTCCTCCTCCATAACCTCCCCGCCTCCCACAGTTTCCCCACTAAATTTAGCTGGAAAATTGACACCACGTAACCTCAACACCGATTCAGTTTCCCCGCTAAATTTAGGGGGGGAAATTACGTCGGCATACCTTTGTGTCACGTCACCTATGAACATATTCTGTTTCTCCGCTAGATTTAGCGGGAAAAGTAACGTCACGTGACGTCGATTTTCAACGCACTACAAAGCACGACATTACAAAATCAACTTAAAACTTGCGTAGCAGTTACCCGGAAAAAAGTATTTAAAGTAAACTACTAACTACTAAAATAGAAATGTAATTTAAAGCTACCAAAGTACTCAAAAAGGTAGTCAAACTACAGTACCAGTAACTAGGGTAGTTGAATTATGTACAGGTCTCCGCACATCTGCACCATCTTTTTGTGGTTGCTAAAGAGGAAATAATAGAAACATACAGATGAGTAAAAAGAACGATTAAATAATCATAAAAGTTAGAAAGCCGGCCAATGCTCAAATTTGGCGTACTGGGATTATAACTTAGCGGGTCTCTCCATTTCCGATGAAGACATATGCTAAACACCACACCACTTAAAGGGGAGACGCAACAATTTTTGCACTTTGCGCAAATACTGCTTAGAACGAATCCCTTACGTTAATGACCTATGAAACACGCGTTCGTTTTTCACCCCACGCAATAGAAGTCCCAGTAAAAAATTAAAGAAAAAAATTACACCATCTTCCCGAGGGGAACCATGGGGTGATGCGGAGCATCGCGGATCGTTATTAACGGTGTTATTAACGGTGTTAGTAACGTTGTTAGTAACGTTGTTAACTTGCGTGTTATTACGTTGTTAACTTGCGTTGGTTACCACACATCGCGTGAACGTTGTTGGAAACTCCGCGGTGCTCCGCATCACCCCATGGTTCCCCTCGGGAAGATGGTGTAATTTTTTTTGTCTTCAGTGGACGTAGCGTTGCTGTTAGTTTGTGGGGTGGTGCTGACGCTTGCTTGCGCCAACCCACTAACTGACGGGACTGTTGCTTCCATCACACTTCACCGGAAGAACGGAGTGAAGTGGAGTCAACAGCGCTGAACTGAACGCGCGCAGCGCGCTACCGCTGCTTATATTCACACTTGAAGGAGAGGAGACTAGAGGAGGAGAGTTGCGCATGCGCGCGCGGTGTGAGTAGAAGCGAATGCACGCGAAGTGCACGCAGCTGGTAGAGGGAGAAAGCGGAGAGAGTAACGCGCAGCTGTTGGAGAGAGGGAAGGAGGAGAGTTGCGCATGCGTAGTGTGAGTGCGGACTACGACGCCGCTGGACATAGACCCGAGCGAACGCACGCGAAGTGCACGCAGCTGGTAGAGAGAGAGAGCGGAGAGAGTAACGCGCAGCTGTTGGAGAGAGGGAAGGAGGAGAGTTGCGCATGCGTAGTGTGAGTGCGGACTACGACGCCGCGGGACATAGACCCGAGCAAGAGATGCTCCGCATCTAAAACGAGCAGCGTTCACCCCCTCAACTCGCAGCGAGAACAAGCGGCCACGTGATCTGGAGCCGATTATATGCCGCCAATGTTGATCATAGCCACGCGCTGGGGTTGGCAAAGCACAGGACACGCGCTGAGTTCCAGACATTGTTATGACTCGGCTATTGTCGTCGTTGCAGCGGTTGGACACTGGGCCACTACCCGAATGCTTCTCGAGCTATCGATTATCACGAGCCCAAATCGAGGGCCCACGCAATGCTCGGATCCAGTCTATGAACCATATTCAAATATTGTCATATGGGTGTATTGCGATCCCCAATTTACGTCATCAAAGTTTGCAAAGGAGAGATTGAATGAAAATTATCGCTTTTGTCTCTGAAATTACACTCCAACAAAGGAGTTTCTTGGCCAGTGGCGTTGCGTCCAGTAACCTTGCGTCCCACTAGTGCCAGTAAGCTTGTGTAAAGTGAAAAACATTCCAATTGAATATCGTTGCACCGCCCCTTTAACCTTGTCTTTTGACTGTTTCCAGCGTGCCCTGTGATCCGAATTAGAACCGTCTGCCCCGAATAATCGTCAGAAAAAGCGTAGTTGGGGCGTCAAATAGAGCGAGATACGCGACTGTCGAATCTCGCTACTGATGCTTGAGCACGGCAGAATAACAAAAAAACGCCGGTCTCACTGTTGCTTTCAAGGCTGCTACTCGAGTGGATTCGCTTTGCGCTTCACAAGTCACTCGAGAGACAAATAATAATAATAATAATAATAAAGGCAAAGCGTCACTCAAACGAGATCGGTGACTCTTATGCTGCACCCCGACCGCTGAACATACACTGGCTTCAATGGCCCGTCTCCGCATCCACGTGACGCCAGCGGCGGTGCCGCTGGCCCTGTACGGGGGAAAAGGCGCGCCCGACCGCGGCTGTAACGAAACCTTGCCGCTTAATCTGATTGAAGCCTGGCTGCCGCCGCTGCCTGCTTCGCGCACTGCATACAAACGGCGTCTCGCCCGGGTAACGCTAGCAGAACCGCCTCCCGAGAGTGTCGATTCTTATAGCCCCGCGTGCCAGCTCTGCGCGGACAATCGAATCAGCGGCACGAGACGCGCGGCTCCAAACACTGGCGGGTACGGGACGCCGTGTTGAGCCTGCGGTCTTTTTTTGAAACGCGTGCCATATTCGTACTAGCGTGAGATTAAAGTCGGCAGCCATGGGATTTCAGGTCGTGTTCGTGGGAAATCTTGTAGAACACCCGTGGAATGGAGCGTATCTGTAGAATTGCGTGTGTATGTGTGTGTGGGGGGGGGGGGGGGGAGGTATTCTTGGTTTAAAACGTTTACATAACAAGAAACGTTGCTCCTCAGTGCATTAAAAAAAAAGTATATATACATTTTGGAAAGGGTACATAAAAATGTCTTGATTTTGGAAAGGGTTAAGAAATCAAAGGCAGACTGCATCTGAAAGTTGAAGCATTCCATTTCATCATTCTTTTAATTCATTCGTCAAATATTATGACGAAAACCCGGCGGTGTCTTTCGTTTGCCAGTGTCGGTAAGAGAAGGAAAAGAATGGGGAGAGGGCGAAGCGTGTGACGCGTGCGACGCTCTCATTGGTCTGAAGCGCTGACGTTAGCACGCCTCAATCTCTCTCCCTCACTCTTCCTGGCGCTGACAAACTGACAGACACCACCGGTTTACGTCAAAACGAGCGTTTTCGTTTTCGATAAAGTCACACACACCGCTGGCACGGAGCCAGAGTGGAGGAGACGCCGCCCAACACTTCCTAGATAACAAAGCCGTAGTGCTGAATGAGATGAATTCATCAGAGAAGGCCAACGCTGGACACAGATTGGAAACGAGGGCTGCGTCAGCACTCGGCTTTGAGTCAAGTTGGAGCCGAAAGTTGACGCAATCGTCGTGTCCAATTGGTGCAAAGCGTTGGCCTTCTCTGAAGACGCCATCTCATTCAGCACTGCGGCTTTGTTATCTAGGAGCTGTTGCGCCGCGACCCGGTGGAATGCGGGCGTGCTTAGTTGCCGCTCCGCCGCCGCCTGTTGTTCTTCGCTCTGGGTTTCTGTAGTAGCGGTGCGTGGGCGGGGATGTGTGTGTGTAGTTAAAATGATGGATGTGGTTCCCTCCACGAGTAACATGGAGGCGGCTCCTTCCACGAGTGGTGTGTATGTGGTTCTTTCCACGAGTGATATGGATGACAGTATCCAAGAGCTTCAACGTACTCTGACTGGCAGAGTACAGAAAATGGGTGAAAACATTTACAGGAAGATCCATTGGTAGATTCTTAGGCAATCCAAGGGCATGACAAGGGCATGACCATTGAAAAACGCCACACACGTCTCACTTTGGGAAACGCTAACGCTGACCCCGTAGCAAGGCCAAAAAGAGGCTGCGAAAAATTGAGGGAGCAAAAAAGAAAGCCAAAAGAAAAAGCCAAAAGAGAAAAGTTGTGGGGTCAGAGGTTGCGTTTCCCAAGGTGTGTGGCGTTTCCAAGGATCATGCTAGCGCAATCCATAAGGATCCACCAATGGATCTTCCTCTCATTTTTTCAATTGTTTTGTTCAGTTTTATGCAATCGCTTCCCAGTTTGAAGTTCGATCTAGCATTGCATTATGATGCCGCTCATAGAAAACTCTCTTTTACTTGAGTCCGCGAACAGTGCGCCTTTTGCAATTTACGGAATAAGCTGAGCCGATTACATAGGACTTTGAATCGCAATATATACTAAACTAAAATATTCAAACTCTCAATCTCTTATTCCTTCTTACCTCTCATAGTCAATTCCACAATATCACATAAGTAGTAATAACGAAAGTATTTAACTGGACAGCGAGTTTCATGTTGCAAGTATCCCTTATAGACATCGTTATATATTATCTCAAATAAACGAGACATTTTACAAGATCGCCACAAAGACTATCACAATAGTGACCACGTCACAGGTTTGTAAATATCCTGATTGAAATTAAAATAAATACTAAATAGAAATTGCTCGTTCAAGTACTTTCATCGATAGCAGAGAACGTGTGCTGCCATCTTTCGCCTATGCAGCAATGTGGGTGCGCACATTCAGTAGAGTGGTCGACTTGGGCTGCCATCTCTCGACGGCAACACCAGAGCAATCGATTGCATTTCTGGGATAGGAGAGACTGTGCTGCCATCTGATGAAACCAAAACGAAGAACCGCGTCTGTTCTTTTGCCGTATATATGGACGATCGCAACACCTGGGCACTTTTAAATTAGGCAGATATGGGGTAAAATAATTAGAACCCATTTTAAAGCCGTAAGAAAAAAAAGAGGGGGTCACGGGGTGGAGAACGTTTTTGTCTAAGCAATGCGTTTATTTCACCCACAACTTATATTGGGAGTTTCTTTTCTTTATAGTTTTGAAAATTGTAAAATAAAATTTTTAAAAATTACACACTGCGCTCTATGCAGGGGTTATACTGCCGGCAGGACACAACGTAGAGGGCCAATCGTCGAGATAAGTGGGATAGTTAACTAAAATGTGTCAATTAACGTTTTATTTAGTAAAAATAAACATATGGTTTATATTAGAAGCCTGTCGATCGTCATCGAAAACAACTAAATGAATTAATTTGCGAATGATTTGGAGCTTGTGTTAAGTAAGCACTGTGGTGCGCTCACGTTATCGTTCGCACAACAAGCGTGAGGCTGGGGGTTAGGGTCGGCCCTACACTGTCAAGCGCTCTGGGAAAGCTCCGGCCTGTGGCGGCCCCCCCCCCCCCCTTTTTTTCTTTTCTAAGCCCCTAACCACTAGGTAAGACATCACGTGGTTAGTACACATATGCGCAGTGGCCTGAAACGACGAGCGTTTTGTCAGATGAGAACAGGATTTCAAAAACGAACGGCGATCCAGCATGTATCGTGCCGGACACCCTCTTCAAATAAATAAAAATCTAGAATAAAATTCGAAAGGGGGGCGCCCTGGGCGACCGCTCAGGTGGCCCACCCCTAAGGCTGGCCCTGCTGTCGGTGAAAAAGCGCGGATGATAAGATTATAATCCTCGTTTTCGCAACGCCAGCCTCGTGCCCGTTGCAAGTTGTCACTCTACCGTGCTACCGCGCTTCACGAGCGATCAGTTTTTCTAAAATTTACTGATTTGCTTCGAAGGGACGTTTATTTCATTGCTGGGTAACCATTTCAGTGCTGCTTCACCTTTTGCGCCAACGCACAATGCACGGGCCTTGTGTATTGTCGAATTTGACGCTGCTTGTAAGGCGCATGAAACCACAGCAGGCTTTAGTTGAATTGGCTAAAAGTAGTCGTTAGTTGTCTAGACTGCCAGAGTATGGCGAAATTGTTATCCATTGTAAATGATAAATTTAATCAGCGCAGTACGGCTGTTAATTTGGGGTTTTAGCGTGAATCACGCAGACGCGACACACAACCACACGCCACACCTTGGCCTCCGAGAGTCCCGGCGCGCAAAGCTCTCCTCCGGCCATTCCATTCAGCGAGAGAAACTGACATTAAAAAAGAAAACAAAAAGGGCTTGCGGCTGTTGCTGTTGTGGTGGCGCTAGGTTCAGGGCCGAAAATCATCATCATAGGGCTTGCGGCTCTCTGGCTTACGGGCTAGCTGCCCGGGTAGTGAAAATGCGCTCGCTTGCCTGAATTACACTCGCTGCTTCTCCGCACAAAACACATGAATTTTTGCAAGGAAGCGGTTGGTAGAAATCTGATTGTTATTCTATATCTTTGTGTGCTTAATTTTACCCATCATTTCCGTTCTGTCATTTTTCGCGTTTCTCGCAAGTGTTCTTTGGAGGCCGTCTCTCCATGACTTCATTTGCTATCGGCAGGGCTTCGACGGCTTCGGCCCTTTCGCCGCTGTGGGATTTTCTGCGACAATCTTTCCCAGTACTTACTGATGATCAGGGCCGGTTTGCTAAAAGCCGAGCCTTAGCAAAGACTTTGTGTAAGAAAGCACACTGCCAGGGCCAGCGCAAGAGCTGAGTGGCACCTGAATCACTCCTCAACGTGCTCGTGCTGAAATACAGCCTAGAATTATTCCTTGGCTTTTATCACCTATGAAACACAGGTTGCTTTTGTTTTTGTCTAAGCAATGGCAGTCACAGAAAAAATCCGTCGCAGACAAGCAACGAGCCGTGTTTCTGAGCTGCTGTGGCAGGCCGACGTACTCATTGCTGCGCAGGCTGCTGGCACCCATAAGACCTTCGGAGGCCCCTCTCGCCAGAAGTTTTCAGTTGCTGACAGAGCATTACTCCCCACGACCGCCGGTGATTGTACAACGGTATCATTTCTACTGCCGCTCACAAGACATCGGGGAAACCGTCAAGGAGTTTGTCGCCGGCCTGCGCCAGTTGGCCGACCGGTGCGAATTCGGGGCAGAGTTGTCGAACAACCTTCGGGACCGCATCGTGCACGGCATCAGGAATGACGTGATGCGGAGAAGGCTACTGGAAGAGCAAAACTTGACGTTGGATCGGGCGGTGGAGTTATTCACAAGCAGGGAAGCCGCCGCAAGAGGTGCTGAACAGATAACCGGCCGAGCAAGCGGGACAGCCGAGACAGCGGTGAACCGCGTGACAGCACCGTCGACATCAGCGCAGTCAGCGGAAGAACGACGGAGCTGTTTCCGCTGCGGCGGCAAGCACCGGGAATCAACGTGCAAGTTTGTAAATAGTGTTTGTTTTAAATGGCGGCAACGAGGTCATATATCAAGACTGTGCCAGAACAAGACAAGCCACAAAAGCAGGGTCAGCAGCGACGACAAACATCACGCAGGAAACAAGAAGCAGACGCTGAACTCGACTCAGACACCAGCAAACCGTTCGGTGCACATCATGGAAGCTCAAGACAGTGAAGAGTCAGATTCGAGCGTCGTGGGGGACCTCTGGCCGTTAACCCCGAGCGAAAAAACAGCGCTACTGGGGAATGGCCGAAAAGAGGCACCAGAGTTCAAGGACCCGCCAATTTTTGCAGAAGTGACGATACAAGGAAAAACTGTAAAAATGGAGCTGGACACCGGAGCTGTGTTTTCGGTTATGGATGAGACTGAGTTCGATAGACTGTTTCCAGGTACTGTCATCGAACCATCAACTGTTAAACTGCGGGGCTACTTCGGTCAGCTGGCTGCCGTAGTCGGTAAGGCGACGGTCACCGTGGAGTTTGGCGGAAAGCTGAGCTACTACCTTTGTTTGTGGTACGGGGTGGTTCCCGGGCTCTTCTGGGACGGAACTGGGCAAGGGCTTTCAACATGCCTCTAGATCAGCTCGTGAATGTGCATCAGGTGAGCAGCACTGAAGAGTTGGGAGGCAGATTTCAGTCAGTGTTTTCTGAAGGGTTAGGGACGCTGAAAGGAATGAAAGCGACTATCAGCGTACCGGAGGGAACCAGACCTAGGTTTTTCCGACCGCGAACTGTACCTTTTGCGTTGCAAGACCTGGTCACACAAGAGTTGCAACGCTTACAGCGCGACGGGATTTTGACCCCCGTACGAACGTCAGAGTGGGCGGCGGCTATCGTACCTGTACTAAAGAAGGATGGTAGGATACAAATTTGTGGCGACTTTAAACTCACAGTCAACCAAGTTGCCATTACAGAAGTGTATCCGGTACCGAGACTGGAAGAAATGTGGGCGAAGCTTGCTGGGGGAACGACGTTCTCTAAGCTAAATCTCCACGATGCGTACCAGCAGATTGAACTGGAGCCGGCAGTTAAAAAGTTTGTCACAATTAACACGCAGAAAGGACTGTTTCAATACAACAGGCTGCCTTTCGGAGTGGCGTCGGCTCCCGCCATATTTCAAAGAGAGATGGAAACTCTTCTACGAGATTGTAACGGCACCTTTGTCTATTTTGACGACATCTTGGTCACAGGGGCCACAGAAAATGACCACTGCCAGAATCTGGAGGCAGTCTTAGAGAAGTTAAGTGAGGCCGGGTTGAAACTGAAACTAGTTAAGTGTTCACTGTTTCAAAGAAGTGTGGAATACTTGGGACACATTGTTGACGCTAAAGGAATTCATTCGCACCAAAACAAATCGAAGCGGTAGTCAAGGCGCCAGAACCGTCGAATGTTAAAGAACTACAGAGCTACCTTGGATTACTGAACTTTTACCGGACGTTTATGCCAAACGTGTCATCGGTGTTGCATCCCTTCCATAAACTGCTGAAAAAAGGGGAGGCCTGGCGTTGGCGTGCTGAGGAGCTAGCGGCATTCAAAACGAGCAAAGCGATGTTGACCTCTGCATCGGTGCTATACTTCGTTTCACATTATCTGCGAGCGAAGCCAAAGCTAGAAGCGCGAGACCAGCGCTTTTTGCGTTTCTCCCCAGCTCGCGCGCTCGAGCAAAGCCTGAACGCACGGAACTCTCGCGCTCGCGCTTCCAGCTTTGCCTTCGCTCGCACATAAGGTGAAACGAAGTATAGTGTATTATGACCCGAGCCAGCCGGTGGCACTATGCTGCGATGCGTCACCATATGGTGTTGGGGTGGTATTGGCGCACATAACAAGTTCCGGGGAAGAAAGGCCTATTGCTTTTGCATCCAGACGTCTAACCGCAGTTGAAAAAAACTACAGCCAACTAGATAAAGAAGCCCTGGCCGTAATATACGGAGTGACAAAATTCAACCAATTCGTGTGGGGTGACAATTCGACATTTGCACAGACCACAAGCCATTGCTGGGTCTTCTAGGACATGATCGGGCAATCCCACAACAGTGCTCTCCTCGAGTGCTTCGGTGGGCGTTAACGTTGAGCGCCTACTGCTATCGACTGGTATATCGACCAGGGGTCAGTCTAGGAAATGCCGATGGGCTGAGTCGGCTGCCACTGCCTAGATCCTCGTTCAAGGACCACGTGGCCGGGGAAGTATTCATGCTGGAAAAGGCATTTCCGTCGTTGTTGTCGGCAGCAGCGGTAGCACAGGCTACAAATAAGGATCCCATAGTGCCGACAGTACGAGAGTCTTTGTGGTCTGGGAAGCGTCTGCCGGAATCTGCTGATTGGAGGACGTTCTCATGTCGACTCGAGGAATGTTCAGTGCAGAACAGTTGTGTATTGTGGGGGCGCCGAATAGTAGTACCAACATCACTAAGGCCAGCAGTGTTGAGCGTGCTACACGAGACACATCCGGGTATTAAGAAAATGAAAATGGTCGCAATGTTTGGTGGCCAGGCATAGACGGGGCTATTGAAAACAAAGTAAATGGTTGTACCATATGCCAAGTTCACTGGCGGGCACCAAGGTCGGTGCAACAAACTCCATGGCCATTCCCGGAAAATGCATGGTCACGTCTACATGTTGACTTTGGGGGGCCGTTTCAGGGCATCTATTTCTTGGTGCTAGTTGATGCATTCTCCAAGTGGGTGGAAGTGCACCGGGTGCCCTCAACATCGGCTAAAGCCACAGTGGAGTGCTTGAGATCAATCTTTGCCACACACGGCCTACGTGATGTGAACATAAGTGATAACGGCCCGGCGTTCGTCAGTGCGGAATTCAAAGAATTCCTGGCAAGGAATGGAGTTCGTGCTATCACTATTCCACCGTATGACCCTGCCTCAAACGGCGCTGCAGAGAGGGTGGTACAAACGATCAAAGAAAAGCTAAAGAAAGCTAAACCACGATGTTTCTAAGTCAAGATTCCAAGAATTCTTTTTAATTACAGAACGACGCCACATCACCTGACCGGACTGAACACCAGCAGAGTTCTTGATGGGGCGACGCCTAAAAACTTCCCTGGAACTGCTGCACCCAGATATCCGAGTCAGAGTAGAGTTCAAGCAGCTACAGCAGAAGGAGCGAGCGGACAAATCGGCAAGGCGAGACGGATTACCACAGCCTGGTGATCGTGTCTGGGCTCGAAATTTCAGACCCGGAGATCGTTGGGTACCTGCAATAGCTGAGCATCCCACCAGTGCATCGTCGGCACGAGTGATGCTGGAAGAGGGCGGCACCTGGAATCGCCACGGGGATCACCTGAGGCAACGAACCCCAGTCCCACCACAAGACACCTTGGATGTACAGCAGCCATTGGAGAGTGCACAAGACAACATGGATGTGCAGCCACCATTGGAGAGTGTAGTGAACATGCCTGTTGGACAACAAACCCTCATGCGGCCCGAAGACCGCGTAGCTAGGCAGACACCATTAGACAGTGTGGTAAACCTACCTAGTGAGCGTGTGCGTGACACAGGTGGTTCTTGTGTGTCTAGAGCCGATATACAGACTCCGAGTGCGGTGCGCGAACGGTCAGGACAGGATGTGCAGGCGGAACCTTTGAAAAATGACACTTTGAGACGATCAACTAGACAGAGCAGACCTCCGATACGGTACTCTCCTTGATTGACACTGTGAGTTGAGGGGGAGGAGTGTGACAGTTGTAACAATGGAGCTGCAGGTGACAGGGCGGTAGCCGCACGTGAACGGACTAGCTGGTGAAGAGCCAGAGGAAGAGAAGCTCGCCGGCACAACAGCACTTGCGAAGCCCCTCGTAGTCCCGTCGTCCTTCTCTTCCTCCAGCTAGTCCGTTCACGTGCGGCTACCGCCCTGTCACCTGCAGCTCTATTGTTACAACTGTCACACAAATAACATTCTTAACGTGTAATATATCAATATAGAAGTTGTAGAAAGTGTAATATCGAAGGATGCTTCATAATTTAATGTCTCGTAATTATGATTAGTTGACGTGATTCCGTTTTTAAAGCAACATAAAATAATGCCATTTTAAACTTTATTTTTTATTTTAAAATATACATTATCTATAAAGTTTGTTGCTTACGTTTTTAATTCGTTGTATCCAACCGAACGCTCACGTAAAATATCGTGGGCAATGGGACGTTACAACTCGAGAAATCATTTTTCAATATTAGAGACTGTGGTCTATGAAAAGCTAAATAATTAACTAACTGAAAATAATACTAATATCTAGACATTAAAATATTGTTAAAAAACAGCTCTTTTATTTGACATTAACTTCATAATTGTAGGACACGTAGAAAGAAAGGTATAAACCGTCAAAAAAGCACCAAAACGTCATGCACTGTGGGGTTGCACCTTAAAGGGGCGATGCAACAATTTTTCTACTTTCAATAAATACAGCCTAGAATTATTCCTTGGCTTTTATCACCTATGAAACACAGGTTACTTTTTTTTTGTCTAAGCAATGGCGGTCGCAGAAAAAGTCTGAAAAATGAACCCCTTTAACCCCTTCAACTCGCAGTCAGAAAAAGCGGCCACGTGATCTGGAGCCAATATTAATTGGGGTTGTGTGGATATTTGTACAACGTGTAGTTGGTCAGCCATTTCAAAGTTGCGACGAGTCACTCGCTGTAGAGGAGCAATTTAGCCGGTGCCGTACAACCGCCAGCCTGGGGTCTTTAACGTGAACCACGCAGTAGCGATACACAACCGCACGCCGGTACGATGCCCATTTAGATCGAAACGGGCAGGGGTGGGGATTGAGCCCAGGATCCCTGGGTTCCGCAGCGCGAGCATTCTTTCTACGTGCTCCGAGCTAGTGTGCGCTAGCCCCACTCGGCCACTGTCCCCCCCCCCCCCCCCCTTAATATCTTAACGATGCATGCCAGAAGCGGTGGCGAAACGCAACAGCCTGGTGAGATTGGTCTATTAGGCCGCCTTGCGGACTGGAGTAAGAGACAAGTTTGAGCTGCTTTCTGAACGTCGGCTCAACGCAATCGATGCGTGTACAAGCGTTTCACTCTTGGCTACGCATTACACGCCTTTGTCTGAGCTTGCCCTGCGGGGAAGGCAAAGGTAAAAAGAGGCCATGTACACACGCCGGCAATATAAAGGTGAACACCTTACCTGGTTTCTTGCCTGTTTTACGGCTCCCTAAAGCTATATTAACTCACAACGTCTCAAATGGTACGTGGCCAAGGGTCTAAACTTTCCGTTCTAGCCCTCTTCTGGAACAGAGCTTGTTCCAAAACTTGCAGGAGCGTCAAAAACAAGAAGAGGGATGTTCACCTTCATATCACTCACGGGTGTACGTCTGTGCGCTCTGGCAAATTGAAAGCCAATCAAAATTGCTCACCCATTATTCGCTAATTCTTTCAAATGCCACAGAGTACACGAGATAAGTCTTACACGTGCTGCCTTCGTGTTCGTTTTTCTTAATGCGTTAATAAATGAAAAAAATGCAATGAAAACCACGATGCCGACGTAAGGATGCAAAATTAGTTTTAATTTTTTATTTCATATTTGCTTTAACATGACTTTTCAAACTTTAGTATATTGACTTGAATTGTTATTTACGTCCTTGACAAAAATATCACATTTCTGCGTCATGAGGGCGATTTTTCAGACCTGCGGAAACGCAGTGCTTATTCATCTCACCTGCAAAAACCCACCGGGCTCCTACGCGTGGTGACGTCGCGCGGCATCTTGAACAAGTGGCATGCATTCGATTTTTTGCTGGGAACACCTCCCCTTATAGACCTTTCCAAAAAAGGACACTTGGCAGGTTCCATTTTCAGTGTTCGTGCGTATGGCGCGTGATTTGCTCGCTTTCCGAAGCGACGAACGTGCGCGTTCTGGACTGTGATTTAACACGTGTGGACTGTGATTTTTGTAAACAGTGGAAACGTCTATAGACGATTGCAAGCAGGGCATCCGGCGGCCACCATGCCCGTGCTCGTGCGGGGAAGTACGTGCAATTGCTAGCTTGCCAAAGCTACGCTCACGCGCACGCTGCACGTGCTTGCACGCATGAGGCACCCGACTAATGCCCCGTGGACGCAAGCACGCCAAGCGTGCTTGTGCCCACGGGGCACAAATGCTGTGGGCACGTGTTCGCAGCGCGTGTTCGCAGCGCGTGAACGTGGCCTTGACAGACTTGCAATTGCATGTGCTTGCCCGCACGTGAAGAGATACGGTGGCGGCCTCCTGCTCGGCAAGCGACAGTAGGGAAGGGCCGGATGAAAGCTTTCCGCGCCCAAAATCTCGGAGGCCATGCCGGTAAAATGCTCGTCCAGATCGAGACTACGGTATTCGGGTTCTTTAGTGCGAGCTTCCGCTCACGTGCTCCGAACATGCTTTCTCATTTCTTTTTTCTTGGAACGCGTTTTTTAAAAGAACGAGAAAGAAGCAGCTTGCTTTTTTTTTTGCAATAAGCAATGATCTTTTTAAGGGCTCATTCACACTAGAAGCGGATCCGCGTTCGCAAAGCGGTTGCGAACGCGGTTGTATAAGGATTCAGTACAATTGCACGCGCATTTGATGTCATCAAATGCGCGTGCAATTGTACTGAATCCTTATACAACCGCGTTCGCAACCGCTTTGCGAACGCGGATCCGCTTCCAGTGTGAATGAGCCCTTAGGGCGAGGCAAACAGAAAGCTAGGAATGGCCACCGACGAAAAGGTCCCCGTTTCGTTCCGGGAAAGGACGGCCATAGGCGCCCTCCGCAAGACGTCGTTCGGGTTCAGCCTCCGCAGCACCAAGAGGTCGAGCAACGACGAGGACCTTGAGGAGGCCGTGGACAGGAGGCGCGACTCCAGGGGCCCCCGAGGGGCCAGCGTGCTCCAGCCGCGCGCACACGGCAGCGGGCACTACCTGCCCAGAGAGGTGTGGCGGTCGGTGTATGTGGACAGGGCGCGGAGGACCACACTGCACACCGACACCACGACGCCCTTTCACGTGAGAACGTCACCCCTAACCAACCTTACTATAGACGATTGCAAACAGGGCATCTGGCGGCCGACATGCTCTTCCTCGTGTGAGCAAGCACGTGTAATTCCAGGCCTGCCAAGGCTATCTTCACGTGCATGCTGCATGTGCTTGCACGGATGGGGCACCAGCCGGGACGCCATGCTTGCAAACGTCTATACGTTCTACTCACTGGCGATTGTAGCTGTGTGCGCAGCACGGTGTAGTGCTTAGCTGCTCAGCCCGCACCGACGGCGAGCTTCCACAGTGGTTTTGAAAAGTGCATTCCACGCCATCAAAATAGCCGGTCTTAGGAACGTATAAGATGTGAGCCCGTTCTGAGCATGCGCAGTGAACAGCGCACTCAAATATGGCGGCCAGTGAATACGCCCCATAATCGGTGGCAGGTTAAAGGCCGGTTCTCACATGCAGCCAAACGCTGATATAGAGTTTCTCACGTGTCGTCAGCTACTTATCATCTGCCATGAGCAGCAGTTTTGATGGTGTGATACAAAGCTAGTGGACGCTCCCATCAGCATGCACTTAGCGCGAGGTCAGTGCTATGCTTGTTGCGCTCCGCTGCATGTGTGAACAGGCCTTAGAAGTTCAGGAGCAGCTCCTGCTACCCCGTTCCATTTTATATTAGAAGGGTGTGAAAGCGCTTTGAATATTTTACGCAATTAATTAAATAGTACCTTTCATAGCTTCTCGTTTTTGTTTCGATGTGGGAAGTATGTTTTAAACAAGGAAATCTGTTAATCTCGCCATTTCGTTATATCTGACAAGACTGATGCAGTGCCCTCTGGCACATAGCCGTCACGTAAACAGTCCTCCAGTCACGAAGTCACGAAGCAATATCTTTACCAGCAATAGGCAATCGTGTGTACGCATTTACCCTGGTATTTTAACTGAGTAAATACACCCGTGCTTTTTAGTGCCGTGACGTCAGGGGAAAGCAGGCTTGCGGGTCGAGCGGGCACTCTAAAAATGGACTACGCCGAACAATTGTTTCGTGCTTCTGCGCAGGTGCTGGAGCGAGCTTCCAAAGCATTCATCATGAAACTGCCTGTAATCAGTTGGAAACAATGTACATAGACCAAAGGGTGAACCCCGTGCTTTCCGCTGCCGTCCCTTTTTAATTGTTGCCGGTAAAGGCTTTTACTTTAAGAAACGCGGTTACTACCGAACTTTTTAAATTCAGTAACTTCGCATAAAACATTTGTTTGGCCCAATACTTGAGCGACTATTTCAGCCATGTCTTTTTGGTGTGTTTAGCAAGATTGCAGGCAAATCGGTGACTATGAAGAAAACGCACTCGGTCACCAACTCCCAATAATACAAAACATCTCTATACAAAAACACCTGACCCTGATGTCACACCGCTACAGCGGTGCTGCTATTGGCAGGGCGCATGCCCAGACAGTCCACGTCACGCGAATGTGTTTTCTGCGCACGCGCAGTGCCCATACCTCTTGTGCACGTGTTTGTAAACAGCGCGCTGGCCTATTGACACAAGGCGTGTTTTATCAGCCGATTTTCATCTTCGGTTGGCTGTGCCGTTTATACGCTCTTCGGATTTATTTCTACCTCAGAGGTACGAGAAGAAGATCACGCCCCGGTATCTGGAAGAAGACGTGTCCACCAACAGCAGCGATGAGTTCCTTTCGTCCCGAATCTCCCTCCGTGTCCGGATATGCCTCGGCTGGTTGTCCCTGTTGGTGCCCCTCCCGCTTCTACTGCGGGACAAACAGGTAAATCTGACGCCTCTCTTGATCGTTGCGTGGATCACCCACTTTTTGTTTCTTGTTATTGACAATATTTAGCGTCATACGGCGCGGCCCTTAGATGTGTCCCTGGTCTAGAAGACTGCCTGAAAGGGGCAAGAGATCGAACAGTTGCGTACGCCTCGACGGGATCCGCTTCAGCTGCAGGAAAAACAGACGTAGATTGCTGGGTTATTTTTTTTTGTTGTTGTTGTCGTTGTTGTCATTGTCGTCGTTGTGATTGTCGTTGTCGTCGTCATGGTCGAAGAAATCAAAGACGGAAATTCGACGTCCGTGAAGAAAAGAATTTGACGGGCTTTTCTCTGGAGTCTATTTTCTCTCGAGAGAAAGAGCTTGGTCAATTGACATCCCCCCGATATTTTTATCTTAATTTGCTGGAATTACTTAACCACTCGCGTCCACCGAGACAAAACTGGATATGATAACAGCGCCACCCTATAGCGACGAGTCAAAACATGAAAGTTGATTAATATAGCTACTGCGAAATTGCACTGCGAGATGGCTCCCAGCCCTCGCGTGACACGACATGAACCAATACGTGCAGCCGTGCAGTTCCCGGAGTGGCCGCTGCGTGAGAAATGGCGGCGTTGCGATCTCGTTTAGTTCGGTTCTTGAGTACGGAACGGAGTCACTTTTTCAAAGCAGGCTCTATGGCAGTTTTCCTACTAAGTTGTCTTATCAACGTTGGTTGAAGGACAGCGCTGGACAACGTATTATTTACACGTTTTCAAGCAGTGCGCTTAAACTGAAAGTCTGGCCACCATGGGTTCCAAAGTTAATTGTTGGGTACGTAGTCTGGCAATCGTGGCATCTACACACCCGCAGCAAGATGGTGACGCCCAAAGGGCTGTACTTTAACGTGTTTAGTCTATAGAAATGCTAATAGTGTACAGTGGCTAGTGGTATGAGCTAGAATGCGCCAACAGCTACAAGGCAGCACAAATTACGCTGTTGCACGGATACTGTGCATGCGTTTTGGGGTGGGGAGATATCGCGCGCGGCGGGTGAGTAAACACGTTTAAACACCTCCCTACCAAAAAAAACGGTTAAAAAATAAACCGGAATGAATCCGGAATTTCAATCCGTCATATGGGCCCCGGATTTCCGGTTTGCCGGTTTCCGGATCCAATTTTCCGGATCCCGGCAAACCGGATTTCCGGTTTGCTGGGATCCGGAATTTTAATCCGTCATATGAGCCCCGGTTTGCCGGTTTCTAGAAATCCCGCAAACCGGATTTCTAGAAACCATTAAATGAACCGGAAATAACCAGTCCGGAAACCCAACCGCAATTGGTTGAAGCAGAAGCTGAACTGTATCTGGCCAATCCATAGATCTTCACCGGAGTGGGTCTAACCATATATTAAACCGTATCAGACAACACCGGAAAATAATAGAAATAGTTTATTAGAGTGACATACCTACTTACGAATATCCACAATATACAATTTACTGCTATCCCACACCGCCAAACGTGTATTTACGTAGATATATCTACAGAATATGCCACAGGCCAATCTTTATTGGCCTGGTTCGGAATTTGTCATTCCGACAAATATGTATGCTACAAAGTTAGAATTCAGGGAATCACTAGTTAGAAAACATTTTAACATATCATTCGACATTGGAAAGTCGCAGCCCTTTGGTGGGATTGGTTGTCGAGGGAGCAGACAGGGAATATGGTTTGCAAAAAAGCTTTATACATAAAAGCGCCAAAACTCCAAACTAGCACTTTTCCTATGAAAAAAACTGATAAGAAACAAAACTGTAATATCACACAACCATTAAAATTAAAAATGTAACAGCACACGGACACCTATTAAAATAAAACAAACGGGAGGCGACAATTAAGCTGTAAACTACACGAAAGTTCCAAAGTCGTTGATTCTCACTCACAGAGTCACAGTCCTGATTCACCTCTCTGGTCGAGCACAGCAGTTTTGACATGGGCTTACTTGCTAGCCTCGTCGTTGAAGTCCTTCCTTGCACCGTGCGATGTTCAAAGTCCCCCAGTCGCTCCTCGCTGGCCTTGTTTTTCCGTTCGGTTCCCAAATCATCCCTTGTGACTATGTACATTGCACACACACACACACACAGACGCAATTGTTCGCCGGAGGCAATACAAGATGGAAAGGTCATTACTGCTCCTTGAACACGACGAGGTCACCTCTGTTTCCCGGACTAGAAAATGAAGAGGGCATCATATCTTTAACTAAACCCTTGAAAAAGGAAAAAAATTACCGCATAAGTAACAAAAACAAAAACACGAAGCACTAAATCATGAGAAAAAATGAAATAATGAACACACAAGTAAAAAGAATAAGCACACGAAGGACTTACACAGACAGCCACATTTGGTGAATTAACAAGAATGTTTAATTCTGGTCAAAAATATTCCTGCTGCACTAAAGATCACCAATATGGTGTGTAAACTAGGCGACCTTGAGCAAAGCAGGAATATTTGTGATCATAATCAAATGTCATTGCGAACTCAAAAAGCGTGGCTGCCTGCGTCAGTCTTTCGTATTACTATTCTTCTGAATTCTGTGTTCATTATTGTGGCTGCTCAGGACCAGGCGGAACTTGGTGGTGCTTTTTGCATTCTGACCTTACTTCGGAAAGCTTCGTATCCATAGAAAGAAGCACTAGGTTCTCTACATAATCCCACCCCTTCTCCTTGGAGATACCATCCGTGTATGCTGTAATTGGAACAAAAAAGACAATAATCAGCACACATACACATTATTAACTACATTGTTTTGTAATAATTTTTCTACATAGGCTCCTGACCCAGGACCAAAACAACTTGACTTTTTTTTGTGGGATGTATAGTTTTGGCACAAACGATTTTGCCCGCATTTCGCTGAATGTACCCTGTATAACCTTAAAATGCACCATTAAACTTTCGGTGCACTTTACACCACTATTGTGCTTCCTATGTGCATGACATTTAAAAGCCAAATCCGTGAACACTTCACAATAATTTATGCTTATTAAGCCGTGTGCTTTATGTGGGGCCTTTAAGTTCAAAGCATCCAAAGTGCGCGTCCGTCTGCGTTCGCACAGTATACAGAAGAGGGGACAATGAAGTACCTAGCGTCCCTGCCTAATAGTGGAGAAATCTGTATCGCTTCAAGCACAAAAGCATAATTTCGCTCGCAAAACTGACTGCAGGAACTTTCAACTGGAGTCCAATTGACCGCCCCTTTATACTGTAGGAGCGGCAGGTAAAGTTCCGGCCAGGGAGGGTAAATATGAGCCAAAATAAAGAAAAAACCACGGAAGATAAAAGCGGTTGCAGTATGTTTATATACCTCCGCCAGCGCCGGCGTCTCGCGCCTTCTGTTGTGGTCGAGAGGTTAGAGCGTCGGTACTTATCGTGGCGTGAAAGTCCCGGGTTCAAATCACGCCAGAAACTCTCTTTTTTTTGTATTTGACCGCACTCCCACTAAGAATGTAGACAAGGCCCTATGAGCTCTATAAAATCATTGGGCGGGTAGTTTTGACTCACCAGTTCGTTGTTCATGACCTCGGAAGAGCGCATACATGTCTCTGGCTTTCTTTACCAATTTCCGCCACGCCTCCTGCATCTGCCGCACACTCCGCGGAAAGTTGACAATATCTTCCCATGCCCGTCTCTTCGTTCGCCAGGTAACTGTGCTGCTGAATTTCTCTAGAATTTGTTGTTTCCGTTTTCCAACTGCTCTAATTAATTCCATTTGTTGATCCAAAGTAATTTTAGGTGTTTGCGTTAGAGAGATGGTTTGCGATGTCGACCCCTGATTCATTTTTGAATTCGGTTGCGATCGTATGCGATTTTAACTAAAATTCAACAAGTAATGTGTTAAATATTACAAAACAATTGCCACAGCAAAATGTAAAGAGTAAAAATATACCTTTTATCACATTCCATGCAAGTAAAAGTATGATCTCTTTTATTTCGGTTTTACTACTTTTTCAGACGTTTGACTTGCTGCCTTGCCTGTAGGATTTCGCTGAATCAATACATCCAGAGCTGCTAGTCTTTTTTTTTCTTTTTGCTTATTTTGTGGAAGTTTTTTTGTTTTGTTTTTTTAATTGTCACAACTGCAGTTTTTATTAGTACTAAATAGGCGTTTACTGTTATTGAAAGGAGTCATAGCAAGATCGTTGTATATTTAAAAACACATAAAATTGTAGTTGCTGGGGAAAGGATGCTTGTTTCGGCTTCGTTGGTGTAAAAGCGATGCCGATGTTGTTACCTTGGTTTCCTTTTAATGAACATTATGAAACGATTGGATTAACGCGTTAACTTGCCTTGACTTTTTTTTTCTTCCCGGTGTTTCAATTGAACAGTCGGGACTAACAGTAAAAACAGTGTAAGGCGTAGTAGTGCAAGTGGATGATTCGTAAAAAGGATCAGAATTAAAAAGTGAGACACGCGCAAAATTACGCAAAAACAAAGTTCCTAGCGCGATTTGAACCCGGAACTTCCCCGCCGCGACGACAAGTACTGACGCTCTAACCTCTCGACCACAACAGAACGCGCGAGCCGCCGGCGCTGGCGCAGGTATATAAATGTACTGCAACCGCTTTTATCTTGCGTGTTTTTTTTATTTTTTATTTTGGCTTATATTTACCCTCCCTGGCCGGAACTTTACCTGCCGCTCCTACAGTATAAAGGGGCGGTCAATTGGACTCCAGTTGAAAGTTCCTGCAGTCAGTTTCTGCGAGCGAAATTAAGCTTTTGTGCTTGAAGCGATACAGATTTCTCCACTATTAGGCAGGGACGCTAGGTACTTCATTGTCCCCAAGGAGCTGGTCACGTGAGAGAAAAATCCCTCTTGGCCGTAGCCGCAAGATGCGCAAACCGGGCCAGGACAAGCTGCTCTTACACAGCTGTATATACAAGGCAGCTTACCATCAACAAACTTTGCAGACTGCCATGGACCTATCCTCGGCCTAGTCGAGCTAGCTTCTGTTCGGCAAGGGCTGCACTGAGTAGAAAGGTGAAAAATGTGCTGTAGATTATGTGAAAGAAACAAACAAAAGCAATCCTAGAATGCACAACTCGCTAGAGGCACTGACAAATAAAAATCTGAGGTTGGGTCAATTATGTTAACGCTATATACTTGAAACGCATACCATGAGTGCTGGTAAGATATTTGCTGCCTTCAATCTAGATAAGCTTGTAAATTTACATGCCAAATAACAGATAACTTAAAAGCTGAAATATACTTCAATGGAACTACAAAAACCGAAGACTAGCTCTGCAAATATGGTGCTATCTAGTACACCATAGATGAGTAGAATCAGATTACAGCGTCCCCCTTACAAAGACTGAAGCAAAACAAGTATAGAGTCTGCCGCGCCACTACAAAGAAACGATGGCATTGTGATCTCATGGAGATCAGAGTTCGGAACAAGTTTGACAGGGTTTGGCACGACAAGTATGCTAATGTCATTATTCACTTTTTGTATATTTACGATGACAGTGCAGGGAAACAATCACACACCAGATACCCAGAAAGACAAGCACACGCGCTGAATTTATAACTCTTGTGTATTCGACTACTTCAATCTTCACTTCAACGTCTGGATTCACTTTCCAGAACGTGATAAGCAGAATAAATAGCACAAAATACAAGAAAGAAAGCGAAAGAAAAGACAAAAGAAAAGGAAACGACTAAAGAAAAAAACGAAAGAAGTAAACCCTTACAATTCAACCCTCTCCCTCACCACTATCGTTTAGATAGAAAGTGGAGCCCTTTCCTCGACAGCGCTATAGAAGGACTACTTACACACTTGTCCTTCAGATGCCCTAATCTTTGCGGTTTCATTATTTTTCTTGTCAGTGTTTCTCAAATCCTTCCTATTACGGAACAATTTTCAAAATGTCATACGCAACCACAATCCTGACAGTAGATTCTCAAATGTCCAGCGACGACTCGGTGGGTATTATAAAAATGCTCCCTTAAACAATCATTCAAACACCTGCCAGTCTGTCCTACATACTCCTTACTACGCTACTTATGTAGACCAGACTGGCAGGTGTTTGAATGATCGTTTAAAGGAGCATTTTTATAACACCCACCGAGTCGCCACTGGAAATTTGGAAACCCACTGTCCGGATTGTGGTTGTGTAGCACATTTGAAAATTGTTCCGTAATAGCTAAGAGTCGAGAACCATTGACAAGAGAAATAATGGAAGCGCAAAGAATAGAGCATCTGAAGAACAAGTGTGTAAGTAGTCCTTCTATAGTGCTGTTGACCAAAAATCTCCAATTTCTATCTTAAGGATAGCAGTAAGGGAGAGGGATGACTTGTAAGGGCTTCCTATTTTCGCTTTTTCTTATTTTTCTTGTATTTTGTGCTATTTTTCTGCTTATCACGTTCTGGAAAGTCAATCCAGACGTTGAAGAGAAGAATGAAGTAATCGAATACACGAGTTGTAAGTTCAGCGCGTGTGCTTGTCTTCCTGAGTATCTGGTGAGCGATTGTTTCTCTGCGCTGTCACCATGGAATATGGTTCACCAACTCGCCCAAGCATCCATTCTATCAGTTATGCAACATTATAATGACTCTGAAAGTGCGACCACCTACAGGGTGTATTCACGCAAGTCTTGCAAGTGTTGAATTGTAGGTACAGCGCTCTGGTTTTGTCCATGTGCGATATATGACCGAATACCACAGAGACCAAAATCTCTCCGAAAACTAATGGGCGTGGTGGCAAGCGGCAAGAGTGGCACTGTTCACCACTCTTTCCATTTGTTTGTGTTTGTGTGTTGTTACTAACAAGTGCACCAATGGGAAGGCTTCAGCCATTATTGGCAACACTAAATAAAGAAATACAAATACAACACACAGCAAGACTGGATGGAAGTAGTGACGCACTTCTGTTGGGGTTCTGTGGATATGTCTACAGCGTGTAGTTGGTCAGCCATTTCAAAGTTGCGATGCGTCGCTCGCTGTAGATGAGCAATTTATCCAGTGCAGTACGACTGCTAGCCAGGGGTCTTCAACCTGCACCACGCAGTAGTGATACACGACCGCATGCCGGTACAATGCTCATCCAGATCGAAATGGGCAAACTGGGGATCGAACCCAGGGTCCCTGGGTTTTGCAGCGCAAGCTTTGGCTCCACGTGCTCCAAGCTGGTGTGTGCTAGCCCAGTCGGCCACTGATCCCCCAATGCAAGGCAACGCAACACACTTCTGTTGTAAACTCTGCATTCCGCTTACAAATGAAATGCGCGATTCCCCTACAGGCTTTCATTCTACGTGCGTGGCATCAAAATTGCTAAAGGCCAGCCCATAAATACAGTCTGTGTTAAAAACAATCCTAGCAGCAATAAATTGCTATTATATTGCTCAATATATAAGCACCTTACCATGAACAGCCTTGGCAGTCTTCCATGAAGCCAGGATTTCAGCAGAGGAGACTGTCATTCTGTGTCGTCTCAGGACAGTCACATCAGGATGGCGAAAGTGAATGCCAACGTCTAATGGGGAAAGGCTGCAGTAAGTATAAAGATGAAAACACAGATCAGACATATGATAAAAATATCATGGACCAACTTGAAAAAAAAAAAGTGCACAAAAAGACAATGACAAAAAAACAGGAACATGTAGGACACAGACACGTGCACATTCGCAACTCGATCTATTGAACACAAAAGAAAAGAAGTAAGAGGATGAGAAAAAATCAGAAAGGCTGTGCTCGGAGAATGTGAGCTTCAGGAACCGAGGCGTGAGGCAAAGATGTCAGGTAGATTGTTCTGTGGACACTCTAACAGCCATGCACTAAGGTGGTGAGTTCATTCTGATTGAACATCTTGAAAAATAGCACACACAAAACAAGGAATCAAGGAGAGGAATACATACACTACATATGAGTGCAGACACCCAACACAGAGAAATTAGAAACGAAAGAAAATAAAGAATGCGGAAGGAGCTTTAGCAAAAGTTTGAACAGGTCCAAGTGGAACGTGCGAATTCACCCATATGCATACGATTGTAAAAACGATTCCCTCGGCAGCACAGGTAAAAGACGGATGTGCGGACACATTGGTCGCTCATACTACGAATAATAAAGGCCTAAAATAATTCTCTTGTATGTTTTTTAGGGTATCTGCTACTAATTACTCACGTTTTTCCTAAGGATGACATACACGAGCAATGTAAACAGTGCATAGGTAGGTGACAATCCATCATAGATTTTAGAGAGAGATTGAGCTGACTTTATGTATTAGCCATCCATCTGTTACCTTAACTGACATGGAAATTATGTTTTTTTAAATCTGCTCTTTCTAACAGATAAAGCAGCGCGTTCCACTTGGGCCTGTGCTCGAGCTCCGTCCGCATTCTTTATTTCTTCCTTCTCTGATTTGTGCGAGTTCAGTCTGCACTTGCATGAGGTCTACGTGTTACTCTCCTTATCTTCTTGACATTTTGCGAACTATTTTTCAAGGTGTTTAATTAGTACCAGCTCACCTCCTTACTACAATCACACAACAACTAAAAACAATTACAGCTTACACCATTCGCTAAAGGCAGTACCAAACGAAAAAAACCGGGACTGGGTGAGGTATGTCTAACACTATATACTTGCACTGAACAAAATATAGATACCAAAAACTGGCCAGACACTACCTTAATTCAGGACATGCTTGTAAATTTCCCCAGAAGCTTGTAATACTTGATAGCCTCTAAAAAAACACCAGTGGGAAGAGAATAAATTCTTCACCATTTGAAGCAGCCTGAATGTTTCTGGAGGTGTGAAATTCGTTGCACGTGCGTTGGATCATACGAAACACGTGTACAGCAAATGATCTTTAGAGCTCCACATTTCGCGAGGAATAAGTGCCGGCGTCAAAAATTATTTCGCGGGCACAAATATTTACGATCGGAAGTGGTATGCTATGCATTAATTACCATGGGGTGAATTCATCGCAGCACCAATTTTGGGAAATTCTTTTTTGATTACGAATCGCGAAAATGAAGTCGTTTGCAGACGACTGGGCGACGGAAGCTACGGGCTTGCACAATAAATCAATCGCTGCTTTTTGTCGGGTCCAGCACTACGCACACAAGCACGGTGAGTAGCATCGGCGATGGAGGGGCACCGCGCTCTTCTAGACACTCTATACTTCGTCTCACCTTAGCATGGACTAACTGCGAAGGCTGTGCAAGCGCGAGCGGCCAGCCTTGACTGCCTTGACTGGAGCACTCTCTGCACGAGCGCCCGTGCAGCCGCCGAGGCTTCATCCGAAGCAACTATAGCTCGCGCTTTTAGCATGCGCGGCTAACAATAGTCCATGCTAAGGTGAGACGAAGTATAGTTTACCAGTAAACAATACGGCGGAGGGAGGCAATCAATCAACCCCCCCCCCCCTTCCTCTCCCCCCCGTCTCCCTAAGAGTTCCGCGGCTACTGAAGGAGCTTGAGCAAGTACACAACTTCTGCATCGGAGAAAAAAGAAGAAAAACAGCCTCGCATAACATCATTCGCGCGCAATTAGTAATACTGGTAAAAGCAAGCGATCTACAGACAATAACAAACCTTTTGAATGCAGGAAATAATCTAGCCCTAATGAAGAGAGAAGCGAACTTGCTTCGGATCCCGTGCCATGATCTTGGTTGTTGAGCAGATCTGACGTAGTTCCACGTCTCACAGTCGCTTCTGTCTTTTTCGGACACATTTGAAACTAAGGGGAACTCCACGCATCACGACTAATCGGGAAATTGGACCGTTAGCCGGTCGTGAACACAGGCATTCAAACGCACACGGCCGGCAAAACGTGCGAAACATAGGCCGTTGATTCGATGATATTGTATTCGTATCTTCAACACGTTTGAAATAAAACGTTCAACAAGCCGCCTTATAAAGCTAATAAAATATCCAGTAATAATAAATTATTGCGCACGTCAATATTACTACAGTATTATAAATAAGTCCTGAATACGTAGCAAATTATTAAACACGAAACTAAAAGTACAATAGTTCGAGACCAATTCAGCAGATATGCAACCTTCTAAAAAGTGAATGAAGTTCGGCTGCGAATGTAACCTGGTGGGTTGAAGTGCTCTCCTGCTGAGCCTTTGGTAGTGGGTTCGAATCGCGGTGGGCACAATTTTTTTACATTTTTTTTGGTTTAGTTTTTATTATTTTTAATATTTTCTCACCTTTTTTAATTTTTATTATTTTAAACATTTTAATATTTTCTAGTTTTTGCAGTCGTCGGCACCATACTTCAGGGTAACAATCACGCAGAAGGTGAAAATAAGAAGTGTGAGCCCAAGTTTCAATTGTTGCAATGCACAAACCGTGGCCCTATTGTTTTGCAGGGATAGTTCACCCCATCCGTGCTAATATGTGGGTCAGTGTAGTAGGCAAACAGCGCAAGTCCTGTCAATGAAGAAAACAATTTAATAATATTAATGAGCATATTGCGAGCAAAATGGGAAAATGTGTAAGTGGTAAACTGACAGTGATGCAGCCGACGTTTTTCTGAAATCGGTCATTTTCACTCACTATTGAAACAAAAATACCGCCATTTTAAGACAGTAATTTAGCTGAGCTCAAAGACTATGTATTAAGCACATCTCTTAATTTTCGAACTTCCGGAAAGTTGTATTTAATTTTTATTCTGGCAGATCAGTGCTATCCCCCGCATGCCGTGTCAGTTTTACTTTTTTATTAGGCCTATACACGTTTTTATTCCTGAGATCCAAGTACAGCGCAGATAATTAAACTAGCTTTCAGAAATGGTATCGTTCGGCGTTGGAATATTTATTTTTCGTAGCGTCAAGGGCAGTGTGAACATCCACAACGCATTGCTGCTTCTCGCTTTTTTGCGTTAAAAAAAGTTTTTATGTTCGCGTTCCTCTGGTACGGTATGTCGTATAACATAAGCTTTCAAAGAGACAGATATTGTTTGGCTATATGAACATTTGAAATATTTCTGTTATATGATCGTAACTACCACAGAAAAGAATCGATTCCTGCCTGAAATGGCACATTTTCACAATCAATTTCACACTCTCGTAGCGTCATAAGCAATAAACACATCTCTTACTTTTCTAGTTTCTGGAAAGTAATGTTTATTATTGTTTTTGTAACTCAAGGCACATGCTCAATCATACCACGTGTTTTTATTTTTTTTATTTTTAGGCTTCGCTATAGCGTTTTTATTTTTTATCAGAGCCAAAGTTGTGCGTATACCACCGGAATAAACTAGCTTCCTGAAAGAAGTATTGTTTGGCGTTGCAAAAATTATTTTTCGTGGCGTAGGTGGTCAGATTCTCAAATCCTGGACTGCAAATTTTCTTCACCGCACTGTTTTTTCTCGCGTTTTCGCGATAAAACGCGTCAGCCTTGACATGCTGGGATCAAATGTGGCAGCTTCGGCAGTCATTTACGAAGGATTAATCAACGCAAACATTTCCACTCGCTATTCATGAATTGCCGCAGTTCGTCAGAACTTCAATGACTTGACTGCATAGTGAAAAAGGCAAAAAAATAAAACGATGCCGGTCAGTAAACGCAACTTCCATGACGGGGCTCGCCAGCCTGAACAGCAAAGCGCCGATACCGGCCAGTCACTGAACTTCCATGTAAATACTGGCCATCAAAGACAGCAAAATAGCGATGCCGGCCAGCAACTTTTTGTTTTTGTTTTAAGAGCATAATTTGGTGCAAGGTCTTTAACAAAAAGGCCGTGTAGCATAATTTGGAGAAGAATTTTATATTGTCACAAAAACCACGACTATTATTGACTCTACTACAGCAAGTGTGTTGGCGAGGACACTCACATTACATACCTATAGTGATGAAAGCCCTTGAAATTGCATGCATGTGCACCATAATAAAATGTTGAGCATGAAGGCATTATACAAGGAGACCGCAGGAAAGCTATCAAAGATAGTGAAATGACACTTTCCGATTGTGCGTACATCTTGCTGTGGCATCGAGTTAGTTTTTGTTTTTGTTTGTTTTATGTGGTGAAAATTATATAAAAAAGGTTATTTGACAGTTATCAGGAATATATTTTAAAAAATAATTAAAAAAGAACAAAACGCAGTTTAAGCATAATAATGAACAAGTATTGCAGAGTGCATAGAAAAAGCTAGATGGAATTAGATGGCGATGACATGCGCAAAAATCACCGTGATGTCGCCTTTTTGGCGCCGCGTATCAGCTCGTTGTCTTCGGCGCTCTGAGTTCTAATCGATGCAGCCCTTACGGGATAGGGATGGATTGTTTGAAACTTGATGTTTCAACCGTACGCGTGAAAGTCTTCGGCATCAGACGGCTGATCCGACTTTTCTTTTGAACATGATATGGCAAAGTATGGTTTGTGCAAAGCGGATATTTTCAGTCTAGACTTCATCCAATTTGCCTTTGAACCTTTGAATCGTCCAATTTGCCTTTGTGTGTCTGGAATTCCTTCAATTGTAGTTTTAACCGGAATCCCAAAGTCACGGTTTGTGCGAACCGGAGTTTGTGTGTCCGGACTGCTTTCACTATGACTTTTAACCAATAAGGAAAGTCACAGTTTGTGTGAACCGGAATTCCTCCCTCCGGAATTCCTCCAATTTGACTTTGAACCGGATTAGGAAAATCACGGTTTCAGCGAACCGGATTAGGAAAATCACGGTTTCTGCGAACCGGAATTTGCCTGTCCGGGATTCCTCCAGTTTGACTTTTAACCGGATTCGAAACTTCACGGTTTGTGCAAACCGGAAGCCTCCCCTCCGGTTTGACTCCGGTTTGATATTAGTCCGGATTTTACTTTCCGGACTGATTTCAAACCGTTATTTCTGCTAGGGCTTCGCTGCCGTTCTGAGCCTCCACTTGCCGCCTGCTAGATCATGTGGTCTATACTGCCTTGTTGCCGTTTAAGCATCCTAGCTCATATCGCTATCCACTGTATGTGGTGAAAGCAATACACAACATGGCCACGCACACGGTGAAAACGAAATGGAAGACTGGTTCATGCATGGAAACGCATCAATTCCCCTGGAGGGCACCTATAAAGGCATTTAAGCCCAAATGGCGTTCAGTGTAATGTCATTTAGGACTGCCCTCTCCTCCGGCAGTGCTTTTTCCGATGCTTTCGTTGACCTTTGCCTTGACTTTAGTTTTCCCAACGTTATCACTCAACCAACCAGAACTACCAAAATCTGCAGCAATGTGCTGGACTTGTGCCTAACGCAAGAGCCAGACCTTATCAGTAATGTTACATACTTACCCGGCATTAGTGACCATATTGTTATCGAATTAACACTCTCCCTTACCACTCCTCACAAATCACGCTATACTAAATTCATTCGGAATTACGCGAGTGCCGACTATATCTCTATCAACTCGCAACTGGAACACTTCTACGACACGTTCTCTCACGGTTTTGAGGAAAGATCTGTCAACGCTAACTGGACGATGTACAAAGATAAACTAATTCAACTTATTGAGTCTTTCATACCACTCACTCGTGTCATCTCTGATAACAACAATCTGTGGTATAACAAAACCATTCATAAACACTCCAACAAAAAGGAAAGGCTTTATAGACAGGCTAAGTGTTGCGACACACTGGAAGCCTGGAACAAATACCACGATTGTGCAACAAGATACAAAACAGCTATAAATGAAGCGAAAACTAAATTATATACTCGGGACCTCTCCAACATTTTGGTTAACAAGCCAAAGAAATTTAGGAAGATTATTAATCCTTCTACGTCGTCTCCCTTGCAATTCACTGACAACAGCGGCCATAATCGTTCCGATCACCAAAGTGCTCTTTCACTTAATAACTTATTTAGTTCTGTCGTTACAGAAGAAAACCTGCGTAATATTCCTGTCCCACGCCAGTCATGCCGGCGTGCCGGCATGACTGGCGTGCCGGCGTCCTGAAAGCAATTGAGAACTTGAAGCTGTCTTCCAGCTCAGGGGATGACCAAATCAATTCAAAGGTTCTAATAAACACGAAACACACTTCCGCAGCTTTTCTTTGTGACATATTTTCCCAGCCAATTAAACTTTCTGAAATTTCGAGGGATTGGAAAACTGGAAACATAACCCCTGTGTTCAAATCTGGTGACCGCCACCTAATTACAAACTATCGGCCCATCTCCCTAACTTGCGTATCATCTAAGCTCATGGCACACGTACTTTACTCCAATATAATCAATTATTTAGAAGATAACAACCTCCTTTTTAATCACCAACATGGTTTTCGGAAAGCGTACTCTTGCGAAACCCAACTAACGGCGTTTCTTCATGACATTCACGCAGGTTTTAATACCAACATTCAGACTGACGCCATTTTTCTCGAATTTTCTAAAGCGTTTGATAGGGTCTCTCATCAACGTCTTAAAATAAAACTTAACGAATTTAAGATCCATCCCGTTATCGTAAATTGGATATCCAAATTCTTGACTAACCGCACCCAGTACACCACCATTAATAACTCCAAATCCCCCTCGTGCCCCGTAACCTCAGGCGTCCCTCAGGGTAGTGTTCTCGGGCCCTTACTCTTTTTAATCTACATTAATGATATTCTTGAGCACATCTCGTCATCAGTTTGGTTATTTGCAGAAGACTGCGTATTTTACAGGCCCATTCTCTCGCTCGACGATCACCATTTCTTGCAAACAGAAATTTCACAAGTTATTCAATGGTGCAATAAATGGCAGATGACTCTCAATTTCGACAAATGTAAATCACTTTCGTTTTTTCGTCGTGCTCTTCAACCTTTTTCTTACCATTTTGACACGTTCCCCATCACCGTTTGCAGTTCATATAAATATCTCGGTATTCATTTAACATCTGACCTTTCATGGACGTCTCACATCAGTAATATAGTAGCTAACGCAAACCGTACCTTCGGTTTTTTGCGCCGACACCTGAAACCCGCAACACCAGAGATAAAACAACTAGCATACTCAACTTTAGTTCGATCTAAGCTTGAATTCGCTTCTTCTGTGTGGTGCCCTTGGCAATCTTACCTATCTAACAAACTTGAATCCATCCAAAACAGGGCTCTTCGTTTTATTTTTTCTGATTACTCACCATTCACGAGCATATCTGAATTGTGCGAAGCAGCTAACCTTCACACGCTTTCATTGAGGCGCCGAGTGTCCCGTCTCTCTCTCCTTTACCGAATCTTTCACCATAACATGCCTCTTCGTGAATCACTGCTTTTACCCCCGAGGCAGATTTTCCCCCGCTTTGACCACTCCTGCAAGATGCGGCCCATTTTTTCGTCAACTACTTCATACAGTAATTCAACTTTACCTTTAGCAATAAACGATTGGAACATACTACCAAATGACATTGTTACCATAACTGACACACATAAATTTGCCGCCTCAGTAACCACTTTCATTTCTGCTTTATCCGACTAGTTCCCTCTTCTATTGTGTTAAAATTGCGTGCGGAAGTGTTCGATTAAGAAAAAAAATAACAAATGTACCACTCCCTTGTGTTATGCCCTTAAGGGCCTTCAAGGATAATAAATGATGATGATGATTCAGGCAGTGCCACACGACATCCCAAATGGGATTCAACCTAAATGTCATTTCAGATAAACTGAGTTCCTCAAACTCACGTACGGCTCGCAAATCCTAGTCTCGTCGGCAGAGCTCTACACATGGTATAGGAGTTTGAAAAAAACAAACAAGGTGTATATATATATCAGGGTTGGGCCAGAAATACTCGGAAATGTATTTGGAAATACATATACTGGGATACATTAAAATAGTAGCCAAAATACCGATACTAAAATACATCTGTAAAAATTTATCGCGATACGTATCGGAAATACATATTAAATAGAGGCAAAAAGTATTTGGAAATACAAATACAGGAATACATTTTAGGGAGGGCAGAAATACAAATACAGAAATACTGATACTGCAATACATTTTTCACATTTGTTAGAGACGCCAACTGAGATGAAGCTTGAAGTGGAAGTTTTTGATCCCGAAATTACTTTCCCGTATTCAGGCTTGGCACTTTGCCTTGAAGGTAGTGGTTTCGGACGACGAGGAACCTTCAATGGGCTCAAAATAACGTTCCATCAAGGACTGACCGCGGTCCCTTCCCTGACATCCTGTCTGCCTGAGGAGGAATGCGAAAAGACTTCGACTTCTAAATAAAGTCTGTCACCCTGATTCCCATCAGAACATCACCACGCCCCTGTCCAATAAGGACGTTTCTGCCAACATTGATCACATGACGTCACGGTGGAATGAACTGGTATTCTTTATCTGTAGGTGTGGCCTTGAACATGAAACTTTACCACGCTGGTGTATCAAAGTGCAATAGGTATTTTCGTTGTAGGTTACATCGTTGAAGATCATGCAGGCAGTGTCATTTGGAATTTTCGGGAAGAGTGGACCACCTGAAGCATCCTGGAACACCTGTCTCATCTTCTGTTACAATTTAAAAAGCGATACGATGGCATCCCTGTTGTGAACGTCCTTCCTGCAAACCCTCCGCCACCGACGCATGGATTGCAGTCATCAAGTTTCGCCTAGCATCACCCAAACAGAGACCTCGTGGATTGAGACCTGATATTGCCGGCACAGGTGCGAGCTCTCCGAGAAACAGCGCGCTCGAGACGAGTAGCAGGTGTACTAAGGCTGGGTCGGCACAGCGAGGCCACGTCTGGCCTCCTTCCTGGGTTTCGGATTCCCAGAGCAGTGGGTCACGTTCAAGTCTTCTGATGACGTATCCTTGAGCCGTGCAGTATTACGGGCGCAGCCGCAGACGCATTCGAATGACGGTAATTTGAATATGTGTGAACTTCACTGCGTGAGTCATCCTACTATTTCAAGTCAACCACCGCCAGGCTCGTGCTGCAACGGACTGGGTGTGACTCAGCTTTGCCGGCTAGGTGTACTGTGCACGCTAAGGCAAGAGATACATTTATAAGTGGACATTGAATGCCAGCAAACAATGACTCAAGAAATTCCTACCTAAGGACCTGCGGCAGAAGATGCTCTGACACCAATCCTGGCACGCCACCTGGTTCGAGTCCCCGACTACGCAACACTTCTCAGAAGAGAGAGGAGGACGCATAGAAAAATAGTTTGGAGAATCGGAAGGAACCTTGGTCAGCATAGCAACAATGCCCCAGCATCTCTCAACCCTGATGCCCTAAGAAATAAAAAAAAATAAAAAATACGTTCGGACTTTTTTTTTTGTGTGTGTGTGGGGGGGGGGGGGGAAGGAGTATTTCTCAAGAAATGTAACGAAATACATTTCATCCTGAATGTATCGCGATACAAAGAACCATTCCAAATGTATTTCGATACAGGAATACAGATACGGGTGAAAAAAAATGTATCGCGATACAGAAATACAGATACGAAATGTATTTCTGAAATACTATCGCGATACATTTGTATCGCGATACTGCCCAACCCTGATATATATATATACAGGGTGTTTTTTTTTAAGCTTAACAGATTTGTTTAAAAAAAGCCGTGCACGTTACACTTATGCCGCTTGTGGAGGTGAGTTATGCGGCCAGGGGGACATATTATAGTTGGCTAATCGTAACGATCAGTCCGATAATTAATTAAAATTCGTTAATTAACTTTTTAATTAATGAAAATAGACATATGGTTCCAAATAGAAACTTGCTCAGCGTCATCGAAAACCCGTAAATCAGTCATTTTCAGAAAGACTTTGGGCGTGTGAGAAGCGTAGTATTGCACTAAAGTTACCACTCTAGGAGCAGGTCCGTCTCTTATCTAGCCCCAGCCAAGGCTGGGGCTAGATAAGAGACGGAAAAATCGCGCGGGCGCCTTATCGCAACCTCTAGCTTTGTACCTGCTCCACGAACGGTAACTTCAGTGCACTACTACGCTTCTCACGCGCTCAAAGTCTTTCTGAAAATGACTGATTTAGGGGTTTTCGATGACGCTGAGCAAATTTCTAATTGGAACCATATGTCTATTTTCATTAATTAAAAAGTTAATTAACGAATTTTAATTAATTAGCCGACTGATCGTTACGATTAGCCTTCTATAATTTGTCCCCCTGGCCGTATAACTCACCTCCGCAAGTGGCATAAGTGTAACTTTCACGGCTTTTTTTAAACAAATCTGTTAAGCTTAAAAAAACACCCTATATATATATATATATATATATTAGCGGTGTGCGAATATTCGAAATTTCGAATACGAATCGAATATTTTCCTTATTCGAAACGTATTCGATTCGAAAATTGCAGATTCGGAAGTTCCCGAATATTCGGCCAAAGCGCGAATATTTGGAAAAAACGGCAAATATTCGCAAAAACTGCGAATATTCGAGCAAGTCACGAATAACTTGACTGCCACAGATTTCCCTGTTAATATGTTTATTCACTGAGAAAGGCGTAGGATGCGTGCGTTATCGGTCTGCTCTGTTTCTATCTGTCCGATGGCAGCAAGACAGAATCAGTTTCGGTTTCTTTTTCACCAAGCCCTTTGTTTTGTGGAACTTTTAGAGCAATATGTGATGTAATTGCGCGTTCTATGAATAGGTACAATAAAATAAACCTTGAGAGTGAAATATAAATATAAAATAAATCTCGAGAGTGTTATCTAATATAAATGTTTGCAAAGTAAACAAAAAAAAGAAGAAAAAGCTAGGTGCGAGTAGAACATTGCATCGCCATTGAAAAACACTCCTGCCACTACCGCGGAGTCAAAACTAGGGATGTCGCGAACCTGCCCAGGTTCTAGTTCAACCGAGTTCAAATTTTTTTACCTTCAACGTGATGTTCGACAAAGGTTCGACTGAAGTTCGACTTTTGTGCGCATGCGCAAAAACATTAAAAAAAACGAAAAAAAACTAGTTGATTCCACTTGGCGGAGGAAAAGTGCCATATTTGTTGGGTTTATTGGCATCGCTGGTTCACATTAATAACTCATGAAAGCGTTAAAAGCGCAATTTTTCGCTTTTATATGGTGTAAACTTCGGTAACCATTTTATGAAATATAAAACAAAGTACTTTCTAAATAATTGTTTCTCAAAATTCAAAATATTCGTGTAGCAGCCGGGCAACACTGTCCATAAGACGAACTTCTTCGAACTTTAGTGAAATGTCGCGGGTTTCCCAAATGAACGGGTCTTTTTTTCTGGCGGAAATAATGTCACGGCGCGTAGGGGGCGTTGAGCAGTTAATTTTCCTAGACGGAATTTGTAATGAGTGCATTACTAGAAGTAGCTTTAGCCTGTTGCAGCCCAGTAAAATGCAGTTGCATTGATTTATTTTAAAAAAGGAAATAGAACCTGCCGTTACCTCTTGTTTTGCCGTTTTTTATTAGTAGACACATATTCGATATTCGATTCGATATTCGAAGCCCGTTTGTTGTCTTATTCGTATTCGATTCGTATTCGAAAATTTCAATATTCGCACACCCCTAATATATATATATATATATATATATATATATATATATATATAAACAAATTTGAACATCGTTGTAACTACAAAAATAATGTGTTTGACGCATTTTTCGCATATACTTTATGCTCCTAAATGTTTAACCTACTCACGGTTCCAGTTATTCAGTAGGTTTAATTGCTCTTAACCTGCGACCTGCTCGCCTCGGTCGGCCCTCGGTTCGTTGGTTGCAGTTGCGCTCCACATTTACGCACTTTTACGATGTCAGAAGGTGTAATGTATCTGCTTATGCTAGCAGATGGCGGGACATGCCGGGGAGCGCTAAAGCCCCTTAAGAAAGCGCGCGGTCACCGCGTGGTGCGTGGTGAGAGCGCGCGGTTTGAAAACAGCACGGGTCTCGGCCAGTGGGGCGCCATGATTAAAACGAACGAGTCGAGCGACTAACGGCTGCAACTGGGTTCTTAATCGCGATACATCACAAAAGGGGCGTCTGCCGCAAAAACAAAAGGCCATCTGTCAACTGAACCACCCGAGAGACGTCGGCACTCAAACCATATATGAGACGAACACCTCGAATGTCTTTGGTAGCAGAAGCGGAACGGCCGGTTCTGAGCCGTCATATGGGCGTCTTTAGAAGCCCTCTGGTTCTTCAATACAGGTGCCGCGCTCCATCAAAACACCGAAACCTCAAGGAACATGTCTGGGTAAGATATAACTTTGGTGGTGGGCGTAACCTGCTAAGTCAACAAGAGCACGCGAAACAATCAGCGGAAGGGGTGGCCGCCTAGCACTTGTTTTGCGTGTGTGCGCCGTAGCAGCACTTCGTACCTCGAACGAGTTCATGGCATGACAGGCTTGGTCGTGGTTTATAGTAGCGAAGAGTAGATAAAGTGCACCAGTTCGGCCACCGACCAATCACAGCGCAGGAGGGCGGGTCAAACCCGATCTCTACCAATCACAGAGCAGCAGGACGCGGCATGTGGATAACTAGCACGAGTTAAGACGTCGAGGAAGCAGTGTGCTACTAGATCAAGCGGTGGATTGCCGTACTGCTGTTGGTCCGCCGCCACGCCGACCACGTAAACGATCACCACCGGCGGCATGTTTTCCAGCAGAAAGCAGAAATCGCGAAATAGCGCAGGCGCGGTCTTACCTTTCTCTTGCTTCGTTTACCACACGATAGATGGCGCATAGCTCTGAGCATTATAATATTTGGAAATTTCCGTCACATCGCTAATTATTCAACGAAATGAGGATCAGAATATTCTTTAACAACACCCGCCGGCTATTTATTGTTTATGACCGCGGTGCTGGTGAGGTAGGCTCTTATCCAATAGGCGACGTAGATTTGACTGACGTGTCGTGGCACCGCCGATGCATCGCAGTGAATAAGCAGAGAGCTTTCGAAGGAAAGAAGGTATAAAAGAGTTTGCTTTTCTTTTAAAAGTTCTATAGTGAAACATTTTTTGGGGGCTCTCTATTTTTTTTTTTCACACCTTTTACGATGTGCGGTGGATGAGATTCAATTTCAAAATCGTTTCATGGTCCCTTCAAGGTGGTGTTGGCAAGGGTGGACACTGAACTCAGGATCCCCTTGATTCTGCAGCGAGAGTTTTCGTCCACGTGCTCACAGCTGCATTTCACTAAAGCACTCGGCAACCGGACCCCCACTACCATAAGGGGACTGTTCTTATAAACGCTAGAAGCGGCAATGCTTCTCACACCGATTTGTACAGTCACTGTTGAGCGAATGTTGTCCTGTAGTAATCCTTTTAACATCAAACAAGTAAACACTTTGCCATACGTTTTGATCGTATGCACAAGTCACTGAATAATCATCTGCCTCTCAAATCTTCCAAATGTTGTCATGTTGGTCACCTCCAGGAAGACCACTGAAAAGTAACTGACGCTTACTCAAGCTGGCGGCACCCTTCACCGCATTCAACAAATCAGACTACCTAGAATTATGTTCAGCAACTGACTCCAGTTCACTGCACGTATCAGCGAAGTGCTATTCAAGGTCAGGTGGATGCTGGGGTTTGGCACTTTGGTCTTCGAGGGCTCAGGTGCTGACACCCCAAACAGCTTCTATTTTCGGTCAGGAATGTTACAGGTTTGATTGGCCCTATTATCCCAAACTAAGTGCTGAACAATGACGTGCACTTTGATGTCTGACGTGGCAGAGGAATATGCGTAGAGTAGCTCCCTCTGAAAAGCAGTCTACTGAAAGCTTAGTTTTTGCTATTAGATATTGAAGTGTGATCGGTACTTAGCAACCCTGTCACGAGAGTTTTTAGTTGTCTTCCTACTTTCTTGCAAGATGTCTGGGCACATTATTTTTCAGTATCCACCTTGCTATCCGTCAGTAGGAAAAAGGGTAATAACTTGACACGAAGACTCCGAAACAGTTGTCTTGCTGAAGGTTTCCGAACTGGAACCAGAATTCCGCCTCGAAATTCTCCTATGTGGGGCGCTCATATCCAACGACAACATTCCAGTCGATGGTTGGGTTGTATAGCTTGCGGAGGGCGACGGCGAATACTGTTCTCATTGCTCCCACTGTTGTGTGTGTGCGTAGTTACACTCTGTCAGCGAGCAAGTTCTCGATGCAAAGGCCATAGGGCTTTCAATGCCGTCTTCTCCCACTTGGCTCAGAACATCTCCCAGCCCAGACGGAGAGGTGTCGCAGGCCAGCACTATGGGACGTGACACATCATAGTGTGCTAGAACAGCTGCTGATTCTAGAGACCCTTGGCACGTTTTTACACCTCTGCTCCCGTCTTCGTCCAGGCCCACACCTTATTTTTATCCAGGAGGCGATGAAGCGGTTTTAACGCAAGGGCGGCCTACTCTAGAAAATGGTCTAGAAAGAATACTCTAGAAACTCTAGAAAACAACTGTAGCACTTTCTTGTTCGTCAGTTCTGGAGCTTTTTTGATGGCTTCCATCTTTTCGGCCGGAGAACTGGTGCCATCCTTGTTGATACGGTACCCAGGTACGATGCGTCCTTGACTCAGAAAGCGCACTTGTTTGCAGTCAGGCGCAGGCCGTCGCTTGGATACGCTGCAGCATCCTCTGCAGCCGATAGTCGTATTCAGCTACCGTTTGTCCGTTGATAAGAATGTCATCCAGGAAACACTGCACTCATTCGAGGCCGTTTAAGAGTTTTCCATATAACGCTAGAAGATGGCCACAGCCACAGCCACACGAAGCTGTAATCGAGTCACATTGAAAAGCCCCTTGTGCGTCGTTACATTCAACAAGGCAGTGTCCTCGTCGACGCCAAGTTGCTGATAAGCTTGATCCAAGTCAAGCCGCGAAAATACTGAGCAACCTCCTAGCCTTAGTAGTAGTTGTTTCGGAGCTGGTAGCGGATAAGTCTCCCCCTTGACGACTGGGTTGAGTGTTCCCTTGTAGTAACCGCAAATTCTCATCTTCCCAATTTTCTTTAGAATTGTGACGATAGGCATTACCCAACGAGAGTGTTTGACCGGAACGTAGATACCTTGCTCATCAACTCCTTGATGGCTTCGTCCACTTTCGGCACAAGCACAAACGGTACGGACGTGCCATGTGGAATTCGGGAGTGGCTTGATTCTCCACTTCAATTCGCACCGGGGGACCCTTGTTCTTCCTCAGCTTGAGCATGAACACTTCCAAGAAGTCGTCGAGGAGAGTCGCCACCTTCGTCCCTAATGCGTGCTACTGGACTACAACTGGACGGCTCTCCCCGTTGCAGTTCCGGGAAACGGGGTCTCCATGAAGCTGATGAAGCCCTTCCTTAAAGATGCCTAATGGTTGGAACCAGTCCCGTCCCAGAATGCTGCACTTTCACCTCTCCCACGAGATGCACAGACTACTGAGTGTAAGTTCGCACTCCTCGTGTGTACGGTCGAAGTGCGTTCTTGGAGATTCCTAGCTTGCACATTGTCCTGAGGTTGACAATGGAGCACACGGAACCAGAGTTCACATGCATAGATACTTGGTTTCCGTTTAACATGACGGTTGCCATGAACGCTGGCAGGCCACTCACGATGTGGTAAAGTCCGTACTGCCCGGCGCGTGCCGATTTGTCAGCACTTGACTTTTCTGGGCGGTTGTCGCTGCACTTGGATCGGCTCCTTGTCGCTTTCTTCTGACGGCAGGCTCGGACGATGTGTCCCTTCAGCTTGCAGAAATAGCACTCCGCGTTGCGGAAATTCCAGTTCGTCGCGTCATGATCGCCGTTGCAGCGAGAGCATCGCCGTGTTACCGATTTTCGAGGAGGCTTCGGTGTTTCCGACCTGCTTGCTGACACCCTTGGGCATTCGTTGGATGCGATTCAAGTCAGACGTTGACGGCGCAGGCAACGCTCCCCTGATGTGTTGTGCTTGCAGGGTAGTATACTCCGAAGAGACAGCAGTTTTAAACGCGTTTTCTAAGTCCAGCGTTGGTTCGGCATGGAGACGACGCGGCACCCCTTCGTCCCGGACGCCACATACCGGAAGGTCCCGTAGCATGTCTGACATGGTCTCACCAAAGTCGCAGTGCTCGGAGAGGCGGCGCAGGGCGGCGACGAAGTTCGCGATGGTTTCTCCGGCTGCTGTCTGCACTTATAAAACGCAAAGCGCTGAACAATCACCGACGAGCGCGGTGTGAAGAGGGCGGTGAGCTTTGACACGATCTCCGCGTAGGGAGTATATACCGACCGGCACACTCAACGAGCACATAATGGCGTAGGTTGCCGGTCCACAAACGCTATAAAGGACTGCGCGCTTTTGGGGCTCCTCGACAACGTTTGTTCGGGGTGAAGAAAATGTCAAGAGTCGCTCCTGGTACACGGACCAGACTTCAGCCTTGTCCGGGCTGAAGTCTTCTAGATGTCCCAGCCGCCCCATGACGACAACGTTAGGCTTATCCTTTTTTGTCATGTTCTGTCGTCATCGCTAAGTCGCCCCGAAGCTGTCGTGGCTCCCAAAAGTGCGGTTGCGTGCCCCAGAGGTTGAGGTTCTTCCTCGTCGCCACTTGTTATGTATTACCTAAAGCCTCTATTCAAGCGGCTGACTTGACCATACAGAAAAGAGCAGTTATACAAGAGGCACAAGGTTCATGACGAGCCCCCGGAATGGCGAACATTTTGGTAAAACCACCTTGGCTCTTCTTGGCTTAACTTCTGCTGACTCGCCGATGTTGCCAGATGCACACACACAACACTCACGATGCTAGATTCCTTTTCACTTTAAGTGCGAGCTCCAGGCTTTCAATGCCCTTACCAAGCATGCACGCTCATGTAATGGAAGCATCGTTCAAGGCAACCTGCTCATGCTCATGACTTCGGCTTCGCTCGCGCATGAAATAAATGAAAGCATAGCCCCTTGTGTTCACTCTCATTCTCTAAGCCAGTAGTAGGCTGAAATTTGTCCATCACTCCAAGAACTTGGGAGTCATGCCAAGAAGTCTGGGAGGGTTGTCCCGTGTACAAAAGGGACTGATCGACGTGCAGTTCCCTGCAAAATGATGTCCTGGGGTGGGCAAGGTTTCAGCATGTTGGATGTCAGCAGGAACAGATGGTTACACAATACCCGTGGGGACACAGCAGTCCCGTTGACTGTGGCCGTATACGTGCCTGGAGCATTACTGCTTCCTGAATGCAAGCCAGTGCCAGCCTCCGAAACATGGTCACGACACTGCCTCAGCATCCCAATGTTCAGATACTTGAACTGGTAGCTGTATTGCATAGCCAGAAGAGTCACTGTAGCTCGATTGAAACATTGCAACAGATACATCAGTCTTCTAGGCACAAAATACTTTGCACCTTAGACATATAATTCTCAAAATTGGAGATCCAATGGGGAAGCAGAGCGGTCAAAATTTCACCACGCAACTTTTTCCACAAAGCTAGCATGGAACATTTCATTGAAACTTCACAGAATGGAGAACCTTCTATAGCTTCTACAGATAATATTTAAAGTGCTAGAAGTTGACACTCTCCATCTCGCATTTAGAAGCGGTTATTTTGTCATTTCTACCTCGTGAAACGTGGAAATTAATTCCCGTTTTATTACAATTGAGAAGACGATCAGCCCAATTCTGTTTTATTCTCATCCAAGACTGTTAAAGAATAAATTTACAATTTTGGCAGGAGCTATATCAGTCAATTTTGAGTGTCAATCAGTAAAAATAAACAACTGATAGATTTTTCTTTTTCTTTTTTTTTTTCTTTTAATTTGTGATTTTGAAACGAGTTTGCCTGAATTTCCTAAGAGCTAGTTAAACCACGTAGTGATATCTATTCTACTAATCCAAACACTAATATTTCTTAATAAATTGCATTTCGTTACAATATAATGTTTTCTTCTTTTTTTCATAAATGGTACTTACCACCCTTTGTAGTTTTGGTAGCCGCTAGCGCTGGAACTTGATGTCACAGGTGGCAGTCGTCCAGTGACTCTTTATGACCTGCGGGAATCCTGGGGCGATTTGGTTATCCCGTGCGTGTTTAACCGTTCAGCGGTGCCGGCGGTGCTCACGCTCTTCAGCCAGTCGCGTCCGAAGACGGATGCGATCACTTGGCAGTGGAGTGCCCCACGACAAGCATGTTGGCGATGGTTCTGTCCTCCGCAGCAGAGTATGGCTTTGCAGTGCCGACTCGATTTCTCACCTGGATGGTTAGGTGCACACACGTCACCTGGCCAACCAAGCACTCTATGTAGGGCCGACATACATTCCCAACGTACCTCATCACGTCGCGCGCATCACCCAAACGGCTTCTTGAAGAAGCAGTATTTTAGTAGGTACGGAAACCGGTCCTAAAACCAGCGTTCATTTGCTGAGTATGCTTGGACGCCGTGTGTACCACTATTTGATGTAAAAACAATACTCACCTCTTTGATAAACGTCTGTCCGAGGTGAAGCTCGCGGATTACGTCTACGACGAAGATGAAGGCCTTCTCAACAGCCGGAGTCGCTCCAACGAATATCAACCCATGCCGCCGTGATAACAACGGCGGAAGCGCAATATGGCGTACAGGATCCTTCGCAGACGTAGAAGTGAACGCGGCAGAGGAAGATCGAGCGTGAGGGACTGCCAGAGCAAGCACGTACTACCGAAATCACAGAGGGAACCGACAGCGAGCAAGCTGTCAGCTGTAGTGGCGGAGCTCGTGAGGCTCGGACTACGGATTGACTTATGACGACGTTACGTTGGCTGATGGATTTCGCCCGACGCATTGCCTTATGGTTGCCAGGAAACATCTATTTTTCGTCAGAAAACGAACATATTTAATGTTAGTGTGCACAAATTTCTATCCCGTTTTTTTTTGTTATATTTTGTTGTCTCAGCAGACAACACAAAAATAAGGTTTCGCTGTGTAAAAATCGTTTATTCATGCAAACGTGCTCTACGTGCCCGAGGCGACTTTACGACCGCAATTTCAATAAACATTACCTAAATGTCATTTAAGTTAACGTTGATTTAAGTTGTCGTCTAGAAGCTCCCATCTTGAATGTAATTTAAAAATCTGAATGTTATTTGGCGTAAATATTATTGTAGGTGCCGTCCGACAGGGGAATAACATTGCGGCTGCAGCGCACAACGAATGAATAACACGTTCACTGAAGGTGGGAAAAGAGCTTAAACAAAAACAAAACACTTACACAGAGACAGGACATACACATAGCTATGTGTATGTCCTGTGTCTGTGTAAGTGTTTTTTGTTCAAGATGTTTTCCAACCTTCTGAGATGTCAGGACATGTACCAACCAGCTCAACGCGCACCAGGAATACCCCGTCCCGTCTTTGCATCGCAGGCTTACAAGGCCCTGTACGCGTTCGTCAGCATCGGCCTGCTGTGGCTCCTGCGCCCAGTTCCGCTCGCCATTTCGTCGCTGCTTCCGATCGTCGCGTTCCCTCTGATGGGCGTCTCGGATACGGCCTCAACGTGCAGTTTCTACTTCAACGTACGCCCGTTATCGCTTATCGGGGAGGGACATTGAATGGCCTTCTCATGGTATGGCCGAGAGTCACTAATGCATCTTGAAAAATTCCACAAAGAGATCATTTTGACAAAAACTGGAGGGCACAGAATGTGTTCATTGACGTATACTGTGACTTGAGGTAACATTAGGCTCGTTCGATTTACTTGCACCTCATGCACCGGTGCAAAAAAGTGTAGGACGGTGTACTTCCGGTCGTATCTTAATACACATACCGGAGGTAGTGCTAATCACACTTGTCTATAACGCGCGAGCGTGCGGCTTTTTCCGGGGAGCGCTAGACTGGTGGCATTCGCGGAAACGAAGCAAGTCACGTGGCGCACCATGGAACGGCCCGCTCGAGGGGTGTCCTGCCCACTCTATCACCTTGATAAGCGATAAAAGTAAAGTGCATTATAATGTATTTTTGTTTTTTGATGACGGCATCGTTGATATGCCTTCATGCTTTAGTTTGTTTATTATACGAGCAATGATGTTCGTAAAAAGTGTGCGAGCAGCCTTCCGCGTTCGCCGCCAGCTGATAGAGTTTGGCCAGCTGATAGAGTGGGCCGGACACCCCTCGAGCGGGCCGTTCTATGTTGCGCCACGTGACTAGCTTAGTTTCCGCGAATGCCACCAGTCAAGCGCTCCCCGGAGAAAGCCGCACGCTTGCGTGTTATAGACAAGTGTGATTAGCACTGTACACTGCTCTACACTTTACTGCACCGGTGCAGGAGGTGCAACTAGATCAAACGAGCCTCTTATAGACATTTGCAAGTACGGCCTCTGGGTGCCGGCATCTTTCTGCCGGTGGGGTAGATTGTCGGATAGTCAAGCATTGCTGAGGCGTATCCACGGCCTCAGCAATGCATGTCTATCAGACGATTTCACCACACCAGCTGCAAGATGGCGGCGCCCAGAGGTCGTGTTTGCGAACGTCTAAATATAGCGGTGAAGTGACATCATGCGACTTGGTCGTTTGACATGGTCTTGTGACGTCATTTATCGGCTAAATTTATAAGAAATTGAGGTCATGTGACAATAATTTTCCTGCAAATCTTTTCGGGAAAATTAACGTGACAATAATAGGGAGTTTTCGTCGATCGTTTTCAACGTTCCGCAAAGCTCTCCGGAACCAGCTACGATACCCGGAACTATACAGTCAAGGCCATCGGCGCGCAGACGCAGTAGTGCCTTCTTCGTTGTGGAGAGCTCAGCGGAAGGGGAAACGCGGTCTACGAAAACTCTCTAATATATCCACTAAATTTAAAGGGCAAATTCGCGTCATTTTATAATACTTTTCCCCTCTAAATGTACCAGAACAATTCACGCTATGTAACAACGGTTTTCTCACTACATTTGGCGGCGAACTTGACGTCATTTGGCAATAATTTTCTCGCTAAATTTAGCGGGGAAACAGACGTCATATGACAATAATTTTCTAGCTAAATTTAAAAAAAGGAAATTTACGTGGCGGTTCTTCCTTTCTGGTTTCTCATGACGGTTCTGCTGGACGGCCTTCTCATAGGATCTTGCTAATAAAGCACATCCTGTGTTACAAATACTCCTACCGCCTTAGGTACACGTGTGCCTTGTTCTGTTCTGCAGGAAAGTGTGCTACTGTGCTTGGCGAGCTCCGTCATGTCGTCCATCCTTCACCAATGCGGAATCCAGAAGCGACTGACGCTGCGTCTAATCGGTGCTATGGGCGGCAGCCTCCGCTGCCAGCTCTTTTCGCTCGTGACCACCACGTGCCTGAGCGCCATGGTTCTGGGTGCCTCGGGCGCGGCGTCGGTTGCCATACCGATCGCCGAGTGCGTCGCCAGGGAGTACCAGAGGAAGCCTCCAAGTGGTCCGAAGGACGACGAGAAGGACCACCGAGGCAGGAATTTACGGTTGTCGTTGTTGCCATAGTCACGTGACATCTACAGGAAAGAAAGATGTTCGAAACGTCTCTAATGGGGTACTTGAGTACGACACAGCCGGCTGCGGACCTTGCTGAGAAGGCTGAAGGGAGCGAGTTTCAAGGGGAGGGGAGGGGAGCTTCTTATTTATTGTCGCTTTCTAGCTATTATTCGCATATTCAAGCTACGTAGTTGCCACCTCGCGGTCGCGAAGGGCGTTTAAAAAAGAAAATGACATACTCTACGCTTTACCCTGACGGACAGCTGCAAATTTAATGATCTGAAAGACCCTGTCAAGGGAGGGAGGGGGGAACGGTGCAAGGCACAAGGTCGCGCGCCTGATAAACAATTTACAAAAAATACCCAAAGGTCGTCGTCTGCTAGAAGCTGCTCTGCACTGTCGTTTCCCAGAATACTTATTGTGCCGGTGGAGGGCGCTGCTTAGCGAAACGTCAATTGACGCGAGGCTTTCGGGATTCGACCGGTGTGGTGCTTGATTTCTAGACAGAAAAATGGCGGAGATGAAAGAAAGGGGAAGTAATGTTTTGAATGAAAGTTCTATATACACATCTACGTATAGACGCGGACCATGAATGCGGACAATTCGTGCTTCATTGGACTTCGCGAAATAGATAGATAAAGTTATAACAAGAAAACGAAAATATCAAAAAACCTCCTCAGTGCCAGTGTTGCTAGGCGCTTCCGAAAAATAAAGGTAACAAAACACGTAACTCGTTACTTGCAAAATAAAAGAACGCGTTACCAACGTACGCTACCTCAAACTGAAAGAAACGCGTTACCGTTGCCGATAAATCCTACGCACGTTACTTTTGCGTTACCTTTTATGTAACGATGAATAGGAACAACCTTCTTTTTTTTTTGCGACAGCGTTTTTTGACACTGGGACAAAGGGCGTGGGCGTTGGGGTTTTCCTAAAGTAGGAGTATTTTGCGTAGGGTTACGAGGCAAAATTTTGAAGGCAAGTGGAATGAAAGCATTAATTAATGACTTGGTGTATATACTTTGTTTCAGAGTCCAGACGCAGCCGACGGTACGATCGCTAATAGAACAAATCAAGCAACGTGAAAAGCGCAAGTCACTGGGCCTCTTCTTGTTTCTGATTGGTTGAGCGATAAAAGGACACATCCATAAACACGACGAATACCATGACGGTGCCCTTTTGACGCTGTCTGATTGGTTCTGTAAGCTCGTAACGTCGGCTGCGCCTCGACTTAAGATGAAACGAAGGACAGAAACAAGCAAAAATTAAGTGCTTTTTTTCAGTTCTTGGGAAGAAGGTGTAGCCAGTAACGAAATTGCGTTACCTGTTACTTCAAATAAGTAACGTAAGTAGGTTACACGATTTTGTTTTGAAAACGTAACGAGTAAATTAGTACGTTACTGAAAAAAGTAACGCGCTACCGGTAACACCGTTACTTGTAACGCGTTACCGCCAACACTACAGTGCACAATAGAGAGTTTTCGTAGACCGCGTTTCCCCCTCCGCTAAGCCCTCCGCAACGAAGAAGCCGCTACTGCGCCTGCACGCCGATGGCCTTGACTGTAGAGTTCCGGGTATCATAGCGGGTTGCGGAGAGCGTTGCGGGGCGGCGAAAACCATCTACGAAAACTCCCTATTGACTCCAATCAAACACTCGAATGAACTCATAGAAAACGTCTTTATCCAACACCATCTAGAAGACGAGGCGGGTGCATGACGTCAATAGAGTGTTTAAGTAGATCGTTCCGTCACTCCCGCTACTATATCCGCAATCCGCTACGACCTCCGCTATATGTAGCTTAGCGGAACCACCATTTCAAGTTTTCGTAGAACGTAAACAGCCCACTACAGATCACAACGTTACGAGAGCTAACGCAACGCCACTAGCGGCTCTCTCAGACACTAAGGCTCGCGTCAAACAAAGATTTGTAAAGCTATTCTTTGCAATACTTTTTATTAACGTCGTTATCTGAATAAAATATTCTCTCCTTATTGAATAAAGTGCTAATATTTGCTTCTTTTTGAAGTAAATGACTATTATGTTTGTAATTGAATACAGCTAGCGGCCAAGGTGTCCAGCCAATCCGATATGCCGTCGAGAAAAATCTTCAAAAATAGGTGACAACAACCGTAGCTTTTCCGCTGTGTCGTTGTTCACGGAAAATAAAACGCCACGGAAATCCCTCAGATCTGCCTGATCGCTCACTTCCTTGGTCGTTTCTTTCTTCATGACAAAGCGGCCGAGTGGGAGGCAGCACCCTTCGTTCACAAGATTACGAGAAGGAATGCCCAACGAGCTTGAATGTCCAACGAGACGAAAGATCCAATAATGAATATTCAGGCACGTTGGACATTCCGTCTCGGTTGGACCTTCGTATCGTCGGACATTCAGGCTCGTTGGATATTCCGTCTCGGTTTGATCTTTCGTCTCGTTGGACACTCAGGCACGTTGGACATTCCGTCTCGCCTATCACGTGCTAGAATAATTTGTCTTGTTTACTATACATACCTCTGTGTTTACTTAATACACGTTCCTGCAGGTATTGCCGTATTTTCGTCATACTAAAATGTCATGCCACTGAAGCCGACGTTGACGGACCGACATAGAAACATAGAGCAGACACAAACATTCTAATTTCATATATAGGAATTCATGATGGTTAGTTAGCTGAGTGCCGATGCGCAGCTATGTACCCATTGGTTAATGGTGTCGATTGTACGACGCCAAACGCTCCTTTGATATTGACAGTTCGAATGTTTTGAATGTTTCAATGACAAAGGTCAGCCAATTTGAAATTTAAAATAGGGATGCGGTGTCTGGGTGTTCTAGTACATTGCAATTGGGGGACATCTATAAAAGCCGCGCTTGAGATTATAGGCATTTCTTGTTCAGTCCTTATCCCTGCCCGTTTCGATCTTATATGAGCTACGTACGGAGACCCGCATTGTAAGCACATGACCACCCGCCAGCGCCACTGACTATGCGCAGAGAAAATATTTAAATTTTTGAAAGGAGCTTTGAGAGCTGTTGGTGCGAGGCATCAGCAGTTTGCACAAGCGTAATTTCCCACTAATAAAATATATATATATATATATATATATATATATATATATATATATATATATATATATATATATTTTTTTTTTAATAAATACTACATCTAACGCGCGGGTGTGGTTGGGTGCGGGACCCGACAATTCATGAGTAAATGCAGAACAATTGGGTGAATTTGACAAATTTTTATTTTTGTTCGTTTATCTTTGGAACACACAACTACTCACTCTACACTGCAGTTGTGAGTGTGGTTTTAAAAAGCCCATATAATTCAACTGGCTTCTGGAAGCACTCCGAAGCTCGCGATCCTGTCGAGGTAGTTGATGACATCTTGGTACGTGGGAGCTTGACTGCTGATAAAGGGCGCGAACGCATCGATCTCGGCGTGCAGCAGAAGGTTCACACCTGGATGTACCAGTAGCCTGTATCCGATATGAATATAACAATATATCGTTTCACCTGGCTTTCTATTCTTGTAGGGGAAGCGTATTGCACAGTGGATCCGGCTAATTCGTCGAAATTCCATTGGTCTCTGGACAACTGGGAAGGACAATTCGTCAAATCGGGCAATCGCGCCCTAGGCCAATTCGCAGAAGGGAGAATGGGGCGAAAGTGCCCGCTCGTCGAACTGTCGAAAAGAGTTGATTAGGGTAGGGTGCAGGCACGTATCCAGGGGGGAGGCCCATGGGGCCCGGCCCCCCCCCCCCCCCCCCCCCGAAATCTTCCATTTTGCTAGGACCTCCTCTCCCCCCTCCCCCTCATACAGCAATTTGTCATGGGCGGCCCCCCCCCCCCCCCCCTCCCCCGAAACAAAATCCTGGCTACGTGCCTGGTAGGGTGTGTAGATAGCCGGGGACAGTGGGGGTCAACAATGAGACCCTCTTTCCAAAAAAGAGAGGATGACAAATGCAGCTCTCAGAATTTACAAGGGTCCGATAGTGAATCGTACCCGGGTCGTTCAAAATTATAAAAGTCGGGTTCTGCTTGAATATGTTCACTCGCGACTCTAGCATAATGGGATTCGGGAACACCGTGCGAGGAGCTGACCTCCTGATACTGTGGTCATATGCGCACTTGTAATTTGCGCATATGAATAAATCGCGGTCGCACTGTCGCAGCGGCTCTGCGATAGAGTTACAACCAGTTGAAACCCGATCGCAGTCTCGGTATGCTGCCTGGGCGCGTATCGGTGCGATTGCTGCATGCCAAGTTACCAGAAAAGGCAGAGCGGAAACGAAGGAAGCCAATCCTAAAAAGCATTGTAATAATTATTAAAATTACCTACTTGTTGCTTAACACATGGTTCACTCCGACAGCAATCACTTTGGTGGCCGAAGCATTTGGAACCAATCGTCGCGATAAGCGTCAATGGGCCGAATCCTCCGGACAATCACCGGACAAAAGCTCACCACTTTAGGACATCACCTGCACGAAGGCTTCTTGGAAGGGACGTTGTATTTTATCACCAATTTTGATATGAAGAACGAATTTTTTTTTTTCTGGGGACCGAGAAGTACAATCAAGAATGTCCAAAGCTTTCACCACCGTTTTGTAAAAAGAAACAACATTTACAATTTAGTGTAATTCTTCATACTACACCGACCTGACCTAACAATATTACTAACGATTTAATCAAGCGCTTTTCTCCTATGCGAGGGGCATCATCTTTGCGCTACCAGGGACTCCAATAAGGAAAATACAGCAACCCGTACAATACGGAAAGAAGACTGTGACTGGGGATAAGCACGATTAACGATTCTAAGAACTCTCGTGAACCCCACATTTGTTTCCGCGCCAGAGTTACGACCTTCTAAAAAGCAAACGCGTGAGCAATAGTCAATGGTCAACGAGTTCGGTCTTTGATCTTTGAGCATGTGTGACCTGTTCCACGTAATTTTTTCAACTATAGAAATTATTTTTATCTTTAGATATATAAAACGAACAATAAGTTTAGTGTGCTTTTTTGGGTTTTATGAAGTCTACAAAATACACGTGCATAATTTTAATTTTATTCGGGGGATTTACAGAGGCAACATCAGGGGTGCAAGCTCAGCGGCACATCAAAATAACTGTGCATCGAAAAGCACGGTACTGAAAAGCCCGATACCGAAACGACCACGTACCGAAACGACCGCGTACCAAGATCGCCGCACCGAAACCTCCGGTTCCCTATTTCATCGAACGCATTTTCCACCGCCGTAACTATCAGTAATCCTACTACTCGAAAAACAAAATCTCAAAAATTAGATTAAGGCTCACTGGACATCCCGTCTCGATTGGATCTTTCGTCTCGTTGTACATTCCGTCTCGCCTGTCACGTGACCGATTGGACATTCAGGCTCGTTGGACATTCATTCTCGTTGGACATTCAGGCCATAAGCGCGTTCACAACACCACAAATTGCGAAAAAATATTTTTCCGCGTCCGTATTTAGCATGTCCGCCATAGATCACTACATGTTGCAGTCCTGGAACAGCTTTGTCGCGGCTACGACAAAGCGGACAGGCCTAATAAGTGTGGCGTGGCGGCCATCTTGAATTGCGTCCCTCGCTGGCTCTCTCTTTGACGCTAGCACGCCGCGCTACGCTCCTCGCTCTTTTGGTCAGACAGCGCGCCTCCGCAAGGTTCCGCAGCTCCGCATTGTTTCCGCTAGCAGCGCTCATGCACAGTAGCGCATAACGTGGCGGGAGAACCAAAAGTGTCTACTAAAGCTCTCTACCTCAAGCAGCTAACACGCCGAAGTACGAAGAGACACCGAAAAACGGCCGACGGGCGACCGTCTTGGCGTCACCGCGTGCTGGCGTCGCGCTGGTTGTGAGAGGCTGCGAGACGCGCTGGTGACTACTCTGAAGCAAGGTATATGGCGACGCGCTGGGTGGGTCCACCAGTGACGAGTTTCAGGTGAAAAACAGTCAAATTTCGGGTTTTTACGTGCCAAACCAACGAAGGGCATTTGGCACGCCCCAGCAGATGACTTAAAAATAACTTGGACCGCTTGGAGATCCTTTGACGTGCAACCGAAAGCTCGGTTACACGGCGCCTTCTCCGCAATATGCCTCCGTCATATTGCAGGCACCACGGACGGGATCCAAACCCGCCACCTGGCCGTAGGCCGGCCCTTTGCCCCGGAGCGACCGAGGCGGCTTTTAGGTGGGAAAGGCACAGGCGTTGTCTTTTAGGTGGTATCGCGGTATCCCGCCTATCCGCATGCAGACAAGACCTCGGCCACGGAGAGGTTCTCCCTGGGTGACGATCGCGCGTCCTGCACCAGGAAGGTGTTCGTGATCGGGGTCGTCCTGTCCGCGATCACCAGCTCGCCCGCCTGCCTGACCGGAGCCCCGGCCAACGTCTTCCTGCGAGGCTTCCTCGAAATGTAAGCCAATTACTGGAATTGGAAAGAAAAAAAAAAAGGTCGAGGTACATGCACCTAAGCACTTCTTATGAGTTGTGAATGCGAAAGCATATACATTATTATTATAATACAATTAAATGCCAAGGTGCAAGCGAGCTGGACAAGAATGACGAAAATAATCCCTGGTGAAGGGGAACAAGGGGAACACGCGTGTTGGCTCGCTGACTGTCGCTGTCTTGGCGCTGACGGACACGCAGTGACATAAAATGGTAGGTCGTTGAAACTGACGCGCAGCGTCAGTTTTAACGACCGGCCACCCCATGGCGCTGCATGTCCGGCGAATGGGATCCTGGTCGACGCGCGCTAGCCAATGGGATCGAAGCGGTGTGAAAGGTGCCGTGGCTAACAGGCGAATGGGAGCTGGCTTGACTTGTAGAAGGATTTAAGAGCCATTTGGCGTGGTTTCAAAGCTGATGACGTCGGCTCGCTCCATGAAACAGTTGATGCTTTCCCGATAAAATTGCAAACAAACGAGCAAAATGGCGCCGCTACGATTGAGAGGGGCAGCTGTTGCGTTGTCGAAAATGAGGGCGCAGTTTTGTAACCCACACAATCACCCCCTTCCACCGCGCCTCTTCTCATCTTTTTCATCTTCGCTCCGCTTATGCACTTGTACAAAGTTCAATATATTTGTACCGCGATTCCACTTGGCACTAGCACCTGTTACTCAGTTGCTTTTAAAGAGTAACCTTCGCAGCTCTTGTTATGGCAGGTTTGCTGAGCCTACCTGACTTTTTCGTATCACTTTCAGGGAAGGATACCCGGAGATGATCACCTACTCAAAATGGATTACGACCAACATCTGTGGTGCTGCCGTTAATGTCATTGCACTTTGGGTCTTTCTAGTACATTTCTACGTCAGAAAATTGTAAGTTGCATTCCGCTTCATTGAATTCTAAAACATTTTTATTCCATTCTTTGTTTCGTCTCATATCCAGACGTAGCCGATGCTACGAACCGATGGGATCAATCAGACAGCATCAAAAGCGCACCATCATGGTGTTCGTTATGTTTCTGTACGTGTTCTATAATCGCTGAACCAATCATAAGCAGAAAAGGCTTAGCGGCTCTTGTGCTTATGACGCTGATTTAATGGTCCCGTTACCTCGTAGTGACGGCTGCTTCTGGACTAAAACTAATTAAAAATATATAAAAAATAAAAGGCTCATTTTTACTTCGAATCTTTTTGCTCCAGGGCACATTTCGCGCGTATTTGCCGGTATTTTTTCGCGCTTGAGCGTTTAACGTGTCTTTTAGCGAAGGAGATGAACCGGCAGCTTCGGAAGTCAAGGCGTCGATTCAAGCTTTGTACGCATCTGAACTGGAGCCCCTCACGTGAGAATCGGCTTTTTATTGTCACACACTTCGTTTTATCTTTTCTTTTTAATTCACATCAGCCGACACCCTATGGTTACGTAAAAAATAATTCGTGCCATTTGTTTTTGCAAAGTTTCGCTAGGTAATGCTCAGAATAAACGTGTAAAGTGTATAACGCGTAGAGTATGGTTATAACGTTTTTCAATGGTTTAGTATGTGTGTTGACTAGCAGTGCACTACGAACACCAATAATCGCATTTCTATTTTTAGTAAGCCAATTAAATGAACGAACGTTATTGTGAGCCAATGATCACCGGTGGCACAAAAAAGCGACCGCTTCAACTAGCGATACCGGATGTCATTACACGTAGAGGATGTTAGACATCGCATTTCTTTCTAGTTCATATGGTTAAAGAACAATTATTGGGGCTGCATCTCTATCGCGCTTTGGAATGCTTCTGGCTTAATAACACGATTTTTTTTTTTATCATCCAATTTTTACGAGAAACACGTTAGATTCAAGTGGCACGTTAGACCGTTAAGTGAATCGTTACACAAGTCGCGTATAGAACGTCACGCGACGTCACGGTATCGCGTGACATTATGAAATGATGTGCGTGGTTTTCTCGAGGCCTACCCACTCTCACTAGACTCACTCGCAAACCACACACATTCTGTGCTTGCAGCTCCTTGTCAGCATGATCAAGCTTCTGCACTTTTTTTTTCTTTCAACTCCATATAAGAAAACATGAACGTTCTTTTGCTCCCCGTTTCCCAGGTGGCAGGAAGCAATGACAGTAGCCTGCTACGGAATCACCCTGCTCGGAATGTATTTTAGAGCACCGCCCTTCATGCAAGGGTGGCCGGAATACGTTGGGGTGAAGGAGTAAGTTTCGAAAATTTAATTATTTTGCTTTATCAGCCTGCTTCATTTTGTGATTTGTTTGCCTAATTGCAAACTACTGAAGAACCATGCTTGATTTTCATGCCTAAAGGCCTCGTCCTTTTAGAGTGACAGACAACAATTCACTGATTTGTGTCACAGCAAAGACAGCTTACTATAAATCTTTTGTCAACTTGAACGTCACCAAATGGAGACAAAGAAAGCTGCCCAGGCCGGCAATACAACGAGACGTTGCTAGAAATGGCGAAAACCAGATTCCATTTAGTTTGTGGAAAACAAACATTGGTGTTGGTCGCGATAGTATAATGCTAGGCCCGGGGTGGCCAAGCTGCGGCTCGCATGCGGCTCTTTGCGTGTTAAAGTGTGGTTCGCGGCTCCCTAGTAAACCTAACATCCCCCCCCCCTCCGATTTCCTCCCCTCCCTCCCGGTCACACGAGCACTTCCCCAAATGAAAATTAACGCGTTTTAAATAAAAAGTTAGGTTGCGGTTTCGTAGTCTGCTACCTTACGTATTGTTCGAGGCGGGGCTTAGGCCGCACGTCCGGGAGCTTCCTGGCTCGTGACGACGACCATTCCCCGAAGTGAAGAACCCAGGGGTCCAGTGGAGGTGGGAGAATTGGTAACGTAACGAACGGTTTAATTACATGGTAGCGATACAGTCGTCAAATCCAAGAGAACAAATGGAGCTCTCACGCCCCGCCTTATATAGGGGTCCGTTTTCTCCCTCTCCCTCCGCCAGGGCAGCAGGTGCGACAGCCACGTGCTTGGCAGCTGGGTCCGTCGCGACGTAGTCAGAAATGAGTCATAGCCAAGGTTCTCCGCAGTTAGGCCAGGCCTCTCTCCCCTTCCGGAGCGCACGAACCCACACGCACACACACACACGTCCCGTTGACGTCACGGACGCAGTTGAGACACGTTTTGGGCAGCCTTCGACAGGTGGGCGTCAGTCCTGAACACGTCGGGACTCGTTTTGGGACTCGTTTCCGCAGCGTTGAAACTCGGAAGAAGGTTGCCGAAGGTTCCATTCTTAACAGCCCCTCCGGGGCCAGGGAAACCTCGAATGGCCGGTGGTACAATCGCTGGCCTGAAGAGGTGGGCTTGGAGTAGGCCTTGAGAAGACGCTGCAAGCACCAAACAAACTCCCAAACCTCTCACAACGGAGGCATCAGCGGAAACGTCCCCCACAACACCACGCCACACCGCAGTCAAACGCTCGGAATTCGCCAAAGACCCGCCAGACTGGATTACGGATTACCAAAATTTGGTACAATTCCGGGTATCGAGACCCCCTGTCGCCAAAAAAACTCACTTTTCCAACGAGGTCACTAAGAACAAAAGACAAAAGACAAAAACTCTTCGCAATTTGTGAGGTCCTTTTGGGGTTTCAACGAAGTGCCCCCACTTAGATCCTCATTCCCGTGGATGACGAAGACCTCTGAGATCATCCCTACTATTTTTCGTGATGTCAGAAAAATCTGCTCAACCCATCGGCATTGCCGTTAAATTTGCCTTTTCTTTTTCTTACGCTGAAGTCATAGTGATCGATTTTCACGTGATTTCTAGACGTGAAAATGCGGTCCTTATAGCGCCGATAAAACAATCCGCCTCTTTCATTCCCCGTCAAATTGGTCCTAGCAATCTCCTGAGCTGTACAGCGAAACCCTGACACACTAGGGTCGCTCTTCTGCTCGACTGTCAAAGACACTCTGTCTACTCGTAGCAGAGGACCAAAGTTACGTGACATCGGAGCTACGAGAGATCCTTTAATGATCCCGTCTTCCTCCGCCTTTTTCGCGGGCTCGTTGGGACGGCGTACGCTTTCTAGCGCTGCGAAGTCAGGCTGTTCTTCAACCTGGTCCCTCTCATCCCGGTTTTCTGCCTCCAACTCTGGGAGTGCTTGCTCCCCGTCAGCTGCCTCTGGCTCTGGATCCCTCGTCAACAAAGGGGCGACCTGACGCGATTTGGACCTCGTACACGACTGAACTAGCCCTTCTCCCAGTTGTTGACCCCTTTCGCGCAGCAGGAAATCTGACCGGTTAGAAAACAAATAAGGATACTCCAACCGGACTGTTTGCGAGACAGCCGCCTCTGTCACTAGCTCTCCGAACGGGCCAGTTATCCTTACTTTCGCCATAGGCAGACAGACACTGTGCTTTTCAAGCAGCTGCTTGATCCAAACTACCTTTCCAGTAAATTCGGAGGTCGTTACATACGACGGATGAACAACGTCCATCGTCGCTGCACTGTCCCGAAGCACCCTGCACGGCTTTCCATTTACCTGGAGCTCGTGAAGATAGGGACGAAGGAGCTTCAGGTCCTCGTCACTACCGTTCACGTACGAGAACACCACCCGCGGTTTCTTACATCTGGCCGCTGTGTGTCCCGGCTCCTGACAGTTGTAGCACAGGAACGGCTTCCTTGCCTCGAACTGCCCTGTTGGGCTTTTCCGCGCCTCGTCTCCGTTCGAGTGTTCTGCGCTCTTTTCTGGGACCTTTTGTCCTGCTTCGGGCTTCTCGGGCCCGTTTTCTCGCGAGTCATTTCCCTGTCGGAAGGTCTTGCGCTGATCGCTTCGGCCGGATTCGCTTTCCTCACCGCTCAGCTTTCTACGCGTTGCGTACTCTTCGGCTAGCTCAGCGGCCCTTTCGACAGAGTCGACTCCCACCCTATCCTGCACCCAGAGCTTGACTGACTGCGGAATGCTACGAAAGAACTGTTCGAGGCACACACACTCGACTACCTTGTCTCGGCTTTCGTACACTTCCTCGCTCTTCAACCATTCTATCAGGTTGGTTTTAAGCCCGTACGCGAATTCCGAGTAGCCCTCGCTGCTCTTTTTGGATGCGTTTCTAAACCTTTGACGGAACGCCTCGGCAGAAAGGCGGTACCGCTTCAAAAGGCTGGACTTCACCTTGTCGTAGTCGTCCGCGTCTCCAGCACTAAGGCGCGCGACAACCTCTGCAGCCTCACAGGGCAACAGAGTCAAAAGCCGTTGCGGCCACGTTTCTGGGGAGAAGCTCAACTTCTCACATGTCCTCTCAAAGTTAACTAAGAATAGGCCCACGTCTTCCCCAACTTTAAACGGCTGCATGAGCTTCTTCATTTGATACGACTCGGTCTCACTTGCTCGTACCGGAGCCCCAACTCTACTGTTCTGCGAGTTTAATCGTTGTTGTTCAATTTCGAGCTCTAGCCTTTTCAGCGCTCGCTCCTCTGTCGCCGCAGCCTGCGCTCGTTCCTCTCTCGCTGCAGCCAGTTCCCGCTCTCGTTCCTCTCTTGCTGCAGCCTGTTCCTCTTTCGCTGCAGCCTGTTCTCGCTCTCGTTCCTCTCTAGCTGCAGCCTGTTCCTCTTTCGCTGCAGCCTGTTCTCGCTCTCGTTCCTCTCTAGCTGCAGCTTGCTCTCGTTCTCGTTCCTCTCTAGCTGCAGCTTCGCTCTTAGCGTTCTGAAGCAGTTCCCACGCAATTTTAATTTCCTCTGCTTCCGCGCTCTCTGAAATCGCTTTACTGATCTCAGATTTCTTCATCTTTTGCTCCACCTCCACACCCAATTCTTCACATAAACAGAGTAAATCTGTTCTCAGTAACCTCATCAGATCCATGATCGCTGCTCTTTAGCTTTGGCTTTGCAATAAAACTTGTCGCGAGGTTGTACACAAACCTAGCGCACGAGTCAAACACTAAGGATTCCCAGCAGTTCAAAATTAATTACCCATAATCTGAAGCCTGGCGAATCTCAAAGCAAAGTCCAAACGCTCACCCACAGATGTAGCACGATGTCGCATGGTCCGATCCCAACCGCTGCCAACCAGTTGTTCGAGGCGGGGCTTAGGCCGCACGTCCGGGAGCTTCCTAGCTCGTGACGACGACCATTCCCCGAAGTGAAGAACCCAGGGGTCCAGTGGAGGTGGGAGAATTGGTAACGTAACGAACGGTTTAATTACATGGTAGCGATACAGTCGTCAAATCCAAGAGAACAAATGGAGCTCTCACGCCCCGCCTTATATAGGGGTCCGTTTTCTCCCTCTCCCTCCGCCAGGGCAGCAGGTGCGACAGCCACGTGCTTGGCAGCTGGGTCCGTCGCGACGTAGTCAGAAATGAGTCATAGCCAAGGTTCTCCGCAGTTAGGCCAGGCCTCTCTCCCCTTCCGGAGCGCACGAACCCACACGCACACACACACACGTCCCGTTGACGTCACGGACGCGTTGAGACACGTTTTGGGCAGCCTTCGACAGGTGGGCGTCAGTCCTGAACACGTCGGGACTCGTTTTGGGACTCGTTTTCGCAGCGTTGAAACTCGGAAGAAGGTTGCCGAAGGTTCCATTCTTAACAGTATATACACAGTTGGTCTGCGTTTGACTCGGACAGATCCCAAGTAGTTAAAGTTTCATTTATTGCTCGTTTTGGAGCACTCTCCCCCCCCCCCCCCCCCCCTTTTTGTGTATTTCCTCCTGCAGGCGGCTCCTGGAAGTTTAGTGTTTTTGTTTGCGGCTTAGGCCGGGTCAGCCTGACCACAACTCTGCAAGGCCATAAGAACCTCGGCCTATTTGAACGACAAAAGAGAGACTTTTCTGTATCATGTCAAAGAAAACAACGTCTGCCAGTGAACATAGGCCGTTATGCAGACGGAACGTCCCTGTCTTTTACAGCCACTTTCTGCAAGGTTGTATGGCGTATTCATTGCATTCCACAGACGTTGTAATAAATTCCTGCAGGGAGCAAAAATGCTAGAAGACTCGCGGAACACGAGCCCTAGCACGGCTTTACGTGCAATAGCCTCTCTGATTCCGGTCAGATATTGTAAGGGTGCGTGCGAGCTGGTGAATATTAACCATGTTGAATTAACCTGACATTGGGGTAGAGAGGAAACATCAAAATGTAGAAGAGACAGAAAAGGACGACGTCTCAAAAATTCTGATATCGGAGAAATATTCATTCCGGTATCGGAGGAAAATCAGTTTTTTTTATTTTCAACTCAAACAACTCCCGCAACGTGGCCTTGTCAAATAGGCGTCTGACAAGGCCACGTCGCATCGCCGGGTATTCCGCTTTGTGGGCTTTTAGACAAGCTAAAAATTAACTTCAGATAAGACACAAATATTCGTCCTCTAAAAGCATCTAGCACTTAGAGCACCCAAAGGAAGCGCTGTCTAATGGGAAATTTCTCTTGTGTTTACGGCGCGGGCCGTGATCGCTTTTTCTGGAGCGCGCGCCTGCCGCTGGGTAATCGGGATCTCAAACGGCCAGTGTAATTTGTCATTAGCAACTCCTTTATGTGGATCAACATGACGGCTCTACCGCTGGACCTGAGATTCAAATAATGTGACACTAAAATTGAACGCCGCTAGACATACGCCGCAAAATGATAGATTTCGACAAAATTGGCTTATACTGAATGAAACTTCTACGTTTCTGATCCATTCTCAGAATTCCCCCAGAAAAACTCTTTAGCCTTTCTGTGCGATCGGAGTGCACCATTCCTAAAAATATTTACATTAAAATAAATCTGGTTGCAGGTGGATCGGTGAACCCACGCCACTATTATTCGCCATTTTCTTTGTGGTGACCTTCTTGTCGAGGGCGCCATTGTCGCACGTCGAAGTGGTCCCGCTCTGGAACCAGGCAGAAGCCGCAATCCCCTGGAGCACGCTGCTCGTTATGGGAGCCGGTTTCGCTCTGAATAGCGCCATAAAGGTAACATCTCTACTTTACAGTCCATAAATCGACTGATTTATATTGCCATCCACCGATGAAGCGAGTCGAGGCAATGAGTTGAAGTGGTCCGCTTGAAACGTCATCACGACTCTTACTTAGCAGGTTAGCAGCAGAGATTACACTATAGCTTACTGGAGAAATACAAAATCGAATGCATACGGTACATCCAGCACATTTGCCGTGGAGTTGTAACAGGGAGAGTTATACCCAGGTCAGACGGGCTAATTTAGTGCACTTCAATGGAGTGCACTTCGCCTTTAGTGTCATTTCTGTAGTGTGCCACACTGCTTCTTCCTGGTGAACACACTCGAGTTCAAGTGAGTTTGCTTCTTCTTTATCTTATTTTGTTTTAATCTTTGCTCGTGATAATCGATCAGAATCATCCAAATGGCGTAGGTACTGTCAATTAACGTAACGCTGCCTTTAACCATGTCTTTTTTAAAAATACTAAATATTTCTAATACATTTATGCCTTTACTTTAACATTTTAGGCGTCTAATAGTACTTTACTTATCATTATTGTAATCATTTCCGAATGACACTAATACATCCCGTGCGGGAGCGAGGCACTTGAAGTGACATTCGGTAAGCAGTAGTGCACTTGGTTGAAGTCCACTAAATTAGCCCGTCTGACAGGGGTAATATTTTAATCTATAGCCAATGGAGAGCATAAGAAGCACAAGGTGTGGCGAGTCTCCGGTATCTTATTAACTTTCCGCAGTCAATAAGATTCCGGCATCAGCCAATAAGAACGACGAACAAATCGCGAGGCAAGAGGCATGTTCATTACAGGCCACGTCCCGCGTTCCTTAAAGGGATACTGAACCATAGAATTTAGTGTCCATAATAAGTGGCGCACGTTCTTTCCACGAGCCAGCAGCCGCCGGTGTGCGCGAGCACTCGCAACGAAAATGACGTCAAAGACCTCCATTCGCGCTTGAGGACAGTGAAATGCATGGGCTTCGGGCCAAAGGAGAATAAAGACAGGCTTTTCATCTCTACAAGTGAAAGCTACATGCTTGTTAGACCAATTAATCGCTTACCTTTTACACCAGACACCTCTGTATAGATGAAAAACTTGTCTTTATTCTCCTTTGGCCCGAAGCCCATGCATTTCACTGCCATCTTAACCGCGAATGGAGATCTTTGACGTCATTTTTGTTGCGTGTGCTCGCGCACACCGGCGGCTGCTGGCTCGTGGAAAGAACGTGCGCCACTTATTATGGACACTAAATTCTATGGTTCAGTATCCCTTTAAGCTGTTTGCGACTGTGGCTTCATATATCGTCGAAATGTGTCTGGTAGGGGAGTTGCACGATAAGTCAACATACTACCGTAGTAGACCCCTTTCGAAATACTGCCCTCTGTTGGCAGCTGTGGAATTCCTGCACAATGGCGTACTAAAGCCGCAACGTCACGGTACACTTTATGCGTTTGGTTGAAGCAGAAGAAAAAACAGACCCACAGAAAAAGGCGATGACCGCAGTGACGTAACTGACGTTCCACTTTCGACGCTGTTTGATTGGCTCGTCTACTCCTAGCACTGACTGCGCTCTGACGTTCGATATCTTATGGAATGACTTGCACGTGTCACGATGTGTGTTGTTCCGTCATTGTGCAGGGGTTCCGACCTTCTAATAATCGGCACGGGAATTTCGAAAGGGGTCTATATCCCCAGAAATAGCGCACCTAAAAGTGAGAGCAAATCGGTCGAAAATAAGAAGTGGGCAAACTTTCGGTGTGCAATCAAGAAAGATCTTAATTGTTTTTGTGTGCTTGTGTTTTGTGATCTGCTAAAACTGTTTTCATTTTGAGGGCCGATGGAGCATAGACAGTTGTCGTCAGTCAGCAATGTTAGCTTATTTGCCGAAGTAGCCCTCCAAATCCCCATTTCGACTGATGTCACCATTGGCCAGGGCACTGCAATAGGCCGTTTTCAAAAGTCCGTGCCAACGCCTGTCCGCCATTGCTTGCTCACCTACGCTGAGCATGTATTGGACACGAGGGCTGCGTCTGCGTTCGGCGTGAACTCGGCTCAGCTCGTATTGGACACGAGCGCTGCGTCAGAGTTCGGCGAGCACTCGGATCCAATCACGCGCTTCGTGAGCAAGCAATGGGGACCGCCAATGTTGCTCGACGGACTTTCGAAAAGGGCCTATTACTAGGAGTGTGCTACCTTTCTGTGTTTTCGAAAAAAAAAATATAGAAAATTATATCAAAAATAAGGGTTAGCTATCTTTCGGGGGTGGGGCATCTTTCGATATATTACGGCAGTCAAGTATAAACAGCATGTAAGCGATTCGGCGAGCGACGAGACAAGCGACGGCGACCTGCTTCGCTGTCGCTCGGTTAGTCGTGCGACGAGGCAAACCGCACGAAAGCGACGGGAGCAAGTGACCAAGACGGTGAGCGACGTTTTCTAGAAATCCAAAAACCGAGCGACGCGACGAGCGACAGTGAGAAATCTCCGTCGCTCGTCGCTGACTCTAGTCGCTGTCGCCGGCGTTCGTCTAGTCGTTCTCTAAATCGCTTACATGCGGTTCAGCCTTTATTCCAGTTAAGGCCGCTGGTGGCCTCGGTAGCTTCGCGAAATAAAACAACGTTCCATTTTGCTTTGTTCCTAATGAGAGGCTATAGCAGCTAAGCATTCTTAATAAAAGTTCCGAATCGCGAGAGTAATGAATTAACTCATGAATATTTTTTTTTCTCTATCGTGTAAATTAAGTGTGGGAACGCGGACTTCTTTTTTCTGGAAAGTAAAAGTAAAATTTAGTTATTTTTTATTGTTTAGAAAATGTTCGGACTTTATTAAAACAAGTTATTGCTCAAAACAAAATACTACTAGTCTTTTTTTAAAATAACTTTTATTTTTTCTTTTTTTCTTAAGAAATGAGATTTAAAAACCATCATATCTTTTGCTCCAAAGAAACGTTAATTGGATGTTCACCGCTGATGTACCAACTGGAACGAATATCGAGGTTCTCGCTCCCTGTTGCACGTTCCAGAAAACGGAACTGCTGGCCGTTCCGATGTCCGGCACGACGGCCCGTCTTGGGCTCTCGGCGATCTCCCTGCAAATTACCCTGAGCGCCGCGGTGTCGCTGTTGGCGGAGCTTCGCGGAGGGGTTGCTCTCTGCGCCCTCGTGCTCCCGCTTGTGGTGAAGCTGAGCGACTATTCTCACGTGAGTTCTCTCGGGTAAAGCATGGGTAGAGCGTTGGATGCACGAGTCAGCCATTTAAATCGAGCGGCGGCTTCGGCTACCTAGCTTGTGATGTTAATATCAACAGATGACCTCTTTATACGCGAAACATTCAGGTTAAGCCTCCTAGTAGTGATTCAACTAAAAGTTATAATTCATGCGACTGGAAATGCGAAGCATCAATACCGTTTTTTTTGACGGATTACGACAATCCGATCACGGCCTCCAGGATTCTTGGTGCGCAAAGCTCTTCCCTTTCCTTTCGCGTCGCGTCTGAAAGGGACCCTACAACAACTTTTCGACTTGTCTTTAATTTGCATCGAACCTGAGCGCACTGAACGTACTAACTTAATGAAACTTTTCTTTTCACGAATTTCGATTTATTTTAGAAGTTAATCAAATTGAAATTACGAAAACAAGCAAAAAATAACCTCCTTCATGACGTCGTGGCTTGAGTGGCCGCGAACTAGAGAAGGGGTAGTGAGCTCAGCGAGCGCACACGGCTGCCGCGCTCTGTGTTGACGGCTCGAGAGGGCACCACTAAAGCCTGTGTTGGATAGGTTGTATACGAAGCAGGCAGCCAGGGCGGCTCGCATCGCATTTGCTTCGCGATTAAAGACTAATGCGGCATGACACTTCATTGGCCACAAACGAGATCAAACACGGGGTAAAGATCAGTTCAGAACGGAAGCCACTTCGTGCTGCCATACCGCCAAACATCCAAATCGCAAGCCAAACCTCGCCGAAGGCCTTCGGAACGCTCGGAACCGGTCGGATCCTCGAGCCCGTTACGACCGCAGCGCCGCCGTCGCCGCTCGTCGGTGCCTGATCCCACTATCCCTTTCTAGTATGCACCGCCTTTTCCACCGCTTGGTGACGGGTATGTCGACGGGTTATTTCTTGTTTCTTTACTTTACAGACTGCATTTGTTTCTTTTCTGATCTAAAATACTGAACAAAAACTACTTTGATAAATAACTGAAACGGTTCGCGCCACTTATATTTTGTATTTCGATTAAAAAACTTTTTAGCGGCTCTGATCAGTAGTAAGGCCAACACCAACGTTACTATAACCCTCAGTTGGGAAACTCACCGTTGAAACCTGGGCCACTCGCACCCACCGAGACCGAGCTAAATACGTCAAATACGCCACTCTTTATCATTTGTCTTAACTGCGGTCACCTTGAGCTTTTAGAAAGCATGTTTTTGCGTAAAAACAAACGGAAAAAACTCTTTTTGTAGTAACTTTTATTGGAGTTCAGTACAAAATGAAGGGAGCGTGTTGTTTTATAAAATCTATAGCTTGCAAGGTTTTTCAGTAAAGTAATATTGTTTTTATACAACCATGCCTCGGCGGTGATTTCAGGTAGAGCGTCCCGACCTAGGCGCATATTAACGTCAATAATACGCAGCGCGTCCGCTTGGGAGACAAGGGTTGGCATTCCTTCCACAGCATCTGCTTCGGCGCCATAATGGCCGATTAAAGCAAAATAGAAGTCACGTGCAGTTCCTTGAGTGGTCGCTGCAGGAGAAGTGGCGGCGCTGTGATCGCATTTAGCTCGGTTCTCGAGTACGTATCGGTGCCACTTTTTCAGAGCAGTCTCTATGGCAGTTTCCCAACTGAGTGGTTCTACTTCTAGTAACGTTGGCCAGGACCAAAGAGTTCACATATCGCGCGCTTTCGGCAACGCGGGTCGCCCTCGTAGGCGGAGGAGGTTTCCACGTCGTCCGGTTAAAATATGACGCACTGATATTTAGTTACTCTCTCCATGCCCGCTGGCTTTCCCCAAGAGACGTGGAAACCGCAAAAAAGGCAGACGCTTAACTTTCGGCCCTCGCGGTGTCAATTGACGCCACAAGTTAAAATTCGTCCTGGCACTTCGAAAACGAAACCAGAACTGTCAAATTTTTCCAGAGCTAGTCTTTAGGAATGCCTACTGCCATCGACATCAGTACTCACGTGGTGGTGTCGTGCTGGCGGGAAGAAAGAAAAAGAATCTCCATCGAAAGTAGGGATGCCGCGAACTTTTATCGAATCAAAGTTTCGATGATCGAATCAAGCGATTCGGAAGGTTCGAAAGATTTCGCATTTTCGATTTTTTAAATCGTAAAATTCGACGGAAGTCGAATTTTCGAACTTTTTAAGCTAAGAAGTTCGACGCTTTTCGAACCGTCGAACTTATTACGCTAAAAAATTCGATCCTTTTCGAACTTTCGAACTTATCACACTGCAAAATTCGATGCTTGTCGAACTTCCGAACTTGACTGACCAAAAAATTCGATGATTTTCGAACTTTCGAATTTCTTGCACTAAAAAGTTCGAAGCTCTTCGAACTTTCGAATTTCCTTTGCTAAGGAAATCGATAATTTTCGAACTTTCGAACCTATTTATCAATAGAATTCGAATAGTTTCGAACTTTCGAATCCTGAAAAGTCAGAAGTTCGACTAACTTCGAACTTTTAGGGTAAAAGTTCGACGTTCGTCGAACTTCGAAATACCGGCGGACGGTTTCATTTGAATTCAAGTAGTGAGGTACATTCGTAATTTTTTTTCTCGAACTTTTACATGCGGTGTTCCGTTCTTTACGAAAGACAATGCCGTTTATTTCAATGTTCTGGCATGCTTAGTTTTAAAGAAATAAATTCCCGAAGGAGCGAGGAAGGATGACGGGTTTTTGACGCGTTTGTGCCAGATTTGAAGCGCGATGTAGCCGAAGCTATTTATGTTAGAGATGTTAAACTTTTTAAGAATGATCTATGTATAGCCTAGATAAGTGTCGTCTTAAGATATGACTATTATTATTCAAGGTGAGTTTCGAAGAAATGTCCAAACATGTATCTACATGCAATTATGCCCTAAACTTGGTATTTATTTTCGTCTAAGTTGTTTGAGGTATCGCATTTAAATTAACACAAAAGACAGTACATATCATTGCCATCTGCAGAATACAAAATATTGTATTAATTGTTTTTTCACGTTAAGGAATAAATTAACTCATGGGAGAAGATTTCTAATATTGTTCAAGTTCAGTACGTCATTAAAAGAAAACATTTTTTTTTTTTTTTTCGCTTCACGTTCCTGGGACGTGTTTCTTTTAGCCTGTACACATTTTGGTAGGAGAAAGTTGTTTCGAAGTTCTGAACCTCTGAATATGCAAGAATACAACACATCCGGCGAGTTCTTGATAGTTTTTTCTTTCTCCAGCTTTTTATCCCCGCATTTATTTATTTTTTTTTTTTTTTTACCGTTGGTACAGTTATTTAGGTCGTAAAGTCATAGCTTTGAACTTCCGAACCACTAAGCATGTGACAAGTAGTGCCTTCTGACAACGAGTTTCTAACAATGACCCTCTACGTCCTCTGAGAAGGTTCCTCTCAAGAAACCTTCTGGGTTTCTAAGTGGTACCCCTAAAAGGGGAAACCCACTGCCAGATGTGGGTTTCCCCTTTTAGGGGTACCACTTAGAAACACAGAAGGTTCCTTGGGTCCGGATAAAACGTGTTTATTTGACTTAGATGCCACACGCTTGCCCGAGGGCTAACAATGTTGGAAAGAAGGCGCTGTCTCTTTTGACAGGATCGCCTGTCGGAGTCCGCGCTGCCGCAATTGACTGTATCACGGAGGGATCAGTAAAAGAAAGGAAGGCTCCGTCGAGCAGAGCCTCCCCCAGCGAGAGTCCTGCCCGTTGGATTAGGGCCGTCATATATATCCTGCGGGAATGGACGCGCCCAGGGTGGGTCGGACGTATGTTGGCTCCCCGGAGGGGCGGACGCGTCCAAGTCATGATCCCGAGGGGTGTGCCTTCGGCAAATCACCCGAGAAGGACGAGGGAAAGCCGCCCACCAGGGAATACGGCTTCGCCCTCGCATCCGGGACGCGCCCCCACGTGGCGGCGTCCCACGGCCTGCCTGAGCTAGGCCTAGATAGGGATGCGGGGAACACGTGGTTCCCACAACTTATTTTAACGGAACCCCCGACCCCAAAATGGTGTCTGTCCGCCCGTTTGTGCATTTTTCCCTATATTTAGCGGGGAGACTGAACCGGTGTTTAGGTGACGTCAATTGATGTCACGAAGCATGAAATAATGTGATTTATGCACCAATTAAGTTTCCCTGTCATAGTCGGCGGAGAAATTGATGTCACTTGATCTGGCATCACGTGACATACACACAAACGTAGTGTACCCGCTGAATTAGGCGGGAAATTTAATGTCACGTGATTTGGCTCCCCGAAAGCTAGACACCAGTTTAGTTTTCCCGCGAAGCGTATTGACGAAAATAAAGGAGCTTTACTCCTCGACGCGACGGTTTAATGCCTTCTGAATAATTTTAAACGATAGTACCTTCAGTACTGCATTTTATGCATTATAGGGCGTATAAAAAATTAGAGCTGGGCGTTTGATTAAACTTTTTATCCCGATTAATCGCCACACCTTAATCGAATAATTAATAAATCAATCGGTTTCGTTAATTTTTATATATAAAAGTTCAAAAAGGTCGAACTCACACCAACAAAAAAGAAAAAAAATAGAAATACAACGCTTTCACCATGTAGACGGGGACGAGTACACCTGTATGAAGGCAAACTCCAGGGCTTATTATGATTACATTTTTTTGCCTTTTCTGAATATGTGATTAACGGCACAAGGTACAATTTCGAATATTAAATCAATATTGAAGTGTAGTTGAGAACCGTCAAATGACACCCACACTCTCAAATCATCACTTTATCCGAAGAAGCAAAGAGGTTCGTTGATATTGTCGGGCAATACCGAACTCCTTTGATAGTTTTCGCAACAGTCTGCTAAATGGACACTCACAGGGCGTTGAACTGGCTGGGACTCGTATAACTTTCTTAACTTCTTTGAAGTTACAAATCTCGCCCCTGCCGTTTACTCTATATCAAACGTTCCTCCAAAGTTTGCCTTCATAAAGGTGTGCTTGTTCACGTCTGCGTGGTGAAAGCGTTGCATTTTTACTTTATTTTTATCTTTGTAAAAATTTAACCGATTAACCGGTTAAAAATTTAATCGCGATTAAAGCATGAATTGATTAATACGTTGGTTAATCAATTAATGCCCAGCCTTAATTGAAATAAATGTCACTGCCAATTGTTTTTGCGTTTTCATTTTTTTTTTTTTCAGTTTCATCCTTTGAAGATCGCGTTGCCTGTGACGCTGTCCTGCTCGATGGGGCTCTTCTTTTCCGTCGCGTCTCCGGGCAACAACCTCCTGATGGCCAAGGAGCGCATCAGCAAGGGCAACTTGGTGTGCAACTGAAATGTCTTGACACCATTTTGTTACCCGACCAACACTTTAATACACGCCGGAAATTCCCCCTTCTAGAATAGGTGGCTCATTCTAGGAATTGTGTATACTTGACTGCGTTGTTCGCAGCACATGCTCGGAACAAGCTGCCACTGTTGGCGACCAGAACGACCAAAAACGTTGCTGTGGTCGGATTCTCGCGATGGGTCAGAAGCTCACTATTATTGCTTTAGTACGACTAATTTTCCTTCCATCACCGAAAAAAAAAAAAAAGTAATGCCAGACTGTACACGTTAACGATGTTAGTTTGAGAACGCGATGACTCAAAGCTTCCACCGTGCGTTTTTAAACACAACATTCAGATTAACTTTTATGACTTACTGTACGTAGTCACGGTGACAAGTATCTACAAAATCGCTCTCAATCCAGCGCTGAAGAGACTCCTTTCCGGCGCGTTCGGTGGGAGGAGGGACTCGTGTCGTACTATAGACGTTTCCACTGTTTACGAAAATCACAGTCCAAACGTGCTAAATCACAGACTAGCCAGCGCTCGCTCGCAATCGTTGCGAGCCAGAAAGTGCGCGTGCATAACACACAATCTCAGCAATGAACGCGCCCTCAAATGCTTTTATGGAAACGTGTATACATGGATCTCAACGTTCCCACGCCTCCTGCAAGCCTGACTGTGGCAGTCAAGAACGCTGCACGTGTTCCCTCGCAAGCCGCACGCGCAAGGCAGTTGAAACCTCCGAGTATGACGTCACACCCAGCGGTTGTTTTTTCGTTTTTTTCTCGCGCCTATAGGGAGTATTCACTGGCGGCCATATCTCTGTGCGTGGTTGCTGAGCGCGTGCTGACGGCGAGCATCCACAGTTCTTTTGCAACGTGCATTCCACACCATCAAGATTGCCGGTCTTAGGAGGCTATTAATGTAAGCTTGTTCTGAGCATGCGCCCTAAACATTGCCCTCAAATATGGCGTCCAGTGAATGCCCCCTATTGATACTTTTTGTTTCCAACACCTTTTTAGCTTTTTTTTTTAATTCGCTGGATTATGGAAAAGTGGCGTCATTGTATTCCCTGCCTGCAAGCCGAACAGACACAGATACTAACATGCGTACGACAAAGCCACCCAAGATGGTTGACTAATCGGTTTCAGTTACCATGGCAATTGCTCGTTTCGGTCCATCCAAACCAGACATGTACAAATTGCTCAAAAAAGGTAGTTAAGTTACTGAGTATCGACACCAAAAGTAATTGGAGTAGAGTAGAAATTACGCATTTGTAATAGTAATTGAGTAAACTACTAACTACTGTGAAAAAGTAGCGAATTACTTTGAAGTTACTTTCGAAGTTACTTTTTTTATATTTTTGCGGTAGCAAAATGAACAGCAGTTAGGAATAATGAAAAGACCCTGCGAGCCAAAAATAAACGCAGTCTATTTATGGCTTGCGTTTTCACCAAAATAGTTTATTCGCTCGCAGAAGCAATTGACTTTCAAAGTTCTTGATAGGAGAGTTTTCCCCTTTTCCTTCTAAAGACGTCCCCAGCCAAGCTAAACAGACGTTCCACCGACGCGCTGGATGGAACGGCACCGTTGAATTTGAGAAACAGGCTGTGCAGGGTCGGGTAATCGAGAGTCGGCATCTTAGGTGTCCATGACGAAACATGTGAGGTTTGCCTTGGGTAGAGGGTCTTTTATAACAAACTTTCCTCCTTTCTTCTTTTTTCTTCGGCAAGTTGAGATTGGTATGACTGGCCCCTCAGAAAATGAACCGAAGTATACTTCGGCGCTGACGCCCGGTCCAACAAAATTATCTCCCAAGGGTAACTCGCAATTCACGCCGGCGACTACAATATTCTGACGCGCCTGACACGCCTGACAAGTAAATCGTTTTTAACAAAGAGGAGGTCTCCCAGGCATGGAAGGTCGGAAGGGCTCGAAGGATTACGCGAACAAGCATCGTCGCTCGTGCAGTGGCAGCTGGAAGCGGGAACGTGGTCAAATGAACGGATTATCCGTGCCAGGGTTTGTGCATGGGGGAGTCCGGCTTTGCAAAGGCGTATGCGCTGACGACGAGGCGACCATTGGAACAGGCGCCCAGCTGCAAGGTCATTCCAGTGGTACCTACCGTGGAACCTACTGCTTGAGTCAGAACTCACTAAAGACAGACAACACGAAAACAACAACAGCCCTCGGAGTGTCCCCGTCCTTCACGGTTGCAGCTGGAAACGCGGCGCCTGCGTGCATTACCGGATTAGGTCAATACCTGACCAAGGCTTATTAAGCATCTCTTCATGCGTTCGTGCGCGCTGGAGTTATATTTCGACTGCTCGTCGCCACCTTGGCCCAAGGACGCCTTCCCGAACAAGGGGGCCCCTTGTTCGGGAATGCCACTCCATCTGCCGGCGTCTTATTCACTAGATTTCGAAAGTAGTAGTTAGTAATTTGAGTAGAAGTTACCTGAAAAAAGTAGTTAAATAAAACTACTAATTACCCAAATCATGTTGTAATTGAAAGTTACCAAGTTACTCGAAAAAGTAGTTAAACTACAGTAGTTTGAGTAGAGTAGTTGAACTACGTACAAGTCTGATTCCAAACCTTCGAAACGGTCGTTCTGAACCAGTCGCGCCAAGATCGCAATGGGACATCATCGTACTGAAAGCGTTCCTCGCCAATATGAGCGTCTTTGGCGCTGTGCATGCAGTCAACTTATCAGTCGTGCTTATCTCCACACATCTGTTACAATAATATTCCTCTTCTAGCATATTTCAAGTGAGGAAAATATATTTTCAATGTTTCCAGGCACCAACGTCGCATGCGGTGGCGGTACGAATCTGTACGCTTATTTCGAAGGTGTGTGAATAGCAAAATCTCGGTATGTAAAAGAAACGTCTTCATAAAGCTACTCGTCACCAGAAAATGTAGGTAGGCTCACCAAGAATGGAAAAGTCAAGAAGAAACTGATCAGTCCATGAACCAAAATGGCGACCATAGAGGGAGCTTGTCGCTCTACTTTCCCAGGTTCAAGTGACTTTAATCTAGCCAGCCCATATGGACCGCAATCTCGATGGCAGTCGATAACCCACGTTTCGGAAGCATTGTACAAGCTCGTCGTCTGCGTGTACTGAGGAGCATTGAATTCAGTTATAGCCGCCGGCAGTATTGCTGCAGTGTTGCGAAGTACCATCCGTCGGTAACAGGTTGAGGATGCTTTATCATGCGAGGCGAATATTGAGAATTAAATTGCCGTTGTTATCTGAGACGAAGGATCCTGTGACATTTCCTCTCGTATAGAATCAAGAGCCACATTGAATATACAACACGGGCACTTCATATCATCGTACGTGGTAGGTAGACAGGTATCTTTCTGATACTTGTCTACTTCGTGCTTTCATTTTTTTTCTTCTCTGGGTTCGCTATTGCCCTTTGAACATACGCAATAGCTCTCCTGTGAAATATGCGCTGAGCTTGCGTTCCCATCTCAGCGGCTCAATTCGTAACATGGAAAAAGCGAGCAGTTTTGGGCATCATTTATGCGCTGCGTGATATCTTGCGAGATGCTATTCAAAAGAATAAATGGTGCTTTTGGCGTGTTAACGTGGTGTTCGTCTTGATAAAACGAAACAATGATTATACAAGTTGCACCTACATATAATTTCAAAAATGGAGGGTGTGATACGTACACGCCTTGTCCCTTAAATAACACCTGCAAACTACATTTCGACGTTCGATTCACAGACGTCGAACTGACGATACCAACCTTTACGAGCGGCTTAATAGCTTTGTTATATTACTCACTAAATAGTTTATATACGTACCAAAAACTGCCAAGAAAACAAAACACTGAGGTTTTGCAGTAGGCCAAACAAAACCTTGAGTGTTTTCCTGTAGTCTTTAATGCCTACATTAGCTAATTTAATAAGTGGTATCACTCGACTATCATGTCGCCCGTGAAAGTTGGTAACATCGGTTCAACATCAGTGAACTGAACTTCAAAATGTAGTTCTGGGGGTGTTATAAAGGGGACAAGGGGTGTAAGTACAGCACCTTCTATTTCCGAGGGTGCACGTCATAATTCAACACACGAAGGGAAAAATTGGCAAGTTTACGCGAGGAGCCGGACTTTTTTTAATACAGCCCTTGAGATAAAGATGATTATAGGTACATTTCGCTTCGGCGATATTCATAGGAGAGGCGTGTAACCTGAAAAAACAAAATTTGTTCGTTTCAGGCGATCTTGGGCCTCTTCACTCACATCGTCTATGTCACCACAGCAGTGTCGGTGACAAACACGGTTGCAGTACCGGTCTTCAACATGACCCAAATTCCTAGAAGAGAATACGATTTAATTTGAAACAAATAAAAAAACTAAAGTCACTTCACGCTCTTGGTGTGGTCGGCAGAATTTGGACGTGGAGTCCCGTAAATTGACGGAGACGACGAGCATGCTATAGCTAAGCCAAGAGAGTAGCCAGGTTCGAAGATATACGAGCGCGTAACGAGCGGTGAGGGTAGGCTGCTTCGAAGCTGTCACCTTGTCTTTGTCTGCATTTCTGTAGTTAGTGCGAGTAATAAACCAAGCTAACCTTGTATTCAAGTCTGATCACATTAAACGACATCCTATGAGTTTCTCAGTTTTAGACGACCCCCCCCCCCCCCCCCCCCCGAAAGACATTCATGGCTTGACTTGGCTTGATGAGCAGTACCCTGCGTGTGCGGTACTGCTTATTTCAAACTAAAATGGCGTTCCTTTGCGCGCACTCTTTACATTAGAGTGAAATATCCTTGTATGTGTTGCGTATCTCTAATTCCTGGTTAACTATTCTCTGTGTCGTGCACTATTACTTTGAGTGTACGAACACTCATATTTGAGCCTCTTGGAAACCTGAAGTATTTCTGCTTTGTTGTGGGGTGTACTATATAGGAAAAAGGCGTAAAACTCTACCCTTTCTTTCTGAGAGTGATGGCTTACCCCGAGCATATATCTTATTGCTCTGCTGCAAATATTATTGAGATAACGACCGATAGGAAGTTCAAAGATCGACTCAGAGTAGTCATTAGTGCACGATACCACACGCCCTCGTCGCGTGACTGATCAAGGAAAAGCCGATGATTGGTACGTCGAGTGTATGCAGGACAGTATATACACCTGCAAGCCTCCGTGAGTGAAAAAATATATGGTATATTGAGTAAGTGAACAAAATCTCGCAGGGCACACGGTACATCACTTCTTCTTTTTCTTGGAAAGCGTGGGCGCGGTGTCTTTCTTGTCAAGATCGTCTTTCTTCTGCGAAGTGGTCATGATCGAGGCCACGGTCTCCGACGATGCCCCACCTGTGTCCTTGAATATTTTGTTGGCAAGGAACTTGGAAACAAGCACCGCACCGCACTTCGACGACGGGATGGCGCAGAACACGAGAATTAAAACCTGCACCAGTACCACAGTAACGTTAGATAAGGGTACGTTACCTGAACTGAAAGGAACCAAGTACAATTTTTCTTTAACCAATCAGAAACTAAGTAAGCAGAGTCACATTTTACTAACTGAATCAGGTAATACACGATATGCGAAACTGATTGGTGGTCTGGCAGCACTGTGCACGCGGCCATCTTGGTAGCGTCAAGTATCTTGAGTTTTTGTTTCTCTACAGTTCCAGGGCAAGGACGCTCTGCCACTAAGTGCGATTCGGAAACTTTATTGTTTTCTGACTTCCAATTACCCAACGTGGACAAAGGACTACGCCATCATGCCTTTCATCTCTGAGGTTGCGAATACGCATGAAGTCGCACTGTTTAGCGGTCTTCTGCTCCACGCCTATACATGCGACTGAAGGTTTTATTTCTTTAATTATTACTGGCGAATTATTTCTCTTTTTTATGTGGAATGTTTTGTGTTTTTTTTTTAAAGGAAATTGTCCTAAACAATATTTTTTCAGGTGTTGCAAAGAGCTCAAACTGGTTTCAGATAGCATTGACCTCAAGCACAGTTGACGGATGTTGCGCTATTAATGAAGATTTTTTCAACCCTGGCAGAATAACTGCATTGACTTTCTCAAAACAACCCCCTGAGCTTCTTCACACTAGACAAAACCTTTACTTCAGTTGCGACAAAAAGAAAAGAAAAGGAGGTTGTGAAATAAAGTTGGCACCGTCTTTGTTGCTCCATTCGACGTCCGCAACGTAAGTTTCGCTGCCGAAAACATTAAAGCTTTAGCCACTGCGATGAACTTAAATCGAACGCCACGTTCAAAGTAATTGAACGTGGCATTTGACAAAAAAAGAGACCAAATCCCGTCTTTATGAGTGTTGAGCAAACAGACATGTCGTCCGTGTCTGCTGTGTTTTCTATTCTACATGACGTAGCGTTTTAAATATTCAAGAATATTATATCAACATACTCTCCTGTTTAGATTTAGAGGTGTTTTACAAACCTCGTTTACCGACACCAGATCAAGTGTATAGAAATCGCTGCAAAGCAATGGGATTGTTTTCTAGCTTTCCAAGGTAATTAATTGTTTTTTTATATATGCCGGCACCACAGAGCATCAGGGCTCTGTGGAGCTTTCAGCTTTTTTTGTTCACTGTTAATCATGTACCCATCTTTAATTACGGTTGGTGGCGTAAAATATTAAAACTGTAATCTTTTTGCCTCCTTGGTCTTGTCTGCATACGCTATTGAGCTGCTTCCCCATCAAAAAAAAAAAAAAAAACGCAAACCAACACTACAACGCTCATAAAAAAAAAAAAGTTCAGAAACAAATTTGGTATAACTTCGTGAAAAGATTAGGGCCTATATAGTTCAATCGTTGTAAATGGCTTCACGCCGCGCGATAACGTTCGCATGTTTCTTCGCGTTGTCACCGATTGATTTGGCAAAATCTGCGTCTCAAGAAACAAATAAAAATAAGAAAAAATTGTGAACCATGTTCACGTTTACGTTCACGTATCACGCACGAATCCAAGGTTTATCGCTGCATCCGCAGCGGAACGCAGCAACGCGTTGGCATTGCATCTCTCGCAGGAAGCGCGGTCGCTTCTTTACATGAGGTCTTTGCCGTTCGGGTCAGTCGTTTCGTTTCCTCGCCGCTACCAAGAAGGCGGATGTAGTTTTCGACACACTACTAGATGGCGCTCTACATTTCGCATATGGTCTATTAAGTACGTCACTAGTTTCCCTGTCCCAAAAGGTGACATGTCACTATGTCGTTACTCTGAGTCGGGGAATCTTGCGGCAGCAGACACGAAGTACGAAAACACTGAGGAGACATACAAAAAGCGCAACAAACTCCGAGTTAGCAAAAGGTTAATTTTTGCTTGTTCTTTTTCTCGAAAGGGTAATGAAGTCGTCGTGTGAACTAATAATAGCGGCAAGACTGTGTCCATCTTGTTTTATGACCGCAGTTATTTGGGCTTTTGGCGCTCCTGGATAGTGGCACAAAATGAAGCGCAAGCCAGGGGCAGAACAAGCTTGGCGTTGAACACTCTTCTCAAAGCCAGTAACTAAATACCGTTGCTCTTTACTCGGCGGTAAAACAAATAAAATAGCATAATAACCTAAACTTTGAGACACGGAGACATAAAATAACGGACAAGACGACACAAAGATCGAATCCTGAAGCACCTAAACAGCTCGCTTGCGTGTTTGCAGGGAAGCTGGTTAGCATCCTTGCAAAGAAGATAAGTGATGTTTTAGTAGTTTGCAGCTCGGAATGAATGAAAGCCATTACTTGTTTGCTCTGAAAAATATTGGACTATAAATATTGCGTTACCAAGGACGCGCTGCGTGTAATCTTTAATAAAACGTACTATAGCATGTATTCATTGAGAAAGGTGTCCAATTAATGCCTCAACGTGGAAGGTGGTGTTTAGCCGAAAGACAAAATTGTAGAGTCCCGAAGAAACATTACCACTTTAAAGCAGGGGTATCACTGCTTATACATCATACAAAAGACAGATTCGAGTGCGAGTCACAGGGAGGTCCGTGCTTCGAATGCCGCATGGTAATAAGTTCAATGAGAAACTTGGCACGCGCACATTTAAACCACTGATCTTGCGGTGACGCGTATTTGTAGGCTGTCGTTTGTTTGACATATGAGCAGTGTGACTCCGACTTTAAACATTTAGCTTCCCTTTTTTTTTGCATTTCAAATTGTTTTCACAAACTTCGACCACCTCCGTGATTTCTTCGATCGTTGCCTGCCCATACATAACCCATGACGCATAGCGTTCACATCTGTCCGACTACCAACTTTTTTTGCGTATTTTCAATAGGCTTTTGTTTTGTAGCTGTTATTTAGACCCACGGGTGCGAAGAACATTCCCCCAGGGTTGCGTACCTTCAAAATGTAGATTCGTTTAAAATGTTTCTCTATGCTCACGAAAACAAAGTTGAAACTATTTATGAGCACGTAGATGATCCAGTAGCCAAGCCACTTCCGTTGGCTTTCCTGGCAGCCCATGTCCATTGCACGTAAACTGCAAATTGGAAGAGGAAATAGAAGGTTCTTAGGTCAATGTAATAGCATTCTAGAAGGCGCTATCCCGCGTCTCATACTGCTATAAAAAGGGAATTTTCAAAATAGCATTAAATATTGCACTATTTCAAACAAGAGGGATATATAAAGTGTCTAATTCTAATTCGAACAAATCTCCCCCCCCCCCTGCCCCCCCCCCCCCCCAAAAAAAAAGTCATAAAAGTTACGCTTATGCTGTTTGTGAAGGTGATTTATGCGGCCAGAGGGACATATTAAACGGGGCTAATTGTCATGAAGAGTCGAAATGTTAACTCAAATTCGTTAATTAAATTTAAATTTACTGTAAATAAACATATGGTAGTAATTAGAAACAAACTCGCTCAGCGGCATCGAGAGCTACTCAATTTGTAAATTTTAGAGACTTAATCGGGGGGTGCTCTGAAGGAACACCTCGTTCATCAAGCGCAAAGCTGTAGATGCAAAAAAAAAAAAAAACGATGTTACGATTATTGTCCGCGTTTTCACTTCGACAGCTTTGCGTCTGTTGCCCCAGTGATAACGTTAGTTCGCATTTGCACTTCCCACGTTCTTTTCAAGAGTATAAAAATTACTAATATAGTGGTTTCCGATAACACTCAGCAAGTTTCTAATTGGAACGATACGTATATTTGCATTAAAAAAACTAAAAAGATTACTACAAAAAAAACGAGATATAGGAGAATTTTAGAGTACCTGCTTTTATTCCGTAAATCTGAATGTCACCTTCGTTTACCCCGAAGATCTGACTAAATGCGAGATATCATGAAAAATCCCCGACCAGTCGTTACGTCATAACAGGATATTTCGGCCACCAAGCAGGTGTCGCTCGTGTGGGCAGCGCGTGCAATGGCAAGCTTGCCAGGTATATTCCCTCGCACTGGCACCAGTTTTGTCGCCTTGTTTCGAACTTTTTGAAAATAGCAACAGTGCGCATGCATAGCTTTAATAAGTTCTGAAGATACGCGAGAGCGTAGATTCCGAAAACATTTTATGACGTAACGCTGCGGGAAGTAGGGGCTTTAGCGGTACTCTAAAACTGAGTTTCTGCAGCCTCCGTCTAGCAAATTAAAAACTAATTTTAATATTCATAATCCTGGAGGCCAAATGAAACGATTTAAGTGTTTATACTCAGATGCAAAACCGCTTCAGCTTCGCTTTAATTACAAAGTTAATTAATAAGCTTTAGCTATACTCTGTTTCATACTTAGCGTGCAACGCTGCCAAAGCTACTGGCGCGAGCGCGTGGCTTCATTTATGGTTTTGTTTGCGCGAGGACGCGTGCAAATTATCAGCGATATCAAGCCCCACGCTCGCGCCAGTAGCTTTCTCAGCGTTGCACACTATGTATGAAACAGAGTATAATTATGCGACTCTTTGTGATGATTAGTCCACTATATTATGCCTCCCTTGTCGTATATCTAACCTGCACCGACCACGTCAATGTGGCTTTCAAGGCTTTTTTTATATATATGCTTTATATATGTTCAAGTTAAAATCAAACACCTTGTAACGGACCGCTCTAATGTCTTTTCTTGTTATTCTTGTTATACAGTCACAACTACTCGGGTTTTTTTTTTTTCAGTTTCGAGCTTTGGTTATGTAATGATGTCACAGACGTGTGCCAAGGCATGAAGATGCGTTACTGCCGTTTACTCTTCGCCACACGGAAAAATCTTGACATATAAGCAGCGAAGACATTAACTCGTAAAAGGCTTGCTCAACCTACTACAACAATGTCACTCGTAAGCGTTTTTTTCTGCTGCGTAAAATATTGCCATTCAAAATACAGCGAATAAAACTTAGAGGACGCTTAAAAGGACACTGAACCTAGGAAGACACTTTTGTTTTCTTCCTGCAGGTTAGTACAGGTATGTCTCAAAAATAATATTTGGGAAAAAGGAAATGGTTGCCCAATATTTATGCTACGATAAAACTTTCTTTATTTGAGGGAGAAATTGAAACTGTACCCCTGTGGGATGATGATCATAGCGTTTGTACCCAACCAGTCTGCTCTCGGAGGCAACACTGAGGTCCAGCGAACTGCTCTTGACCTCAGTGTTGCCTCAAAGCGCACACTAGTTGGGTACAAACGCCATCATCGTCATCCCACAGGGCAGAGATTGCAGTAATGCCATTAGTGTAATGAATTTACAGTAATTAAATTACATTTGTGGTAATGAGTAATATAATCAATTATTTTAGGCTAGTCATTTAGTAATGTAATTAATTACTTTTAGGCAGTAATTTTGGTAACTTTGGCAATTACTTTTGTGTCAAAATGAAAAAGTTCGCTCGCGAGCTTTAGAAAAACAGAAAAATTATTTTGCATGGTGAAATGTCTTGAAGGAAACGTCAGAGCAAATAAACGACGGCCATCTGAACACAAAGCCTCGTGCCAAGTAAATGATAGACGCACAAGATCTGGCTGGAGAGGCGAAGGAGAAAAGCTTACGTGTAACGACATTGCTGGAAGGCCATGGCTCACAAACTCCAGGCAAGACAGATTCACGGCGTTACGTCATAACAGGATATTTCGGCCACCAAGCAGGTGTCGCTCGTGTGGGCAGCGCGTGCAATGGCAAGCTTGCCAGGTATATTCCCTCGCACTGGCACCAGTTTTGTCGCCTTGTTTCGAACTTTTTGAAAATAGCAACAGTGCGCATGCATAGCTTTAATAAGTTCTGAAGATACGCGAGAGCGTAGATTCCGAAAACATTTTATGACGTAACGCTGCGGGAAGTAGGGGCTTTAGCGGTACTCTAAAACTGAGTTTCTGCAGCCTCCGTCTAGCAAATTAAAAACTAATTTTAATATTCATAATCCTGGAGGCCAAATGAAACGATTTAAGTGTTTATACTCAGATGCAAAACCGCTTCAGCTTCGCTTTAATTACAAAGTTAATTAATAAGCTTTAGCTATACTCTGTTTCATACTTAGCGTGCAACGCTGCCAAAGCTACTGGCGCGAGCGCGTGGCTTCATTTATGGTTTTGTTTGCGCGAGGACGCGTGCAAATTATCAGCGATATCAAGCCCCACGCTCGCGCCAGTAGCTTTCTCAGCGTTGCACACTATGTATGAAACAGAGTATAATTATGCGACTCTTTGTGATGATTAGTCCACTATATTATGCCCCCTTGTCGTATATCTAACCTGCACCGACCACGTCAATGTGGCTTTCAAGGCTTTTTTTATATATATGCTTTATATATGTTCAAGTTAAAATCAAACACCTTGTAACGGACCGCTCTAATGTCTTTTCTTGTTATTCTTGTATACAGTCACAACTACTCGGTTTTTTTTTTTTCAGTTTCGAGCTTTGGTTATGTAATGATGTCACAGACGTGTGCCAAGGCATGAAGATGCGTTACTGCCGTTTACTCTTCGCCACACGGAAAAATCTTGACATATAAGCAGCGAAGACATTAACTCGTAAAAGGCTTGCTCAACCTACTACAACAATGTCACTCGTAAGCGTTTTTTTCTGCTGCGTAAAATATTGCCATTCAAAATACAGCGAATAAAACTTAGAGGACGCTTAAAAGGACACTGAACCTAGGAAGACACTTTTGTTTTCTTCCTGCAGGTTAGTACAGGTATGTCTCAAAAATAATATTTGGGAAAAAGGAAATGGTTGCCCAATATTTATGCTACGATAAAACTTTCTTTATTTGAGGGAGAAATTGAAACTGTACCCCTGTGGGATGATGATCATAGCGTTTGTACCCAACCAGTCTGCTCTCGGAGGCAACACTGAGGTCCAGCGAACTGCTCTTGACCTCAGTGTTGCCTCAAAGCGCACACTAGTTGGGTACAAACGCCATCATCGTCATCCCACAGGGCAGAGATTGCAGTAATGCCATTAGTGTAATGAATTTACAGTAATTAAATTACATTTGTGGTAATGAGTAATATAATCAATTATTTTAGGCTAGTCATTTAGTAATGTAATTAATTACTTTTAGGCAGTAATTTTGGTAACTTTGGCAATTACTTTTGTGTCAAAATGAAAAAGTTCGCTCGCGAGCTTTAGAAAAACAGAAAAAATTATTTTGCATGGTGAAATGTCTTGAAGGAAACGTCAGAGCAAATAAACGACGGCCATCTGAACACAAAGCCTCGTGCCAAGTAAATGATAGACGCACAAGATCTGGCTGGAGAGGCGAAGGAGAAAAGCTTACGTGTAACGACATTGCTGGAAGGCCATGGCTCACAAACTCCAGGCAAGACAGATTCACGGCGTCACGTCATCACGGCGATACTCTGTTTCGTTCATCCCTAAGCGGACTGTGCGGTGGCAACTACAAGCTCACCAGAACCGATCAACCACCTTCCTTCGATTACCTGACCCGTCCCTTTTTCTGCGCGTGGGTATGAACGAGAGCGTGGTTACGTGGCGAAAGATAGAGTCGTGTCTGTTCCAACTAGTTCCAACGAGCACGTAGCTTCCACCGGACTGTCAGCTTATGGATGAACGCCTTATAAGCTTCAAGGCGAAGGGCACATCACCAGTGACGTCAACACATTTTAAAACCTAAGAGGACTGGGCAAACAGGTCCCCAGCCTTCTTGCTCTTTCGTAAAGCAAGGTCAAACCGTAAGCTTGTACCATTGTGAACAACAAACAACCGGAGTAAATAGTTAATCTCAAATGCTCCGTCAAGGCCCCAGAACGTTTCATGCTCATCCCTGGCCTTCTTAAAGGAGCGGTGCTACGATATTTAATTGGAATGTTTTTCACTTTACACAAGCTCACTGGCACTAGTGGGACTCAAGGATACTCGCACGCAACGCCACTGGCCAAGAAACTGCTTTGTTGCGGTGGAATTTCAAGGACAAAAACGATCATTTTCATTCAATCTCTCTTTTGCGAAACTTGATGACGTAACGTGGGGATCCCAGTACACCCCAATGACGATATTTGAATACGGTTCATAGATTGGACCCGATAATTGCGTGGGCACTCGATTTGGGCTCGTAATAATTACTAGCTCCAGAAGCATTCGGGTTGTGGCCCGTGTCCAATCGCTGCAACGACGACATTAGCCGAGCCATAACAATGTCTGGAACTCTGCGCGTGTCCTGTGCTTTGCCAACACCAGCGCGTGGCTATGATCAACATTGGCGGCATATAATCGGCTCCAGATCACGTGGCCGCTTGTTCTGGCTGCGAGTTGAGGGGGTGAACGCTGCTCGTTTTTCTTTAATTTATTTCTGGGACTTCTATTGCTTGGGGTGAACACGAACGCGTGTTTCATAGGCCATTAACGTCAGGGATCCGTTCTAAGCGGTATTTGCGCAAAGTACAAAAAATTGTTGCATCGCCCCTTTAAGCAAAAGGGCTTTTTGTAGTCGGAAAAGACGGGAATCGGGCGAAGCATGCTGCCGCTGGCGGTATGCCTCGCTGCCTGTCGTTGAGAAGTTTATTTGGGAATACGTCTACGAGCAGATATCGCCACCCGTTTTTTTGGGAAAGTACACAATTTAGAAATTTCGCGCCATTATTTTCCTCAACCGGTGACGCTTCTACCTGGAAATAGCCAGGCGCCTTGTGTGACAACGCGCAAGAACTTCGGCTCGTCGTGCGTTCGGTAACAATACTCCTTCAGAGGAATGACCGGGAAGGTGTCAACGAGTGCTCTTGGGAGAGTGTATTTAGATTGCGTCCGAGGCGGAAGGGAAGCGTTTCACGTGACGACTCCTTGTAAAAATGAGCTCTCATGGCCCAACTTAACATACTGACAAGGACGCGCTGCGTGTAATCTTTAATAAAACGTACTATAGCATGTATTCATTGAGAAAGGTGTCCAATTAATGCCTCAACGTGGAAGGTGGTGTTTAGCCGAAAGACAAAATTGTAGAGTCCCGAAGAAACATTACCACTTTAAAGCAGGGGTATCACTGCTTATACATCATACAAAAGACAGATTCGAGTGCGAGTCACAGGGAGGTCCGTGCTTCGAATGCCGCATGGTAATAAGTTCAATGAGAAACTTGGCACGCGCACATTTAAACCACTGATCTTGCGGTGACGCGTATTTGTAGGCTGTCGTTTGTTTGACATATGAGCAGTGTGACTCCGACTTTAAACATTTAGCTTCCCTTTTTTTTTGCATTTCAAATTGTTTTCACAAACTTCGACCACCTCCGTGATTTCTTCGATCGTTGCCTGCCCATACATAACCCATGACGCATAGCGTTCACATCTGTCCGACTACCAACTTTTTTGCGTATTTTCAATAGGCTTTTGTTTTGTAGCTGTTATTTAGACCCACGGGTGCGAAGAACATTCCCCCAGGGTTGCGTACCTTCAAAATGTAGATTCGTTTAAAATGTTTCTCTATGCTCACGAAAACAAAGTTGAAACTATTTATGAGCACGTAGATGATCCAGTAGCCAAGCCACTTCCGTTGGCTTTCCTGGCAGCCCATGTCCATTGCACGTAAACTGCAAATTGGAAGAGGAAATAGAAGGTTCTTAGGTCAATGTAATAGCATTCTAGAAGGCGCTATCCCGCGTCTCATACTGCTATAAAAAGGGAATTTTCAAAATAGCATTAAATATTGCACTATTTCAAACAAGAGGGATATATAAAGTGTCTAATTCTAATTCGAACAAATCTCCCCCCCCCCTGCCCCCCCCCCCCCCAAAAAAAAAGTCATAAAAGTTACGCTTATGCTGTTTGTGAAGGTGATTTATGCGGCCAGAGGGACATATTAAACGGGGCTAATTGTCATGAAGAGTCGAAATGTTAACTCAAATTCGTTAATTAAATTTAAATTTACTGTAAATAAACATATGGTAGTAATTAGAAACAAACTCGCTCAGCGGCATCGAGAGCTACTCAATTTGTAAATTTTAGAGACTTAATCGGGGGGTGCTCTAAAGGAACACCTCGTTCATCAAGCGCAAAGCTGTAGATGCAAAAAAAAAAAAAAAACGATGTTACAATTATCGTCCGCGTTTTCACTTCGACAGCTTTGCGTCTGTTGCCCCAGTGATAACGTTAGTTCGCATTTGCACTTCCCACGTTCTTTTCAAGAGTATAAAAATTACTAATATAGTGGTTTCCGATAACACTCAGCAAGTTTCTAATTGGAACGATACGTATATTTGCATTAAAAAAACTAAAAAGATTAGTAGTAGAGAGTATGTAGGCCAGACTGGAAGGTGTTTAAATGATCGTTTAAGAGAGCATTTTTATAACACCCACCGAGTCGTGGCTGGACACCTGGGAGTCCATTGTCGCGATTGTGGCTGTGTAGCCCATTTTGAAAATTGTTCTGTGATCGGTAGAAGTCGAAACGCATTGACAAGAGAGATAATGGAAGCGGAAAGGATAGCACAGCTGAAGGACAAGTGTGTCAGTAGTCCTTCTATAGCGCTGTCTACCAAGGAGCTTCAATTTCTTTCTAAATGATAGCGATGAGGGAGAGGGACGATGTGTAAAAGCTTTTAGGTTATATATATATATATTTTTTTTTCGTTTCTTTAATATTGTTTTTTTCTTCTCTTTTACTGTTCTTTTGCTGTGTATTTAGAATTTTCCTTGTATGTCGTGCTACTTCTTCTACTTATCACGTTCTGGAAAGTCAACCCGGACGTTGAAGAGAAAAACGAAGTACTCGAATACACAAGAGTTGTAAGTTCAGCGCGTGTGCTTGTCTTCCGGAGTGTCTGGTGTGAGAGTGGTTTCCCTGCGCTGTCACCGTCAAATAAAAAGATTACTACAAAAAAAACGAGATATAGGAGAATTTTAGAGTACCTGCTTTTATTCCGTAAATCTGAATGTCACCTTCGTTTACCCCGAAGATCTGACTAAATGCGAGATATCATGAAAAATCCCCGACCAGTCGTTACGTCATAACAGGATATTTCGGCCACCAAGCAGGTGTCGCTCGTGTGGGCAGCGCGTGCAATGGCAAGCTTGCCAGGTATATTCCCTCGCACTGGCACCAGTTTTGTCGCCTTGTTTCGAACTTTTTGAAAATAGCAACAGTGCGCATGCATAGCTTTAATAAGTTCTGAAGATACGCGAGAGCGTAGATTCCGAAAACATTTTATGACGTAACGCTGCGGGAAGTAGGGGCTTTAGCGGTACTCTAAAACTGAGTTTCTGCAGCCTCCGTCTAGCAAATTAAAAACTAATTTTAATATTCATAATCCTGGAGGCCAAATGAAACGATTTAAGTGTTTATACTCAGATGCAAAACCGCTTCAGCTTCGCTTTAATTACAAAGTTAATTAATAAGCTTTAGCTATACTCTGTTTCATACTTAGCGTGCAACGCTGCCAAAGCTACTGGCGCGAGCGCGTGGCTTCATTTATGGTTTTGTTTGCGCGAGGACGCGTGCAAATTATCAGCGATATCAAGCCCCACGCTCGCGCCAGTAGCTTTCTCAGCGTTGCACACTATGTATGAAACAGAGTATAATTATGCGACTCTTTGTGATGATTAGTCCACTATATTATGCCCCCCTTGTCGTATATCTAACCTGCACCGACCACGTCAATGTGGCTTTCAAGGCTTTTTTTATATATATGCTTTATATATGTTCAAGTTAAAATCAAACACCTTGTAACGGACCGCTCTAATGTCTTTTCTTGTTATTCTTGTATACAGTCACAACTACTCGGTTTTTTTTTTTTTCAGTTTCGAGCTTTGGTTATGTAATGATGTCACAGACGTGTGCCAAGGCATGAAGATGCGTTACTGCCGTTTACTCTTCGCCACACGGAAAAATCTTGACATATAAGCAGCGAAGACATTAACTCGTAAAAGGCTTGCTCAACCTACTACAACAATGTCACTCGTAAGCGTTTTTTTCTGCTGCGTAAAATATTGCCATTCAAAATACAGCGAATAAAACTTAGAGGACGCTTAAAAGGACACTGAACCTAGGAAGACACTTTTGTTTTCTTCCTGCAGGTTAGTACAGGTATGTCTCAAAAATAATATTTGGGAAAAAGGAAATGGTTGCCCAATATTTATGCTACGATAAAACTTTCTTTATTTGAGGGAGAAATTGAAACTGTACCCCTGTGGGATGATGATCATAGCGTTTGTACCCAACCAGTCTGCTCTCGGAGGCAACACTGAGGTCCAGCGAACTGCTCTTGACCTCAGTGTTGCCTCAAAGCGCACACTAGTTGGGTACAAACGCCATCATCGTCATCCCACAGGGCAGAGATTGCAGTAATGCCATTAGTGTAATGAATTTACAGTAATTAAATTACATTTGTGGTAATGAGTAATATAATCAATTATTTTTAGGCTAGTCATTTAGTAATGTAATTAATTACTTTTAGGCAGTAATTTTGGTAACTTTGGCAATTACTTTTGTGTCAAAATGAAAAAGTTCGCTCGCGAGCTTTAGAAAAACAGAAAAATTATTTTGCATGGTGAAATGTCTTGAAGGAAACGTCAGAGCAAATAAACGACGGCCATCTGAACACAAAGCCTCGTGCCAAGTAAATGATAGACGCACAAGATCTGGCTGGAGAGGCGAAGGAGAAAAGCTTACGTGTAACGACATTGCTGGAAGGCCATGGCACACAAACTCCAGGCAAGACAGATTCACGGCGTCACGTCATCACGGCGATACTCTGTTTCGTTCATCCCTAAGCGGACTGTACGGTGGCAACTACAAGCTCACCAGAACCGATCAACCACCTTCCTTCGATTACCTGACCCGTCCCTTTTTCTGCGCGTGGGTATGAACGAGAGCGTGGTTACGTGGCGAAAGATAGAGTCGTGTCTGTTCCAACTAGTTCCAACGAGCACGTAGCTTCCACCGGACTGTCAGCTTATGGATGAACGCCTTATAAGCTTCAAGGCGAAGGGCACATCACCAGTGACGTCAACACATTTTAAAACCTAAGAGGACTGGGCAAACAGGTCCCCAGCCTTCTTGCTCTTTCGTAAAGCAAGGTCAACCCGTAAGCTTGTACCATTGTGAACAACAAACAACCGGAGTAAATAGTTAATCTCAAATGCTCCGTCAAGGCCCCAGAACGTTTCATGCTCATCCCTGGCCTTCTTAAAGGAGCGGTGCTACGATATTTAATTGGAATGTTTTTCACTTTACACAAGCTCACTGGCACTAGTGGGACTCAAGGATACTCGCACGCAACGCCACTGGCCAAGAAACTGCTTTGTTGCGGTGGAATTTCAAGGACAAAAACGATCATTTTCATTCAATCTCTCTTTCGCGAAACTTGATGACGTAACGTGGGGATCCCAGTACACCCCAATGACGATATTTGAATACGGTTCATAGATTGGACCCGATAATTGCGTGGGCACTCGATTTGGGCTCGTAATAATTACTAGCTCCAGAAGCATTCGGGTTGTGGCCCGTGTCCAATCGCTGCAACGACGACATTAGCCGAGCCATAACAATGTCTGGAACTCTGCGCGTGTCCTGTGCTTTGCCTACACCAGCGCGTGGCTATGATCAACATTGGCGGCATATAATCGGCTCCAGATCACGTGGCCGCTTGTTCTGGCTGCGAGTTGAGGGGGTGAACGCTGCTCGTTTTTCTTTAATTTATTTCTGGGACTTCTATTGCTTGGGGTGAACACGAACGCGTGTTTCATAGGCCATTAACGTCAGGGATCCGTTCTAAGCGGTATTTGCGCAAAGTACAAAAATTGTTGCATCGCCCCTTTAAGCAAAAGGGCTTTTTGTAGTCGGAAAAGACGGGAATCGGGCGAAGCATGCTGCCGCTGGCGGTATGCCTCGCTGCCTGTCGTTGAGAAGTTTATTTGGGAATACGTCTACGAGCAGATATCGCCACCCGTTTTTTTGGGAAAGTACACAATTTAGAAATTTCGCGCCATTATTTTCCTCAACCGGTGACGCTTCTACCTGGAAATAGCCAGGCGCCTTGTGTGACAACGCGCAAGAACTTCGGCTCGTCGTGCGTTCGGTAACAATACTCCTTCAGAGGAATGACCGGGAAGGTGTCAACGAGTGCTCTTGGGAGAGTGTATTTAGATTGCGTCCGAGGCGGAAGGGAAGCGTTTCACGTGACGACTCCTTGTAAAAATGAGCTCTCATGGCCCAACTTAACATACTGACACGGACTATACTTTCCAAACCGGGAAGACAGAAACGTATCACCTTTTAACTGCGAACCTACACCGTTGAATAAACAGCGAAACCGGTAAGTCGATTATATCTGAGTCACATCTAAAGAATAAGCTATTCATTTTGTTTAACACTTATGTCATGTGCGCCAGTAAAACGACTGTTCAGTATGGTTCACCTTGAGGCGCACAAGGGTGTTGCGGTGTAAAGATGAAGCTTTGGGTTTTGGTCATATACTGTAAATACAATAAGGACGAATGACTGCCTCAAAGTATTGAAAAGTGATGTCAAAGTAATTTAATTACTTTTGGAAAGTAATTGTAATATAATGTCATTCTTTTTAGTCTGTGGTAATTTGTAACGTAATTTATTTACATTTGCCGGTTTTCAAATAAATAATAAGTAATGCAATTTATGTACATTTTTGCAGTTTTCAGAAAAGTAATTAGTATTGTAATTTAATTACTTTTGAAAGTAATTTTGCCAATTTTACCACAGGGATGCAGTTTCAGTTTTGCCCGCAAATTGAAAAAGTCATACTGCAACATAAATATTGGGCGAATTTTTTTTTTTTTGACAAACATAATTTTTTTTAAGTCATCCCTGTCTTAATTAGAGAGAAAAAAATCTTATTTTTTTCTAGGTTCAGTGTTTCTTTAAGAGTGGAACGCGATAGGGTTATCGGACTCCGGTCGCATCGCCTTCTCATTCGCTTCTCATGTTCTTCTTGCCAGCGAGAAGGAAGTGCGGCGGACATGGCCGTATTTTGCATGGCACTCTTTTGAATGGCAGCGTGTATGCCTCTCAATCGAAGGGTCGTGGGTTCGAATCCCGCCTGAAATTCTTCAAATATATTTTAAGGCAGATGAATTACTTTATAACGTGAAAACTTTTGAGGCATACGGCGACGTTTAATTCGCATTACACGTCATGTTTTTTAATCACTTTCATTCCACACGTGATGTCACGTTTCGCGTGAGTGTTGTGGATTGCTTGAAATTCCCGCGCAAGGTCATGTGGCTGTGACGTCATGACCCTATCGACCAATCAGGAGTTTTCCGTCACGATGCCACCAACGCCGGCCTTTCTGCGACTCGAGCTCCTTAAAGGGGCAGTGCAACTATTTTATGGTTGAAAGAATGTACCGTTTGTATTTTTAATGCGAAAGCGTTAACTGTCCCACAGGAGCGAACCGACGTCATCAGCTTTGAAGCCGCGTCACACGGCATCTAAACTCTTCTGTCCCAAATGGAGTGAAGTGAAGCCGTGATCTGATGGATAGGCTCCCATTGGCTGGCGCGCGTCATCAAGGAACGAGACTCCCATTGGCTCTCGCGTGGCGTAGTTAAAAAAAAAAAAAGGCTCGAGGTACACCGCTGCATTCCTTAAGGCTGAACTCCATGGGACGAATATCCTGCGAATAACCGACGAATTTTGCCCGGCGGCGTTTGCTCTGCGCGTGGATTCAACACAGTGGCTGCTACGTAGCGCGCAAAGCGAGCGTGCCGTTGGGCGGCGTTCGCCAGTTATTCGTCACATAATTCGTTCCATGGAGTTCAGCCTTAATGAGTTGTGAATGCCAAAGCATGAATGTCGTTCTTGCGTGCTTTCTCGTGAAGTGGCCGCGCCGCGTTCCGGAGAATGCTCGAGCGGGCTCTTTCTGTGAGGCCCCGCCAGCCAAACGCTTTCTTTTCCCGGCGGGCTCTGGCACAGCTTTATCTGGCGCGCGCACGTAGAGCCATGGGGTGGCTCTCGTTAAAATGGACGCGCCTGGGCCAATGGGAGCCTCGTCCCTTGAAACTATGACGCGTGCTAGCCAATGGGAGCACTATCCGTGAGATTTCGGCTTCACTTGAAGAGGTCAATTTTTTCGCCGTTTGAGTCGGCTTTTTGCCCGATTTCAAAGCTGAGATACCTCAAATTGAGGCTTCACTTCGCTTCATTGGGAGAGGGGAATTTATCTGCCGTTTGGCGCGGCCCATGACGTCGGCTCGCTCCATGGGACAGTTAATGCTTTCGACTTAAAAACGCAAAAAGAGAAGCCCTCTCCATGGCGGCGCAACGCACGCAGCGGCAAGGCCGCCGGTAAAAGGGAGCGGTGGCCGCAGAGCCTGCTCGGTCAAACTTTGGAATGGTTGCACGGCCGAGCTCGGCGCGGCGTGGCCACTTCACGAGAGTTTGCGCTCGGCCTTCGGCCGCAACCTCGGCGTTAGCGAAGCGTACACGCTACGCCGCAGACGAACTAGGAGAGCGGAACAACGACATTAATGCTTTCGCATTCACAACTCATAAGGCCCGCTTCAGACGGAGCAATTTCGCCCAGCAACTTGACGTCGCAACACCAGCAACACGGGGGGCCGTCCGCGTTCACACGCAGCAACCGAATTGCTCCGACTTGCTATCATCATTCGCTTTGAATTTTCTTGCAATATTTAGACACCCAGCTACGCGCTAAAAACGTGTTCTTATATCTTTGAATGGCGTTGAGAATACTAACTCATCTTTCTGAAGAGGTTTATTTCCAAAAACGATCGATCTCAAACCAGAACTAAGTCTTTAGCTGTCATCATCACCACCACGGGGGTGTTACGTGAAAATATTGCGTCCCTGATTGGCTGCTGCCTCTTCAAACGGCTCCGAGTTGTTCGAGTTGCTCGTCCGTTTCGAGCCGGACCCGATCTCAGCAATTCGTGTCGATCTAGGGAAAGCTAGAGAACAACCCGCCAGCAACCTCAAAATTGCTGGAAAAGTTGCCCCGTCTGAAGCGGGCCTAAGAAGTGCTTAGGTGTCTTCGGACTTTTTATGTTGCTCATCGTTCCACAAATAAACGAAAACATGCATCCTTCCCCAGAAATACAGCGATTCCGCTGCGTAATTGCAAAAGAAAAACGAATTATATGCCGATCTGCACCCGCGTGTGGCGGATACAGGAACTGCTGTGTGACATACTTTGGGGCATGTCGTTTGTAAGTTAGCGATTTGTGCACTTTTGTGCTTCATTAAATTTTTTCTTTCTTGTCGTTTCAGCATAGAGGAGTGTGTGGAGAGTCTAGTATTATCCCTAAACTTAATAAATTGTCGTGGTGCCATCATCCGCAATTCACCTAAACCATCCCTAAAAAGGAACCCACCCTCCCCGTCGTTCTCGTGTTTGTTTGTGCTGCATCTCAGACAGCATCTTGCTTTCGCGTGCGTGAGAGCGCACAAACGATGACCAAAAAGAATACGAGTGTCGTGAACCAACACGCGAGGGATGGTCGAACTGCTTGGTCTACCCAACGGTCTGCCGATGTCCCGTTCTGTACACACCTTGTGTAAATATTTGTACATGGATTAAAGAACTTCAGCAACGTCTCGTGTAATGTCTAGCAGTTTAGTTTGTTCGAGAAGAAGATAAAGAGTCTGAACGTTCGTTTTCTCGTGTTTCTCAACGTACGATTGTATCGTCAGCCACGATCATGGGTGATACAAAGCAAAACACTTCACCCGGTAGGCATCCTACCGGGTGCGGTGTTTTTTGTTGTGCCCGAACTGGAGTTCCCTGTTCGTAAACCAAAATTTCTTATATCATTGTCTACCGCGCGAGGAACACCTTAGGGGTGCGTGGTGTAAGAGGCCAATACGTCATGACGCCGTGTTGGTCGAGAACACGGTTGACACGGTGTTCAGAATCACAGGAGCAGCGCTGGAAGACCAAAAAACAGAGATGAAAGAGCCCATCGAGAAATGACATGATCCCCCAGAAATGCCACTGCGCACGTGGCTCGGAAGTACTCTTTTGCTAATGCACAAGTTGAGAGACGCCAAAAATTCGATATTTGCCATTTTTTAAGATAAAAAAATAAAAGCCGTTTACCACTCCCTGTAACGCCGAATTAGAGCGCAGCTCTTGAGCAGGGGGGGAAGGCATGGGGGGGGGGGGGTCACGTGACCTCGAGGGGGGTCACGTGGCAGGGAGGTCACGTAACCTTGGGGGGTCACGTGACCTTCCGATTACGCCGACGCCGACGCCGCTCAAGCCGGAGACGGGCGCCTAAGAGCTGCGCTCTAAAACTAGCGCACGGAAGCAAAAATGGTTTTCTCTTTTTGAATCTAGAAATGACCGAGAACAACTCCCACAATTATTTGGCCGAAGTTCCAAAATCGCTGCACCACCTTTTTTACGATATCGTGTGAAATAAAAATAGAAAACCATGCCAGACACGAGACTACCAAGTACCAACATACGAACTCCGAACAAAGGCGAAATACTTTATTTTGGTGTAATCGTTGCCGGCTGTCCTTCTGACGAACAAGTGTTTCTGTCATATCTTTTCATTCATTGTTCGCTAGAGAGAAAATAAATGTCTGAAACAATTTATTTTTACTGGGAAGATTTCATCAAAATCGCCACGGTCATGATTTATCAATATGAACCTGGTAGTAACTAAAATAGCTTCGTTGAGAAATTCAAAGTTTGTCACCTACGACTCCTCTGTATTCCACTTTAAAGGAACACCGAAGACAATTTTAAGCTGTTTTTCTTTTATAATAGCGTGCCATACGACTGCGAGAGATGAAGAGCTTAGGTTTTCTTTTTTTTTTTAACATGTAGGATTTGACAGGTGAGAAAAAAGGTAGTTTTTAACCCAATTTCACAACACCAACATGCTTGCATTCTTTTGCTCTTGTTCAAACGTCCGATGAATTTGCAACTATCACACAATTGTGACGACACACGCGTGATTATTGTAGTGTGTTTAACCCAAAGCCAAAAAAACAGTCAGTGTAGGATGTCTTCCCCAATACAGTTTCTTGCCCGTGACGTCACCGCATCATGCTGGTGGCCGTTCCCACCGGTTCTTGCGGAGGAAAGCGAATACTATTGTGCGAAACGCGTGCTGCGGAAGGTCCACGCTCAGCAGCAAGGCCATCACAATGGCCGCTGATGGGATCTCAGTGCAAGCCAAATATGGCTATTCGCATTTTCAAGAGCGTGCCTTCAGACCCTCGCATAAGCGGTTTCAAGCTTTAGCCGTCCCAAGCCCGAATTCGATGAACGGCTTCGAGTTGTGAACCCTCCGGAATACCTTTCTGCATACTTTATAAAAAGAAAAGCGCGAGCGCAAGTTTATTCGGTGCATGAAGTGTTAGCGCGCATGCGCTCTCGATACTTTTAACTGCACTGCCCACAAAGCGGCAAGCTTATACCCCGTGTATCCAAAAAAGTGGCAGCCGAAATAATTTTCTTCCTCTTCAGCAAATGTCGAATCTGTCCTTACGGTATTCTCCATCCATTCTCCATTGTTAAGTAAACAAACGCACGAGGTGAGCAAAGAGCAGACGAAGGAACGTATACCAGGATTTTGATTCGGGGGGGGGGGGGGGGGGGGGCACCCATGACAAAATGCTGTATGAGGGGGAGGGGGAAGGGGAGTCCCAGCAAAATGAAAAATATGGGGGGGGGGAGCACTAATTCCATGCCCCCCCCCCCCCCCCCCCCTGGATACGTGCCTGCGCCACGGTTTCCATACCTCGGTTTCTATACTGGTGCTTAACGGCACTTGAAGTCGCGCGACAATGGGTGAAGCAGCCTGCCGGCAGGCATACTCACCTCCCAAGAATGGGCCAGACCGTCGTGATGAATTGGGTCGCTCTCGCTCCGAAGAGATTTAGGAGGAAGAGCAGGGTTGTGATCACAGCTACCACTGAAATAATCCATAGACATGATTTACGATACTCTCTTTGAACTTGCGACCGACCGCAGCGGATGCAACGAGCCGTCGGAGCCGATTCAATGCCGTGCGAGTGCGACTTGACCTTGGAGACGGGACGCTATGACGCGCGGAAATCGCAGTCACGTGCTAGTTTGCAGAGCTGGATTGGCTGGGATAGCTCGTAGCGTCCTTGGCGGTAGGTCTTAGGGTGAAACCAACTGAGTGGAGTGGAGTGAAGTGGAGTGAGTGAGTGATTGAGGGAGGGAGTGAGTGAGTGAGAGAGTGAGGGAGTGAAGCATAGTGAGTGGAGTGAGGAGTGGAGTGAATGAGGAGTGGATTGAGTGAGTAGTGGAGTGAGGTGGACTGGAGTGAGGTGGAGTGGAGTGGAGTGAGGTGGAGTGGAGTAGAGTGGAGTGAGTGAGTGGATTGAGTAAGTGAGTGAGTGAGTGAGTGGAGTGAGTGGAGCGTAGTGAGTGTAGTGAGGAGTGGATTGAGCGAGGAGTGGAGTGGAGTGAGTGGAGTGGGGTGGAGTAGAGTAGAGTAGAGTAGAGTAGAGTAGAGTAGAGGGGAGGGGAGTGGAGTGGAGTGGAGTGAGTGAGTGAGTGAGTGAGTGAGTGAGTGAGTGAGTGAGTGAGTGAGTGAGTGAGTGAGTGAGTGGAGCGTAGTGAGTGGATTGAGGAGTGGATTGAGTGAGGAGCTGAGTGAGTGGAGTGGGGTGGAGCGGAGTGGAGGGGAGGGGAGTACAGTGGAGTGGAGTGAGTGAGTGAGTGAGTGAGTGAGTGAGTGAGTGAGTGAGCGAGTGAGTGAGTGAGTGAGTGAAGCGTAGTGAGTGGATTGAGGAGTGGATTGAGTGAGGAGCTGAGTGAGTGGAGTGGGGTGGAGTGGAGTGGAGGGGAGGGGAGGGGAGTACAGTGGAGTGGAGTGGAGTGGAATGAGGTGAGTGAAGTGAGCTGAGTGAGTGAATGAGTGAGTGAGTGAGTGAGTGAGAATGCGTTTTTTTATGCTATAACAAGTAGAGAGCTGGGCTAGTTGGGGCAAGTTAAATATGGTGTTGGTGTAACAGCGCGCAACAAGGACGAAGAAAAGGAGTACAGAACAGAGCACGAGCGCTGTCAGGAAAACATAAAAGAGGCACGCTCGCCCTGTGTTGTGTGTTCCTTTCTTCGTCCTCGTTGTTACGCGCTATTTCACCTACACTATGTTTATGGATGTTGATAATCAAAACCATCGACGACTGGCACTATAGTTTGAGGGATGGGATGGGAAGAGGGAAAATCTACTTCTGACGGTTTACATGGCGGTACAGTCAGGAAGGGGGAGGGGGGGGGGGAGGGCCGGCTTGAGGAGAGGGTGGTAAGGTTCTTCGGATGCACACCGTTAGATGTGAATGCCCAACCGAGATACTCGGGGAATAAAAGCCAACTACCCAGTATGGGTAGTTTACTTTTAACGGATTATCTAGAGCGCCCTAAAAGTACATCTGGGCTTAGTTTCACCGCAAAGCACTCAGAGATTTGATTACGATTTGTTTACGGCAATCGACTGAAGACGCTCAGAGAATGGCGATGCTCAAAGATATTTGAAGCCCTGAAAATAAGTTCGGTAGTGTGACACCGAACCTGACGTTTCGCACGTTGGCGTCATGCCCGGTGTTCCGTCGCCGACTTAATTTTTGGGTCTAAACATATTTTCGGTATCGTCCTTCGCGGCACTTACCTCTCCGAGATCTTCAGGAGGGAACATAGCCTCGTATTGCATAACTTGTTTGTCAACTTTGCTAACCTGCTAACTTCACGGGGTGCCAGATTTGAGGGCGTTGTCCACTACGCATGCTCAGAACAAGCTCACACTCATGGCTGCTAAGACCGGCAATTTTGATGATGTAGAACTCACGTTGCAAAAGAACTCTAGAAGCTCACCGTCAGCACGCGCTCTGCAGCCGCGGACTCAGCTTTGGCCACCACTCAATACTCCCCATAACCATTGACAGCTTATCGTCCTGCGTTTTGAAGACTTTTTCAAGCTATGTTTCTCGAGCACGCGCGATGGCTGCCGTTACTTTCGTGGACGGTGCCCTCTAGATTCCGGAACGCCGAAGCAGACGACGCCTGTTTCCGGTGTCCACGTCGACAGGGTCGACACAGGCTCTAGGCACCAGGAGCTCGACCAGGCAACGGACACGGAGTAGGTGCGCGGGATCGCACTCACCGTAAATGATCACCATTCGTTTGATCTTGGTGGCGCCTTCGATCTTGTTGAACACGTTGCCGATGAGGCTCTTTTCCCTGAGGGCATTGCCCACCTCGTTGTGAATTTCCATCATGTCGAATCCGAAAAGTCAATGGCGTCGCACTGTTCTCTTCCTGTCTTCGCTGGCGCGCGAGACCACGCATTTTCGTTCTCTTCAGTGAGTATTCAATTAAAGGGACCATGAAATGACCTTTTTACTTTTGCCAGATAACTTTTACATTAAACCTTCAACGTTCACTGAATGCCGAACAGGCATCCGTTTTCGTCTCGGTTCATTAATTTCTACACAAAAAAATAATGGCATATCGACTTTTTCTTTCTCTCCAACTGACCGCAAAACAAGTTGCGGCGTAATTTTGACGGTCGTGACGTACGCTGGGACAGGAACCGGAAGTTCTCTCGGCAGTAGGAGAGTGGGAGCGTTAGCGGCGGCGAGTTGGGGGTGCGCCGGTAGGTTTTACTGCGCTGATGTCACCGACGTATTTTCTGAATCGACGCCTCTCATCGCCGTGATAGCCATGGACACATCGCAGCTGTGCGAAATTCAATGAGATATGTTGCGCTACAGCGACAGCATGGGACTAGTCTCATACGCCGGTATGCCTGTTGGGAAGTGCGGCGAGTCTTCCGGTGAAGACTCCAGAAGTCAACCCAGCTGTCATTGTTGGTAAAAGGCGACCCGTGTCAGTCGTTTGCAAAGCGACGTAGATGGAAACAAATCGCCGCGGCGTTTTTCACGGCCTCGGAGATGCAGGAGCGAGCCGACGCTAAAAAAGATACGTTTGAACTACGACAGTGTCAGCAAGAGCCACGTAAATACCTGTTCACACTCTGAGCGGACGCGCGCGTTTGATGGAAGTGCTGTATTCGCGCTGTTAGTGAGCGCTTCGGGACCGATCTTTTACGATTGCAACTTGATACTGACGCGGCACTCGGCAAAGGAAGGTTGGCCCGGCATTGCACGTAGCTCCCACGAACTTTTTTAGCTCGACAGTGACGTGCAGTCGTGTCAGAAGAAATATGGCATACTAATAACAAAGTGTACATACCGTGTTACGAAGATAATCGATACGGCGTTTATTTGAGCTCTATATCACACAAAACAAGAAGATAGAATCGACGAGAGTCTCTTTTCGACGACAGTGTTCGTCAACACTGCCTCGGAAAACAAGGGGATGGGATTGACCTCACCTCGTAATTTAAAATTGAGCTCAGCGATCAAAATACGGGAAGGGTCCACAAGGGTGGCGCGGGCATATTCCATTCAGCACGCCAGCCGGTCGTGGGCAGACGGTCTTGGCCAAATACCGTTGAAGTAGAGTCTAGTTGAAGCAACGCGGCACAGAGACGGAGTGCCTGCTAGGCCTATATTCTGCGCAGCTTGCTTGGTTGGAGTCGGTGGATTCGTGACAGTCGTAGCTTTTCTCGGGTGTTCGTGGATCCAGCATTCTTGTTCGTCATGGTCTGTTTCAAGTACTTTTTTCTTGCTGCTTGAAGTCGGGACGCGCGAGAAGAACACATAGAAAAAAAAACGTTCGTTGGTCGTCGCGACCAAGCGACGCTGTCGGCCATGCTGATCTGATCGTAAAAAGTGCGTAAAGGCTGAACTCCATGGAACGAATTATGTGACGAATAACTGGCGAACGCCGCCCGACGGCACGCTTGCTTTGCGCGCGACGTAGCAGGCACTGTGCTGATTCCACGCGCAGAGCAAAAGCTGCCGGGCAAAATTCGTCGGTTATTCGCAACATATTTGTCCCATGGAGTTCCTCCGGAGCTGGCTCTCAGCTTCGTTTACCACACGATAGATGGCGCTTGGCTCTCAGCATTATCAAATTTGGCAATTTTCGTTACATCTTTAATTATGCTACAAAATGTGGATCTGAATATTATTTAACAAAACTTTTAGGAAACATTTGCCGGCTATTTATTGTTTATGATCGCGGTGCTGGTGAGGTAGGCGCTTACCCAATAGGCGACGTGGATTCGGCTGACGTGCTGCAGTTCCGCGGATGCATAGCAGTGAAAAGTCACAGAGCTTTCGAAGGAAAGAAGGCGCAAAAGAGTCCAGTTTTCTTTTAAAAGTTCTATAGAAAAAATTTTTTTTGGCTTCCAATTTTTGTGTTTTTGTGTTTCTTTTCACACCTTTTACGGCGTCCGGTGGATGAAATTCGATTTCAGATCGTTTCATGGTCCCTTTAAAGGACAACTCAAGTTAGAATCGGAGCCAAACTAAATGACAGGTATTGATTTAGTGGTACGAAATATGAGCACAACCGAAATACTAAGTCAAAGCAAAGCCGCGTACTCCACTAAAACCGATATGAAAGATACGACCGGCTGCTATTTAAGGGGCACTGGAAAGGAATGAAGAAAACCAAATGCTGCTTAGGAGGGCGCCAGAGCCGTTTATTGAGAGAGTTTGGCCATACATTGGTTTGAATAGGCGAGCATCTCGGGCCAACCACAGACCGCGAAACAGCCCCTAGCGGTGGTCGCGTGCTCTAAATTTGTGCCACGACTATACTTCGTTTCACCTTATGTGCGAGCGAAGGCAAAACTGGAAGCGCGAGCACGGAAGCTCCGTGCGTTCAGGCTTTGCTCGAGCGCGCGAGCTGGGGAGAAATGCAAAAAGCGCTGGGCTCGCGCTTCTAGCTTTGGCTTCGCTCGCAGGTAAAGTGAAACGAAGTATAATTTGAGCCGTGCCGAGCGGAACTCCGCGTCTCAAGACGCTCGCGCACCCCACCCTTTGCACTGCTTTCTTTCAGCTAGTCTCAGGACGCTGTTCTAGCAGTGCAGACAAAGGCATGGGCACGAGCGCGTGGCTTTGGAAAGTGCCTCCTATGCACGAGGTCTCGTACAAACAATAGCGTTTCGCTGAGCTAGGCTCACGCGCCTGTGCCTTTGTCTTCACTGTCGACATTTGTGAGATGGAGTAGAGGTCTCCTGATTGGTCGACGCTGTGTCACAAATTTAGTTTACGCTCTAAGCGTGGGGGGAATATTCGGCGCTGGCGGCGGCCTTTGCTCCGCCTATTGTCCAAACTCTCCTAATATACGGCTCTGGAGGGCGCGTGTTCACCGCGACATTGAAGTTCAAGCGGTGGACATCCTATAGACGCTTTACACACGCGCCAGATTGAGCCGCCATAGCCGCCCTTCTCTTGTCTTATCGAGATGCCGACCCACTGAAGCGGGCGTTGACGAGTCTCCACAACGGCCTATGCTGGGGGGAAGGACACAGTAACACTTTAAAATGGCAATAACCTGTCCTGCTGTGGAAATGATGAAGTCAAGAGAACGGAACAAGAGGGAACAAAAACTGAAGGTCAGTTATGGCGGCGCCCATGCACAGCTGCTGTAAAGCGTCTCGGTTGCATCTTAATATGTAGGCGCTTAGCATAATTGAAATGATCAAGAGAGCTTGTAAATTGCTTTCTGAATTAACTATTCACAGTTACTTTTTATTCGCGGTAATTTCTAGTCGAAAGAACGTAATTCTGATCTGTACACAAGGTGTGCGGGAATGCAGCGCCACCCGTTGCTGCACAGTGCAATTGTTTTTTTACAATTCATTTAATATTCCTTACATCACTGACATTGTTTTATATTATGACCGTGTGTTCGTTTTATTATGTCCACTTTAGTTTCATTTAACTATGCATTTCAGTGAGGATAGTTTGTTACACTTTGCCTTGAAATTGCCATCCTTCACCCCACGAATGCTTCGAAATATCCGCTCTCTATATATCTGAGATCATGTTCCGTATCCTATCAAATAAGCATGAGTGAAAAAAATATTGACTATTTTATTTATTTCAGCATTTTCTACTCCCCAAACATTCCTCCCGAAAGCATATAAGTTGGAGATAGTCCGCGCTCCAGCTTTGCTCCGTGCCCCGTGCAAGACCGACTGCGTGAGCAGGGTAGCGAGCTGGCCCACTGGGGGGGGGGGGTCGAGGTCGACCCCCGAACCCCCGAACGCCCCGCCCCCTTGCCTACGCCACTGGGTGCAGCACTTCGCCTGAGGAGTTGTTCATGACAAGGCGACCATTCAAGAGGCTGGTGAGGTCTTCGGGAGTCGGGGTGCTTGCTTCCTCATCCTCGTGTGCCATCTCTCCAAAGTTAATAATTAAAAGAAAAATTAAACTATTCAAATTAGCGGCGTCGAAAATACACTATAGTAAATTAATCAGAAATCTAGACACTCGAAGTTTCATTGACGTAACCTACGATTTCGCTGCTTACGATATCAAGGGCACACCCAACGCTATATTTCTGCCGCGTTTTTATGATAATGTACAGGGGAAATATGGTCTCGCGAGATTAATGTAATTTAGCCGGAGCCAAGAACCCCACTGATCTCCAGCTGCACAGTTCTGACAATTTCAAAGGGGTGAGAGAAATAATCTTGGATAGTCTGAATGTCAAGAATTTACACTAGCGTACTTACACAAGTCTGACTTAAAGCCACTGGGCCGGCAAACATAATATTATTTATTTCTTGTTTTTTTTTTTTTTTTTTTTTTGCAGCGGAGCTGTTAAAGGAGCTGTGCAACGATATTCAATCGGAATGTTTTTCACTTCACACAAGCTTACTGGCACTAGTGGGACTCAAGGATACTCGCATGCAATGCCACTGGCCAAGAAACTTCTTTGTTGCGGTGTAATTTCAAGGACAAAAGCGATCATTTTCATTCAATCTCACCTTTGCAAAATTCGATGACGTAACGTGGGGATCGTAGTACACCCATATGACGATATTTGAATGCGGTTCATAGATTGGACCCGAGCATTGCGTGGTCACTCGATTTGGGCTCGTGATAATTGATAGCTCGAGAAGCATTCGGGTAGTTGCCCGTGTCCAATCGCTGCAACGACGACAATAGCCGAGCCATAACAATGTCTGGAACTCAGCGCGTGTCCTGTGCTTTTCCACCCCAGCGCGTGGCTATGATCAACATTGGCGGCATATAATCGGCTCCAGATCACATGGCCGCTTGTTCTGGCTGCAAGTTGAGGACGTGAACGCTGCTCGTTTTTCTTTAATTTTTTTCTGGGACTTCTATTGCGTGGGGTGAAAAACGAACGCGTGTTTCATAGGTCATTAACGTCAGGGATCCGTTCTAAGCGGTATTTGCGCAAAGTTAAAAAAAAATTGTTGCATAGCCCCTTTAAGGGCTAGTTTCCCCAGGATCGTGTCCCCCACAAACAATGAAGACACCGAACTCTGGACACCTACCGCCATATTTGAGCGACGGCGGCAAGCCATGTATCTGGTTGCCGCAGTCGCTCATAGATGGCGGCAGCCTTTCCACTCTGGCTTGCCGACTTCCGGCCGGCCGTTACTTTTCCTTGTACAGCTCCGCTGGTCTTCCTTCTTCACCACAGTGGAAAGGCTGAAAGTTTTGGTTTTGTTGTCGAAACCCTAACTCCGTCTCTTCTTATCTACAGGCTGGACGCCACTGTAGCCATCAAGAGAGAGACTGGTTTAATTTTTACGAAAAGTAATTGTAACTTTGCCAATACTTTTTAGTTACTTTTACAAAAAGTAATTAGTTATCGTTACAGACACTGTTTTTTTAAACTAACGAGTTACAATTACTAGATACCCCAAAAAGTAACGAGATACAGTATCTCGATACTAGTAACGCGATAGTACCCAAGACTGGAAGAATGACATGCATGCTTTCGCATTAAATAATTGGGGTTGTGTGGATATTTATACAGCGTGCAGTTGGTCAGCCATTTCAAAGTTGCGACGAGTTACTCGCTGTAGATCAGCAATTTAGCCAGTGCAGTTCGCATTCACAACTCATGAGAAGTGCTTAGGTGTACGTCGAGCTTTTTGTGTCAAGTATTCCGCGAACTTTATATTTACCATGAAATCAAAAATAAAGTCCCTTTCCACCGCAGGTAATGTGCATCCAGCGTTCCACCGGTTCCGCCGCGTCTGTCCATAAGCTGGCTGATATATATCTGATAGTGTGGCAAGCGCCACCGAGGGGACCTGCCGCAAAAAGGCGTCAGGCGTTTTCCGAAGCTTGTCGACTGACCTCAATCTAAGAAGGTTGCCTTTACCAGGCGGTCAGCGGGTTAGCTGTTACTCAAGCAATAATGGGCAACGACGTGGCGTTGATGTCAAGGTATATTCTATGTATTATTCGCGGTGAGAAGCTCTCTAGTGGCAATTTTGTTTTCCTTACTAGTGCACGTGCTACCCAAGTGGTCATGTCTTAATTTGCATAGTGCATAAAAGCTTGGCATTGCACGTGCTTACACCAGCAAATGAAGTGGAATTATCCTCACACTGGGTTAGGAAAAAATTCCACCAGGCGGCGACACCCAAACTCCTCACATCAATCAGAACACGGATACACGGCACATCGGACTTCCCTCACGGCCTAGCAACCAGGCGTTCGGCCACCGCTGCACTCTCTCCTTCCCTTTCCCTCTTTCGGCCAAATATTAAACGTTTTACTGACTGACTGAATATATTCGCAGCTTTCACGACCTACAGGGTGCACTGGCGCCTATCAAAATGGCTGTTATCTGGATGATCGTAGTAGATAGTATTTACCGTAGTCGTAGAACAGCAGCACGAGGCTGGTACCACTATCGCTGAAAGTTGCAAATATCAAGGTATAAGAAAATATATTTTGGAAAAAAACTGAGGGAGCTGGATATCGACGAAAGAGATGTAAATCCTACGAGCACTGTACCGTGAAATTTTTTTGCAGGTTGAATGAGAGGGACACAAGACGAAGCAGATGCCAGTGTCCAGAGGCCTGAGACAGGGGTGCCCTCTATCTCCCTTCCCTTGCTTTTTATGGTATACATAAGACCATTAGAAAAAGCTCTGGAGCAGGCGGGAATAGGCTGTGACTTTTCATACAGGGTCGAAGGGGTATTGCAAACACAGAAGCTTCCAGATGTCATGTATGCCGATGTCCTGGCACTCCTTGCTGTCTCATCAGATGACTGGCAAGTGCTCATGGAGATGTATTGAGATGTATGCACGCGCCTCAAGCTGCAGTTCAACCATAGCAAGTGTACAGTTCTCAGTTTGGTAGATCGGAACGAGCAGAATAATCAGCTGGTGGGCCAATTGTGGACCCTACAGGGTGGAACATTGGAGTTATTTTACACCACCAAATACATGAGGGTAACCATTAAAGCGGGGTCGAACTAGCTCGCAGATCATAAGGCACAAAAGACATCCGCACTCAGGGGAAAGGGAGTAGTGGCAAAAAGGACTCTTAGGACGTTCAACGGGTACGAGGTGATCCGAAGCCTGTACCATATGGTCATCGTTCCAGGAGTCACTTTTGCAAATAGTGTGCTGGTACTCTCGTAACCAACAAGGGAGTTCTGGGAGAAACGGCAGAGCGATGTGGGTAGGATGGACCTGGTGGTCACAAAAGCAGTCCTGAACGAGGTAATCCGGGGGACCAGGCCTGGTCTTCATTTGAGACGAGAGAGACTAGATCCAAGGCGAACTACGAACGCCGTCTCTACAGATTGCCGGAGTACAACAGGGCTCATCGCACTCTGTGCTATATAGTGCATACAAAGACTACTGCAACGCTACGAATTTCAGGCGAACTGGCTTGAGGGTTAAAGCAGGTGCAGAGTCCAACAAGCAAAGCTCCAGGAAACCATACAGGCGGCAGAGACAAGAAGGTGGACAGCCAGAATGGATACCAAAGGCTTTCCTTCGACTGTACCTCACAGAGAAGACCATTGAGATGAAGACTTGTTAATACAACTCGAGGGGCAGTGAGCTTCTCGCGGAGGCCCGCATGGGAACCCTATGAACTCGAGTCTCGACAGCCACATTCACGGAGGGAGAGGAGAGGGCCCACTCGCTTAGTGGACTGATGGATAAGACGACGGAACACTTGGTACTACGTTGCCAAAGTATCGCACCGGAGCCTCTGACGACAACCTCTTCGGTCGCCCTAGGTTTCCGGAGCGGCGTCCAAGAACAGGAAACACCCTAGGGACTGGATGAACTAGGGGAACGACCGGAGAGACAACGGGAGGACATTCGCTTGACGGTGGAGGTGACGAAGAGGAGACTGGAGGTGTCGTGGCAGAACACACAACGACGGGGGAAAGCATGGTGGAGAGGGATCAGGTCAAATAACGTCAGACTCAGACGGAAGAGTGGCAAAGATGACCACTGGCTGGATGCAGAAACCAAACTTCTGTGATCACCCGATACAAAGGAGAAGCCAAATAATAAAATCTAATCCAATTGGTGCTTTTTTTTATCGTGCTTTTATTCGTTATATAAAGCAGTAATTAAAGCTGCTTCCCGCGTTTTCATTTTTTTTTGCGGTTTCTTTGAACCTCCGGTGTATCCTTTCTTGTATATTAGTTCTTCTGCGCGGTCGCGCAGAAAAGTTCAAAGTCCCCTTTCACCGAGCGACTCGCTGCGGCGCTTTCTCATGCAAATCGTGATGCCGAAAAGGCTGGCTTCGTTATGGGACTAGCGCAATGCCAAGCACTACTTGTTGCGCTGTGGGTTGCGCAAACAACTGGCTGCGCAACCCGGAGAGGTATACGGTTCCGCAGTTTTGGAAGAATCCGAAGCGAAGAAAGTTGTGGCTCGAGGCTGTTCGTCGAGCGGGCTTTGGAAAGCACTGGGCTCCGGCTTTCACTCGAAACTCTACTCGGAGCACTTCACGCCGGACAGCTATCAACAAAACCTTCGACTGCTGGATGCTGCGGGTTTCTTTGTGAAGAACGCGCTTTTGAAGTGCAATACCGTGCCGACGTTGCTTGTCTACCGTTTCCGCTTTCCGGAAACTATATCCTGTTTGAACCCTTCCCAATAGACTACTTCCATAAAGTCCTGCATGCAACACGGCGCGCGTTGCACTCTGGGAACTAGTTGGCCAGGGAGGAGAGTGGCATGGTGTCGGTTTCGATCGACAAGTCGAAAAGAGATTATACACAGAGCGTGGACTATAAACGGCCGTTATCTCAAGTTTTCTGGTCCCGAGAGCGTCATTTGTTGTCTCTAAACTAACCTAAATGGCCAGACCTCGAAGCTTTAGCACAAGCCCAAGAGGTATAGCTTGTCTTAACGCATGCTTGTTGTATTTTTGTACTTGAGCCTTTCTGATAGCGTTTCGAGGTATGTGGACGAGCCAGTGCTGGGAATCTCGACGCTGCGAAGCTCGGGGATCTTGCTTGTGTACGAATCAACAAACTGTAGCAAGCAATAAGTATGCATACATCGAGCTAGCGCCTTTACATTAATGTTGTTGATGAGGAAGTGTTTGTTTCGTCCGTCCATAGACGAAATATAACTTTTTGCAATTACTGTTTTTTTGTTTTTTAATACGCCTGAGTACGCGAGGTAAAACTCGGAGTCGCCATTGAAAAGCTGCATTTGAACACACTTCTCATCTCTTATCTGTACTGACCCGCAGCACTGCACGAAGTGAAGTCCCCACCCGCTTGGATTTCACTAATATTCAACATCGCGTATGCGCATAAAGTTATCCTGCAATCATATAGGCACATTTGCACATACAAACCGTTTTAAGAAAGCAAAAGTCGAGCACTTGTGTGAAGAATGTCGCACCGTTCGCCGGAAGTGCGCCGGACGGGCGTGAACTCCTATGCGGTGCGCGAAACGAACGAAATTATTCAAAGCGCATTTGACGGTTGCTAATGGCCATAATATTTGTTATGTGTTTGCTTTCTTCCTGACTGAGTATGCCGATATAATTTCAGACACACCGTTCAGGCACAGATGTTGGGCGTCAGTAAATGCTCGTCCAAAAAGGCTTAGTGAGGAGTAGGGGACGCTTGTTAGGGCCTCCGTCGTAGCTAGCCGATCTCAGCGTTTGCGAAAACTTAATCTTCTATCAGCATAAAATTTGAGTGTGAGATATGTGATGACACGAGGAAGACATAATAGTAACTTTTGTGCAGCAGTGAGATCAAACCTTTTGCGTTTCTTAAAAGTTCATGCGTTAACGCTGGGCTCAACTTTGAGACACCTGTAAGGATGCGGCTTGCTTTTCGCTTAATGAAGTAACAAGAAGTGGAGGTTTGGCAAACAAAATACGTGTCGGGCTCAAGGCGACCAAATTTCAGTGGTAGTTACTGGTACAATGCGGGATTACTGACATTGAGCTCAAAGATGCACTCGTGGGGTGCAGTGACTAAGCCACGTCTTACTACGTTGGCATACGCACGCACAGTATCCGGTATTTCGGGAACCAAGGAAAGTGCCCCGGCCTTCGTTTTGTATCGCTCGAGAATGAGTGAATTGTACATTCGTAAAACATCAGATAATCGAAAACGCAAGCAGCGCGTTCGGTCACGGCGTGATAGCATGAGATGAAGCTGCTCAATCAAAACCGAAACTGAGTGGCCAACTAGTTCCCAGAGTGCACTGCGTGGAATTTTGCCCCGATGGGGTGCATCAGTTTTGGAAGAAGTCTATCGTGGCTTCGGTTTTTGTCCTTGTATGATAGGCCACTGTATGGTAGGTCGTTGTATGATAGGAACCAAGGCCTTGCTGCCAGAGCGAGCGCAGCGGAGGATACCGCACCTCAAGTTGTCGAGGGCACTAGGAGCCCGACGGCGCGGTGGACGTCGTTACGTCTGACGCCGTCGATGCCAGTCCCGACGCTACTTGCAGCGGTATGGTATAGAGTGCAGAGGTCCAGGCAAATCTGAATGTGTCTATGGCGAGTACGCAATTGCCTATGAAAAGCTACATTGTATAATCTTCTGCGCTTTGCCCAATCGCGATATTGTCGCGAAGTTGTGCTCAAGCGCGTGTTAGCCCAGTTTTACTTCATGTTTTTACCTTCTCCTAGTGTTCGTTCGTTTTCATGGCACGGCTCATGATTTCTGCCGGTGTCGGCGGCCGTAGATGGGGTGAACGTGAAGGTTGTGACTTCACAGTTGCTTATAGAGCTTCTCGTTGAAGATGTTTTGTCCTGTGCAGATCTGCTTTTGGGATCTCCTCTTCGGAGGCGGTTTTGCTCAGTGTACAGCTTCTCTGTCTACGAATGTGCTTTGTATTGATTGTTTATGGCTGCTCTTGAGGGCTTCGTTCGAAATGTGTTCTGTCTTGTGTGCGCTCTTATTTGTGGGATATTCATAATTGCTTTGGTCTCCCAGCCTTTTGATTGGCACTAAGGAAACCTTCTGTGACTGCTTGCCAAAGTTGCCCAAGAATGCTGATAAACTCAATATAAGCAGCCGCCAAAGGCCCGCAGAGGTATTTGCTCCCAGATACCGAGGCCTGAACATCACCCTGTCTCTGGAGACCAACCTGCACGTCCGACCACTTTAGGCTGTGGACTCTTCCGCCTGCGAACTTGCAAACTTGGGACTCCTTACGGCTGTGGAGGAGTCTGGCTCGCCTGCCTTTGCGTGAATCATTGTTTGACAAGCTTTGCTGTGGTCCAGGCACCGGCTGAAGGTGCGGTTGGGGAGGACGGCAGGGAAAGTTGCCAGAGGTCACTAGTAGTACTCCCAAAAGGTTTTGTCTCAAATTATATATTGTGCAAAGTGATCTAAAAGAATATTTTGTCCAAGTTTGTTAAATAAAGTTTTTTTTTGGTTAGTAGCAGCATCGGCATCAACGGAGAAGAACATTATTTTCTTCGTTACAATATAGTACCCTCATAGCTCGTCTTCTCTAGCTGTGTCATACTGTATTACAGCACAAAAAGGCGCAGGCAAAGTGACCATTTCAAAGGATATTCTTGTTTAAGGATGTGGTTTCAACACTGCAATGTTACTTTTGCAAGCACTGTTTATTTTTTTTAAAAATGAAACACAGGGTGTGTTTAATTTTCGTCGTATCGCATCATTAGAAATTATGCTTTCAGTTTAATGCTCAAAATGATTTATGTAAAATAATCATAGCCATAAGAACAAAAAAAATATATTGAGGTTCTCAATTGAGAAAAAAAAATCAATGCACTGGCCGTCGCACCGAATCCGTGATACACAACTGGGGGTTGATTCTGTTACAGCATGACAAGGGCCAAGGATGTGATCCAAGTAATTTCGCCGCAATCCAAAGTTGCAGGTTTACATAACATTAGCTTATCAGGTGTCTCTTGTTGATATTACAAAAACTCAGACGCCGAAAGTCATTTGTGGCAGCACAGCAATCAAAACTTCAGGCACGTCTAGCTACAGTTGCAAAGCTACAGAAGTCTCAGGGGGGAACGTGAAATGCAAGTCCACGCAGTCGAGCGTCTCCGCCGTCAGCCCTGAGACACAAACCTCGAAACCAGGACCTTGCATGTCAAAGAAAAATCCGTGGTTTTATGTATGCATCCATTCCCACAAAATCTTAGCTTGAATTCATATGACCGTCATTTTAGGCCAGGACAGCAGAAATGTGGGCCTGTGACCCATTTAAGGCTCCCAAACACACTTGATATGGCCCAACTTTTAATGCGTTAGCATTAGTACCCACATTACAGCGAAACAATTACGCCGTCCATCGGCGGAAAAAGCAATGGGAAGGGGAGTGCACCGCGTAAAGAGGAGGAGAGTAGTGAAGGACAAAGGCGAGGGGGAGGCGACGTCACGGGGTGGAAGCCAATGCGCGCGCGGGAAACCGGTGAACAGCGAAAGCAGCGTCAGGCAGCGGATGCGCTGCTAAGCGTGCAGGGCGGGCGAACGAGACAGAGGGGCGGAAGCAGGGCCTAGCTCGGCTGGCCGAAATGCGGCGCAAGAAGTGGCAAGACGACGCTGGGGCAAAACGGGCTCGGCAAACCCGCTTCGCCAATAAAAACAAGAAAGGAAGAAGCATTGGTGGATTTTTAGTGAATGCGTTAACATGACCCCTGGGAAACGCCACGCACGTCCCCCTTTGGGAAACGCTACCACTGACCCCGTAACGAAGCCAAAAAGGGGCAGCAAAATATAAAGAAAGCGAAAAAAAAGCCAAAACCAAAACCAAAACCAAAAAGGGGGGGAGGGGGGGGGGGGGGGGTCAGCGTTAGCGCTTCTTAAGGGGTCGTGCTAACACAGTTCCTAAGGATTCAGCAATGGACCTACCTTTAATTTTGAAGTTCTAAATGGCCACATTTCATGATATCTAATTTTTACACACGTTATAGCATTCATTGCATTTGCATTTTTTAAAATCTCATTTACTTTCAAAATTGACAATTCGAAAGCTTTCAAACGCCAACCGCCGGCATTCAAATTCCGAAGGCCACACCCTGAGCGAGGAGCAGACGACACTCTTTTTGCTCTGATTGGAGGGAGACTGTGGGTAGAGAAAAAGAAAGCTGTGCGGAACGCAAGTTCGTCTGCTTTTCGAACTGGGTTTACGATGACGTCAAAACGCCGAGCTCTGATTGGCTCCGATTAGAAAAGTATGAAGTAGACCTCTACGCAGCTAGCGCTGAGTTTTACCCCCTATCTCTCTATCAGAACCAATGATAACTCGGCGTTCTGACGTCACTGAAACCCCTGTGCAAAAGGCAGACGAACTTGCGCTCCACATATTTTACGTCTACCCACTGATCCTTCCTATCAGAGCTCGGCGCTTTGGCTTCGCCACACGCTTTTATCTCCTCCTGTCCTTCAGTTTGTCTCCGCCTATTTGACGTCAACGTTTTTGTGTTACGTTGTCAAGGCTAGCGTCTAGTTTCCGCCGCGTTCTAAAGGCTACTTGCGGGAGCGCACGCGAATAAGACACAAGTCAAGGTCACGTGCTCGCGCAGCATTCAGGGAGGGCTGCAGCAGGCTGTAGCACAGTGAAAACTAAGCTATAGTCAATCTCAGGATAAGAATGGCAGGAAGGTCTTTGAGTTGTCCCATCTCCAGAGGGAACTTTCCATCTTCGATTACGTCTCGGCGTCTCGTGAGCTTCGAGCCCGTACGCGCAGTCAAAGCAGGACGGAGAGCAGAAAGCGCAAGCTGGAGGCATGGGCATCCAAAAGAAAAGCCCCGAGTTGTTGCCATTCTTGAACGTTGTTTGTTTTGGGCAGCCGAGTGTGTAAACCATTCGGACGTTTAGGTCAAAAGAAAGTGTCTGTGTAGGTCGCGTCGTTGCAGACGGGCAAGCAACAGTGAGGGAAGCTGACGTCCTCTTGTGCTCTGCATCCCCGGAAGCCTCCCAGCATGCCAGGTCGGCATCTAAAACAAACGTAAAATAAGGCAAAGGGTATATCTTAAAATTTTTTGCTGCAACGCTCCGCCTATTGTGTACATCTTTTGGAAGTGCTCGGCCCTTACCTGTAATGCAGAACCATTGTTTGACCCCCGTAGGCCGTCCTGCATTGACGGCCCTCACACCCTCCGCCAAAGTATTCAGCCCACGGAGAAAATGGGACGCCATAGCCGGCGACAGGGCAGAACACGTCTGCGTTGCAGAAAGAGAAGTCTGCATGGCACGCATAGTTAGACGACTGGACAGCACACTTGAATATAAATGTTGTATCGTGCTGGCTGGGCTTACAAAGAAAGTAGATGATGCCTAACAATGCCTAACAGCATAAAGGTGCTCTGCCGAAACTCTGTCAAACATATCTACGACAGGAAGCATATCCTGCAAGAGCACCCAGTATGCACAATTTACCCTGGCGGAGCTTGTCAAAGTCCTTGGTGCAGCTGATACAAAGTCATCACCAGGGGCCTTGGCTACACTTCCATGGCACTCCGATCTCCAAGAAGGCAGTAGATTTTCAAAACCGATTACACCTGATCTGAACCGAAGTGGAGATCCCTTTTGATTGGAAGCAATTGAAAGTCATCCCAATCCCAGAACCAGGCAAGACTCCACACACCATTACCAACCTTCGGATGAGCTTCATTACGTCAATTCTCTGCAGGAAGTTCAAGAGGATGGTCAGCGCCCGTCTGCCATAGACCCTCAAGACTTAAGCAGCTCTTTTCCCCATGACGGCGGGTCTCAAACTCCTTTTAGCTGCACAAGACATCCTTGCAAGGATTCACTATGACATGTTTGAGCAGCGGTTTATTCAAAAGTCAGCTCCGAGCAATCGTCGCCATTAACCTACGCAAGTATTTTGACCCCATTCCTCACAAGATAATTGTAAATGCAGCCCAAAATCGTGGGATTGGCGAGGACTACTGAGTACAATCAAGACCCTCTTGCAAGACCGCACCAGGTCGCTATCAACAACACAAAAAGTAAATGGAAATTCAAAAGCACAGAAGTTCCACAGGGAGCGGTTCTTTCGCCGGTGTTATCTAACCTGGCGTTATAACATATATCGCCTTGGACCTTGAGACCCTACTCAGAGCTCGCTTCACGATCTATGCATGTAATGTAAACCTTTAGATAACTTCGAGCAAGGCCGTGTCACTTACCTAATATTTTAACGAGCCTTACAGGAAGAACATGTTTTAATTTAAAAAAAGGTGGACTCAGTTCTTTTTTTTTTAATGGCATTTATAGATGTGTTATGCGTTCCTTATTTTAACATATAACGAAGAAGGGTGGCCTTCCGAGTGCAATAATCTATACACTGTCAGGACCTTCTGATAGTGTAGAAATTATTGGACTGGCAATTGCCTTAAACGAACGCGTTGTAAGAACTCCAAGGGCTCACCTCCACTCGCTTGGAACGGAGCGACCTTGTACTGGACGTAGAGCTGTCCCTGTTGAGCCATCACGACGTTGCCGTACAAGAGAACTGCGATGACCGCGAGGATCATCGCCAGTCCGTCCATAGCTGCTTCCGATGTCTTTCGAGGGATCTCGCCGCTCTTAAACGACGGCGGCCGATCGCCGCAGCTGCCTCTGGGCGCGTCCGCTTTGTGCTCGGAGGTTTTCAACGGACCTGCAGATAAGCACGGCGTCTTGTGTTAGACGCGTCTTTCAAGAAATAAAGCGGACCAACGGTTCTCGGACACGTAAAGGAAGAGTGGACCGACTATTTTTGGCGAGGCAGAAGGTGTTGTTTATGCCCTCGTAGAGACTCTGAAAAGGTACCTCCTGGAAGCCTGAGATTGCTGACGAACATTTCGCTAAACGCTAATAGCACCTCCTGCCGGCGTGGTACTTTCGGGAGGGGCCTTGCCAAGATTTTCAGACCGGCTTTTACATATGCCCTCTCAGACGCTCCAGCATATTTACTGCCCTGCAATACACTCAGAGCACCAATCGTAGGTCTTCATTTAACCAGCTTAGCCAATGAGAAGGATGAGCAATATTGCGCCCGAATCACTAGGTTAAGTGGCAGAAAGGTTTACTTGCCTTCCGCTACTAATATTTCTGACGTACGGGCGATGAACAGCACGCGTAGAGTCAGTATTGTGTGCTTCGTGATTTTCCGATTTTTTAAAAACCTTCACTTTGATGGCCTTTGAAATACCCGTGGAACAGTGGCATTCGACCGGACGGCTATGCGAGCCTGATAACACCCGTCTTGCTCAACTAACCAACGGTTTGTCCTTAGTTCTCCGCGTGCACCGCGGCGCTCTATGCACCCAAACACTCATGAGAATGACGTAAAAGAGAAGTGCGAATGACCGGCATGATGGCCTCTTATGTCGTGCTGCGTTTTTCTAGTTTCATAGTCTACGTGCTGTTGTAACTACGAATCCTTGCAACTTTCGTGATCCTATTGCTTACTTTGATAAATTTGGGAACATAGACATGAAAGACGAACTTATAATTTTGTGTCAAAAATAAATTTCTGTTTGACAGCTCTACACCTTCTTTAGGTCAGCTCGGCATTCACAAAAAAAAAAGATACTAAAAATATTTAAAACATTAATTCTGCATTCAAACCCATGAAGCAATTTATCGTTCTTCGGCCCTGTATCGCAGCTCATGTTATACTTTAAAATAGATAATCGTCGAACTTCAAACCAATTATCTTAGTTCTTAAATTATGCACAAGTTCTAAGTGCTTCCCTTTTTACGACACGACAAATCAGGTAATGCAGAAGCATCAAATGACGACGTTAAATTTAATATTTATAATATTAATTACAAATCTGCCGTAGACGTTTTAAACGCCCCTCAATTGACTGATGTACGATTTTGATTGTTTGTGAGACCCATAAGATATCAGCATATTCGAAATTGAAAGAATGAAAGATTAACACGTCGTAAGTTTTGTGACTGGAGTGAAGTGGTGCAATGTCATTTGTAAAGCCTTTCTGCGCGGGAAGCTTTCGCGTCAACGCCATCCATATGAATAGAGCAGCTCAAAGCGACACTGAAATGGTATTTACGCTCGCTAAGGTTTATATTTGTGCACGACATATGAGAGCCCAACTACCCAGAACACAATTTGCGGCTCGAAATTCGTTTACTTTCGGCCTGAAAACCGCCGATCGAGAACTGGCCGGTTTGAGTCGCGCTCACTCTCTTCTTCGTGGTCACGTGCTGTTTTGTAGGGTTTAGACATAGAGTTATTATAATGTACGCTAGAGGTTCAACTGGCGCTAGTGTGCTGCTGCAAATTGAAGCAGACAGCAACCAGTCCGAAATTGACTTCCGGTAATGCATTTCTATGGGAAAAAGCGAGTGCATTTTCTCTCTGCGCTCGATTATAAGAGCACATATTACGAATTATTCGTGCGTATTAGACACATTGGAACATTTCTCAGTCACGCGGACGAAATAATTGGTCAGTTACGGCGTTTTTATTTTAAATTCGTGGCATGAAAAACGGTGCTAAAACGGCTTCATACATGTATTTATGTGCACTGTCGGACACTGATAGCGCGAACACGGCGTCGGCGCTTTCTAGCATGGAGGATATACGTGCCAAACGAACGAGAGGCATCTGGAAAACTAAGAGAGAAGGCAAGAACTACGCAGTAACACTGGATAAGTGACTCCTTGTGCATGCAGACGATCAAAATAAATTGAAAGCCACGTAATATAGTCCGATTTTCAATAAATAAGTACTGCTTGATTGTTTCTACTCATGAATATGTGCGAAGATGCTTCTTCTGGGTTCAAAATTAAGCATTACCCGCACGCTCCAAATCTTTGCAAATAGGGAGAAGCCAAAAACAGGTGCCCGATAAAAACTGCCTGACATAGGAAATAACAAAAAGACACACCTTTCGTAGCCCACGTACTTTATTTTTTTACATTCGAATGTTCTTTAACCGATCGTGGAAATGCACGACGGAGTCGTATTCATGAGTGACAGGACGGGCATATTACAAATATATAAGCGCCACCGGAATGCTAGCGAACCTTGAACACACTCTACATCCCTTTCGATCGTTATTTAGCTCAGAATCGTCTCTCGTTTTTACATACCTACCATGGAACAGAGGTTGGGGCCTGAAATATAGCGAAGTAACATCGTTCAATGGTAAAGAAAAAAAAGCTGTAATTAAAGCAATTACACTTTTACAATATCATTAAAGGTACGTACTATCCGGTACAACCAAAATAATAAAAGTTATTCATGTTATTTTCCGGCGAAAAGACAAAATCCATGCGCGTTTTCCCATAGGAAAGCACAGGAGCACCGCAAAAGTAGACTGGTTGCTGTCTGCTTCAATTTGCCTCCCGGAAGTCGCATAGACACTAGCGCCAGTTGAACCTCTAGCGTACATTATAATAACTCTATGGGTTTAGACACAGCCACACAGTATAATAAAAGTCGTGGGCCATCGAAAACACAAAATATTAAAAATGAAAGAAACGATTGTTTATTTATTGTGGCTTCTAAAAAACTTCAAATACGCTGATTAAAAAAAAAAAAAAAAGTTCCACAGCACGTGAGTTTCACCAATACCACCTAGAACACAAGGCCTGCGCATGACGTTTTGTTAGTAGATCCCCGACCCGCCCCAAGCGGCAAACAGGCTGAAGCTTGACGAGAGTATGGGCCGCGTCAGAACTACGGCTGTGTTCCAAATCTTACCCAAATGGATCCGAGTTACTGCGGCGGATCGTATCACGTGACAGCACAGATTGAAAAACGCTGGACGCGGGTTTGTTTTAGAACGCCAAGGAACAAAACCCTTACCCTGGAGTAAGATTGAGTAAATTTTGGAACACAGCCAACGTCGCATTCACTGGCGGCCACAGCTGTTTGCGCGACTGCTGAGCGCGAGCTGATGGCGAGCTTGCAGTTCATTTGCAACGTGCATGCGAACACTCCCTCGGCCAGGAGCGCGAGCTCTACTTTGTTTCACCTTATGTGCGAGCGAAGGCAAAGCTGGAAGCGCGAGCACGGAAGCTTCGTGCGTTCAGGCTTTGCTCGAGCACGCGAGCTGGGGAGAAACGCACAAAGCGCTGGTCTCGCGCTTCTAGCTTTGGCTTCGCTCGCAGATAAATTGAAACGAAATATAGCACGCGCTCCTGGCTTTGAGACGTGCATTTCTAGCGCGCGCTCTCGATCTGCGGAAGAACGCTTCAAAACAGCGACCTCGAGTTCACGTGGTTCTGGCGTTGGCTGCGTTCGCTGCTTAGGGGGTATTCACACGAGGAAGAAATCCCGGGGATTTCTCCCCGGCACGCGCGCCTCACGAGATGAAAACGCGAGGCTTTTGCACATCGCAAAGCCTGACGTTTTCGTCGTGGGATGCGCGTGCCGGGGAGAAATCCCCGGGATTTCTCCCTCGTGTGAATACCCCTTTAAACGTGAACGGAGTATAAACAGCGCCCTCAAAAATGGCGTCCAGTGCCAGCGTCCAGCGTCCAACCAAGGGCTCTGCAGCCCTTCGCACAGCAGTAAGTCATTTTCACTCATGCAATTGACGCTCCACGTGAACGTCTAACTTCATCGTATGCTGCAGCAACAGACACTCGGCGTGAGCATCTGTTTTATTATCTGCTACACAAACCACTGAAGCAGGCAATGGAGCAGACGATGTTGCAGACGACGTAGCAGACCATGGTGCTCATCCGGGCTACCTAGGGGGCACTGAGGGGATCTACTAGTGATGACGTTTAGAGGAGGAAACGCGCAGGCCTTGTGTTCTAGGTGGTATTGGTTTCACCCACTTTCTCCTCCTCTATATTTCCTCTTTCTCCCCAGTCCAGTTTCAGTTTCGGTTTCGAGCAGTTGCGGTCTTTTACCTTATGAAATTATACGTGGCGCTGTAGCAAAACTTTGATTGGGTAGTCTTCTGACACCATAATAAATCGCGTAATAAAAATAAAAAATAAATATTTTGGGGGGGTGTCAGTGTCTTTTTAAACTGGACGTAAATGTTAAACCACTAGTTCTAAATCTTCAATGCTACCGTCATTTGAACCCGTTTTCTACGTTCAAATTAATTCTACACTTACGACACCACAAAAAGGCCATCTGAAGACTGTTACTCAAACACTCCTGGCCAATGACGCGAGATACGTAAAACAAAAGACCAAAATCAGCAAACCAATGGACATTGTAGTAAATCATTAATAAAAAAATAAGTACCCAGCATCGGGGCACTCCAGAAAAACAAGCCATTCCGTTGATGCAGTATAATTAACAAAAAAAACTGTTTCCAGTTTGTCAGGTACGAATCAATTCACCCTAAAGCACAATAATTGCTAATGGTTCTTACATTTAAATAGTATCTCTTAATCTGAAACCTTGTAAAACGCTTTCGCGAAAGCTAAAAACAACACATCTACTTGACCATTATTATCAACTGTTGTAAGAAATGTGTAGAACGTGGGAAGTAGCTGCGTCACTGTCGATTTGCCACGTCGGAACCCCTCTGGTCTTTAATAAAAAAAAAACGCTGTAGATTCCAACAAGGGCGGTTAAAAAGAAAGCGATTAATAACTTTATTACTTTTACCCCATAACATCACTCGTCTGTGAATACAGACGGCTTTTTTGGCATTAATTTTATTAATACACGCATCTTTGGCCACCACACAATCTTGTAGCCTTTTGACCAGGTTTTAAACTGAAGGGTACTCGATCTTAGGCGTAATTATTCGCTATAGCCGCTATATCATTGATGGCCAAGCATCATTACGACGCTCGAAACTCCACACCCACAGCGTTTCTAAAACTCTCAATGGCGATACAAAACAGCAATCAGGAGGCCCCGGATAGTGCCCTCTACCGACTAACACGCTCAACATGCGCGTGAAAATGGCCTTGGCTAAAAACCAAGTGCGCGTGCTTGCTGCCACGAGCAGACACATAGCGGCAGCCAGATGCCTTGGTTTCAACCATATATATAGACACCAACAAAAAAAAAAAAAACAGTACGCGGCTTTTTATGTTAACACGTTTTTCTTCACAACTCGTTTTTAATTGGTCAGAGAGGTGGCTAACGTTCCTATAAGTTGGCTTCGCTAGGCCACCGCGAAGAGTTCGAGTCTCTTGACGAACCGTCGGTTACCACCCTAATGCTTCCACGAAGTTCTTTTTCAAGTTCGTCCTCTACCAGCTTCGACTACCTTCATGATTTGCATATACCGAACCGAGACTAATTTAGAAAGAGATCCACCCGTTAAGAAAAGCTCACTCAGCGCCCATCCGGTATCCGTAGGACCAGGGTCATCCCAGCGCATGGAGGCTCCTAGGCGGAGGACGACACGCCACGCGCACCGTTGCTTTCCCGTTCAAGTTCCGCGTGCTGAGCGTGAGTGACTCGGGCCAACAAAAGCATTCGGAGCGGCAGGCAGCTGGAACGAGTGGTCCCGAGAAGAGCGCGCAACTCGAGCTCCCGTCACTTCGCGGCACGGCAGCCCGTCCATCGTGGGGCTGTCACAGCGCGGTTCACGTTTTCAATCCCGGGACCCGTCGCTTGCTTGATGCTTCCTCCGAACAACAGACCACTGGAACGAGTCGAGTTCCATCTTGGTGTGCGCACATTACCAAGAAAAATAAGAAAAAACAAAGCTCTTTAACAAACATGATGACATTGAAGGCCCATTCAGACATAAGCGTTTGCTGTACACACTTGATTACGCTGTGGAGGAGGTGAAACGCACAAAGGTATAGTCGACACGGCGAGGTAGACCTTAAAAAGTAACCTTCTGAAACCGTCTGGGTGGAAGTCGGCCTTTCCCTAAAGCCCCAGTCGCTCTGCTCATGCGGTATACAGAAGACAAGGTGTTCGCTAAAAACATGATGACATCAATATTTTCGGACACACTCCAAGCATACTTGAAGAGTATGTTTGCTTATTCATGTGTATGCTTTGAACATGTCTGTAGTTAGTTTTTTTATGACCAATGTGACAGGAGCCCCATGCAAGGAAGAAAAACGCCTCGGAGAGTGCCTGTAGATTGTATTTTGTACCTTGTATTAGCAGACTTACCGCGGCCAAAAATGAGTACTCCGGCGTTTCCTTAATTTGCCTAAAAACACGCCAACAAAACATCGCTGAAATATTGACCCAAACATTGGCCTATAAGATATTTTATTCGCGAATATAGTGAATTTACGATTTTGGTCCTCAACGTGTTTTCTTCAAGCGAAAGTCTCTACGGTCAACAGTGAAAAGTTACGTCAGCGGCAAGCAGGGGTTTACTCTTTGGACAGTAGACTTGCGCTCTGTTCGATTCGGCCAGAAATTTCTGAACTAGTTCTGTCCGAGTTCAGAGGAGTGCAGGGGTCGTGCAGTGGCGGCGCAAAACCAGTGCAGCCACCGCGTTATGGCTGGCGCTGTGATCGGTTTCCGGAGCGGGAGCGCAGGGTGTCGTCTGCATCTGTTGGCTCTTCTTTCTCCACGTCGTGCACAATTATTCGTGGTTTAAGGGAGACCATTCGCGTTTCCTTAGTTATAAAGTATATGAACGAAATCCTTTCAGTGAATGTCTCTTTATTTGAGTGTACTAAGAATGTGTTCTGCGCGAGATGCGTTTCTGTCTGCATTTTTAACGGCAGTCCGCTTCCTACCGTTTTCTCAAGCGTTCGTGTCCTTCAAATTCATTTAGCAATAGTAGATATCATTCCAAGTCTTTTAAGTTTCGCATTTCCACGATAGTTTCGCGGCATCAAGTTGATTTCGCGTCGGGAGTTACTGGCGGCAGCGCGCGGTGGTCACTTTCAAGACGAAGGCCTGACGAGAGCGTCTTGGCCGAAACAGTTATCGACCGTCACTTTAACGTCAAGTTGAAGCGTTTATTCTGACTCTCAAAAAATATTTGTGTGGAACTACGAAGCTCACGCCGATTCTCGGCGGTTTTTCCCAGGCCCGTTAGTGGGCGGTCACGGATACCAGCGGAGAAAGCGAGCAGTATTATGCCCAGCTACGGGGAATGCGAGTGTCAATGTACTCAATCTCTTGATGAGCTCAAGGGTTTGCCTTTTAGTCATGGCAGGTTGCAACATCCACGGTATGGCCCCATCGTCTTAGCCGCTGGGTAAGCCGAGGGCTCGGTCGCTAGGTTTGTGTAAGACGCGCCGCTGAGTTCTGCCCTAGATACTGTTCTTTCTGTACCTCCCGTTGCCTACGACGACAAATTCTGTCTTCTTGGGAGATGGAAACATCCCCACCTTTGGAATAAAATCCGTCACAGCATCTGGGCCTTCCTGATTCCTGAAGAATCTGATTTTCATACCTTGGGGAGCTCTTAAGCGAAAGCGTTGTCGTGTGGATGAACAGTAGAACTGATTCTTTCAATCATGATGAGTCTTGAAGGCAGTCTCGCCATGACGAGGTTGAAAAAGGCGGAGGAAGGACAGCTCGTTGAGGAAGTGCTATTACATTTGTGATGGTGGGACCCAGCGTGGCGCTTACGCGGACTCGGTAGTTCCTGTCGCTTACGAAGGATTCAATGAACGCGACCATTCTTCCCGTCAGACCATTCCTTGTTCATGAGCAGCTTGTGAGGTACCAAATAAAAAGTCATTTTGTTTATTTCAATAGCCACGTCCATCCTGGGGACCGTTGTCGGTCTTTACCCA